>CM041537.1:16624177-17224177 GCA_023238725.1 Scortum barcoo
TATATATATATATTGTTCATATCATATCTATATAGTTTCTGTATACTAGATTACCACTACTCTTACCTGTACATACTGTTCATACTCTATATACTATTTATAATGCACTTGCTGCTTCTTTGCACTTCTGATTAGATGCTAAACTGCATTTCGTTACTCTGTATTTATACATGTGTAATGACAATAAAGTTGAATCTAATCTAATCTAATCTAATGAGAAACATTGTTTGCTTAGCACAATAGTAAATTGCTCCCTGAACCTATAGAGACTTTCTCTTTCATTTGTTGAAAAAAAGCCAATTAAATTATATGACACCTGCCAATGAGAGTTGGCTCCTCGCCACTTATGCGCAGAGTCAACAGAAATCCAATCCTCTGACAGTTTTTGAGATTTAGGAAATAATCATGTTTATAACTGAATTAAAAGGAGACCAGAGGAATTATCTGTTATCAAACTAAAACTTACTTGCTTGTTTGAGCATTGCCAGACCACAGTGACGCAGCATATGACATTCTGATATTACAGTATATTTGTCTCATTATTTCTTTGACTCATTAACCAGTTAAATTGACCTTTGTGCAAAAGCTTGAGGAGAGCTGAAAGAGTTGAAATCCATGTCGATGAGGCAGTGAAGGCCAGTCGTGTTTAGCAAAATGCCAGTTACCTTGGGTGGTGCTGTTGTGGGGGATACTGTCTCTCTGAGATAGCACTGAGCACATAGCAGTCTAACAACAAGGTCTGATTTCAGGTCATGCAGTTGATTATTTGGTGATTTATTCAGTAAATGTACACTAATTACTTGATACTTGAATGTAGAGTTTACACTGGCACTACAAGAACACAGCATGCAGCATATTACATACAATAAAAGTTTAGGGTTGTTCTGTTTGTGGAATATATTAACGGACGTACTGTTTGCAAGGTTTTGTTTGACTTCAGCAGTGTATGACCTAGAACTTCCGAAACTAGGCTGCTGCAACTTTAGGCCCGAGGGACAGGGGGGATAAGACGGGCTGGAAGGATCGTATTGATCCTGACAATAGAGCAGAGGCAGCTCCGCGGACTCTAGATGTCTGCCTCTCTGGTCGGGTTCAGAAGACCAGGTGGGTAGTGTGTGTGGGCGGTGCGCAGACTCAGGTCCCAGGGATGTGAGAGAAAGCTGAGATGGAGAGCTTGTCAATATTACTCACTGGAAATTAACTCACAGTGGCTGTGTGTGAAGATGGAGGGGTTGAGGCTCGTGAGACAGACAAGACACCCTCGCACAATAAAGGTGAGGCTAAAGGCGAGGTTTCTTGGCCAGCCTGTGCGCCAAAAACACAATCTAATGCAGTTTGGCTTTACAAATTGGTTTTGAACTAAACAAAAAAAAAAAAAAAAAACAAAAAGCAAAAAAAACAAATGTGCTTATGTCAAGGCTTCACATGGATACTATCAGAAAAAAGAAATTAGTTTTTTCTTTTGTCCCATGCTATTCCACACTCTCTTTCACTAATGAATTAAATTTGTCTCAAGGACAAGCGCACAGTCTAAAGTACCTTCTGTTGTCAGACTCCATCATGGCTCAGGCATCAAAGACATTCATCTTCACTGTTCAGAGAATTTCAGATAACATTGTCAAGACAAATTAACAGTCCCGTCATTTAGGTGTCTAAAGCGTTGCTTTTTGGACAACTGGATGAATCATAGCCGCTTTTATGACTAATTAAAGTTTTACTTGAGGTTTTCTGTCGTAAACTCACTGGGGTTTTTTGACAGAGCGGAGCAGAGCATTACCCAATTTCTTGAGTTTCTCCCAGGTTTGTTGTGTTGACATGTATAGATCTGTGTGGAAGCTTTGTGCTCCCCACTACCATGATGTCACTGAGATAAATAGAGTCAGGGTGCTGGATTAAGAGTCATGGTGGTGGAAAGGCAGAGGGATTACACAGATACTATACTGGGGTTGACTCTGTTTGTGTGTGCGCATCTGTCTACTTGAAGTCATCTGTTTGTCCATGTGAAGATGAACATGTTACTAAATCCGCACACGTGTCCAGTTTAATTTTCAACGAAATGGTTACAATAGTACATACTGGGATCATAAATCTTTAAAAATCTAAAATTATAGAATCTTTATCAGGAAAATAAGTGTATTCTTGTTCATGTTTCATGTGTTAGAACTACTTAAAAATCATACAGATATATGCCTCAGATGTCCATTATAGGCCGGGCTATAATCATATGCATCGTTTCTATGTCCTCAAGCATACGATTGTCACAGTTTTAAGTCCTTTAAAACTTTTCTGTGCAGTAGTGAAATGTTTTTTCAGTGTCATGCTGTTATTAGGATACCATGTAGAGTTACCCTCTGTTCATTCCTAACTCCAAAGCCTTGGAGGCAGACAGCAGATGGCAGAGACTAATTGTCACAGGCCAGACACAGCACCAATAATGGTACCAATTATAGAGGAGAGTGAACACACCACTCCCAAAGCCATAGACTTGTTATGAGTAAGCGAATTACTGTGTGTGCACATAACTACTCTTTAAATTGCTGTTCCCTTTAACTTCTACTCATGGCTGTCTTTATAAAGTACAGATGGATCAGTAATTCTGAAGTTCCTCAGTGTGCGTCAGACAGATGTATTTAGTCTTTTGGTAGATCTCTTCTGTTGTGTTTGGTTTAGTCTGGAGTGGAGCTGGAGTCATCTGTTTCCAGCAGGTCCAGAGTAGGGAAGGCCCCTCGGTGTCATTCTCAGGTGTGTGCGCGCACATGTAAATCATGTACATGTGAGTTAGAGTAATTCTCTTTCGAGTGTGTGCATGCCCATGTGTGATTGAAGTGACACAGTATCTGCCGGCACAGCTGTCCTCTCCTTAAGCCCGCTTCTGTTCTCGGACATATTACGAGGATTTTCATGCAGCCACAGTCACTGTCACCAGAGCTCTATAGGTAATCGTGGTTGTGCCCTGTTTGCATTTGTTTAACTTCTAGCTCATAAATGTAGCTTAATGAAGAAAACAAAGAAAGTTCTCAGCTAAGTTTTACTCAGTCTTGAACGCTGGTTTTCTCTCGATCGCTCGTCTTTGGCTGTGAGATGAGTTTTGTGCTATAGTCACTTCTGTACTAAGAGGTTTTTAAGTTAGTTGATTTTCTAGTTTCATATTAATGAAGTATTAAGATCAGTTGTTTGTATAAGCTGTTTGTCTAAAACTATATTTTTTTAACTGGGTGAATGTGTACTTGTATTAGTTTTAACTCTCACTCTAAGCTGTAGTTCACACAAACTGTAGTCAGCCAACTTTTTTCCTGCTTAAATCATAGTTTTCTGCACTCAAACCACCACCCGTTGCAACCTTTGGGAAACCAAATGTAAATTCTTTTCTATTTCTGTCTGTGATGGTAGGAGTTTGCTGTCTCTACATATTTGACTGTCTGTTTTCAACAGACTGTGAAATGATGAACAATTGTAGAGAGACTGACATCATCGTTATTGAATTAGCAGTGAGCCTGCAAAGCACCCAGATGGTGCATGTGTGTCTGAACCCCCTCGAGTTTGGTCTGTTACTGCACGTTGCACATTATGTTGTATGCAAGAAAGATGCCATGTTATGTGTGTTCGGAGATCCTTTATGTGTCAGAGCTGTTTCAATAGTAAACATTTAGACTGTAAACTTCGGCACTTACCAATCCAATAGTTCTGTGCATTATCACACATGGAACTTTTATTAGCCTGTACTTAATCTCTTAAAATTCAGATGGCGTTTTTCTATTGACACTATATATCATACTTTAGTTGAAAGATTTCCAGAATACATTAATCAACTGATGGTACTATTATTTCACTGCCATATTACTTTGTAGAAAACTAAAAGGATGAGAGGAAAAGTTCAACATAGATTCTGCTCTACATGCAGAAAACTAAACCATTTAGCCCTTTAACACCTAAGCCCAAAACAGGGCGCATGGATGCATTTTATTGTTTATTGCTGTACAAGTGTCAGAAAATGTGCTATTAAACTGTGCTTTTGCTCCTTTTTTCAGAACCACTTAAACATTAATTATCTGGCATGTTTTTCAACATTACTATAGGTTTTGAGTAAGTAAGAATATATGTTTAAATGCAAAAAAAACTAAATTCATCCTGAGCGGAATTGAATTTTTCATGTTTTTACTAAACAATTCATTGTTTTAACACATGAACGAGGATTAGAACATTGTAAACTTCAAATTTAATTGATTTACAGTTGTCCATAAAGGTTTTTGAGTCCTGGGATGTGGTTTTCATTTTCTTCCTCATCTTTTTCCTAGGACTGTCCAGGCGTCCAGTTGGGAAACTCTTAAACAGTTTCTTTCCAGCTGCAGACACAGGCCCACATTGCACTTCTCACTTCTGCACTTCTCTCTGGTATAGCAGAACCTTTAGTGAATGGATAAAGACACAAAAAATAAGCTATAATCATTGCAAAGGAATAACTTGTGCCAGATGTTGCTCAAAAAATATATATAAAATACAATAAACAAAATACAATACAATAAACATAAAATATAAACCACATAGAAATAAATAAAACACCAAGACTTTGTACAATAATATAATGATATATAATAGTAAAACAAAAGTAAGGTAAACTTAGTAAAGAAATAAGTAAACGGAGATAGAAAGTAAAAAGTAAATGTTGAAATTCATGTTAGCAAAGATTTTCAAAAAGTAGTTAGTAGTATTGGGTAGTAAGAAATACCTACACAATATTGAAGAGAAAGTAATGCTACAGCATGTGATACTGTGAAATAATACTTATAAATACACTGCATTTGTACTAAAACATCATCTTACATGTTTTATATGTTTTATGTACTTACTCTTCTTCATTTCTGACTACACACGGCTTTGGAGTTACGGTAATCAGAAGAGAGGCTGTGAAATCCTGTCGGCGGCGACAGATTGGATGGTAAAGGGTTAACTATCTCTGGCCAAAATGAACTCAAAGTAGTAGGCATTGTAAAACTATTTTTTCTTTGCTGCAATTGTAACATAGCTAAGAAAATGTGTATAGTTTATAGAAGAATGTGCTTAGATCACTACTTAAGGTACTTTTTACAGTAAAAACAGTGGTGTGACATTACACATTATTCAGGCAGGTGTAAAATAGTTTAAATGAGTATCTTAATGCAAACTTGATTTGCTTTCTGACTTCAGCTTTTTTCAGGTGTATGGCTGTTTCATGTTTGAATGGTGGCACAGGGATGTTGGTATGATTGTGATTAAAAGTTTTTACGCTTCATCAATTTTAATCCTTCACCGCTGTATTTACTGAACATAGGACCTGCTGTAAGTGTAAAGAGTGTAATTAACCACTTCTGATTCTGAAGTCGTGGTGACAGCATGTGTTTCTGTCACATACTTTAAATCTCGTTTTGTTTATCTACAGATCTGTGTGGTGCATCCGGACCCAAGCCCCTCAAGCCCCAAAGATCCCTCCCAGGGACGCCCGTTTCTATCACACACTACCCGATCGACCTGCGAACATCAATGGAAGAAAAGTACAAAGAGATTGCAGAGGTAAAAACTCAAAGCCAGGCAGATAATGTGGCTGCACTGTAAACTCACAGAATCACTATGATCCATGATTACATTTGATCTTTTAGTAAACCAGTTAATGACTGTAGCTTGTCTCAGAGGCCTCTGCCTGGATACTAATTTCAGCTTTCAATATCTTATCAGTTTAACGTAAGAAGGTTTTGTTTTGTTGACTGACTGAATTAATCTCCAAGCAATTTTAAACTGCCTGACTGTAAAATCAAGAATAATGTTTTGAAAATGTACAAAAGCACTGAAAAGTATGTCACATATTCATCAAAGTTTTCTCAAGTTGAATCACAGTACTTTGACGTTTTTTTGGCGGTGGTTTTGTCCAAGCCTCAGAGTCTGCCATATATCTGTAGTTACATGTAAACTCTCCTGTTTGCCCATTTTATGACACCGTAAATGGAATAACTTATGTTTGCTCCAGGAGCTGTTCACACGCAGCATGGCAGAGAGCGAGATGCGAAGCGCTCCTTATGAGTTCCCAGAGGACAGCCCCATCGAACAGCTGGAGGAGCGTCGGCACCGCCTGGAGAGGCAAATCAGCCAGGACATCAAGTGAGGAAATGCAAACACACTACACATACAAAGACAGTTAAATAAACTCTTTACCTCACCTCAGACAGACACAGCCTTCCCCTTCCCCTCCGCCCTGCCCCCACCTACTACACACACAGTCCTGCCTTCACCCATGCACACATGCTTATCAGCCTTCAACATGCCAGTTCGCCAGCTAACTAACCCCAGAAATCAGCTAACTGAGCTGGCCAGCAGTTGGCACCTGTCCTGGTGTCCAATCTTCCTCACAAACCTTTATCAGGAGGTGCGTCCTGTCTCAGTTGCCAGGGTCTACGCTATCTGCACCACTAAGCCGATCGTGTGGGTGTTTATCTGACACAAGCAAGCCCCTGTTTACCAATCAGGGTGTACCACTACTAACTGGTGATATATTTTCTGTTTCTGTCAATCTCCTTGATCACTTAATATGTAATATGCTTTGGGTGTTTGTGTACGCGTGCGTGTGTGTGTGTTTGAGAGTGAGAGAGACTGCTGTGTGGTCATGTATATGTGCTTTGGTCTCTCTGTGCTTAATTTCTTCTCACTACCCTGATCTGATGCCCATCTACCCCGCCCTGCCGCCGCCTTGCCCACACTATCCTGCGCCGCTGCATATCACCCCAAGGCTTGAGCCAGAGATCTTGCTCCGCGCCAAACAGGACTTCATGAAAATCGACAGTGCCGCAGACCTAGAGTGAGTGAGCTCTGCCTCAGTATGCATGTTTCCTGTGGTGATTTTTCTCCTTTCTTTAAAAAAAAAAAATCTTTTTGCTATTTTGCTTGCTTGCTTGTATTAGGCAAGGCGCAGGCTACTACTTTCCAGAATATTTTTAGAATTTATCAATTGTCCATACTTTTCAATGTCTAGTCTACAGTATTTAGGAACTCTGGACTGGTGTAACCACTCACAGAGACTGAGATGGACTCATCTTCCCCCTGCTGGTGACTTGGTAGATGTAAAAATTTGTGCCATTTTTCTTTTGCTCTTCACACCCTCAAAAAAAAAAAAAAATAAATAAAAAAAATAAAGTTTATTGAGTATAAAAGTCTGTGACATTTGCATATCCTACAATACTGATCTGGATTTGACATCTGGTGAAACCCAGAGACATTCTTCTGCTGTACAATGAGTTTGAAAAGTGTTTATGCTCTTTCACTTTTTACTTGAGACTTGATTGTTTTTGAGAAGAGTTGTGTAAATGACTGCAAGAAAAGTCATATCAAAGAAGACAGCAATAAAATACCCAAAATTATGAGTCTTTAAGGGATCCATTGACGAAGAAGCTCCACTGTCACATTTGATTGGTAGCTACGCGTTCATCAATGATAACTCTTAACCCTTATAGCTCGTGTGATTATAATTGAATAAGACGTGTCCACACTGTGGCCTAACTCTCATGGAACTGCTACAAATTGTTTACAGATAACCGTTTGAATTTTCCTCTTTCTTTGGTGCTTGCCCAAACATCTTTTTTTTTTTTTCCTAAAAGGTGAGCCAGATCTGTTGTGATGTAGGTTGACTTTATAACATCATCTTAAGGGTCACCCAGCTTTCTGCCATGTGATGTATTTATCAGTGTATTTGGATATAGATCTTAAAAATCAGTATTCTCTCAATGCACTGCGTTGTATTAAAATATGATTCTATTCCTTACATTTGTTAAATGTACAAAACTGTATGTTATGTTTAGTAAAACAAACTGTATAAGTTGTGGGTTGTGTGTTTCACTCAACACGCCCATATTCCTTTTCTTTATGAGTGTAAGTATTTGTTATGAATCTGGACATGTATGCAGCGTTTTTCAGTTGTGGAGATTTTTTTATTCAAGAAGGAGAATATGTCTAGATTTTTTTTTTATTAACCTGCTCATCAGGGTTTTTACCTCATATGCAGGAAAAGAAAACCACATTATTTTACAGTCCTGCGCAGTTCCATGTCAAGTATGACCCCTGCACACTCTATTTTAATGTTTTTAGGAGCAGGTGGGATTGACCAATGAGGGTTTATTAGAAATGAGGATGCAGCTTGAGTTTCATGATGAGATGAATCAGTATTTTATAGTAAACTGTTAGGGATCAATATGATTTAACTATATGTGGAAATGTTTGATTGAGATACCAGATTCTTTCTTACATACTGTGGATACAGGGTTTTAAAGATATTTTTTGAGTGACAATGCCAATCCAAAATCATAAGCTTGTCGAGCTTGATTTTCTTCTTTTCATCACGTCTAAATATCCCAAACTGTGAATGATGGTGAACGTTTGTGTTAGGATTTCCACTTCAGAGATTGTTTTCTATGCTGTGATAAAAGATTGACTTCCACTGTACTGCAACGATATGAATGTGTTTAGGAAAATACATGGCTAACACTTGAGTGAGAGATAATGTTGTAATAAAGAGTTTCTATGTTTGTAAGACACTTTGGGTGCATTCTGATCATTTACAGTACACTCAACGTCTCTGTGCTCTGTTTCTGTATGATTGTGCTAATTCAGTGTGTGTGGCATCTCTCTGCTTTGCTTTGATATTCCTTTGCAAAGGGGGGGTGGGGGGAGGGTGGGGACACAGTTCAAACACTTTGACCTTAAGGTAACATTTAAACTTCAAAGGCCAGAGCCAGTGTCGTAACGTTCATCAGAAAGAAAAGATCTAACTGTCAGTATGCTGTGATAGATATATAGATAAATAGATAGTAAGATGTAAATGTAAATAAAAAATGTAAATATGCTTAACGTAAACAAATGCCTCCTGCCACTGTGTAAGGCCTTGTTTCAGTTGGAAGATGCTGGTGCGCGACAGGCCTCACACCTCAACGATGGACCTCAGTCAAAACGCCCCCAGCTTTGCCAGGCTCCGCCATCCCCATGGCAATTATTACCTAGTGACATTTCTCAGTGCTGTAGTGGGCGGTAGGAGGAGTGATCTCTATTGGGAATCCAACAAGACACCCATATCTATGACTTCTTAAAATACATCCTCCAGACTAAACCACAGCTGACATTATTTTATTTTATTTTATTTTTTCTTCACAGTCTTGGGATTGCTTGTGTGAGTATCTCATACTGTAAACTGAAGTAACTCTACCTATTCTGCTGTTTAGAATTATCTTTGATGATTTCTTTGTAATCTTTGGTTGCTTATTTAAACTTGAATAGAATATTCTGATACAGATAATCTAGATTCAAAATGAAATGTTTCATATTGGGTGATATTTTTGTCATGAATTTGGTTTGTTGTTAAAGTCTTCTATTTACATTTTAAAGAGCAAATGGATACCTCTGATTTATTTCAAGAAAAATGATTAAAACCCATTAACAAAACCAACAGCACCAGACAATAAAATCAATTTAACCTGATAGCCTGTGAACATTTATGTGTCCAGATAAAAGATAACTGTGAATGAGTTGCATTTCAGGTTAGAGTGGAGGGTGGACAGCAGGTATGATTTTATGATATGGAGGCTAGATCAGCTAAAGAAGGTCAAGCTTTATGTGTGAGTATGTATGTATTTATGTGACTGAGTGCCTGGAATAGAGCAAAGGGCATTTATCAAGAGGAAATTGATGGACCATGGCCTGAAGTTTATTATGAAACAAAGATCTGGAAAAGTAAAGAGACTTAAGTGGACGCCGCACACAGTTAAAGCTGCAGTAATCATTTTATTTACTTTGGGGGCAGTGAAGCCACTGAAAACCCTGACATACTGTCATTTTAAGAAGTTATTATGACAAACAACGTGGCAAACAGTTTCCTATTTACATATCCAGGACACAGACCAACATTAGCATTCATTTGGAATTTTGCTTTGGCCACCTGATGAATATAAGTCCAATATTCACTTTCCTTTGACTTTGCTTTGGCCTGAGGGAAACATTAGCTGCTCTTTAATATACAGCAGGTCACTGAAAACAGCTGCTGCTGTATCTGGAAACAGCACTGATGAGAGTGGTCATGGTGAAACAAAACACTTATGGTGAAGGCTGTGAAAACCAAAACAACAAGCTGAAAGATGACCCATGAAGCAGAGGGGAACTCTAGAATTTGGTGATCACTTTCTGTGTGTTTGTCATGGTGAGTAACACCTTTCACATTTAATATTATGTATGAATATATTGATTAATGGAGCTGTAAGCAGTATTCACCCAAACAAATCAACATACAGTATTTGTAGACAAAGATATATATTAGTGTGCCACTATCAACAGGGCATATGGTTATACAGAGATACAGTAGCTGAGTCAAGATTTGGTGACATTCTGGGAAACAGTCCTCAAAATATTCAGCTACTGGTAAAGATGAAGGGCCCAGCTGTTAACTTAAAAATCTTATTTCACTTGTACTACATTGTCACTGAAGATATGCAAAAAGTTGACTAAGGCGGAGGGCAGTGCTTTGCATCACGTTCATTCCTGCTGCTGATCATCAAGCCGAAATGATGAAGCAGATGGACAAGATGCTGGCAACTGGATTCTGTGGCAGGAACAAATCTGTGATGAGGAAATAGACATGGAGAGCACAAGAAAACATTAAAGATATGTATTTACTAACTTTACAGGCTATTGTCAGCATTTCACTAAAGAGAAATGCTGTTTTTTTTAAAAGGACAACCATTGGACAAGACAAAGTTGCAGAGACGGGAGAAGGGAGGGGTCTCAGATAGAAAGATCATAGAGGAAGAGGGAAGAAGAAGTGAAAGACAGGAGAAAGGCACATAGGCAGAATAAAATTTCAAAGAAAAATAGACAAAATGGATTTCAACATTTTAATGCAATAACCATTAATACATCAATAATGTGATTTATAAGACAACAATATTTAAATATATTTAAGTTATGGTGCTGAAGGATCATATTGTAACAGTGTAACTGTATTCTACTAGTTATAAATCTCTATCTGCTGGCTTTAATAAAGGTCAATAGTTTTTATTAATGAGTGGCACACATGCTAACACAACAAAAGTGGGACTTCAGTCTTGAAATCTCTCAGCCAACACTATTCTGTTAGTGTTTGATTTTTTTTACTAAATGTGCCTGGCAGTCTCTCAGTTAGCAAACAGCCAGTCTGGTTGTTACTTCAGTGAAATACACAAATAGTGTATAAGACATTTTACATGTTATTTATGTCCTAAAAACTGGTGTGTGTTGTGTTAACAAATAAGATCTGGTCAGTGGTAGTGTACTTAGGTAAGACTTTGAAATACTTTTACTTTACCGTAGTAATTCCATTTTTCTTTTCTTTTTTTTTTTACACTTTATACATCTGCTTGACAAGTTTAAGAAACATTAAACTTTTTACATTATTACTTTTATTTCACACCAGAATTCTTAAACTGCAGTAAATCTGCAAACCAAAAAATAAAAGTGCTCATTATACACAATGGTTCATTTAGAAATAATATGCATCATTTAACTGGATGGTAATTATTGATGCATTAATGTGTTCATCACTTTCATGTAGCAGCTGGTGAAGGTGGAGCTCATTTTGATCACTTTATAGTGATCACACTGGATAGTTTGTGAATTTCACCAAGAGATCAGTTCATTCCATAATAACAGGTTAAAATGTATTTGTTTATTATATTTTAATCAACTGAAGTTATTGAATAAATAGTAATTGTTCTCATAGTACTACTATAATACTAGTTATAATATAACGTTGCATAAAATGGAAACACCAAAGAAAAGTATTAAGTAGCCTACAGCACTTCAGTGAAAGTACCTGAGTAAAAGTACTTGTTAATACTTGTTAATACATGCTAATACTTCTGTTGGCCCACTTTTAGTTATAATGGAGATTTTTCTTTGTATTTTTTACACCGTGACCTTTTGCTAAAAGATCTGAATATTTCTCAACCAGCTTTGAAAAACGAGAGCCAAACTATGGTTATTTTTCCTATTTTTCCTAAAGTAAACGCTACTTGTGGTGTAAAAAGATGATAGTTACCACTTTGATTTTCGCTCATTAAGAAAACTTCAGGACGACACAAAAAAAAGAAACGCGTTCAAGGTGCGTTCAATTTGTCGACCTTTGAACCCCGACGCGTTCTCGCGGCGGGCGGCTCCTTTCAAAGTTCAACTTCGTCTTTCCTTTGAGGAAACTGCATCTACGTCAAAACAAAAACCAGCAAGCCTTAGTGAATCCGAGGGGAAAATAACAGGTGACTTTATCTTACATATTTACTTTGTTTGTCCGTAAAGTCAGGAGTAAAGCTGACGACGTTTAACTGACGAGAAGTTACTGACCTAACGGTTAAATTAACTGACGTCAGCGGAGATAATGGTGAAGTTAATGTTAGCCGGCAGGTGAAGTTCTCATTTTGGTGCTCTTTACGTGAACATTAATGATAGCCCAGCTGTTCAGGTGTCGTTATAACAGAGCTAACTCCCCTGTTGTCGTTGTTGTGTCGTGTAACGCGTCGTGCTAAGCTGCTGTGTGTTTTCCGCAGGACTCGTGTCGTCATAACTCTGCTTCCTGCTGATCCTCAACAATGTCAGGTGGTGAGTCAAACATCTGCCAAGAAACACTCAACACAAGCACGTAGTTACAGGAAAACGAGAGGTATAGCCTGAAATGTCTACAGGTGAAGTGCCCATCTCCAGCAACCTAAAACTCCCTGAATGTACTTTAAGTCAGAGGTCTTTCTCTATCTTTTTAGTGGCTTTGCAGCAAACAAAGTGTCAAACAGACTTTATAAGCAGGTTGAAGTATTAGAGAAGGAGCATACTGAAGTCAGTTTTAGTTATACTATACTATACTTATTTGAAATAAATGCTCCATGTGTTCAAATCTGCACGCATAACATTTAAACGCAGTGCTTTTGGAGAATACACTGGGTGACACTTGATTTGTGATGTCTGATTCATGAACAAATCGTTTTCTGTGAAGAGGAATAAGTTAATGTGATTCACAAGCGGAAGTGAATCTAAAATCCTTCCTCCGTTTGGTGCACGAGTGGTTGTGCAAAGGAGCCGGGTTAACAAGTTGACGCGTTTGTTTTGCACAAATCGTGGGAGCCAAAGAAAGGATGAGAGCTGCGGCTCAGCGACAGACTCTTGTTCAGTGAGTTAACTCAGTTGCACAAACCCACCGAGCCGAAGAAGAGTCGTTCATAAGTGCAAACCCATCAGTTCACAAGTACGACCCACTGAGGCAGAGAACAAGTCGATCACGAGTACAAACCCACTACTAGAATTTAAAATCCCAGACTTCCTACCAGTAAGTCAGAAATTAAGAGGTCTTTTGGATGAGAGGAACGTATTCAAGAACCTCAAGCAAGTCCAGTTGACTTTCTTCAAACTCAGACCTGTAGTTCACATGTACAAAACCACTTAGCCCAAGAACAAGTTGCTGATAAGAACAAACCCAGTGAGCTAAAAACAAGTGAGCCAGTCTTTGGTGTCAGGTTGTTGTAACTATCTGAGTCAGAAGTGAACTGCTGGGTCGGGAAGCCGATTCAGACTGAAAGATTCACAGATGTATGTTTGTGACGGCTGTTTTGCTTGTGTTTATATGGCTGTGGCATTAACTTGTTTTTTGTCTTAGACTACAAAAGCTTGTTAAACTTTGTGAACCTGCTGCTCGCACACATCTCCCAGTTTGAGCTGCTGGAGCTACTATTTTGAAATCCAAAAACAAAGACCTAAAAGCAAGTCGTTCATGAGTCGGTTCGCGAACCGCAGGTGAACGTAACAAATGGGTTCACTTAAAGGAACCGGTCTTCTCATCACTATAACACTTACATGTCACCATGAAGTGGCCGTGGTGGCATTGTAATGGTAACCATCCCATGACTACACCCTACTAAAATACACTAAAACAATCTTGGGTTAGTTTTTTCATGCGTAGGTTTGACAACATTAGCCTTTGAATGGATGCAAGGTGTATGTAATGTATGTAATTAGAGAAAGTTATGCTTTGTGGACTGGCTTTGATTTTACATTTCACATCATCTGTTAAAGGCTGCACATGGAGAGACAGAACTGTGTGTTTTCTTTTTTGGTGTACGGCCTCTGCAAACAAAATGCTGAATTCCATGAGCTTTGCTCTGAAGGAGTGAAAAAAATCCCCAGCAGCCAGTGACATGCACAGTGGTCTCAACTTTAGCAAAAGGGTGTGTAAGACAGAAAGCTTTAGCAAGAAGCAGAGGCAGAGAAAACCAAAGAAGGAATAAGGAGAGCTATCAGGCTGACAGAACTGACTCCTGTTTCCAGGTAGGATCTTGATTATGTGACTAGTTTTGTGTTAGCAACATGTGTGCATATTCATGGGGGTGGGTAAGATTTTTACAAAAGTAGGCCTCTGTTTTTTAGCCTTTGCTGCTGCTGTTGCTGCACCAGATGGTGAGCGTCAGCTCTTTCAAAAACTGGGTCAGATTTCAGAAAGAGCTGGAGAAACGCTGGAAGAGTTTTATGTCAACTTGACAAAGATAAACCTTGACATCTTCCACTTTTGTCAGTCACCCACAAGCATTTATCTTTTTAGTTATATGACTGTTGTATGTGCATGTCTGTTGTAAACTCTCAGGTTTGTGATTGACCTAGTCTTTGTGTTTATGCTAATTCCACACTGATTCTGAAACATAAATAACTCATGGATGTTTCTGAGTTTTAGAGATTAGGTTTAAGTGTTTTTTTGGGTTTGGTTTCTTAATGATAATGAAATTTATTCTAAATGAAACTCCAGAACTGCTCAAGTCCAGTCTATTGTAATGTCAGTGCATACTGTAGTCCTTAAGCTGCAATACCAATTCAGTTGTATTCTGATGTGTTTAAATATAATTAGAGGGTGATAGCTGAAGAAATTATTGAATGAATATTTGGGTAGTCAGGACGTTTTCAGTGCTGAAGAGGTAATAGAGAGTTCATTTAAAACTGTCTTTATGAGGGACAAATGACCCCACGGAAATTATCAGTGTGCTGCAGTCAAATTATGGTGAAGCTTCTTAATGTTTTGTTTTTGTTAATGTACAAGTAGAATAAGAGCTGTACAGTTTTAGTTTTGATAAACTTAAACTACTTGAAGAGCAATTGTTTGCTCAGTGGACAAACCTGTTTTTGTCTAACTGCATAAATCTATCAGACCACTAGATGGGGATCTTTACTCTTTTTTTGTAGCTCTCATTCTCTGACTTCTTTTGTAAGTGATGAATCCCACGCTATCAAACCATACTGTAATGCCATTATCAAACAATCAAAAGTCTAAGTCTTCCAGCTTCAATATACAGAGACATGTTGCAGTTTTTGAATATATGTACTGTTTATTAATCTACGGCATGAAAAATCCTTAACCTGGAATTATTTTATTATATTATTATTATTATATTTATTATACCTAACCTGATCATATGCATTGAAGTGTATTTGTGCCTTGTCTGTGTGATGAACTAAGACTTTAACTTTTAATAATTACTTTCAAACAGGTCATGAAGTGTCAATAAAGCAAAAAAAAAAAAAAAAAAAAAACTATGAACTGCTTTATTTATTTGACTTTAAAAGGCTCTTCTTACTTTTGGAGGCATGTGTGATTATAACACTTTGATTTAAAGTGTGTAGTAAAAATTAATGCTCTTAAACTACAGTGAACACATGAGAGAAAGTAGTGCCTGTACTTGTCGAGGGTTTCATTACCAGCCTTGCTGGGCATTGGTTGTCACTATTTATAATACTTCATGTCAGGCGGGCCTGTGCTGTGTCTCTTTAGGCTGTCTGTCCCCCCTCAGAATTTTCCAGCAAAGAAGATTGAGAATTCACTAGTCATCTTACACACTAAGCTGGTTTCTGTGCTGATCCACTCTGACCATTTTGTATTCTGTCTTTTTTTGTCAC
The DNA here is from genome assembly GCA_023238725.1 of Scortum barcoo. Taxonomy (NCBI): domain Eukaryota; kingdom Metazoa; phylum Chordata; class Actinopteri; order Centrarchiformes; family Terapontidae; genus Scortum; species Scortum barcoo. The sequence goes on from CM041537.1 coordinate 16,640,135, forward strand.
TTGCCGTTCATCTGGATCCTTGTCTTTTTTCTCTCTCGGCTAAATACGCATTCTCAGATATCCAGCGTATCTAATTGCTATTTTTAGATCAGCGGAAAAACTTTTGTCCTTCACTCACCTTGGCGCTCAGCTGGCGGGTTGTACTCGGTCTCCAGGCTTGCTGGATGTCATGCTAGCTACACTCTTTGATCTGCGATGCCCTCCTCCGTGGCTGTTTTTCCCTGCATTGGCTATAGGAAGCTCTTTCCCTGGTTGCTAGGGCAACCAAGTAGGATGGCCCCCAGTAGGAGCTGGGGAAGCCTTGGGCTGCCTTTCAGCTCTTCGCTGTGCGGCATGCCTGCTGACCTGCTGCGGGCTGGGAGGAGGAGCCAACTTTGCAGAGGAGCTTCTCCCGGCCCAGTATGGGTCCTGCCGCCCTGCTGCCCCACCATGAGACAGAGCTCCAGCGTTAGAGCTCGTGCTCCTCTCTCCCTCTGCTGGCCGCTGCACAGCTCTGACTCACTCTGCTCCAGTAGTAACAAGAGCACAGGCAGCAAGATGTCATCCTCATCCTCCTCCAACAATGATGGACAAGGGAAGCCTAGACCTAAATCCCCGTTTCGCAAGAGGGGGAGCCTGCAGAGCACCACCATCCCTGGTGAGTGTGGGTGAAAGGGGTCCCATGGAGAGAATGAGTGAACTCTCGGCTGTTACATAAATGTGGAGTAATGTGGAGAATGTGGAAAATTACACAGATGCTTCTGCATTTAAGAATCTGTGTTTCTCAGCAGTAGCAATAAGAGAAAGAAGTGGGCTTAAAGAGGTGGTGACTGCTGCAAATGTAGTTTGGTAGTCAGTTTTGTTTTGTATCTGCTTTGAGATTGACAGATGTTGTATATTATGCATTCCGCATGCATGCTGCTTTCTGTAGAAGGTCTAATGCAATCCACTACAAAGAATATTTTCCCTAAACTACTTCACTTATCTATTGATAAATCACAATCATCACAATTTTTTGCTCAGATTACATATGTATAAAATATGGACAAGAGCATCTTTCATCTTCACAGGACCCAAACAAACGGTTAAAAACGCAGAGTGAGGTCACTTTGTTATTGCACAATAATCCCTGTTATTGGTGAGGTGTGAATCAAGAAATGTTTAACATTTTGATCTGATAAATGATCTAAAGTTATCAATCAGTGACTGTAGTTGTTGTTAACTGGTTTTATCAGGCGACTCATCGATTAATCAACAAATTGAGCTCTAAACAAAACAGAAAATACACTGAAATATGAGTCTGACTCTGCTTTTACTTTCGTATTGTCCTTACTGATGAAACAACACAATATTGTGATGCAGGAACTGCTTTTTGAGGCATTTTCTATATCTTACTGTCACGTGTCCCTAATGGGCCCCTTTGCCTTCTCCCCTTGAAGCAGACAAAGTTTATCGTGACTCTACTAGCTACACCTTCTTCTTATCTCATCAGCTTGGGTTAGACAGAGCAGAGGCGTCGTTTTATGTCACAACTTCACCTCTGTTCTCATGACCACATTCCTCACTGACTCCTTTAAATTCAGAAGTTTTCTTGACACAATGACCATGTGGAGAAAAATAAAACGTGTATTTTTTGTTACAACGGATTTTATCCTCATTTTACCTGCATTTTATCCTCCTTATGTTTCAGGTAGATTCGTCTATTCGCATCCCAGGTGTGATGTGACAAACGCTGAGTCTCGTAGAGTATATTTTTCGCATGCTTTAGTAGAAGTTTCTTCTGGACTTTTGGATCAAAATTGGATGATTTGCAACATAGATCATGTAATCAAGTTCTTCCTTGATTGTTTGGGTTTAGCTTCTTTAAGTGACTTACCCCAAAAACTTGCTCGGGGCGCGCTCACGGTGCAGCCCCCTCACTCTGGCATCTCTCCGCCAGCTTGCATGCATGTGTGTGATCCCTATGTATATGTAAAAATGTGTGTTAACAAAAACAGAGTGAAAAAATACTAATTTCCCCATGTGGGATTAATAAAGGATGATTCTTCTTCTTCTTCTTAAATTATATCAGTTTTTAAGTCAGAATTAAAATGAAGTGGTTCTGTAAATAATCTTAGTTATTGACAGTGGCATGTTAATTGGACTTTGTTAACACAGGCCTTGTATTTCACTGGCATATGGTGGTGATTTAATTAGTGTAACAGTAGTGTCAATTCACACGTTATGCATCGTGCTTTCATTAACGTTTCAGCACAATGGGATGCAGGCCAAACATTCGTAGCTCTATGATTACCTTTGAAGTTGATGCTAACTGGTCTCTGTTGAATGTTCGGCCAGCTATTTATCTGTGAAGCAATGAAATGTTGATATTGATTTCATTTGAAGCAACTTCCCCAGCGTGCCGTAGCACAGCACAAACGTTGAGCTGAGGAATGCAGCAGCAGATCTCGAGCAGTAACTCACGTTGACACACACTGCACTGTATTTGCTGAGGAAGCCTGTCTTTGCTGCAGTAATAAATAACTTAGAGGCCTCTCCATCCATGCAGTCATTTAAGTCCTCTCAATTAGCTGCTTGGCTGAGCCCTCTGCACTCCCAGTCTGTCATAAGAGCCACATGTAGGCCACCCATTATTGTACGTCCATCTGACCACACCAGTCTGTTAGCAACCTCTGTGCCAAATTACCGCCACTATAGCTGCAGTTTGAGCAGCTGGTGTTTTATTCACGTCATGAACTGAAGTCGTCAATATTTTCTTATACTCCTTGTAGCAGTGCCAGAAATAGCTCCCGTTCATAGCATCTTTCCTTTCAAGATTTTCTTTTTCAAAGCAATGTCTGCCTTCCAGCACACATGCACGTATGAACCAGTACTCTTATGTAAGTGTTGGTGTTGATTTGCGGGAAACATTCATTACTCAGTGAGTTTTCTCATCTGCAGGAATCTGTCTCTGCCTGCAGGCTGCTCTCTCCCACTGGACCTTCATTGTATCACATGAAGCAGAATATGTAATGTTGTGCCTTTGCAGCCGAAGCTATATGACGTGATATATAGAGGCTATTAAAGTATCTGCCAGAGGTGGAGGTAATTCCTCTCTCTGGCATGAATCACTGCTGTGCTTTCTGTTGTGATCTGATACACAGGCTCTTACCTTGATCTCCACTAACTTACCAGCCTCTACTTTGACACCACGCTGTGTGCCTTTTTATCTCTCTTGTACTCTAGCTTGTCGGATGATTTTCTTTGCTCCTCCAGTTGGGTTGTCAACTTAGTAACATTTTCAAAGTAGTGTGTTCCCCGTCTCATTAACTTGATTTCCCACTGTGGGTGTCTGAGCTTTGTATGCTACTTGACAATGTATCTAGAGCACAGAGGCTCTCTTTTAGTTACATTTGGAATTTGCCACTGCCTCCAGCATATTTGAGAGGTGATGCTGCAAATTTATTGTCAGTATGGCTTTAATCATTAATCCGTATGCTTCTTGCCCTTGTGCTGCAGTTTACTGGTTCCTGTACTCCCTCCTGCCCTCCAGCCTCCCCCAGTTCTGGTTCATTATTAATCAGATACACTGTTCCTGTCATGCCCACCTCACTCCGCCCCCAACCCCCGGCCCTGCAGTAGATAGAAACACGCGACAATCAGACACTGAGAGTCCCCGCCCAGGGCCCCACAACCTCACAGTAGTGGTTGTGGGGTATTACAGCATATTGTAGGTGTTGCCTACTCCTGCTGAAAAGGTGTCAGTGGGATTCTTTTCTTTACTATTGTGAGACAAACCAGAACCTCTGTGTCACTGCACAATTATTATTGTGAAACAGGAAAATTAAGAACAATAAGAACAGAAACGGTACCAGTGAAGACACATTTGGGACCAAGAGCAACTAAAAGGTATGGCAGTGATGACTTTGTATCTCCAAACCGTTCATAAACTTTATGTGTATCCAGTTAGGCCAGGTTCTACATAGGGATTTTAATTTTTAAAAAGGTGTGACCATTTAGACCACTTTCTGATGAACTGCTTTTCTGTAGTACATTTTAGTAGCACATTTTAAAGCACATCTCTGCACTTTTTCATCTCACCACTAGAGGGAGTCTGGCACAAAAGTTTTTTGATAGTCTGACCATCAGATTGAAACAAGTGGCTGGTTGTCAGTGTCTCTGGTCTGGCTGTTCTGCAGTCAGACACTGACTGAGGACCAGTTTGCTCTGTGTTTGGGTGGAAAATTCCAGGGCTTTCTTTTGCTATGAATAGCTCATCTGCTTCCCATGTAACAGAGGAAGTGTGTCAGTTCTGGAAAAGGGATTTTGGAGAACGAGTAACCAAGGCCTTGAGAGCTATAACACCAACAGGTGGGCCTGCTGTTGCTGGGGACATGTAGATAACCAGCAGAGCAACAGTGGCTGTCCTTTTAATAGTCACAACAGCATAAACATACACACAAACACTTATATGAAGAGAGCAGCCAGACTCAACATCATGCCATTGGACACACCGTATCTCAGTGGGATGATTTGCAGGCTGACAGACAGCGCTTATACACATGGTTATGATGGGTTGTATTTCATCGCCGAGGTACGGTTAAGCTTTGGTCTGTCTCTGCTCTCAGCGTGGCTCCTGATGAAGCTCTGTTTTCATTTAATCCACCTCATTGGATCACAGATGATCAAGCATCAGCTGATATTTGGTCCCTGGCTGGCTTTTTATTGTCTTGTGACCTCAGTGTGAATCACTTTCCCACCACTCTCATGTCCGGCCAGTGATCTCCCAGTTCATATTCTCACTTTTTTGAGGAATACATGCACACACATGCACCTTCACACTAAAGCTGTGTAAAAAGATTCAACATAAATGGAGCACCTCTAAGGCTTTTTCCACACACTGACATACATGTCTGTTTACCTATCATGGGGGGGGGTTCCACAGATGGTCAACATTGATCCAGTCACACAGTGCTTTGATAAACCCCACTGCAATAAAACTTGTTAAACTTTTCTTTGTTGTTTGATATCAGGCGATATCAAGGAGCTAACTATTCCTGTCACTGTGTTTGCATTTGTGCATTCCTGTAAGTATCAGATCACTGAAGTGTTCTCCTTTGTGGGAAAATTTAGCTTCCCTGCTTTCTCTGCTGTGTGAATTAACATCTTTGGGTCTTAGATCATTAGTTCATTTAACAAAATAAAACATTGTCACTCAGGACTCTGAGAAATGCTGATGGCAAATTTTTCACTATGTGTTTTACTTTGCAGAGATTAAAACTTTTAAAAAATATTTAATTGAGTAATTGATAAAGCAATGAAAAGCCAGTTGCTTGGTGAATCGCGAACATGTAAGTAAGTCACTGAAAACTTGCGTGCTTTTGATATAATCTTGAGACAGTCTTTCTAGTACTCACAGCACTGTGTCATTGCAGCTCTACTGACACAAACAGAGTATCTCTTTATGAAGAGAGCACTAATGAGGTGTGTGCACGAACATGTGAGACTGTATGGAAGTTCATAGAAACAGGACATGTGTTATCAGAGGCCTCCTTGCTTAGCCATCTCAGTCGGCTTGACTTTGATCCCTGACACACCTTTCGTCTCAGGAATGGGATATTAACCTCTTGATGTCCGGGGACTGCTCAGTACAGTGTTTTACACATTGACAGTGTCAAGTGACACAGTGCTCCTCTCTGCTATATTCAGATATGGTGAGAGCTGCACTGACAGAAGTGGCAAAGAGATGTATAGTCACTGGACAGGCCTCTGGACACACTGGCTGTGTGCATGTACATGTATGTATGTGTGTGTATATGGGTGTATACAGCTAGTGTTTTTGTGTATTTGCATGTGATTGGCTGCAGGGAGGATTTATTATTTTGAGAACTTCCTGATGGACTGAGGAAGAGATATACAGCATCAGTCTGAATGCTGAGAGGTAATGAGTATTTTGTTTGTCCTGTTTTATTCACGTGGGAATTTTTGTGCAGGGTTGGAGATTAGATTGACAACAGCCTGAACTATAATGCCAGCTCTTGTGTTTCTCTGGGAGAAAGGGTGTTAAAAATGGTGCACGGCTACTCCCCCGTGTTGTTGATTAGTCTCTTGGGAAAAAGATATGCTGAAAAACAACAGAGGCTGTAGCAAAACAGCTGAAGCTGGACTTGACCCCAAACCTCAGCCTGCTTGTGAGAAATGTGATTTAAAGAGAAAAGGCAGGCATGTACATTGTTTCTTCTTGTAGTAATGTCATCAATGGTAGAACACATACTCATTATCTTTATCCTACATAAGGGATGTTATTTCAATCTTTAAGCTCAGAACAGAAAATCAAAGAAAATTTTGCTTCAGCCTAGTTCAATTTACGAGCATGTAATGGATGAGAAATCCCCACTTCAGATTTGGCTTTTTGGAGGATTACTGTTACAAACCTACACAGACAACATCAAAGTATTATTATTGTATGTGTCGTATATAATCTGTTAATTGGCTCTGCTTTATGATTACAGCAGAGTAAAAATTGATTGACATCAATTCTCACCATATGTGTGCAAAACCATTCTAGGTTGGTTATTTTTCTTTTCCACAGTGGCAGGATCTCCCAACATAAATCTTTTGTATATACACCACCAGCACCACCGCGAGCTTTCATGGAACAACGACACATTTGTTTTTCAGCTTTAACAAAGTCAAAGTCTTGAGAAATTAACTTTTCATTTATGGTTTGTGTTTGTCTTTTATTTATAACTTCTAAGATAATTATCTCATTCAAACCAAATTTGAGATTAATGCAAGTAAAGAAAATCATAATTTTAACTTTGTGACAGCTTTAACCATATGTGTGCCCTTTTGTTTTCTGGAATTGTTGACGTAAGGTTTTAAATAAAGTCTGTCTTGAAGTAAACATCTTCAAATAGACTGTTGATTTGCTGTGGTTTAGTGAAACCTCAGCTGTGCTGTAAAAGTCTTCTCCACCTTTTACACAGCAGACAGGATGTGGAAACATCACTGACCACCACATTTTAGGTCCATCATGTGACACGGCTGCACAGCTGAAGTAATGATAGTATTGTGATTCTAGATCAGCTGCTAGTACGGCATGGTTCATGAGTTCATCTCATTCCTCACCTTTGGGCTAACTTCATCAATCATACATGTTCAGGAAGGGGAATTACGTATTTCTCTGTGCGGCTGATCGGCTTAATGCTCATAGATCATGTTCTCAGAGTTGAGGTACTGATAGGCGTTGTGTTGGGGTAGCCTGAAGGCTCAAACAGTAAAGCTTTCTGTCAAACTGTGTAATGTTCGAGTTCGGGTAAGGTAGTATGAAAGATGACAGACTCTTTATAAGTCAGACAGGTAGAACAACACTGTAGTTTCACTGTAGAGTCTTGTGTGTTGTATGTTGTTGGCTCAACTCCATTTGTGTGTCCTGGTGTTGCACAAACACAAAGAAGTCAGTACCCAGCGTGGTTTGTCTGCCTTATGTGTGCCTTTCATGCTGATGTTTTTGTGCGTCTCTGTGTGCCTATATTTGTTTGACTGTCGTCTGGAAAATTCCTTGATGGTCTTTTGGAAATTCACTAAAAACGGTACATAAATAGAGGCCCGGCAGATTTCTTGTTCGCTGTGAACAGGCTGTCCTTGTGCTGCATGGCCAACTTGTGACACAGGAAGGAAACAGCCTCCACTGGCATCATGTGAGCTTACTTGCATGTACACACAATATCATATATCCATGTAACTGTTGCAGCAAGAAATCACACTTCAGACATTGAATTTAAACATCTGATCTGATCTGAAATAATTTCAATAAACTTCAGTTAAGTCTTTTCCCACATGGAAAATTTGGCTCGCATCATGAATAACACAGACCCATCAACAGAATATTAAAACATCAATTAGAGAGACTTGCACATGATATCAGCAAAACATTAAGTTATGGCAAAAAGCCAATTAAAAGAGATTAAATCAGTAAATAAGAACAACTTACGAAGAAAAACAGCAAGTCAGAAACCATATTGTAGTGCTGCAGTCTTGGTATTAACTACATGTGAGGCAAGTAAACTGATGACAGTACAAAGTGATTTTATTACACATACTAAGAAGGAATGTTTGAATCTATGTGCAATAAAACTTGACTTTAATGTACATGTGATCATTGTTTTTAAATACTGACATCCCTGACGTGAATCGCAGTCATGGGGTGATTGAAGCTGTACATTCATGAATAAGAGGAGGATGTTGGAGAAGGAGTGGGAGTGGCCAGAGATGTAGGGCCTCCTCCATTTTACAGCACAATAGAGCCTGAAGTGGTTCACCCCGGCCCCTCCCCTGTTTTGCCACGTGGTATGCTCCAAACCAGTATTTAAATCCGGGAGCTTGAAGGCTGCTCAAGCACTGAAAACCGGTGTAATCAGGAAGCAGCTGAGAAACAGAGGCAGAGTCAGAGAGAATCAGACGAAAGAGGATAAAAACTGTTTCGCCAGCACACTGGAGGTGGCGACAGTTACAAAAGGAGAACCAGAGAAAATAGAAAAAGAGGGGGATTTGTTTCATCCTGCAGTTAGAGCAGCTTGTGTTAAGGAAAGAGAGCACATCCTGTGTCTGTGTGTGTCTCTCCTCTCTCTCTTTTGCTGCCTCTCTTCCACTCTGCCGACGGGGGGAGGGTGCATCGGCCGTCCCAGGCCTAGTTACATGTCCCAGCATCCCGCAAGAGCTCAGGCAAGGCCACTGCGACCATAACGGAGACTGAGAGCAGGACAAGACAGGGGGATAGAGGTACTGTAACCTATGCTGAGTAACGATGTGCAACACCACACACTGTCAAGCCTGTTAATGTCAATGCTGTGTGACAAGAAGTTTCAGCAGCTCTGTGTGACGCATGGTACTGATCATTCTTGGAATACTGCACAAGAAATATCATAGTGGCAGATGAGCTGCTGGTAAACACAGTTGCTGTGTAAAATCTGGCAGAAAGCCGAGGGAGAAAATATAGGAATGGGGGGTTGGGGGTTCTTAGTGGGGAGGCATAAGCAAATGTAAGATAAAGAAAACATGTCATGCATTTGGTCTGTTGCAGATATGTGGAAAGCTTGACATGCTCCACAATTTATTGCAGTCTGACTGTTGCAGTGAGCAAACATTTGGGGCATCTACTCCCCGCCGCCGTTTGTTACAGTCCTCTGTGTGTGTTGCGTAATATTACCCAGTGGATTAATCACTGAAATTCTGGTCAGAACGCTGACGAAAACAAAACATATGCTGCATATGGGACGTGGTGCACGAGAGCTTGCAGTAAATGGGGAGAGGTGGCGGCAGCAGAGTTTTATTTATTGAAAAGATGCAACTGAAGCTGGAAGAAAAAGAACATCATGCTCAGAATTGCATCTTCATTATTGCTTTAGTCCTCAGGCAGTTTCTGTGAGCAGACAGTAAACTGCTCAGTTTTAAAAGTCCGCCTGAACACGTTGACCTTCCTGATGGTTGTAAGGGCAGCGTCTTTTTGAGAACAGCTGACGTCTGTGTTGTGTGTTGGTCTATGTGATGGCAGTGACTTATCTTAAACACTAAGGAAAGCTGTGGAGTAGCAGTAAAGATAAATGTCTCTTAACACAGTATCCTTTTTGTTTTCCCGCATGCACTGAAATGTGGTTTTGTCACTCCAGCAGACTGTCATTACATTTTTTTAAACAAACTGATGCCCCAACTGTTTGCGGGCAGTGGTTTTTAACCAGCAAATTTCATCACCCGTGTTTGTTCCGTTGCACCCAGCCTGCTCAGCACTGATAATATATTTGAGACGAAGACCCGAAGTGGAGGTTTATTCTCATCTGTGGTTGCTAAGGAACATCTAAAGCATGTGTCATCACTTGGTCTCAGGGAATAAGGTGAAATCTGCAAAGAAAAACAAATGTTTCTTTACACTGGAGCCACAATCACAGAAGACTAAAAAAAGTTAATCTACACATCGACACATTACTGTGGGCCACACACACCAAAAATGCATCCATCATGCATTGCTGCTATGTGAAATCTTTGGCTGCACATGACCTTAAGCTTTGCACACTTGTTTTTGCGTTAGTCAAATTTATATCAATGCCAAGATGAGAAGACAGCCTTTATTTAACTGATTTACCTCAATGATTATTCCCAATTACTCTCATCCGACAAGCTGATTGTGTTGGAGTTTACATGTCTGAATAATACATGTACAAACATATGGTCAGCAGTGGAACAATAAGAAGGGCTGGGCAGTATCTCAGTATTATGGTTTATTGACTTCCAGCAGAATCATATTATGATGACACAGTCATTACATCATTGTACTACAAACACCTATTTTTATTAGTTAGTTTTTAAGGTCATGTAATGTCAAGTTTAACAAAATTTGAATATCTGCTTAATAATAATAGCTTTTATATTTAATATTGTGCCATATTTCTCATCATATCTAAATAGCTAAATTTTTTTTATTTAATCCAAGCATTGAATTATTTTTTTTTTTGACAGTCCTTGCTCCTGGCCAGCTTGGACAACTAGAGGTCAAACACCACTCCTCCATGCCACTGTTATGCAGAGGTTCCTACTGCTGCAAAGATTTACTTTGATTGACAGTATTAATGAAAGGGTCTGATACTACCAGGAAATCATGAATCATGCATCTTTCAAAAGAGAGAACAAACCAAGTTTTCCAGTTTACCGCGAGTGCTCGACACACCCATGAATTTGTGGTTTATATTTATGTCAGGGTGTGTCTAATTTACAAGTAGGTAATGAAGAACGTAGATGATTGTCCACATTGATGATTGTCTACATTGTCCACTGTCATTGCGCTCCTGTTGTCCCACCACATAATTGTGTATACATACCTGTATATAGTGTTCACATCCATCTCTGTTCTTGTACATACTTGTTCATATTCATATCCATCCTTTCACTGTATCTGCATATTAATATAGCCCTTCTGTTTATTAGTATAGCACACCTGTATATATATATATTGTTCATATCATATCTATATATTTTCTGTATACTAGATTACCACTACTCTTACCTGTACATACTGTTCATACTCTATATACTATTTATAATGCACTTGCTGCTTCTTTGCACTTCTGATTAGATGCTAAACTGCATTTCGTTACTCTGTATTTATACATGTGTAATGACAATAAAGTTGAATCTAATCTAATCTAATCTAATGAGAAACATTGTTTGCTTAGCACAATAGTAAATTGCTCCCTGAACCTATAGAGACTTTCTCTTTCATTTGTTGAAAAAAAGCCAATTAAATTATATGACACCTGCCAATGAGAGTTGGCTCCTCGCCACTTATGCGCAGAGTCAACAGAAATCCAATCCTCTGACAGTTTTTGAGATTTAGGAAATAATCATGTTTATAACTGAATTAAAAGGAGACCAGAGGAATTATCTGTTATCAAACTAAAACTTACTTGCTTGTTTGAGCATTGCCAGACCACAGTGACGCAGCATATGACATTCTGATATTACAGTATATTTGTCTCATTATTTCTTTGACTCATTAACCAGTTAAATTGACCTTTGTGCAAAAGCTTGAGGAGAGCTGAAAGAGTTGAAATCCATGTCGATGAGGCAGTGAAGGCCAGTCGTGTTTAGCAAAATGCCAGTTACCTTGGGTGGTGCTGTTGTGGGGGATACTGTCTCTCTGAGATAGCACTGAGCACATAGCAGTCTAACAACAAGGTCTGATTTCAGGTCATGCAGTTGATTCATTTGGTGATTTATTCAGTAAATGTACACTAATTACTTGATACTTGAATGTAGAGTTTACACTGGCACTACAAGAACACAGCATGCAGCATATTACATACAATAAAAGTTTAGGTTGTTCTGTTTGTGGAATATATTAACGGACGTACTGTTTGCAAGGTTTTGTTTGACTTCAGCAGTGTATGACCTAGAACTTCCGAAACTAGGCTGCTGCAACTTTAGGCCCGAGGGACAGGGGGGATAAGACGGGCTGGAAGGATCGTATTGATCCTGACAATAGAGCAGAGGCAGCTCCGCGGACTCTAGATGTCTGCCTCTCTGGTCGGGTTCAGAAGACCAGGTGGGTAGTGTGTGTGGGCGGTGCGCAGACTCAGGTCCCAGGGATGTGAGAGAAAGCTGAGATGGAGAGCTTGTCAATATTACTCACTGGAAATTAACTCACAGTGGCTGTGTGAAGATGGAGGGGTTGAGGCTCGTGAGACAGACAAGACACCCTCGCACAATAAAGGTGAGGCTAAAGGCGAGGTTTCTTGGCCAGCCTGTGCGCCAAAAACACAATCTAATGCAGTTTGGCTTTACAAATTGGTTTTGAACTAAACAAAAAAAAAAAAACAAAAAGCAAAAAAAACAAATGTGCTTATGTCAAGGCTTCACATGGATACTATCAGAAAAAAGAAATTAGTTTTTTCTTTTGTCCCATGCTATTCCACACTCTCTTTCACTAATGAATTAAATTTGTCTCAAGGACAAGCGCACAGTCTAAAGTACCTTCTGTTGTCAGACTCCATCATGGCTCAGGCATCAAAGACATTCATCTTCACTGTTCAGAGAATTTCAGATAACATTGTCAAGACAAATTAACAGTCCCGTCATTTAGGTGTCTAAAGCGTTGCTTTTTGGACAACTGGATGAATCATAGCCGCTTTTATGACTAATTAAAGTTTTACTTGAGGTTTTCTGTCGTAAACTCACTGGGGTTTTTTGACAGAGCGGAGCAGAGCATTACCCAATTTCTTGAGTTTCTCCCAGGTTTGTTGTGTTGACATGTATAGATCTGTGTGGAAGCTTTGTGCTCCCCACTACCATGATGTCACTGAGATAAATAGAGTCAGGGTGCTGGATTAAGAGTCATGGTGGTGGAAAGGCAGAGGGATTACACAGATACTATACTGGGGTTGACTCTGTTTGTGTGTGCGCATCTGTCTACTTGAAGTCATCTGTTTGTCCATGTGAAGATGAACATGTTACTAAATCCGCACACGTGTCCAGTTTAATTTTCAACGAAATGGTTACAATAGTACATACTGGGATCATAAATCTTTAAAAATCTAAAATTATAGAATCTTTATCAGGAAAATAAGTGTATTCTTGTTCATGTTTCATGTGTTAGAACTACTTAAAAATCATACAGATATATGCCTCAGATGTCCATTATAGGCCGGGCTATAATCATATGCATCGTTTCTATGTCCTCAAGCATACGATTGTCACAGTTTTAAGTCCTTTAAAACTTTTCTGTGCAGTAGTGAAATGTTTTTTCAGTGTCATGCTGTTATTAGGATACCATGTAGAGTTACCCTCTGTTCATTCCTAACTCCAAAGCCTTGGAGGCAGACAGCAGATGGCAGAGACTAATTGTCACAGGCCAGACACAGCACCAATAATGGTACCAATTATAGAGGAGAGTGAACACACCACTCCCAAAGCCATAGACTTGTTATGAGTAAGCGAATTACTGTGTGTGCACATAACTACTCTTTAAATTGCTGTTCCCTTTAACTTCTACTCATGGCTGTCTTTATAAAGTACAGATGGATCAGTAATTCTGAAGTTCCTCAGTGTGCGTCAGACAGATGTATTTAGTCTTTTGGTAGATCTCTTCTGTTGTGTTTGGTTTAGTCTGGAGTGGAGCTGGAGTCATCTGTTTCCAGCAGGTCCAGAGTAGGGAAGGCCCCTCGGTGTCATTCTCAGGTGTGTGCGCGCACATGTAAATCATGTACATGTGAGTTAGAGTAATTCTCTTTCGAGTGTGTGCATGCCCATGTGTGATTGAAGTGACACAGTATCTGCCGGCACAGCTGTCCTCTCCTTAAGCCCGCTTCTGTTCTCGGACATATTACGAGGATTTTCATGCAGCCACAGTCACTGTCACCAGAGCTCTATAGGTAATCGTGGTTGTGCCCTGTTTGCATTTGTTTAACTTCTAGCTCATAAATGTAGCTTAATGAAGAAAACAAAGAAAGTTCTCAGCTAAGTTTTACTCAGTCTTGAACGCTGGTTTTCTCTCGATCGCTCGTCTTTGGCTGTGAGATGAGTTTTGTGCTATAGTCACTTCTGTACTAAGAGGTTTTTAAGTTAGTTGATTTTCTAGTTTCATATTAATGAAGTATTAAGATCAGTTGTTTGTATAAGCTGTTTGTCTAAAACTATATTTTTTTAACTGGGTGAATGTGTACTTGTATTAGTTTTAACTCTTACTCTAAGCTGTAGTTCACACAAACTGTAGTCAGCCAACTTTTTTCCTGCTTAAATCATAGTTTTCTGCACTCAAACCACCACCCGTTGCAACCTTTGGGAAACCAAATGTAAATTCTTTTCTATTTCTGTCTGTGATGGTAGGAGTTTGCTGTCTCTACATATTTGACTGTCTGTTTTCAACAGACTGTGAAATGATGAACAATTGTAGAGAGACTGACATCATCGTTATTGAATTAGCAGTGAGCCTGCAAAGCACCCAGATGGTGCATGTGTGTCTGAACCCCCTCGAGTTTGGTCTGTTACTGCACGTTGCACATTATGTTGTATGCAAGAAAGATGCCATGTTATGTGTGTTCGGAGATCCTTTATGTGTCAGAGCTGTTTCAATAGTAAACATTTAGACTGTAAACTTCGGCACTTACCAATCCAATAGTTCTGTGCATTATCACACATGGAACTTTTATTAGCCTGTACTTAATCTCTTAAAATTCAGATGGCGTTTTTCTATTGACACTATATATCATACTTTAGTTGAAAGATTTCCAGAATACATTAATCAACTGATGGTACTATTATTTCACTGCCATATTACTTTGTAGAAAACTAAAAGGATGAGAGGAAAAGTTCAACATAGATTCTGCTCTACATGCAGAAAACTAAACCATTTAGCCCTTTAACACCTAAGCCCAAAACAGGGCGCATGGATGCATTTTATTGTTTATTGCTGTACAAGTGTCAGAAAATGTGCTATTAAACTGTGCTTTTGCTCCTTTTTTCAGAACCTACTTAAACATTAATTATCTGGCATGTTTTTCAACATTACTATAGGTTTTGAGTAAGAAATATGTTTAAATGCAAAAAAAACTAAATTCATCCTGAGCGGAATTGAATTTTTCATGTTTTTACTAAACAATTCATTGTTTTAACACATGAACGAGGATTAGAACATTGTAAACTTCAAATTTAATTGATTTACAGTTGTCCATAAAGGTTTTTGAGTCCTGGGATGTGGTTTTCATTTTCTTCCTCATCTTTTTCCTAGGACTGTCCAGGCGTCCAGTTGGGAAACTCTTAAACAGTTTCTTTCCAGCTGCAGACACAGGCCCACATTGCACTTCTCACTTCTGCACTTCTCTCTGGTATAGCAGAACCTTTAGTGAATGGATAAAGACACAAAAAATAAGCTATAATCATTGCAAAGGAATAACTTGTGCCAGATGTTGCTCAAAAAATATATATAAAATATAAACAAAATACAATACAATAAACATAAAATATAAACCACATAGAAATAAATAAAACACCAAGACTTTGTACAATAATATAATGATATATAATAGTAAAACAAAAGTAAGGTAAACTTAGTAAAGAAATAAGTAAACGGAGATAGAAAGTAAAAAGTAAATGTTGAAATTCATGTTAGCAAAGATTTTCAAAAAGTAGCAAGTAGTATTAGTATTAGTAGAAATACCTAAGAAATACCTACACAATATTGAAGAGAAAGTAATGCTACAGCATGTGATACTGTGAAATAATACTTATAAATACACTGCATTTGTACTAAAACATCATCTTATATGTTTTATATGTTTTATGTACTTACTCTTCTTCATTTCTGACTACACACGGCTTTGGAGTTACGGTAATCAGAAGAGAGGCTGTGAAATCCTGTCGGCGGCGACAGATTGGATGGTAAAGGGTTAACTATCTCTGGCCAAAATGAACTCAAAGTAGTAGGCATTGTAAAACTATTTTTTCTTTGCTGCAATTGTAACATAGCTAAGAAAATGTGTATAGTTTATAGAAGAATGTGCTTAGATCACTACTTAAGGTACTTTTTACAGTAAAAACAGTGGTGTGACATTACACATTATTCAGGCAGGTGTAAAATAGTTTAAATGAGTATCTTAATGCAAACTTGATTTGCTTTCTGACTTCAGCTTTTTTCAGGTGTATGGCTGTTTCATGTTTGAATGGTGGCACAGGGATGTTGGTATGATTGTGATTAAAAGTTTTTACGCTTCATCAATTTTAATCCTTCACCGCTGTATTTACTGAACATAGGACCTGCTGTAAGTGTAAAGAGTGTAATTAACCACTTCTGATTCTGAAGTCGTGGTGACAGCATGTGTTTCTGTCACATACTTTAAATCTCGTTTTGTTTATCTACAGATCTGTGTGGTGCATCCGGACCCAAGCCCCTCAAGCCCCAAAGATCCCTCCCAGGGACGCCCGTTTCTATCACACACTACCCGATCGACCTGCGAACATCAATGGAAGAAAAGTACAAAGAGATTGCAGAGGTAAAAACTCAAAGCCAGGCAGATAATGTGGCTGCACTGTAAACTCACAGAATCACTATGATCCATGATTACATTTGATCTTTTAGTAAACCAGTTAATGACTGTAGCTTGTCTCAGAGGCCTCTGCCTGGATACTAATTTCAGCTTTCAATATCTTATCAGTTTAACGTAAGAAGGTTTTGTTTTGTTGACTGACTGAATTAATCTCCAAGCAATTTTAAACTGCCTGACTGTAAAATCAAGAATAATGTTTTGAAAATGTACAAAAGCACTGAAAAGTATGTCACATATTCATCAAAGTTTTCTCAAGTTGAATCACAGTACTTTGACGTTTTTTTGGCGGTGGTTTTGTCCAAGCCTCAGAGTCTGCCATATATCTGTAGTTACATGTAAACTCTCCTGTTTGCCCATTTTATGACACCGTAAATGGAATAACTTATGTTTGCTCCAGGAGCTGTTCACACGCAGCATGGCAGAGAGCGAGATGCGAAGCGCTCCTTATGAGTTCCCAGAGGACAGCCCCATCGAACAGCTGGAGGAGCGTCGGCACCGCCTGGAGAGGCAAATCAGCCAGGACATCAAGTGAGGAAATGCAAACACACTACACATACAAAGACAGTTAAATAAACTCTTTACCTCACCTCAGACAGACACAGCCTTCCCCTTCCCCTCCGCCCTGCCCCCACCTACTACACACACAGTCCTGCCTTCACCCATGCACACATGCTTATCAGCCTTCAACATGCCAGTTCGCCAGCTAACTAACCCCAGAAATCAGCTAACTGAGCTGGCCAGCAGTTGGCACCTGTCCTGGTGTCCAATCTTCCTCACAAACCTTTATCAGGAGGTGCGTCCTGTCTCAGTTGCCAGGGTCTACGCTATCTGCACCACTAAGCCGATCGTGTGGGTGTTTATCTGACACAAGCAAGCCCCTGTTTACCAATCAGGGTGTACCACTACTAACTGGTGATATATTTTCTGTTTCTGTCAATCTCCTTGATCACTTAATATGTAATATGCTTTGGGTGTTTGTGTACGCGTGCGTGTGTGTGTGTTTGAGAGTGAGAGAGACTGCTGTGTGGTCATGTATATGTGCTTTGGTCTCTCTGTGCTTAATTTCTTCTCACTACCTCTGATGCCCATCTACCCCGCCCTGCCGCCGCCTTGCCCACACTATCCTGCGCCGCTGCATATCACCCCAAGGCTTGAGCCAGAGATCTTGCTCCGCGCCAAACAGGACTTCATGAAAATCGACAGTGCCGCAGACCTAGAGTGAGTGAGCTCTGCCTCAGTATGCATGTTTCCTGTGGTGATTTTTCTCCTTTCTTTAAAAAAAAAAAATCTTTTTGCTATTTTGCTTGCTTGCTTGTATTAGGCAAGGCGCAGGCTACTACTTTCCAGAATATTTTTAGAATTTATCAATTGTCCATACTTTTCAATGTCTAGTCTACAGTATTTAGGAACTCTGGACTGGTGTAACCACTCACAGAGACTGAGATGGACTCATCTTCCCCCTGCTGGTGACTTGGTAGATGTAAAAATTTGTGCCATTTTTCTTTTGCTCTTCACACCCTCAAAAAAAAAAAAAATAAAAAAAATAAAGTTTATTGAGTATAAAAGTCTGTGACATTTGCATATCCTACAATACTGATCTGGATTTGACATCTGGTGAAACCCAGAGACATTCTTCTGCTGTACAATGAGTTTGAAAAGTGTTTATGCTCTTTCACTTTTTACTTCATTGCCAGGTCCCCATGGCAACAAGTGAACATTCAGATAATTCCAAATGTATACCTGTCTTACACATGTTGCCAGATTTTGACTGAGTGTGGATTCGTCCTCCTTAAATCATTCCTGAGATGTCTTACTTACGATACAAGTTATACATAAGTTTCCACATTCAGTAGAGCTCAAAGATAGACATTTGTTTATTTGAAACAAGCATTTAGGAAGAGGTATAAAGTTTGTTCTAAAGCATGAGAAGTTTGAAGGAACACAATTTTATGTGTCATAAGAAGTTTGGCTAACCAGGACCTCAAGAACTGAACCACTGAAATCCTGTGCAGACCTGAAGATTTCTGCATCGAATCAGTCAGTACCTGAAATAATCTGCAGGACAGAATAAAAACCATCCATCTCCATGTACCCAAGAAGACTTTAATTTGTGATCACAGCTTATGATATTTACATGAAATACTGAATAAGGGCCTGAATGTGTCTATAAGCTATACCTGTGTGTAAAAATCACCTTGTTTTGTTGAGTGTTGTGTGTTTATTAAAATAAAGGGAATGAATTTCAAATAATAAACTGCACTAATTTCACTCATCAGCATCTGGAATATCTAATCATTCATGTGTTTTTTCTGCCATAATTTCTACTCATATCCACATTTTTTCCATCTTTGTCTTCTCATCTGCCCTGTCTCTGACAATCGTTCTCACGTTTTAAACTCTCCTTTTCACTGCTTGCATCATTTAAGGGTAATGAAGGAGAAGAGTGTGGACACTGTTGATGATGGCTTTAAGGAGAGGGCAATGCCAATGGAGAAGGAGTACCAGCGGGTCTCAATATCTGGCGAGGAAAAGTGCGGGGTGAGAAGCTCTTTTTTTTCCCCCCATGTTTTCAGGAGCATTTAAACTTGAATTTACAACCACTTAACGTATCGTGTGTTGAATATCTCCCCAGGTGCCCTTCACTGACCTGGTAGATGCTGCAAAGTGTGTGGTGAAGGCATTATTCATCCGGGAGAAGTACATAAATAGATCTATGCAGAGTTTTTGTAAAACCACAGCTCATGCCCTGCAGGAGCTCGGGATGAAGCCTCTGGACCTGAAAGTCTATGAAGACATACCAGAGACCCCTGTGGATGCTGGTATGACATGCACACAGGAAACACATTACAGCTGAGAAGAAATGGCATTTACACAGTGTATATCAGAAAGGACAGAACAGCATATTTCACAAATATGGCTGTTGTACCCCACGAGGAGGCATAAATGGCTGAGCTATGTGACTCTACCATAGGATATATGTTTTTAAACTATGCAGGAGCATCGGAAAACTCTTAGTGAGACTCTTTATTCAGAGATCTTTCAAATAGGGATGCCCAGAGAGGCAAGTGCGTAAAAAAAAAAAAAAAAAGTTCCTTAATTTTGTTTTCTTCTGTGAAAAAGAAAAGAGGAACTGAGAAAGATCAGTTGGCAAAACTTCCTTCACCTGTTCTTAAGTCATAAAGAAAGGAGAGAAAACAACTTAGATCACACTTAGAAAATGTATTCAAGGAAAAACTGCAGCCCAATTCAGCTAGAGCTGTTACAAGTAGTAGACTGGTAGTTGATTAAATTAATCACCAACTATTGATAATGTACTATCTGCTTTTCAGGCAAAAATTCACAAAAATGATTGGTTCAAGCTTCTAATATGTGAGGATATTCTGCTTCTCTTTGTCTCATATGACAGAAAATGGAATATGTTTGCTTTTGTGACACTTAGATATATCACCTTCAGCACAAGGAATTTGTGAAAAGCATTTTTAAATATTCTCTGACATTTCCCAGACTAAAACTAAATAATAAATAAATAAATAAATAAATAATAAAACTATTAACTTATTAAAGATTGGTAGATTAATCGATTTGATTAATCATTAGCTGGAACTCCAAGTCCAGCCTTTGCCCCTAAGAACAAAGTAGTCAAGTCTTTCCACTGGACTTTAAACTTTCTACTCTCTTTGACCTCACTCTTTATAATACTAATAGCTACTCAACACATTATCATGATGATTCAGCTCCTCTACAAGCTTGTCTCATTATGGATTTAGAGACAAACAGACTTTCTTTTCCTGAATGGGTTTTCCAGGACTAAAACTAATATCTGTGCTCAAGCTTGAAAAAACTTGACACTCTTTGATGAGCCTTTCAGGCAGCACATACACAAGTATATACTTCGATATGGAGACAGCACTCTGGAAAGAAAATGAAGAACATGCTAAACCAGTCTCATTAGTACCATAAAAGGACCCGCATCCACACACTGAACTCGTGAGCAAAACTACCGGACAAGAAAGTGTATTAGAAACATTCTCTCAACAGCTGTTTTTTATTTATTTTTATTCATTGTTTATTCATTGCATATATCAATTATGTTAAAGTAATATTAATTTCCTGTCTTCCCAGATGCCCCGGTTCACCCGCCTGTTTCAGCAACACACCCCTATGACAATCAGGACCCCAAGAATATGCCGGCGGATACTGGATATGGTTGCAAGATGGTGGATGGAGTAGTCCATGTCTACATAAAGAAAAACAACATGGACAAGTGTGTGTTGGTACCAGTAGGATGCCTGGTTATTTGATAAAGGGTGAATCTGTTTGTGCAACTTTTATACTGTTGTCCTTTTCAGAAGTTCAGAAGTGGACCTGCCCTATCCGGACCTGAAGGAGTACATTGCAGACATGAATGTTATGATGGCCCTCATTATCAACGGGCCAGTGTGAGTGTTTCTTTCCTACCATCACTCCAGAAAAGCTTTTCGTATGAATTGTTTTGTAGCTCAGTGTTTATTTTAAATAAAACATGTCCGGGTTTACAGGAAGTCTTTCTGCTACCGCCGCCTGCAGTACCTGAGCTCTAAATTCCAGATGCACATCCTCCTGAATGAGATGAAGGAGTTGGCAGCTCAGAAGAAAGTTCCACACAGAGACTTCTACAACATACGAAAGGCAAGAGCCACCATATGACATGTGAAGTAAATATTTAAATAAGATGCTTTAAATCGCTTTAGTCCCATGACTCGCACATATTCTTCTCTCTTCCGACTCCAGGTGGACACACACATACACGCATCATCCTGCATGAATCAGAAGCACCTGCTAAGATTCATCAAGAGGGCCATGAAGAAATACCCCGAGGAGATCGTTCACATAGAGCGCGGCCGCGGTCAGACCCTGAAGGAAGTGTTTGAGAGCATGAACCTGACAGCCTTTGATCTGAGTGTAGACACTCTGGACATGCATGCGGTGAGAGACGGGAGCAGCAGAAAACAGTATCCAAAAGTATTTTAAGAGATTGTGTGCAAAGAAACACTGTGCTATACATTTAGTATAGATATAAATGAGGCTTGACTAGTCTGTTTCCCTGTCAGGACCGTAACACCTTCCATCGGTTTGACAAGTTTAACGCCAAATACAACCCCATTGGAGAGTCCATCCTCAGAGAGATCTTCATCAAGACTGACAACCACATTGAGGGAAAATACTTTGCACACATAATCAAGGTGTGAATTCATTTGTATGTTAAGTATACACGTGCCTCATCTGAGCGACTTATCAAAACATGCACAAACCGGTACATCAATGTCTCCTGTCACTGTTTATTTCCAGGAGGTGATGTTTGACTTGGAGGAGAGTAAGTACCAGAACTCTGAGCTACGTCTGTCCATCTATGGCCGCTCCCGAGATGAATGGGACAAGCTGGCTCAGTGGGCCGTTAAACATCGAGTGTACTCTAATAATGTGCGCTGGCTTGTCCAGGTGCCCCGTCTATTGTAAGTACTCCTCCAACTTGCTCTACTTTGAAGATGTAATGGCTAGATTTTAAGCAACAAGCAAGACAGCAAGTTGTGTATCAAGCATTTGTGCATCACATAGGCATTTGATAACAAGCACATGGTGGAGTGTGATAGCACTTAAGATGGTTTTGCGATTGAAGGTCTGTATTGTTGTCAGTGGTCAGTACATGCTGATCAAACACATGGTTCTAATAAAAGCATTAACCAGAAGGAAATAGTTTGTCTGATGTCAGCCAAAGAAGACATTATTTCTGAAGTTATGACCCTGTCAGATGGATTAGATACATATCATGCAACTATAACTAAGTCCTTATCAGTATAGACTAGCTTCTAGCCTCTACAACGAAACCTATATTTGAAATAAACCAGCCATCATTTTTTCACAGAAGCAAATAAAAATCACTTCAATCATTTCAGTGACGTGTACCACACAAAGAAGCAGCTGGCCAATTTCCAGGAGATGTTGGAGAACATCTTCATGCCTTTGTTTGAGGTCACGATCAACCCCCGCAGTCATCCTGAGCTGCACCTCTTCCTGCAGCATGTGAGTATCACTTCACAAGACATCCAATCTTTCCTGATGCATCAAGTTAAAGAGTGATTGGTTTTTTTTTGTTTTTGTTTTTGTTTTTTTTTGTTTTGCTTGTTTGGTAGGTGGTGGTGGGCTTCGACAGCGTGGACGATGAGTCTAAACCTGAGCACCACATTTTCAACCTTGACAGCCCACTGCCAGCCGACTGGACTGAAGAAGACAACCCACCTTATTCCTACTACCTCTACTACACCTATGCCAACATGACTGTGCTCAACCACCTGCGGAGGTATGGGCCAGCTGAGCTCATTTACAACACAAGAATCTTTGATCGTCATTTAAACACACGTCATTCATAAAATACACAAAACA
Source organism: Scortum barcoo (assembly GCA_023238725.1). Lineage (NCBI taxonomy): Eukaryota > Metazoa > Chordata > Actinopteri > Centrarchiformes > Terapontidae > Scortum > Scortum barcoo. The sequence goes on from CM041537.1 coordinate 16,663,105, forward strand.
CATGAGGTTTTTAATGTTGTCTTTCGTCTGACTCAGGCGGCGAGGCTTCCACATGTTTGTGCTGCGACCTCACTGTGGGGAGGCGGGGCCAATCCACCACCTGGTGTCAGGTTTCATGTTGTCAGAGAACATCTCCCACGGGCTGCTGCTCAGAAAGGTCAGGACTTTATGCAGTATATTAATGAGTGTGTGTTGTATGTCATAAAAAGGGTGGACAGATTACACCTGAATAACAAAGACTACTTTTTGACACATAATTTTCAAATTTTGTTGAGACTGTGTGGGAGAGAGGTTAATTAAACACCACGGCAATTTCTACTCACAGACTGGACTGCATTACACTGTGAGAAGCTGAAAGAGAGATACAGATTAATTGTTGAGTCCCTCTTGGCTTCACTGATGAAATTACAAAAAAATTCAAGGTAAAACTTATTCATCCATAAAAATATGGAAATCACATTGTTCCTGTACTAATCAACCAACTTACAGGAAATACAACCAGAGATGCAAAAAACTATATTCCACAATAAAACCGCTAAAAACATCCAAATGGTATCAAAGCAGAACAAGTTCAAGTTCAGGCTCTTCTTACAGAGTTGTGTTTATGTTGCTGTTTCCTCTGTGGGATAAAAGAGAAACAATACCAACCTGCTGCTGCTCTTGACGTCTGAGATGAAGACGTTCTTGCAGCTAAATGCACCGCTCTGTCTCTCTCTTTGTCGCTCAAGCTCTCTCTGTCTCCATCAGGCCCCGGTGCTGCAGTATCTTTACTACCTGGCTCAAATCGGCATCGCCATGTCACCGCTGAGTAACAACAGCCTGTTCCTCAGTTACCATCGCAACCCGCTGCCAGAGTACTTGTCCAGAGGCCTCATGGTCTCTCTGTCTACTGATGATCCTCTTCAGTTCCACTTCACCAAGGTCAGAATGAAGGAAGGTGGTCTGAGTCTACATGTGGCCTAGGTTTAATGTGCAAAATACAAAAAGATCAGAAGTGAAGTGGCTGAAGTGACGTATTTCTGTGTGTGTGTGTGTGTGTGTGTGTGTGTGTGTGTGGATCCAGGAGCCGCTGATGGAGGAGTACAGCATTGCCACTCAGGTGTGGAAACTAAGTTCCTGTGACATGTGTGAGCTGGCAAGAAACAGTGTCCTCATGAGCGGGTTTTCTCACAAGGTAAACTACTTCAGACTTGCTCTTCTCATTTTGTGGATGTAATAAGGTGACACACACTTGATGGCCACTTTAAAACCTGCACATCTGTACAATCTAGTACAACTCAGAACAACAGCGCTGCCACCTTTCTATTGCATTTTTGGTGACATTATCAGAAGTGTGTAAATTCAGTTATATCTTTTATAAGTGAGGCTAGTTAAATGTGATGTTTCACTGGACTATTTACACACATGAGGTAAGGAGAATATTAGAAGTACCTCTGAATATAATGTAGCGCAGTACAACACAGTCAGTAACTACAACCGTGATGTTTAAATATTATATAAAGCAACTTCATGGAAATTTTACCTGGTTATGAAATAGTCTCAATTTAGTGCTAGTAGTTTATTGACCTACATAAGCAAAAAATACCAACAGAGGGAAGATTGGCTATTTCTATATGTTTTTAAGAGTTATTCTTATCTGGGTCAGATTTTTACACAAAATCAGTTGAAAGGGTGTCTTTATTCACAGGAACAAAATCAACAGAAAATGAAAAGTTACATTAATTAACACCTCTTGGACAACAGAACAACTTCAAACTATATAGCAGAACACATATTAGATTGCATTAGATTGTACGTGTGTAGCTAAAAAGTGTCAGTGTCATTTATCCACGTCTGTAACACAGTGTCCCTTCAGGATTAGCAATACACTTCAGAGTCAGAGTCATGTCCAGTCAGTCTCTGTCAGTCATTTTGTTTCCTGCTGTGTTTTACTTGTGTCTGAGCTTCCTGCTCATGTGGTTCCTCCTACTTGCAGGCCAAAAGCTACTGGTTGGGCCCCAGCTATTCCAAAGAGGGTCCTGAGAGCAATGACATCCGTCGAACCAACGTCCCTGACATCCGTGTGGCGTACCGCAGCGAGACGCTCTCTGAGGAGCTTCAACTCATCACTCACGCCGTGCGCACTGACGAGCTGGACACAATTGATGAGGAGGACTCCCTGACCATGGGCCCTCTCCCAGGAGGACACTGAAATCACAATCACCCGTCCCGTAAATCCCCAACCCCGTGGTCCACCCAGCATGACGCCGAAGATGCTTGGCGTGAGAGTAATTCACGTACACAGCATAAACACCACTAACCATCACTGTAGAAGTGTAGAGCTACCAAAAAGCCAAGGACACAGGTCTGCCAGAGCACTTCAGCTTCAATATTCTTAAATTTCTTGTGTCCAAGTCAATTTTAGGTTGCAGGAAAGGAGTAAAACCCATATTTTTGTTTAATTTCCAGTTTTATATTTCTTTTTCCTCGCTCTTCTTTATAACCTGTTTCTGTTGTTCTCTGTGACACGAGTCAGCACAATGAAATTAGTGGAGGTGAGTACCAGAGTGTGTGAGCGACAAGCTGGGAAACACTGACCAGAGACTCTTTAGGATGTTGTCTTTATTTTTTAGTCCATGCAGAGACACTGCAAAGCAGGTAGTATCTCTGTAGTATCTGTGCACTACAGAAACACTGACAACCAGCACATTTCTTCACAGCAAATCTGCTCTGAACATTGCTTATCTTCCAATTTATAGCCATGCTGCTTAACTAAACTCAGTACATCTATCCTCTTCATTACACAGACTTATGAAGGACCATAGATGTTTTATTGAAATAACACAGTGGGGTCATATAACACTTGACAGGTTTCATGTTTTAAGCTACTGCAGGGCAGCTTAAAGCTGAGATATACAGTAACTGATTCAGAGAGTCTCTTGACAAGAGGGTAGTTTCTCTCTGAATGCTGCAGCGCTGAATGTCAGCCATGCATGGTGCTCGGTGTGGTTTCAGAACATTTATTTGCCAGATTGCAACCGCATAACCGTTCTTCCCTCATTTTAATCGACTCAGAAAGCAGCATGAAAGAGAGAAACTCCCTTTGCCCTCGAGGCAGGAGAGAAGCAGGCTGCCTGCGGTTGAAAGCAAACATTCCATGAAGCTCGTTAGCTGCGAATAAAATTAGTTCCAGTAAATGTTGAAGATCATCCTGGTTTGCTGGTATATTTCTGAGGCAGGAGAGGTTTAAAGGGGAAATGTGCATTGTAGGTTTTAACCACAGTCACAAAATAAATGTGGGGGGATTCAGTCGTCTGAGGAAAACACCTGCACCGTTACCTCATCGAGGCCATGAAGACATTGGACCCGATTTAACTCATTCCTACCCCTGTGGACTAACTAGAACGTTAACCCTTTGCATGCAGCGCACTGTACGTATGCACCAAGCCAAGACTTCACAGTGCCTTTTCATATTTAGCTTTGGGCGCTGCATGCCCACTTTTTGTCTCTCTCACCTGCAGAGTGCATTGCATCTCTTCTCCTTCGTCATGAAAAGCAGGCCTCTCTGCCGTTTTGATGTCGACGCCAATGGAACTGAAACCACCTGGCTGCATGCTTGGTGTAAAATAGGTTTTACCAGGCCCTTGTTTGAGGAGGAAAGTTGACTTGTTTCTAGTTCTCTACGTATAAGTGCTTCTTTTGCATGCTTGCATGAATAATGGATGGCAGGAGAGAGTGATTTGCTAAAAGTGAGCTGTGACGTAAAACATTTGAACTAATTCAGGGCTGCCAGTCAGATAGCTGTTGCAGTGAATGTTAGAAAAAAAAAAAGACTGAAAGTCACTGATCACCATGTAGAAATGAGCAAACCATGCTGGGACATGGTTAAGACTGTCGCATGCGTAGCATTATTTTTTAACTCAACCCAAATCTGATAAAAGCTGGGATCACATTTTTTATTGTACACTCGTCATGTTATCGCATCCTGCCACTGGACACGGTCCAACCTCCCATTAAACTGTGAGCATTTTTCTTAAACATAGATGCTACTGTCGAGTCGCATTTGATGCCAAGAGTAGGAGAGTGAATCATGTCTGCCTTTCTTTGAATAACCAAGTGTAATGTATTATTATATATATATATATATATATATATATATATATATATATATATATATATATATATATATATATATATATATATATATAAAGCAAATATATATAGCATATTGTAAAGCAAACATATATATATATATATATATATATATATATATATATATATATATATTTGCTTTACAGATAATTAGGATAAAAGATGAGAAGCCCTCTATGTTCAGCAAGAAATACAGTAGCTTCTATGTGTTCAGGGGATGCACTGGAGTCGTGGCCGAACATGGTGGAATATATGTGTTTGTTGGGTTTCATGTATAAAGTGTATTTTTTTAAAGGCGATATAGAGATAAGAAATTTTATATTCACAATATATTGATGTCAAGGTTTGACACTTGGTTTTGTCGCTGTCAATCATCGTGAATTTGCATTATCTAATGAAGATGGAGTTTTCCAATACAGTTTTATTGTTGTTAGCCTTTTTAATTTGTTAGACACTTAGTGTATGTTCTGCATATTTAATATTACAGTAGAGTTTTTCCTCACACTTTGTTTTTTTATTCCTTTTTATTATTCATAGTTAAAGTACATCTATTGCACCCTTGATAGATACCTCTTACTCTACAGCCAGAAGTTGTCTCTACAGTCAGAAACCGACTTCAACACACACAAACGCACATAAAAAATGACGCATATTTTTACGTCACAGCATCAGTCCACAGATTGAAGCACAAAGTACAGTATTTAGTTATTGCATCTTCTTCTTTTTGCTATTGGCCTTTGTTTTTAGTGTAACGACTATCTTGTGGTCTATTTTGTAACATTTAGGGTAATTTTAAGGTAATTATCCATCCATCCATTCAGCTTTACAGTCTGTTTACTGTGTCCATGTCCACTTCATGGTTTCTTGTTGTGTTTTACAGTCATCGTAGATCCCGTAGATCTCTGTGCACTCACAACAAAGTGCACCCTACCTCACAAGTACTATGCTCTATTCAATGTCGTCCTCGGGAGCAGCAAGTCCAAAGCTAATGATTTTTTCACCATCGATGAATCTACTGACTAGTTTCTTGATTAATCGGTTGATTGTTAAAACAAAATATCAGTAAATTGTGATGATATCCATCATAATTCCCTGTAGTGCATTGGGTACCGGTGTATTCACATTGTTTGTTTTCTCCAACTAACAGTCCAAAACCTGAAGATATTCACCTTACTATCGAAGATAATAAAAACATTTTAAAAAAGCAACAAATCTTCACATTAGAGAAGAACCAGAAAACTTTGGTCATTTTTACTTCATTCAATCATCACAATTGTTTTTGTGTTCATCAACTAATCGATTACTTCCCATAACTGAAATGCACATGAGAAGTGATTCACGTGAGACAGAAAAGTCTAAAGATATTGTTCAGTAATCTATGAACAGTAACACAATTATTTGAATGCCAACACAAATTCTAAATTATACTATCTACTACATTCACAGGTTCTGTCAGTAAGATGTTCAGAGTGATTTATTTGAGTGATTTATTTCTGTGCACTAACTTAGCGGAGCATAAATTACAAGTACTGTGATGCTCATACTTATATAGTGTTCAGCTGATATTTTTCTCAGAAGTCTTTGTCTTTGTTTTTACAGTCTTTTGACTTTTTTTTTTGACACAGGACTTTTTTTTTCCCTAACTTTATGTCTGTTAATTTGTGGCCACATTATTGCCTGAAATGGATTGCCAGTGTTAAAGAAATCCAGATGCTTCTGATAAAGTTCATGTGTAATGTCTGAACATTGAAATAAAGCATGAATATTCACTAAACCTTTGTATTGTGTTGGACAAAACTTTTATTTACAGTTTAACATAATGACCACATAGATTAAGCTTTTTGCTTTTTGATACATAATTGAGGTCATTATACTTAAAAATGTAAGTTAAATGTCTTACTGCACACAATTAGCATATTTTGCTGGTTGAATTGTCCAAATACACTTTAATTTACACTTCATCACCAACAGATTTGATTACAGGATGACATTTTTGAACATGAGATAACTCTGCTAACACATAGATATATATTATTTCATACAACATGTAAAATAAGATCATTTTAATGCCAAACAAGCTGTAAACCTGATTACTGTTACTTAATATTATCTGACAGCTTACAGTATTTGACCGTTGGAGACTTGTTTTGGTCCATGATGATTACATGTTCTTCTCCCTTGATGGTTCTTGTTGCATGCTGGTCCAGTTTAATAGGCCTACAGTGTTGAAACACAAAACAGTCAGAGCGGGTGTTTGTGTTCACACCAGTATTCATCAGTGTGATAATAAGAAACCTCCAGACAGTCAGTGGAAACAAACAAAGGTGCTCCATCACTTACAGCCATGCTGGACTTGATGGCTTGTAACTGGTAGAAGACTCGCCCCCCTTCCTCAGGACACACGGCCTTCAGCTCCTCTCTGGTCATCCCCAGAAGCATCGAGCCGCTCAGCACGCCCAGACAGCGCACAGTGCTGCAGGAGAGGAGTCGTATTGATCGTTAATCAGTTCTGTTGTTCACTCCAGCTGAGCAAAATGTTACGTGTGTTGATTAAATCCAGTTTTTTTTACCAAGTTACCACTTGCAACTTTAAAATTTAGCAATTTTATTATCCATCAATGAATTTTGTATTTTTTATTTTTTTAGTTTTCACATGGTAAAACTTAAAATCAGTATTAACAATCGAACCAGCAGAGGCCAGTATATCCTGAATTTTAAAACCCCTAAAAGAGGTCAAGCCCCAAAAAAACTGGACACTACATTACATATACAGGCTTTCTGTTCAAAGATTTAAGTCCACACCAAGATAAGATTAATTAACCCTGGTTACATAAAGTTAATCTCGACATCGCTGGGGTTATGACATCATCAGGGTATTTTTAGCGGGGTTTCCCAACTGGACTTCATTTGTAAAATCAGCAGGCTTCCCCTTTAAAGTGCAAAAACAACATAAATAGACACACCACAACTCACAGTCTTTATGGTCATTGTGTTCAGATTAGATTAGATTAACCCATTGGAAAAATATTCTTTTAACATTCGCAAGTATCACATTTTTTAATCTCTTGTCCGTCTCTGAAAGCCTTTGTTCATCCAAGCCAGTGATGAGAACCACAAAACATGTTAGTGTGAATTAACATCGTCATTGAAATAAAGCAGCTGATCACATTGTTTTAATTTGTAAATTCAGTCACAGATGCATCATTGAAGGCCGATGGAAGTCTGTAACTGTCTCATATTGCTCACAAATGTTCACATTCAGGTATAATGGAATAAACTTATGTTAAACCACAAGGTTTAATAGATTTTAGTATTTTTTTTATTAATTTAATACTACATTTACTACCTGTAGCACTTACATTTTACTAAAGCCCTTGTCTTCAAGCCAGGCTTTCACCTCTGGAGCCTTGGACTTCTTTGTCAAGACAGGAGAACCTTCGATTTGCTGAGAATATAGAACAAAATGCACATTTCACTTAAAAATAAGGATAGAAGTTAGTGAGATTATCACACCAATGTTACCATCAGACTTAACATACAGTGTTTCAGAGTTATGATTTGGTTTGTAAATGATGTAGTGTAAGTAAGGCCTGCAGAGATACCCAGTGGGTCACATTTTGTACATTTTGAGTTCAGTGCAGCTTGAACCAGTAACTGGATTCCCACCAGTTGTTGGGATCTGAGTGTAATCTGTGTAATCTGAGGCTGACATCTTCTTATGGCCAGTGATGATACTGTCCAGTGATTCTCCACTTGCTGAAGCTGCCTGTGATACTGAGTTTAAGTCGACCTTCGGCGTTGGTGGTACCCACCTCGACGGGTTGCTCGTCAGGAGACTCCAGCACGTTATATGGCACAAAGCCCTCCTCCCCTCTGCTGTTCCTCACCTTCCACCACTGCTTTGACATGTCCAGCAGCTGTGGACGGACAAAGCAAAGACCACTCAGGGGCTTGAAGACAAAATGGTCGAAGCAGGGGAGAAAAGAGCAGAAGGAATAGCTGGGTCATGTCGCGAACACTCACCTCAACTATTTCTCCTTTTTTGACGCTGAGCTCTCTATGGTTTCTTGCAGTGAAGTCTTGCGTAACGTGCATATCCCGGAGTTTCGACGCACCTGAGCTGAAAATCACAGAAAAGTGCATCAGAAACTTTGAGGCTTAAAACATTCACATCATACTGAATTATACTTGAATGTTTGTGTACCGAGCGTTTTGTGGGGGACGTGACGGTGTCCTCTTGGCTGAAGCCTACACAGAAAAAGTACAGTATTGTGAGTTTATTTTCTTTCTTCTTCTCCAAACCACCTGTCTGTCTGTGCCGGTGTTGTACTAGACGTCTGATGTGAAGGTTTACCTGGCTGTATGCAGCTTGTTGATTCCCCTGTCTGCTCACACTGAGTCCGGGTGCATCAGACACCTCAGGGGGCTGCCAGCCATCAAAGAACTCCAGCGTGTATGTCGGGATGTCCTCATCGTCCTCTGGCCATTTGGTGCTGAAATTATTGTCAAAATCATGATTATTACTGTTACACCTTTCAGACAGATACACAGCTGTCTGATACACTTTAAAGCAAACATAATGTGAGTTGTAAAAGAAGTAATCAAATCCTTTACTCAAGTAAAAGTGCCAATGCAACACTGTAGAAATATTTAGTTACAAGTAAAAGTTATTCATTATTATGTAGATGTACATAAGTGTGTTTAGCTAAATAAAGTAACAATATCTAAAAGTAGAAGTACTAATTCCACAGAAATAAGAAACATTCAATTTTTGTGAATGCTTGTTGTTGCTTATATCCACCACTACTACTTTATATATATTTGTAGTTTTAGTCCAGCAGTTCCCCTGTGAGGGGTCGCAAGGTAAATCTTTGGGGTTATGAGATGATTGATTCAGAAAGTAAAGATGAAAAAAAAAAACTCAAATATTTGCTTTTTGTGAAATAATGGATAGTTTTACCCTTTTTAAGCCTTGAATTCACATCTTATCATCAGAAGTTAAAGGCTTCAGTGCTGTCGTGGAGCTGCTAACAACTTGTAGATGGTTCAACCTCTAATAATATTTAGATATTTAGAATATTTTCAACATTTATTTATGTTTTTAATATAAAACATAAAAAGGGACTAGAATCCACTCTGTGAAGTAAAAAGTACAATATTTCCCCTGAATTGAAGTGGAGTAAAAATATCAAGTATCATTAAATGGAAATAGTACACGTCCTTCAAAGCTACCTAAATATGGTAGTTGTGTAGCAGTAGTGAGATTTTGGATTTTAGTCTCATTCAGATAATAAAAGCAGCTTATTGGATCCAGCAATGTCCCACCTGGGGATGTTCCAGGCGTCTCCCAGAGACTGCCACAGCTCGTCCTCCTCTGTAGAGGCCTCTTCACTCATGAAGCGGATACACAGAGGCTCCAGCAGCGGAGCCACAACGGTCTGTGGCAGATTCTCAGGGCAGTGAGATACCACCTGATGAGGAAAAGCACAACTCACTCTGTTGACAAAAATGAAGTGCAGTAGTCGTATGATAAGATTAGATTAAATTTGGTTTTGGATTTGGTTCGATGGCATTTGCACCCTGGATCACTGTTATCACAAAGGGTTTATGAAACAATGCCGACATGATGGTCAATCAATTTAGAAGTAGAATAAATTTGTAGCATCATACATTCATGAAAAGCTGATTTTACAAACATAGATCTCAAAGATGTGAAATAGGTTATTTATAAAGAGGAAATTATTGAGCAAATTATAAAAAATACAAAAATTATTGACACTTATTCATCAACCAAAGAGTGCATAAAATATATATCAAAGGTTGAGGTAATCCACATTACAAAACACAGTAGTGCACTAATCCATAATACAGTATGGGTATAATAGGGTTTTGAATGCACTTTGAACTTTCTAACATTCATTGTAAAATTCAATATTTAAGAGAAGTGTTCACTTACAAATGATAATATGGAGAATAAGGAGTGAACAAAATCAGGAGCACCGGGATTATGAATCTTCCCATTGAGTTCCCCCTGTCAAAATGAAAAAAAGATCATATATAGTATACGGCAGAATACTGTTAGACATACCGTACGTCACAGGGAGAACATGAATAATGCTACCCATGAAGACAGTATATGTACACTACAGGCCAAAAGTTTGGAAGCAAGATCAAAGTTTTGTTCAAAAAAAGATCATAGTTTCATTTGTATACTTTGCAACAAAATAAACATAATTATTATATAAAGAGTAACTTTGTTGGACACCATTACATTACACCATGTACAAATCTGTACTCTTGTTTCTTTACTCAGTTGCTTTTTTGTAGCCATTTCTGCAGTAAATTGTCAGAGATTTGAACGCAGTTGAGATTTATTGGGATTTTTGTATGCAGACTCTCAAAAGCCAAAGAGTTAAAGTGAATAATGCAAACTGTGATTTGTTTTTTTACTTTTGCACTGAAGTTGTGACTCTATTCAGCAATGGTCTGGTAACATCAATGTATACCTAAAGGTAAATTGAGGAAAATGGTGCATATCAATAAAAGCAAAGTCTGATCATGCAGTAAATACATCCCAAAATACATAGAACTCATGCTGGTTTTTAAGAAAGGCATTGTGAACAGAAACTTAAACTTGCTTCCAAATATTTGGCCTGTATTGGCCTTGCTTCCACACTGTTGGCCTGTAGTGTATATTATTAAGGAAACATACCAGAAGGTTGAAACCACATTTGATCTTCTGAAAACACACTGTAAACTCTGCAGCAGTGGGCATGCCCTCCATGACTGAAACATAGAAATATATGGGCGATGAAGCCCTCACAACTAATGATATTTCTATGATTTAAAAAGAAAATCAACTTTTTTTTAACAAAATATTCCAGCATTGACTGTCAGCCTTCATTTTCTACACTACAATACCTTTTCCTTTTTTCTTTTTCTTCTTCTTCTTTGCATTTTTTGCCTCAGCTGCAGCTATTTGTCCCATGAAGATTTCTAGATCACCCAGAATATGATTCAAGATATCCTGGAAAGCAATAGGAAGAAAATCATTTCCACTTTCTTCTTCTCTAAAATGTTACCCTTTTAAATGTTAGAGTTCACAGCTTTGACAAATTTCACATTTCCTGCGTGTGAATACACAAAAGGACACTCACTACATTCCTGTCCAACTCTGTGTATGGGCGCTGACGAGGCAGCGGTTCCTCTTCAGGGATGAAAGACTGCTGTGATGGTACTCTGGGAGATGGAGCCTCCTCTTCCTCCTCTTCTTCCTCTTTGTGAGGCGCAAACTGTTCAGGCTCCAGGTCGTCATCATCCTCTGAATGTACAAAGGAGATTGTTTGTTTTCATCCATCACTAATAATCAGCACAGCAGTCGTGTGTCTCTTGTTACAGACTCACCGTGGTCGAGATCTGTACACTGGGGCATTAAAATCACTGCAGGCCTCTGCTCTTTAGGTTCAGCAGGTTTTGCAGGCTGACGAAGCTTTTTTATTCCCTCATGTCCAGCTATAGGTTCTGCCTTGCTGCTTAAAAAAAGTGTGAGAGGCATTTTCAGGTAAAAAGGGAAATAAAGACAAATAAAGTTTCAGGTATTTGCTCTCAGTGACTTCAGGTTCTCACCCGATGCTTGGCTCCTCTCTCTTGCGTAAAAGCGCTCGAGAGAGATCCCTTTTAACGTAGTCAGCCTTTAAACAAAAACAGCAAAAATCTACATTAACTCACTTATTTCTTTCACTTAACAGTCATGGTGCAGACATTTCCACAGGTCTGTGCTCACCCTGACATCCTCACACTGAAACATGAAGACGGTGGTGTTTCGTCCCTTCCCCGACTGGACTGACACTGTGAGCAGGGAGTTAAACACTCCAGAGTCCAGCACAGCCTTTATCTCCAGGATGTTAGTGAGAGCCATGGACTCCAGCTCCTCCTGAGAAAATACAGCAGGTTTTTATAAACATACAGCGTGTGATAGGCTTCTCCACGCACACAGAGGAGTGGCAAATTAAAGGAAAAATCAACAGAAAGTTTGTTATCTGTGAGGAAACACAAACATCGTAGAGGTCTATATCAATAATTTTAAAACTTTATTTAGATAGTAAATTTTCATACAAAAAGAATATATCTCAAAAAAATATCAAAAATACACACAAATAGACAGATGACAGAAATATGAACATTAAAATGGCAAACAATATTTAAGAGACAAAGAGAAAAAAATAAAGACAAATAAGAAATATGTTTTCTTGTCTTAGTAGAACTAGAAATAAGGGGCACATTCTCAAATCTATCACCCCTATTGACAGGACAAACTCATTTGTTGGTGTTCAAAATAAATACAAACTGTTGAAAAATCAAGATGTGACAGCAGTATGGTTGTGGCTTGGTTGGGCATGTTGTTATGTTGCCTATACTCATCTAATCCCTCAGTGACCCTTTAAACTTTTGGTGGAGTCAGTGTTGTTCAGTGTCCTGGAAGAGATCAGATTTGTATTTTAATGTGTCCCCCGTCTGTAGGTCTTATATGCTACTTGCCTTGGTTTCACTATCGGTGAGCAGCAGTTTGGCACCGTTCACCTCCAGCAGCATGCTCTGACCCCACACCCGACCCATCCCGTCCAACAGTCTCAGCCGCTCCACGCAGTCAGGTACACTTCTCAGGTCCTTCCCATCCAGGTCACAGGTGAACAAGTGCTGCAGCAGAGGCATCAAAACATTAAACAGGCCATGATTCAGAAAGGGACACATTTGTACTGATAATGTTGTGAATCATACCTCCACTCTGTACTGAATCTTGTTCATCATCTTGTTTATTGATGCTACATACTCCTTCCTCTGCACTGTTAAAGCATACACCACACTCTCTGTTATTTATAAGATTAAACTGAACAGCTTTAAACACTGATCATGTGCAAGTGTAGCAGTGTTAACTTACAGTAGATTGACTTTCCACTGAGCCTAGACGCACTTGATATCTGTGACGACGCCTCGTCCATAGTGGAGTACCCACTGTCATGAGAAAAGCAAACAATTTACAACATTGATCACCGGCTGATGAATAAAGTAATGAGTGAAACAATCAATCAGCTGATCAAGCAACCACAGGAAACTTGTGACACACTTACTTAGAATGGATGGATCCCACGTAGCTGTCATTACCAAAGGGACTGTTTCTCCTTAACATCACAGCACTGAACTAACACACCTGCAATATCGCGCAAGAAATGAATTACAAGTGCCATAAACGTGTAATGTCAGAGGTATGAGCTGAATCAGCGACGTGCATCTGAAGTTAAGCTTTTACTTTGGGAGGTGCCTCTTTTCATTGACTCTCTAGTCACTGCCAACTGAAGCACTGCATTTTTGTTCTTTTATTAGCAATAATTTAATAAGTGCTTCTTGTTAATCATCAACTAATTATAGTCGCCTAAGAGCTCAGCACTGTGGTCAACCTGACAACAAGATCTTTATGGTGTTGTTAGAATATCTCAAGAGTTTTGCATACTTTAAAGACAGGTTTGTTGTCTGTCTTGTACCACAAACGTAGATTAAATCACTTCAAAGGTCAATTATCTGTGTGAACATAATGAAACAGTCTCTGCATATTTCAAACACAAATACAGTGTTCATTATTAGAGTGAGTGATTTAGACAAGCTTAAATGTGGATTTAGTTTTATATGTTGCACAATAAATGCAAAAACACAGGCACCTCCACTATAGATCATTTACACAACCAAAGACATCCAGGTATCCAGTTTATTGTTGGTATTTATTGTAATAAGGTTCTTACCTTTGTTGTCTGGCAGTTAAATGTTGTGACTTCTTTCTGTATCGCTTACTGTTTCGCGCAAATACGACTCATATTCGAGTCCTGTTCCTCAGTCAGTGACATACACCCAAGGCTTCCTCATAAAAGAAGAACAAAGTCCACTATCGGTAGCAAAACGATCTGTGGGAGACTGAGTCGACTCTGTTGAGCGTGTGAGATCCTTAATGTGGCATCCCACCTGAGCAAAGGTTAATAGATAGGAGGGAATTCATCCCTTACCCTGGAAACGCTTAAAGGTTTCCAGGTTTATGAAGGTGCACCCTATCAGCGTTTTGTCATTTTTTCCAGTCTACAGTATTGTGGGATTGCTGGTAACCACAATAGTTCGACCCTTCTTTTTTGTTTCTCCTAATAGAAAACAAAATGAATGTTTGATTCAGAAAATGTGTGAATCAGATAACATCAGACAGAAGGCCCTTTCGCACCTGGAGAAGCATTGTGAGAGTCATGTTCTTTGAATCACACTGACATTTTGAGATTATATTAATACACTACACTAGCTCTGGGTGCTGTGTGTGTACTGCTATTGTCTTTATGTTTGAATATTGGGTTAATTGCTCTTCTATAGGTTCTATTTTATTGCATTCTTCTTTCTTTTATACACTCACTATTTCTCCTTATCTTTTACTTGAGTTTCCTTTTACCTGTACTTGTATATGACTTTGTGTTACCATAACACCCAAATTTTCCCTCAGGGGATCAATACAGGATTATCTTATCTTAGATATGTTACAGTGAACTAAAAATAGATCTACAGAGAATGAAGGGATAAAAGTACAACAGGATCTATTTTAATTATTACTAATGTCTCCTAAGAGAGGGTTGTATCTTTGTAAAAACAACATTTTTCTGTATGTAAATTTAAAAATGTACCATTCACCTTCTTCTCTACTTCACATCCAGTTTGAATTCTTTCATGTGTCTTTTTCCTAGTGCCCCTTCCTCAGTGTGCGGCCAATACTAAAAAAAGAGCAGTTAGAGCAGATACACAGAGATTGGAGATTTTTTCCAGTGTTGTAGCAAGTCACATCTCTGTCAAATATCTCTTCTCTCTGACCTCTAACTCTGCACTTAAATCAGAGAAGTGAAATGAAATAAGACACCATGGTCAGTCCACTCGGCAGACTCGCTTCACAAAAAAACACCAGCCTTTTGTGGTTTAATGTCAACTGAGGAAGAATCCGCTGCCAAACATCATTCAGACCAAATTCCTTTATTATGTAATGAACAGATGGGCTATATTTAGCTGTGAGTTTCTCTCAAGGGAGGGGTCACAATATGTGTGGAAATCAAAAACCGAAATGAGTCACCTGTTGATCATCCTATTTAAATATCATGTGATAATAATGTGATACAAGATCTTGTTTTAGATCAGTGGATCTAAAGGAAATCAGCTGAACCAGTGGCTAAATAACAGTCTGCACAAAGAACTATCTTGCTCTTCTTTCTTCTGGAAAGTACTATGTACATAAACGATTATAGTTACAGTAATGCTGTGAGTATTTCAAATGTATGTAGTAGTAGTTTTAGCTTACTGCAACTCCACTACTTATCAAAGGAAAATATAGTCCCTAGTATCTATATATATTTGACAGCTATAGTTACTAACTTTGCAGATTAGGATTTTAAAATCTTAAATTTAAGATTCAGATTGAGATTAATATTTTAAAATCTTAATCTACAAAGAAAAAATGTGTATATACCTTTTACTTTTGAGACCTTCAGGATTTAGAGGTTTATGATTTTTAACAAACATAATGTATTTTGTCTGTTTGATAAACTCTGTGGTCAGAGAGCCGATGACCATTTGAGTAACACTCATACCGTATGTATGTATGTATGTATTGTTCAGTCCACTGACGGTTAGAAATCAGATGAATGTAATGAACCAAACAACCTCAACTTGGAGGTTCACGACCTCCACTGTGAGAACACTGAACCAAAACACAACACTGTCCTAGTCCCAGATCTGTGTAAACTAAACCACTGGAGGTCAGCAATGCTGCGTGAGCACATTCAGAGTGTGCAGAGCTGCTGCTGACTCAAAAATCTGATGCTAGATGTGGTACTACAGAAAAATCCAGCAGCTCTTTGAGATAATGAAAGTAGATCAGGAAGTACTGCTGCATTGTACAAAGATGACATGAAACTATTTTAGTATGTTTGGAATCATTTAAGGGATTCATCAACTCAAGTGTTATTTTTGGCATTTTTTTATTGATAAAATAAACATACAATCACAGGATAAATGCACTTACATTCAACTAGCCATGAAACATAATTCAGCACCCCAAAGTGCAGTGGTATCCATGTTAAAAACAGATCCATAAAGCTGAATGGTGTTTCGATAGACAGCGGCCTGGATACAATAAATGTCTTAAAATCAAAGATATGAATACAAAAATATTCTACAATATGAATGAAGAAATAAAACAACTGATAACAAAGTTGAAGGCCAGGTGAAAGCTTTCTGCCAAACATTTTTTAAAAAAATTAGAAACACATAACTGCTCGTAGGATTAGGGGATCCCAAACAGCTGAGTAGAGCTGGACAGTTTAGTTATAAATGAACGGAGGAAGAAAGCATGCATACTTTAATTCACATTTGCCTATATTTTATCCAAACTATAGAAATTGCCTGCTACATGTGTTGCTGCAAAACATTTTCATCAGTCAGAAGATACGAGGCATTCTGCCCTGTTTCCTGACTCCAGGACAGTTAGGTAATCACTGACCCGTTTTAGATAAATAAGGCACAGGGCGATTTCTGTAACTCATTAACTATGCTGAATGTTCCCCTGCAGCAAGCAGGACTTTGGCCCATGTTGTATCATAAATGCGTCTATGGTCCCTGCACGCACTTCACACGCACACACACAGCACACACACACACACACACACACACACAGCACATGTACACTAGAGAAAAGCTGGAGAGCCTATGAATCCTACAGTATATTGTGCACACTTCTAACCATGATTACACGTAAGTACTTCTTTGCCAACAGTAGGTAACTCTCAGTAGCGGTGTGAAACATTAACAGTGATAGATGATACACGTTAGTTCACAGTGTGGGCCGCCTCACTGTGTCTGCAGAGCCTGGGCGATGTTGAGGCCCGAGCCAGGTGGCAACGCCCAGCCGTCCTGGCCCTGGTGGGTCTGCAGCAAGCAGTACAGCTGCTTCAGGTGGGTCACTATGTTGTCTTTGATATCCGGGATTGAAATCTGCAGGCGAACGCTGCCGCTGTCGAAGGATCGCGTGTTGTCTCCAGAAAACATCTCGCTTAACATTCGGGCCACCACTGGAATGATCTGCAGGACAGAGGACCAGCATGAGTCACACACAGAGACTCTGAAACATGAAAAATGTTTAAAGGGAGCAGCTTTTGTTTGCTGTTTTTACAGCGTAAACTCTCCACAGGAAGGAAGTGAAGAGCCTGACACCTGATTGCTGGCCTGGAACACAAAGATTCACAACTTTATTTAAACTCTTGTCAACTTCAGCATTTCTCACCTGAACCATGATGAGTTTCCTCTCCCTGGGCCTTCCATCGGGCCACTCCTCTCCAAAACACAGGTTGATTTCAAACTGAGGGGGGTTTGGTGTTTGGCCGCGCTGGTGGGCTATCACTCCTTCAAACATTTAAAACACTTTTATTAGGATGTCTTTCTCAGAGAATTAAAATTTCGTAAAAATAAAGACCATAAAATGAATACAATCGACATATAACTCAAGTTATTTTACTTAACCTACCACTGAGAAAAGACTCCAGGCAAAAGAGTTTGACCTTCCGCTGACGCTCGATAAGATTTGGTGCAGCTGAATTTGGGGCACAGGGACCGGACCAGTACACCTTACACTGGCAGAGGCGGACTGCGTAGATGTCGTGGCCACTTATCTCCAGGATCAGGCCTCTGTCCATCACGTCCAGCAGGCGGCTGGTGAAAACCTTCTGCTTGTCGTTGGTAATGTGCTCTGTGGGCGGAAAGCGCAGCTGCTCGAGGTTCACCGGGCCGAACAGCTCCTCCTGGTTAACCATGGGGCCGAGGTCTCCATAGAACAATCGGCAGCCCTGTGGGTTACTGACGGTCATCATGGGACACATCTCCTTCCCTCTGTAGAGGAACTGCACCTCTAGGTCTGTCACTGGGTCAGAGACAAATTACAAGTTATGTTTCAGTTTAAAGGGAGAGGTTTTATTTATTTATTTTTTTTTGCCACTGTATTTCTGCCAAATTTTACATTTTGGATACCTGATTTAGAGACATTAAGTTTCATAAAAACATGTGTGGTGAAATTTTTTTTTTAATAATTTTTCTGAAAAATATTGTCCGTGTGAAAAAAAAAATCAATGAGCCACGTTGTTCTACTGGTTGACTTTTTCCCTCATATGATGAACATGGACACTGTAGTTCATTTAGAAACACAGCTGAAAATATTCCTCAACAAAAGTCACTACTCCCTTCTTTTAAGTGTCATTTACTAAAAATTACAATACCTGTAATTTTACGCCTTTTTTTAAAAAACTAAACATCTGTGACCCATTTGTAAAGATTAAAGTTATCAGTTCAAACCAACTGAATTGACATTCTGCACCACTGACAGGTTGGTCAATCAGAGAGTACTGAGAAACAAACCAACACATTTTTAGACTTTTCGCTGGATTCGTTGACACCAACAAATCTAAAGAATATCTTGATACTTTTACTTTAAGCACATCTTTTAACACAGCGCTTTCCACCTCTGTGCAGAAATAAAATACTTCAACATAACAGTCTCTTTCGATTTGACAGAGGTGACATATCTTGGCTTTTCAAATGTTACATTACAAAATGCCACGGCGCTCCTCTAATGTGGGCTGACCTACAGCAGCTACCCTCAAAGCTGCAGCAGATGCCCACACCTCGGCCTGTTGCCTTAACTCTATCTGAATCATCTGAGTGCAGTCTGAGAAAACGCTGGTGCTTTTCAGATGAGCCGTCTCTTTACTTGTGTCCGGCGATTGCTGGACTTCTACACTTAAGCCTATACTTACTTGGGAGGGAACTGATCCACATCTCTGGAGAGGCAAACAAGGCGTCGGGCAGAGGAGGGGGCTGCAAGGAGTGATCAGGCAGAGGAGCAGGGGCCATTTCGCTCATGGATGTGGGGTGCATCTCCACATCCACAGGCTCCTCTTTAGGCCAGGTTTTAACGGGCTCCTCTTTGGGCCAGACCTCATTTGAAGGTGGACAACTGGGAGGCTGCATGGAGGAGTCCGAGCTCATAGGAGACCACATGATGAGAGGAGAGGGACTGGTGCCTAAAAGATGAAAAGGAGGAGAGCGAATTAGTTTCTTTTTGCCTTTTGATAAACTGGCAAGAAAAAACAAAATGCATGGGTGAAAATCACCCACCGTTAGACGGGTACGGAGGCAGAGACTCTGGTGTGTCTGGAACATCTTCCTCAACACCGTCATCATCGTGCGGAGTCCAAGAACCAGCGTCTGAGGAGCCTGCAGGATGAGAGACGGTGTTAGAGAACGATAATATTATGAAATGAAAGTGAAATGGGGGGAAAATGAAGGTTGATCGAAGACAGTCATCAACTCTTATTTACCCTGGTTGCTGAGCGGCTGTGGGATGTCACACACATCGTATATCTTCAAAGGATTCATGGGGACCTCTTTGGTGCCGTCATAGACCAGGTTGAATTCTCGGCTTTTGTTGAGGGCACATCGAAGCTGAGCCTTCCACTTGGCCGGATCAGGTTCATCGACACCCTCTTGGAACTTCCCGGTCTCCACAGCCCACGCCTGGAGGAACATTCAAACAGAGCGGTGTCTATGTCACAGTCCTGTGTTTAACTTCCTTGTACAGGATATACATGTTTGTACTACTCAACACTTGTTTCTTGTGGAGCACTTTTCACCCAGTTTAAGTGTTCAACAGGATGTTTTGATTTCTGCAACCTGACACCAATCCTGCCTCTTTATTTTGTATTTTTAACTTCCTTTTCCATCTAGTGTGGCAGGTGTACATGGATTGGCTGCACTCATACAAAGAACATCTTAAAAAAATGTGTCATCATGACATCGCTGTCTTAAACTTTCAATGTTACCACACACAGACCCAGTGTAAGAACACACCTATATATGCCCTTTACCTCTATGACCCATCTTTTCTAATGCCAGAAGCCAGAGAGGCCTTGTATAACTTTTTTTCTTTATACAAATGTTTTGGGGTTTTTTTTGCTCCAAAAATTAGGCACTGAACTTCCACACGTGAGGTGATGGATAATGGACTACAAAGACATTCCTCCTGTCTGCCTCAGAGTAAACAAACACTTTAACGATCAGTCATAAAGCTGAACCCAAACTCGTCTCAGTGCTGAGCTCGGGCAGAGTCTGCACCTTAAATATGGTGTCCTCGTCCTCGTGCTGGGGAGTGTGTCGCGTGGCGTGTTTCCACGGGATCCTGAAGCGCATGGCCTCCCGGTCCATCCACACCAGACCCGGGTACCGCCCGCTGTCCACCTGAGCGACCAGCCAGGGCTTCAGCCGGACACGTCGAGGGGTCACCGACATCCTGAGCGACACACACACACACACACACACACACACACACAGATCAGTGGATTATGGCTGTGTATGAATCACCCAGCTGCCACAGATCAGAGGATACAGGCCTGCTGATATGGGACACGCTCCAGCCGAAAATCCTGCAAATCCGGATTTTCCATTCACCTTTTTAAAAGTTTAAGTCCACACACACCTTTTACAGGCGGATCTGTTTCTCGTGTTGCAGAAATCTGCCGGACTTCTTCAAATGTGACTTTCAGCAGGTTCAATCGATAAAAAAAACAACAAGGAAATAAACAAAGCGACCAAACACGAAACTCAGGAGCGACACACATACCTGTGCGGAACCAGGAAGTTGGAGTTGGTCTGTCCTCGTCGGCCTGCTGACCGAACAGCTGCGGATTAAAAAAAACGCCTCAAAGACACTCCTGCAGCCTCCAAACTAAACACGCCGACGATCGCCTCGACGACGGAGGACGAGAGGACAACAACAAGAGACCAGATCGACCCGGAGAGCTGCGAGGGGCTGATGTTGATCGCTCGGCCCGGCCCTTCCCCTTTCCTCACCGAAACTCAGGTACGAGCGTGACGTCACGCCGGTGACACACCTTTCACCGGGGGGTGTGATGAATGGGGGGGGGGGGGGCAGGTTTGGACGAAGCACGTGGACGGACACCTTTATTTTGAGGGATGAGCCAACCCGATCAGTCCGACACAGAAATAATGAGAATCTCAGTCTGAAACATTTACGGCTGTTTTTAATCTTGTTAACACTGACAGCATTTGTAAAAGTCACATCCATTTACAATAAGTCTTTTAATGAGCTTATTCTAGCACACCCTCTTTGTTATTTTTCTTCACTGATATTCTGCTTGTTCACATTTGTCTGTCTGTTCTGTGCTGTTTTGAGGCGTGTGGGGAAAGAAAATATTAGCAGTGTCCTCAGGGTTTGCCTGTCTAGACTGAATATCCCTGAACGACATGTGTGACTGACGCGACTTTGGCTCAGCTGGCAGCAGACGGGGGTTTCCAGAGGAGAGAACAATGAGCGGAGGATGGAGGATGGTGGTGATGATCGCGTCGTTAACAGTCACCAAAACAGTCCGACAATAACAAGCCACTCCCTGAAAACACTCAGAGCTCTGAGAGCGTGTGTCCGCTGTTTGCTGCTCACCTCTCCTCTGATGGGTTTCCTGGTTTCGGTACAGTAGGCACAATGCCGTGTGTGTGTGTGTGTGAACCTAATTGTGCATTTGCATGTGGAGATGGGGATGGATGATTGTGATGGGGGCTTTGGTGGGTGTGTTGGGTTGTTTTAATGCCAGCTGTCTGGAGCATCACAAAGGATGTTGATGTTCCCCACCAGGGAGGCTCCAGATCCCTCAAAGGGTCCCATTGTAAAGTTAGACTGCAAAGTGGTCCTCAGATCATTAAAGGGATAAAAAAAAAGATATTCCTGTTACACAAAATGAGGTTATTTTTTTGCCACCTCACTAAAAACCCAACTTTGATACCATAACCTGTGATTAGTAGATATTACTGTTTGACCCTATATGGTCAAAAGTCAAAAGGAATGATGATCACTGTACATAAACAGACATAAAAATATATATATATATATTGAGCATTTTATTTTATTTTGTCAGTCCCTTTATGTGAGACAGGGCTACTTACCTAATGCACCATCAGCACCCAAAGTAAATCAATGTGTAAACACCTTAGATGGTCTGGATTTGCCTCTTGCTGAACATTTTATGACAAAATGTATTAGAGGTACACTCTGCACTGTCATTTAGCTTGAGCAAAGTGCACATGTTAAAATGAAATCTTTTTACTTCTTTTTAAACATCAACTCTCTCAAAACATGATTTTGACAAACAGTTTATTTTTAAATATACATTACGTCTAATGTCCAGCGCATCTACCTCAACTCAAATCCTTCGATGCTGACATAGATAAATTTTCAAAGAGTAATTTGCCATGGTTAAGATACTTGTTTATTTCCACCCAACCCGACTAAATGAAGTTCTCACCATCTCCATTGATGTCAATCTTGTCAAACACCATGTTGGCAAAGTCCTCTGCTGACATCTCGGAGGGCATTCCATTGATTGCACGGATGGACTAAACATGACACAAAGAAAAGAGGTAAAAACTGACACGGGTTGCCTAGTTGTTGCTTACACTTCTCCAACCAGCAGATGTCAGCTAAGTGTCATTAGTTTCCTCTGCATTACCACAGGACGCCCCACACTCTGGGTCTTTTATCTCACTCACACGCAGGAGGTCTTAGCAGCTTGTTTCAGTAAAGTACTTGGGGTTTTCTTAGGCCTGTTACTAAGCCAGGTGTCCTGCTTTAAGATGACATCAATGCTCACCTTAATTATCAGAAGCAGCTCCTCGCGGTCGATGCAGCCACTTCCATCCATGTCATAATGTCCAGCGCATCTACCTCCATGTACATTGTCTTTTGCATCTAAGTCATTCAAAGTATAAAACAGCTTTTCTGCAAAGGCTTTACAAAAGTGGGCCTACAGTGGATATAAAAAGTCTGCACACCCCTGTTCAAATGCCAGGTTTTTGTGATGTAAAAAAATGACACCAAGATAAATAATTTCACAACTTTTTCCACCTTTAATGTGACCTATAACCTGTACAATGCAATTGAAAAACAAACTGAAACCTTTACAGGGGAAAAATAAAAAATAAAAACTTAACTTAAAATAACCTGGTTGCATAAATATGCACACCCTTAAACTAATACTTTGTTGCAGCACCTTTGGCTTTAATTACAGCACTCAGTCTTTTTGGGTAAGAGTCTATCAGCGTGGCACATCTTGATGTGGCAATATTTGCCCACTCTTCTTTGCAAAACTGCTCCAAATCTGACAGATTGCGAGGGCATCTCCTATGCACAGCCCTCTTCAGATCACCCCACAGATGTTCAATCGGATTCAGGTTCTGGACTCTGGCTGGGCCATTCCAAAACCTCAATCTTATTCTGGTGAAGCCATTCTTTAGTTGATTTGGATGTGTGCTTTGGGTCATTGTCTTGCTGAAAGATGAAGTTACTTTTCATCTTCAGTTTTCTAACAGAAGTTGGAAGGTTTTGTGCCAACACTGACTGGTATTTGGAAACTGTTCATAATTCCCTCCACCCTGACTAAGGCCCCAGTTCCAGCTGAAGAAAAACAGTCCCAAAGCATGATGTTGCCACCACCATGCTTCACTAAAGGTATGGTGTTCTTCTGGTGATGAGCAATGTTGTTTTTGTGCCAAATATACCTTTTGGAATTATGGTCCAAAAAGTTCAACCTTGGTTTCATCGGACCACAACACATTTTCCCACATGCGTTTGGGAGATTTCAAATGTCTTTGTCTTTTTGCAAAATGAAGCCGGGCTTGGATGTTTTTCTTCGAGAGATAAGGCTTCCGTCTTGCTGCTCTTCCCCATAGCCCAGACATATGAAGAAGACTGGAGATTGTTGTCACATGTACTACACAGCCAGTACTTGCCAGAAATTCCTGCAACTCCTTCAATGTTGCTGTCGGCCTCTTGGCAGCCTCCCTGACCAGTTTTCTCCTCGTTTTATCATCATTTTGATTTTGGACGGACGTTCCTGTTCTTGGTAATGTCACACTGTTGTGCCATATTTTCTCCACTTGATGATGACTGTCTTCACTCTGTTCCATGGTTTATTTAATTCCTTGGAAATTCTTTTGTACCCTTCTCCTGACTGATATCTTTGAACAATGAGATCCCTCTGATGCTTTGGAAGCTCTCTGTGGACCATGGCTTGTGCTGGAAGATGTGGCTACAAAAATGTGAAGAAAAGCCTACTAGAACAGCTGAACTTTATTTGGGGTTAATCAGAGGCACTTTAAATGGTGACAGGTGTGTGCTGACTCTACCATTTAACATGAGTTTGAATGTAATTGGTTAAATCCGAACACAGCCATACCCCCAGTTATAAGAGGGTGTGCACACTTGTGCAACCTCATTATCTCAGTTGTTTATTTTTACTTTACCTCCCTAAAAGATTTCAGTTTGTTTTTCAATTGTATTGTACAGGTTATGGGTCACATTAAAGGTGGAAAAAGTTGTGAAATTATTTATCTTGGTGTCATTTTGGTGTCACAAAAACCTGGCATTTGAACAGTTAACGGTATATGTCTGTAATGGCTCAGAATAAGAAATAAGGGAAATCTCAGAAAGCTTCAACATCCAGCATATAAAATACTACAAATAAGAGGTCTGTGGATTCTACTGTTATGGAGGATTTTACCTAAATACATAAAGTTCAATATGTATTTAAAGTGTGAGCAATGGCTAAAATTCATGGAAATTATGGCACTTAAAGGACACCGGACAGAAATCATACAGTGTGTTTAATTTTAGCTGGAGTCCAACAGAGGATGGACCTGAGCACCTGAATAATTTCAAATAATTATTAAGAATTTGTTTTGGTTATTTCAGAAACTGAAGCTGACCAAAGACAAGAAGACATTTTATCACAATCTTGTAAATATGTGTTTTAGGGTTTTAGGTGCATGTTGAAATCATTAGAAGCTATCAGGTAGCATACTTTGCATTTCAAAGTTTGTGTCCTCTCATTGAATAGAACTTTAATATAGATGGAAAGTCTTTGCTGTATCTGGTCCACATCCATTGGTCTGGATGATGATTCATGGTTTATCCTTAACGCCATATCTTCACCCATTCGACCGTAGCACAGGTATACAAGAAATGTACACTTCAGGGTCCATAAAGCTGGAGATATTATGTATTGCCCATAATTTCTCCTTGAATTTTTTGTATGATGTGTGTGAGGTCCAAACTCTCTGTTAGTGTTTTCAGCAGCATTTCATCACCCTGAACCCCCTCCATGAACTCCTCGTAGGAAAGTTCACCTGGGAAACAAACACAACACACTGAACTCAAATCCTTCGATGCTGACATAGATACATTTTCAAAGAGTAATTTGCCATGGTTAAGATACTTGTTTATTTCCACCCAACCCGACTAAATGAAGTTCTCACCATCTCCATTGATGTCAATCTTGTCAAACACCATGTTGGCAAAGTCCTCTGCTGACATCTCGGAGGGCATTCCATTGATTGCACGGATGGACTAAACATGACACAAAGAAAAGAGGTAAAAACTGACACGGGTTGCCTAGTTGTTGCTTACACTTCTCCAACCAGCAGATGTCAGCTAAGTGTCATTAGTTTCCTCTGCATTACCACAGGACGCCCCACACTCTGGGTCTTTTATCTCACTCACACGCAGGAGGTCTTAGCAGCTTGTTTCAGTAAAGTACTTGGGGTTTTCTTAGGCCTGTTACTAAGCCAGGTGTCCTGCTTTAAGATGACATCAATGCTCACCTTAATTATCAGAAGCAGCTCCTCGCGGTCGATGCAGCCACTTCCATCCATGTCATACAGTTTGAAGTACCAGCGGAGCTTCTGCTGCACTCCTCCTTTTAGCACGAGGCTCAGAGCGGCAACATACTCCATGAAATCAATGAAACCATCCTACAAAGCAAACACATGTATATTGTCAGAGCAGTGTGGCATTCAAGGTGCACACATTAAAGACAAAAAAATGGCAAGTTGTGGGAAAAAAAAGCCTGTTGCCCCCAATTTATAATTACTTTTCTTATCATTTTAAATGTAATGTATTGATAAGATGATTGCCACCTCCAAAAATGATCTGATAATACAACTATAACTGCTGAATAAACACACTTTATCTGGAAAGTCCACATTATAGCAGAGAGAGATTACACCTGCTCTTGGTTCACATGTATGTAACAAGAAGTTGCACCTGTCCTATATGAGATCATGGGTCAGTTGGGTAAGCAGCGTCAATGGGATAAGCCTCAAACAGATTTCTAGAGCAGAAATAGCGCAACAGCTTTCCTCTACTGAACACATTTGCTGTCACTGAAACCAAATGCATGCATGCAGTTTTTAAACATTGAGATGAATATTGACTGGTTTCTTTACAGCGAATAGATGTGAAATAGAAATAATTGGTGAAACAAAAGCACATAAAAACAAATAATTTACATGTTTTTTAGAAAAAAACTGTGTGTTATCTGATGAGGATGATAATGATCATTATGATTCTTATTTGTAGTTATAGAGGCATTAGATTCTCAGTGTTATTGGTATATTATGATTTGGATTATTCATATTAGCAGCATTATCAAACAATATCTACTCAAATTAATTTCTTCATCTTTTTGTACAAAGGATACAGTTAAAAAGCATTTCACTGTTTTTTAGTAAAGACATAAAGCAACTAATGATGAGTACATTCAGAGATAAATTTGTACAGATACAGTAACATTAGATTGAATGTATTAGTATCTTACATCATTCATATCAAACGTTGTAAACATAGTCTTAACATAGGTATTAGACGTATCCGACAGATTCCTCAGGCCGAAGAACTGCTTGAATTCATAAAAGGTGAGAAGTCCAGATGGGCACTCGGTCATGAATTTTCTGTACCACTGATGACTCTGACATGCTTGTAGTTCCTCCACTGTGGACCCAGTGCTGTTCCCCATGTCTGTTTTTCAAAATAAAAATGGAAGAAATCCCGTCAAAAGCATAACAAGAATGTACATCATCCACTGAGCATCCTGGTATGGCAAGTGTGGAGACTAACAAATGTTTGCAAGCGGAAGGTTTCAGCGTGTGTTAGCCAATCATCTCTTCGTGCATCTGTGTGAAAGGCTCAGAAGTTATAATCCACTTTACTTGCCAGCAAAGACTTAACTAGTTAAAGAGACCTAAGAGCAGAGATAAACCTGTGTCAAAATGATGGCACCAGATGACCAAAAAATAACATTCAACGTTTCTGACTGGCCATAATAATAGAATATCAATTATTACTGCTTATTTATGTGGGAATAATTATGCTATGAACTCTGCAACACAAATGTCTTTATATAAACGATATGGTCACCTGACCAAAAGATCCTCCATATTGAGCTTCATGTTTATTCACCTATAAATGTATAATAATTCATTATTTATTTTATCTTACCAGAGATGATCCTGCAAAGAGCCCAGTGAATTAGTTAGCAGTTATTGAGGTTGTGACTGGCTGGCAGTAAACATACAAAGGACTAATTTACTGTAACTGTCAAGGTGTATATTATATATTTATATGATATTCATCCCCATTGTTGCTTTTTTGTATGCTTCTTTTTGTCGCCTGTCTGGGTACATGTGTACAGGCTGAGACATGCGTATTGATATGGAGGCCGGGCTGTAGATCCAGTCAAGGGCCAGTTGGAGTTAGTCTGGTCCTGCCTAAGCCTCTACACCTTACTCCATATTCTCTGAGTCTTTTCTTCAATACGTTTCTAAGAGTTCAAATCTTCTTCTGAGAAAAATGCAGAGTCAAATAAGCACTGGAGTCCAAGCAAAGTTGAGTCCAGAGAGCTTTAGTCTTCAACATGGAGTACAAAGCCCTGAGCTGTCCTGCAGAACAACTGAATTCTTACCAACAGAACGTCATCTTTTATATTGCAGGTTGTAGGTATATGCCCAGACCAGGGAGCATGTCTTGCCATGCCCCTTTTCTCACTTTTCTTGTGTCTTGGGTGTGGTTTTTATTGGTGTCTAGAGTTACCATTTCCTGCCTTATAGATAAAACCAATTTCTAATAGAGTCTGGGTTACTTCATGGGAGGCCTCCATTTTATTATGTGTTACACACAAGTCTCATATCTAATGGAGTCAGAATTACTGTTAGTTGTTTTTTTTTTGTTAAAAACACATCCACATAGATCAATATTGTAGTTGTACAATGTGGCCCTGTAACTAGCGGCCTTACAAAAGTCAACACACATACACGCAGGTTTGGAAAATTGACTTATTATATGTATAAATTCTTCTCATGACTTGATCTGGTCTGTTTTTCATAATTAATACGACGAGTCTACAGCTACTCTGGCACCTCTGCAAGGAAGTACTTGATGCTCACATCAAGTTGTGAACATGCTAGCATGTATATGTTGAGCATACATAATGTATATATAATGTCTTCACCTGGTTGTTTTGTGTTGTGTGCGTTAGCATGCTGAAGTTAGCTATTTTGCAAAAAGTAAAGCTGAGGCTGGTGTAATTAGTTGTGCAGGTATATGGTGATAAACAAAAGTAACAAAAAAGTAAAAAGTACTTTTGGACAAAACACTTTATGACCCAGTGGTGGTGCCAGATGAAAAGTCAGATATCACACATCATCCTCTGGGGACTGTGAATATGTGGGCAGAATTTCACAGCAAACTATCTAATACTTCAGTGAAGAACTAAAAAGTCAACCACATGGTGGCGCCAGAGTGGAAATAAGAGGTTCACCAAAATCAGTTTCATCCTCTGGAGACCCAGAAAATGTACAAACTCCATCAGATAGTTGTGATATTTCACTCTGGACCAAAGTGGTGAGTTGACTGACAGCTCAGCGCCGTCACCCCTTAAAAAACTGGAAACAAAATCATACACTGTAAATCAGAAAGTATGACTGAATGATGATTGAATGTTCACATGCTTTACCATCTGATGTTATCTGGTCCCTTCCCTCATTTGTCTTAAACATCAATGTGCTGTTATTGTTTCTCAGGTGAAATGGGGGCCAGAGATGGGGTTTAATGCAATTCAGAGGGCGTATGTTGGGGCCCTCCCTCAGTCTGTCGACAGTGTGAATGTGTTACTCCAGTGTTACCGCAGACATTACATGAACTCAAACACAGCAAGGGGGTCATTGACACCAAGGGGAAAAGAAAAGGTCAACTCAGGGGTACACAAAGGTACATAAAAAAGAAGGCCAACTACAAAATGCAGTATTAACCAGTTTTTAATTGGGTTTTTTTTAAAAAAGGTATTCTAGCACACAACACATACAGTATAAAAACTAACAAGGCCTCATTATTAAGATACAATATTACAGCAGATTACCCTACTTTACCCTAAGGAATGA
Source organism: Scortum barcoo (assembly GCA_023238725.1). Lineage (NCBI taxonomy): Eukaryota > Metazoa > Chordata > Actinopteri > Centrarchiformes > Terapontidae > Scortum > Scortum barcoo. The sequence continues at coordinate 16,692,628 of CM041537.1, forward strand.
CACTCACAGCATTTCTTTAGACCATCTTAAAAATCTGCTCTCATATCCACCACACTGGCTGCTAGACTGGACAGGCAATAAATGTTATGGTCCTAAGAAACATTAGATTTTGATGCATGCACGTTAAAGGGTCCATTCACCCAAATTATAAAACATTTTCTCACTTAATAACATCTAGATCTGCAATTTTTTACCTTGGTTTGAAGATGTCTGCTTCTACCAATGAGGATGAATGGGATTTTGATTTATTTATTTATTGTTTAAAAAACGAACTGGAGAGTTAGCCACAAAAAGTAAAAATCAAAACAATTCTCGTTACGTAGTCACCATATAAAGTGACATAATATCTAAATTAAAAATAAAAAGTTATTGAAATAAGTTTATAAGCTTGCAGAGCAATAGTGAGGGATTAATATTAACATCAAGACATCATTATGCTACATTATGAGGTCAGCTGAGATATACAACACAGAAACACGCATAACAAGGAATATAAACAAGCGTAAATCAAAGCAAGACTACAATAAAAGTTTCATGGGGGCTCACGCAGAGCTCCCTGTCAAGACAGTTTTCGTTGGAACTACTCTCTACTGAAGAAATTCAACTAAAAACGAAAATGAAAGGTCCACCGTATAATCCTGAAATACTGTCTGCTGTAACTGCCCATGTCATCTTAGAAACTGCACGCATTCCTCCACACAATAAATCCGGTTCAGCTATCATCTGTAGTTTCATTTCCACTTACACCCCATTCGTACCTCATCCTAATGGAATGCAAAATGTTCATGGTCCTTGGTCTCTGTTTCTTTTGACTTTAGCGTCTGCAAATGCATAATCTCAGGTGTCTTTATACTAATTTATGATGCTGTTGGTGCGTAGGTCAGGCCCTGTGGGACTAAAATTACAGAGTGAGGGAAAGCAGAAGTTGATCGGAAAATGCTGCATATATTGCCATCTGTATTAGCACTGTCTGCTATAGGGAGGGGGCTGACATGTTCCAAGTAAATGATTACCCTTTTATTAACTGTGTAATGTGGTTTTATTAGTTTTGTATGAAATGAATAAACTGCCATCATTGTGCCTCGCCTCACTGAATGAGCATAATGTGATAATAAGTAAATGAATAAAAGGCCCAGTAATTACATGAACAAATGGCCCAAAGACCTAATGATGCCCTGAACTGTTACGGCTCTTATTTTATGGCATCCTGGTCAGCGCGGAGCTGTACAGTATGTTCAGCACCGTGAAGCAGGTAAAGCGTTAAAGGCTCTTGCCAGCACATTCTTCACATTTCAACCAGCATCAGTCGGCATGATGAATTCCAACCAAGGACAGAGGAACTGGATGGACCGGTCCAGTTTGTCTCCAGGACAACTGAGATTTAGGTGTGACAGACAGACTTGACGGAAACAATGTGACTGTAACCACGAGAAAAAACAAAAAACAAAACACTGACTAGTTTTGTGGGCAGCATGAGTGTTTAAAAAAATCCACTGTTGTGTAATAAAAAGCATGAGGCCAAAACTGCTCCCACTTAAAGTCGCTTCACTAATTACAATCAGTATTTTAATGTGAGTATTTGTCATCCTACATTTAATATCAATCTGATCCATAAAATAGATCAAATGTCCATACAGGACTATTACTATGTTTGTAGTAAGTTAAGTAATCAGATCCTTTAATAAAGTCAAAGTAGTGATACTACAAAGTAAAAATATTATCAGCAAAATGTACTTAAAATATCCAAAACAAATATTCTCACAGTGCTGCCTGTTATTGTGATAATATTATATATTGTATTTTTGGATGTTTATTCCTTTAAGTGATATCATTTTTTTATTTGGCTGTAAATACCAACAAATAGTTCCCATCCCCCAAAATACAGTATTTATATAAAGGTATTTACATCAAAGTTATCTTCATCATATTTAATAACCAGACTGCTGAGCTCAGCTCTGAGGACATGAAGAAACGAAGATCTCAAAGGTCGCTGTCAGCTCACTCGGAGCTTTAGAGGATTCTTGATCCTCTTTAGCCAAGGCTCCTCAACATCATATTTACATTCATCCTGTTTACATCGGTCACATGCTTCACTGCACTTGGGTAAATGATGCTATGGAACTCAGGTAATACCTAGGTGGTGTCCCAGATCTGTAATGGAGATGAAAAAAAAGGGATCCATAACAAAATGTCTCAACCATTTTTAATAAATAACTGAGCCCAGAGGGATAAATAGCATGGTGCTTACTGACTGCTGGGTACATGTTTAAGAATTCAGTTTAAGATAGTTTTGATAGCATTTAAAGTCCTTGACAGGCTCCTTTATATAGTTTTAATATTTTCTGACCAAATGGTGTCAGAGGTTCCACAGTCCAGGCTCAGGACAAAGGGCGATTACTGTTTTACCTCCAACACTGTGCAAACTCCTCCTCACTATCAGCTCAGCTGAATCTGTGCCATGTCCTCCCCGTGTTGGCTTGTGTTTTTCATAACAAACCCTCCAGTGGATTTATGGCTTTCCTGTCATTTTGTTGTTTGTCTTCTATGTTTGACCATTTCCTGAATTTCTTGTGTTTCATGGTATTTTATGTGTTCCTGTAAATCAGTGATTGAACTCTTGTTCAGATCATTAAAGTAAAGCAAAAGTTGCGATATCATTATTTAAAAAATATGACAAGTAGAATGCTTGCATTTAAAATCAGACTTAAGTAAAACTATGAAAGAACGATCAATAAAAATATACTTCATGTATAAAAGTATTTGCAACCAAAATGGGCTCTGTTATTGTTACATTATTGTATCTTATTCTGTCAGATCAGCATTATTATTATTATTATTATTATTATTATTAAGCATATAAGATGCATTTTAATGTTGCAGCTGGCTGCAGTGGGGCTTTAAATACTGTTGAATGGTTTGATTTACTGCATTGTATTGGGATTTTAAAACCTTCACATGTGAAGTGAATAACTACAGATACTAAATAAATGTAGTGGAGCAGAAAGTAGCATACAACTGAAACACTCAAGTGCAAGTAAATTATTCTGTACATAAATACAGACCTTAAGTAGATGTACTTGGATACTTTTCTCCTCTGTCATCGTATTATTCTGCTTTTAAAGTGTGCCACAGATAGAAAGTGTAATAAAGTGAACTATATATGACCAGGATGACTGCTTTATTGCACATTTATAACCATAAGGGCAAAACAGGCGGCTTATTTTCCATCAGTATCCTGTTGAAAACCAAAACACTGGCCTGTCGTAACTCAAACCAAAGCCCATTTCACCTTCTGATTTCTGACGAAGATGCTGTAAAGTTAAATTGTGGTCCTCAACATGCGATTAATCAAATGAGCCTGATGTTTCTTCTGAGCGGCTCCACTGTCACAGTCAGCACATTTCTCTGAAGTGAGTGTGATGATGATGATTGAAGGGAGGCGCCTTTAAATAGGCAAATTAAAGACGAGAGCATCTCGTGCGGAGAGACGCAGGTGAGATTTGCGCTGGAATGTGAAGGAGAGTCGAGGCCTCACCTGTTGGGAGTGTTTAAAGAAAAGAAAAAAAAAGAAAAAAAAACAGGCAGGCTCAGTGAAAGGACAGGAGGCGGGGTCAACTCCATTTTTTCCGGCTGTCCCGAAAACTTTTGCACCAAACCGTTGGATTGACGCTCACCTGGCGCGCGGCTGGCGCACCTGTCGCGGAAAAAAAAGAGTGAAAGAGTGCACGAGCTCACCTGCTGCTTTGACCTCGGATTTACCTGTCGACACAAAAATGCGCCAATAATCGTGCCCGACAGAGACAGTACCTGCACACTCACCGATCAGTGACCATGAAGAGGGGGACGTTGAATTTTCTGGGTCGGAAGAACCAGTCTCTGTTCGACACCAACGTCAAAATGAAGGAAATGGGTGAGTCCTCTGCTCACTGGGCCTAATATGTGGGCTGTAATGGAGAATAGGCACTCAGATGAGGAGAAACACAACCCTTATTTTTCATTTCTTGCCTACACAGACATAAGTGGAGATAAAAGGGGAAATCTGTAGCACTCCTTTTTTTCTGTCAGTGTTTGAAATGTTGAACAGGTGCCATCGGGGGGGTGGGAGTCTGATCCATCCATGAAAAACCTGTTCTCAAATGTTAAAAGTCACTTCTTGGTAAATCTAGGTGACCTTGCATATTGTTGACCTGTTGTGTTCCTTTAAGGAAATAAGGGACTGTGACAGGCAAATGTAGAAACTCCAGGCAAGTGAGACGATTGGTGTAACTGAATATCTCCAACATTCAAAACATAGCTGCTTTCAGTGTGTTTTCACGTTTTGACCTGTTCTGTACAAGCGTAGTTTATGTAAATGTGAGTCAGCTGTGATCTCAGATATGCAACAAAATGATATCTAGTGCTGATTGTGGTCTCATCTAGACTCGTTACAGGTGACGTCTTATGAAGAGAAATGTGATGATGATGCTTCAAATCAAATCAAAACTCACGTTCAGTGTAAACACATTGATATCAGTACAGTATGCAGAGATTGGAAAATTGGAAATAAGAACATAGAGTATAACAGCATATATACACACTATTACAACCATGCAAGCTGAGGAAGACCATGAGGTGCAGTTTAGAGCTCTGGAAAAAGCAAAACTATAGAGACAAAGTGTGAAAATGACGGCCGTGCACTCACTGGTCATTTCACTCAGTATTGGTTGAATGTAAATCAGCCTCTAAGACCAGGCATAGAACTAAAGAGCCGAAAGCACGTTATCAGAATAACACAAATCCCTGACATATCTACACTCGTGGTTTCATTGATATCAATCTCTATCTATCTCAACTATCAACTGACCGGCTCTGTGACATTAGTGCCATTTGATTGGCATGAGCAGGAAACGAGAGCTATGCAAAGCCACAACATGAGAGGGAGCATTTGTCTATTTAAATCAGGCGTTTGCACAATACAATAGGGAAACTAATCATTTGGTTAGACTGGTTTAACACCACAGGCGATTCTCTCTGTAGCCGTTCACACTGAGTTGAAAACACTTTGCTGTCCTTGTTCATGACGTCGTCCTCTTTTCTGCAGACTAAGTGCCTCTCATGAACATTTCTCTGTCATCGGCCACTTATGGGCCAAACAAGGTGACTGACATGGGAACAAACAGGAGAGGAGTGTACGACTTCTAAATTTCTGCTCTCCAACCAACTCCAGTGACCTCTGATTATCAGTTTGTTCAGCAGAGTCTTTTTCAGCCGTCTTGGTCTGTGATTGTTCATCCATGTACATCTTAAAGACAGATGGACATATGTTTAGTTACTGGATCTTTGTATGTCACAACATTTAATTTGACTGAAAACAAATGTGACATAAAGAGCATTAGGTCTTTTTAAAACTATTTCCACTATCATTAAAGGGTTGTATAAATATCTCTTTTCAACATTCAGGCTCATTGTGCTCCACTGTTTGCAGTACATACAGTAAATACATAAAGAATTCATGAACATGAAGAACTAATTCATTCATGTGTAGCTGACAGTTCTTTTCCACAGTGTGAAAATATATACAGCTCAGTGAATTTAACCTAAGAAATGTTCCTCTCCTTAAATCAATTTGACAAGCTTCACAGCATACAAACTATTTAAAAAACATTTGATTAACTTTAATATGTCTAATGCTACAAGCTGTGTTGTAATTACCTTAAGTCATCACCATGACTGAGCTTTCACTTCAACGCAATGGTGAAATACAAATAAACACTCTTAGTTGCCCATAACTATCTAGTTGTCAGCAACACAAGTACACAGAACAGCAAATGGGATTACACAGTGGATAATGTGACTGAGTGACAACTAACTAATAGAGCACTTTGGTGCAGTAGTATTACCTATACAATGACTAGTGTGCTAATCTTCCTCTGAAAGGAGAACAATGGGGTTGGAGTTGCTCAAAGTGCAGGTTTAGAGGATGAAATGTGCTCAAGAGGCTTTTGACATTTGATAAACTTAACTGAAAAATAATTATAAATAATGTATAATATTGAAGGGAACCCAGACTCAGCAATGATGTGAATTTATTGTGCATTTAAATGAAAAAAAATATCTGTCCAAGTTCATCTGCATTACCAACAACTAGTTATTTGTCCTCATTGGATAGATCATTGACAGAGATTTGAGAAGAAACAGAATTGGCTAAAATCACCAGCTGAAACTTACTTTGCTTACAAAGGACTGCCGGGAGGATGATTTAAATCTTTTGCTCTTTATTTCCTCAGACAATGTGGAGCTGGTGTTGGAGTCATCAGCGATCCCTGAATCAGGAACTGCCAGTGTGCGGGCCAGACCCACCGTCAAGCATCACGCTGTAAGTATCTCAGCAAAGCTTCATAATGCATGTACGATAGTAAATAAATAAATACATAATATAATCTGTCCATACAGACCACACTCCAGTGTTTACCTGTAACTAAAGGATTACTTCATCTTGAACGCTGCATCTGAACAGCTGCACAGATGCAAATGAACTGTTTAAGGACAGTTTAGCGTTTAACTGTCCAAGTGCACAAAATGTGGTTGAATCTGGATCAGGTTAAATAAGCACAGATCTGGACAGGTATGAATCTGAAAAAAAACAGTCCATGTTTGGTGATGGACATTACTAAATGTTTTGTAATCAGACATTTGTCTTTTTTTTTCATTGGCATCAGTTGAGCTTGGAGATGTTTGTGTCTGTTTGGTGAAAGTCACTTTCCCCTTTGATTCTCTAATGTGGGACTGATAACTGCACTAAGATAGCGTAACAATGTGATTTTATCACACAATGTCTACAACAAAAATATTATCACCATCTGGGTGCCTGACCTGACATACTGTAGGACAATAGCTAAATCTGCAAATTATTAATTACTTACATTATAAGATCAAGAGTAAGTCTTGTGCTAATAGGCATGTATTACATTCAGAGGTGCTTCCTTCTTTTGAAACTAGAAATTTGAAATGACGAAGTCAGTGCAAAAAAGGGCAAATTACAGTCTGTAATTTATTCATTTAATATAAACAACAATACTTGTATATTGGTATTGTATCACCATGGAAAGTAACTAAGTTTATTTACAAGTTCAAGTACAATTTTGAGTATTTCCATTTGATGATACTTGCTGTAAACTGCATTTTCACTCCACTACATTTATCTGTCAGATATAGTTACTAGTAAGTTTAGATTGACTTATACAATATATTGGTAAACAGTGACTCCTACCTTTTTGGCTTGTTTGGCAACATAATACGCACCTTTGCTTTATATAATAGAAGACATTTATGCAGTGGAGTGTTTTTACATTGTGGTACCAGTACTTTTACTTCAGTAAGTAGTTGTCATTTTTAAGTGCTATGGGAGGATTCACCTTTACCCTTATCACTACATAAGCAGTGTGCAATGACTATAAGGCCTCCCATTACATCGTCATGGTGCATATATAATAAAACACTCATCCCTGCTCTGGTTCACACACCTCAGTGTTTGGGAGTGTTCTGTGAATGCGTCTGTGGCATGTGTTGGTTGTGGCACACCCAGCAGCACATGGGTAGGACAGCTCAGGCTAGCTGCGACAGATGAAAGTGAGTCACAGTGCAGGGAACAAACAGATGAAATCAAACTGGATTGTACGCCATCTTTACTGACACGCCCTCCACCTGTGGTGCAGAGTTCAGAGCTTTCTAAGAAGCTCCACAAGTGTCCTGTAATTGTTAGCGAGAGGAAAGTGTCATTCAAGGTGTGATATCAGGCAGATATCCAACTGAGTTCATTTTAATACATTTCTTTGTATTACATGTATACAAACAGGCATTCAAGGGGATGAAAAAAACAGAATCCCAGCAATATCTAGATCTTATTTGTTAACAAGCCTAATTAATGTGAGCTTGTTGCTTTATAGCATTAGCAGATTATTTAAGGAGCCTGCAGCACAATAATGTCAAGAGGCAGAGATTGTATAAAAAGGTTTTGTGTTGGCATGATTTTTTTTTTGCCCTTTCAAAGGGCATATACCTTGTTAATCTTATGGACTTATATTGTGTCAACACAGTCTGTGTTTATTTTTGGTGGTATTCTGGCCGTGAAGACAAAAGCAAATCTCTCTCCCTCTGTGTCGCTTTCTTTTTTTGCTCTCTCTCACATACACAAACATGCTCGTGCAGTTTTCTCAGCCAGGCTCACTTTAACGCGAGGCAATGTGATGAATAATAGGTGTATCCTCTGATTCACCGAGTGCTTCTCATGAGGGAAGTATGTGTGATGTAAGAAATTGATCCTTTAGAAACCTCCGCCCGCAGTTTAGTCATGGCAAAACTAAGAATACTTTGAGAGTTCAGAATTTTAGGTTCTGTCAGAATATATTATTATAATGCAGATTTAACTTAGAATCATCATTAAATAAGGCATTTTGTGAACTCCTATACAGTAGTTTCCTCATAATATCAAGTCCTTAGAGACAGTGAAATTTTTTGGCAGGTACTTTTGTTCTTTCATTGATGATAGTGTGCCAACATCTTTTCAGGGAGAGCTGCCATAGTTGAGAACTGGTTTGTTCACTCCAAAAGTGAATACTTGGTGCCTCCAGAATAGGATGCAGAGTTTATCTTGTGTTTACTGCTGCTCTCAAGCCATGCTTTGTATCTTGTGTCTCATATTTTCAAATATCAACAGTCTGATGGCTGTCTTTTTTTCCCTCACAGTCCTCATCTGAGAGTTTTCAAGGGTTTGCTGTCCCGACGCCCAAAGTCCCTCTCCTCCCCCCTTCCAGTGGTTCAAAGATCAATGGTTCAAGTGAGCATCTACCTACTTCAAATATGTGCTTTAAGTTTAACATGGCAAACACTAGAATTCCATTACTTACACTCTGAAGGACCCGATCATTTGCAGTGCCTTTAGTTAGACTCGGTTGATGGATCACAGCATCAACAATCATGTCTCCACACAGGGTTAAAAATGCAGGGCAGGTAAATGTTTGTCCAGGAAATTGCTCAATAACCCTCCTGAATGTGTCCAAACAGCCATGCCAGATGGGAAGCATATTTACAGAATGGGCGTGTTTGCATTTATAGAAAGAAGTGGATATTATTCATTTCTAAATCTATGTGAGATTGTAATTGTTTATCAGGAATCAGGAAGTTTTAGCATGAACCTTCTTGATTCTTTATGACTTATCAAGCTATGTCTCCTTTTAAGATATCTACTTGTATTACCATTTCCACATACATGTGACATTTCTGGATGCACCTGGTTACATACAATGGATATATCCATTATTCATTTAGGAATTTCATCTTATTGACATATTTAAAATTTCTTAAATAGTTCTGAATACTTAAACATTAAATGTGTAAATGTGTGTAACATGGAACAACTGTGCCTAATTAAGCGTAATTGTACACTAACAATGACATTTTCTGTTATCCTCTCCTTTTTTTCATAGTCGGTGGTGATCATTTGTCCAATGGATCTGTCATATCTGTGCCTGACCTCGTGGAGGGGGAAATATTTGTTCCTCCTCCTCCCACCATGTCACCTCCACCCCCTCCAGTGACTTTCATCCCTCCCCCACCAGACTTCATGGGTGACCTGAACAGTCTTAGCATTCAGCCTCCTTCCATGCCCGCTCCAAAACCCACTTCAGTGGCACTCTCCACTGGGGAAGAAGACTTCACCTTTTTACAGCCACCACCAATGGCTCCACCAAAGCCTCCATCTACTTGCTCTAGTGGCTCTGCATCCTCTGTACCCATTTCTAGTCCCCCACCTGTCAATGTTCCCGAGCGTCCAAAATTTGCCCCACCACAGCCCCCAACTGAAAGGCCACAGAAGACTTCTAAGACGCCACCTCCAAAACCTATAAGACTGTCCTCCATCTCCAACCTTGACTCCCCACCACAGACTCCTGCCCCACCTCCCCCTGTGCAAACACCCACACTGTCCACCTTCAATCCCCAAAACACTGCAAAGCTTTACAGTGTTCCCACAGCTTCAATTCTCAGCAGGCATGAGGAGCGCGACACAAAACCCAAGCAGATGTTACTCTTGGAAGATTCTGGGTCGGTCAAATCTGCCCCAGTGTTTGTCCAGGTGGATGGAAAAGCTCCTAAAGTGGCCGCACCGTCTAAACCAGTTTCCAAAGACGTACAGGAGCTGAAAGAGAACTTAGTAATTACCCAACCTCCTCAAGTACCCCCACCTCCACAAGTACCCCCACCTCCTCAAGAACCCCCACCTGAGCCAAACAAGGAGGTTAAAATAGGGACCGTTTCAGCACCGCCTCAAATAGAGAAACCTCCCCGGATCGCACATCAGACGTCGCCGCAGCTTCCAAAACTGAACAAAACCTCGGTGAATTCAGAGCCCAGCAAGGACAAAACTGAAGGGTCTCCAAGTCAAAGTCGCAGATTCAGTCCGTTAATAGATCGTAAACTACGCAACTTGAAGAGTAGTGAAACCAACCACCGAGAGGGACCAGCAGCTTCCCCCCTCGCTCTTTTAATGGCGGCTAAAGAAAGAGAGAAACACAGACCAACTCATTCTCTGTCACAAGAAAACAGTGCCAAAAAGAATGAACAGCCTAGTGCGAGCATTCACCCGAGTGACTCGAATCCCAATTCCTTTGTTGTCACCCCAAGGTCCAGCTCGTCCTCCTCTCTGACATCTCAAGATAGACTACAGGAGAGTCTAAAGTCTGTCAGTCCTGTGGCTCAAACAATTCAGACTCCTGAAAAACCCAGCAGTCCTGTGCTAGTCAAGGATCAAATGCCATCTTCTAGTCCAGCTTTCGGCACAACGGCTACATCCCGGAGTGTGACCAACCTGGTTGAGCAGAAACGAAATGCAGAGCAAAGCCCCTCAAAACCTGAGGAGAATAAAGAGTTAAATATTCCATTACTCCCTCCGCCACCAGAGTTTGATGATTTTGATGATGTTGTGGGGCCCCCTCCTTCCATGCCTCCACCTGACCCTCCCATGAAAAAGGCACCAACACCAACTTTGTGCCCTCCCCCAGCTCAAGTTCCACCACCTCCGCCAAAACCTAAACCCCCAGCAGCTCCAAAACTCCCGCCTCCTGACACTGATGTCAAACCAAAGCTACAAGTCCAGACAAAACCCCCAGTGGCCCCTACACAGCTACCAGCCAATCTTTCACCCAGTCAGGCCACACTCTTGAGCATCTTACAAAAGAAGATGTTGGAAATGGACCACAAAATGGCACCCGTGAAGGAGACTGAGTCCCATTCTGATGAATGGGGTAGTCCCTTGTCTGATGAGGAAAATAAAGTCCCTGTTCTCCCCAAAGCCACACCACAGAGCAAGAATTACCCTGTGGTGGCCAACAAAGCAACAACCCTGGACATGCGGGAGCTGGAGGGTAAAGTGGTCAAAAAATATCAGGAGACCTCCTCAGTCAAACTTCCTTCCAGGTAAGATTTCCAGTTCTCAGATAAGTCACCTTCACTTTTTGAGGCAATAATTGCCTGGATACAGAATCCACTCATAATCATCATCATAATCACTCATGATTGTGTTCTTCTTTTCAGCAATGGAGTGTCTAAACATCAGTATGGCATGACCTTCACAGTTCGGCCTGGAACCAAAAATCCCATCACTCTCGTTAGCAAAGGGGAGCCTTGATGCAATGCGAGAATGAGATGACCGTTCTTCCGCTTAGCACACATAGCATGTGAATGGATAATGTGATTTTGCATCAGAGGGATTTGTAAGCTGGAGGCAAAAGCACTTTGAACAAACAAGTGACACAAATGTGGTTTTCAGATATGTTACGAACGTCTCAGCAGTGGTCTGCTCAGTTCTGAAAGATGGTATTCTGAATGTATTTGCTCAGTCTCTGGAGAACAGGCCATTACTTTCAAATACTGTTCTTTGTTTGTTTGTTTGTTTCTATTTTATTTTTGAAGAGTCACAGCCAGTGGAACCATCTTTAAAGTTTTTTTTTTAGCTGCTGCTGTTTATTCAGTGTAGAGTTACAGTATATGTTGCATTTGTTGCCTTTTAAACCAGCCTTTTAATCAGCCTCAATGTCGAATGGGTAATATTAAGCAAATAATAAGCAAATTCTATCAATAAAGTGTTTTATGCTTAAGTCACTCATAGCTGTAAACTGTATGCTGAGTGAATCTTCATAATTCAGTCATGTGTAGTGTCTTTCAACATATAGATCTGTAATTTATAGCACATAAATAATGTACAATGTAATTATTGTGGTTCATGCTGTAATTACATGTCCCATAACTGAAATACTCTTTCACTGTTACATGTACACTATGTAGGTCCATTGGAACAAAGCCAACAGTTGATTCAGACAAGTGCCTGAGCACGTTTATCACTCTGTAGGATTATTTCTCATATTTATTGATCTAGGACATATTTTGCCATCTGTATAATAGTTACTCTTCTGCAGTAAACATGTCAATGTAGCTAAAATCATGTTATTATGCTGTACATATCAGTTTGTACAAGAGTAAAATGAAACAGTTGTTGTAATATCTAGTTTTATGTACATGTTAAGCTTGTATAATCAAACTATTTAAAATACTGGTGATAGTTTCTTTAAGCAGAGCTGTTAATCTACACTAACAATTGCAGTAATTGCATGTTTTTGTAAATGTCCTAGAGTGTTTTTTTTGCACAGTATCAAGCTTTTGTGTTCAAGATTTCTCAGTGAAGAAAATACAAGCTGACATGACACTCTACGGTGTACATTTGAAAAACATCTTAAATGGCAGGACAGCTGCACTCACGTTTGTGTGATAAATTTTGGGAAAGTAACGGGGAGCACCAACAGAGATTTTAATCAGCAACATTTCGAACATCTTTTCTCGGATTCTTCTTCAGGAGCATTGCAGATCCCACTCTCAGTATTAAACCCTTTGAGAAATAAATTACATCTAGTTAGTCATTATCTAACAATATGGATTTTTCTTAACTAATATATCTGTTGCCTCTCGTCATACTAACCACAGGAGTACTGTTAATGAAGTCATAAATTAGTTTGTGGATAATGGAACTCAAAATACATCTTTGAATAAATACATTAAAATGTTATTTATATTTTGGCTCATTCAAGTACCCAGTATGTGCTAACTGGACAGCTGGACAATAAATTTGAGATAAAGACAATTTCTCTTTCTTTGATGTTGCTGGTAATTAAAATACTGAAACTCTCTTAGAAGATTATGAAAAACCACATTGCATTATTTCCAGTGTGACTGTTGTTGGACTGAATCTGTGCATTGTCTGAAACTCCACAGATAATGCCATCCCATAACAACCATTACAGTGATAAAGTGTGTTATATTAGCCACAACAAATTGTGCCGGTGCCATGCGAAAATGATTATGGCATCTACATCCAGTCAACGTCAGACCGCAGATTAACAGACACCATACCTCCCACTGACTGCAAATCACATGTATAATCTTGTTAACCTCTAAGCTGACCTCCCACACTGGTCACACAGAAGCACGTAACACACTACCCTCATTTGACCCAGTGATGGATAAGTGGGGTCTGCCTCAGTCACTCAGTAAACACACTGTGCATTTCTTCTCATCCCCAGTACTTTCAAACTGCTATAGTTTTGCAGTTGCATTTAATAGATCCCAGAAAAATCAAAGAAATGTTAAAATCCTCTTGCTATCACAACATTAAGTTACCTTTAATGTAAAATTATGCGATACAAATGGGTTATCTCGAGTGCAGTTAACATGGAAATGCTATACAGTATGAAAGAAGTGGACAGAGAGAGACCATATTGCAGGGTAGCATAGTAATGCACTGAGGCCAGGAGAACAATGGTCCAGATAATTGTGCACATATCTGAAGTACTAGACGACAACAACACTTTAATCCACATTTCCTGACTGACACATTGGGTTGTACTTAGTAAATGTGCATGGACACTCCTAAAAAACAGGGGGGAAGGTAGTTATTTTAAACCGTGCTCTTCCAAGGTGTGTGAGCATCTGCTGGGTCTAAGAGGAGCAGTTGGGAGTTGCAGCAGCCGGATCCACTGTGTGGTGAAGCACGAGGTGATCCCAGGCTACGGTTGTGAGAGTGTTGGAGCCACCGTGGAGCCAGCACACACCTTTGACAAAGTCCTGGTGTCGCCGATCTCTTAGTCTACAGAAGAAGAAATGTTTAGCTAATTTAAAATGGTACAGGAGATTAACCGGGTGTTTTAGTATGAAGTGCAAAGACTCACATTTCCCGCAGTTCAGAATTCAAAACAGCAAGGGAACAATCATCACTTATGGAGGCTAGCAGGGGGGCACTGGGACAGAAAAAAAAGAAGAGTTAAATTGTTGTAGACGAGCAATGTAAGAGGTACTGATACAATGCCAGAACTTGCATTTACCTATGTGTAGAGAAGGCAAGCCCATTAACTCTGCAGCTGTGGACGCTCTCCACCCGGGCCGGCTCTGTTCCCAGGAAATCCTTCACAGTCACCCTGCCCAGCTCATCACCTGAGAGACGTTCACATGATTAAAAAAAAAAAACTGCCAATTGAATGGCTCTGTCAATCAATAATCTGCTGCTGGGCCTTACCGAAAGCAATGGTGCTTCTGTGGTGAGGGTGCCAAGCTACAGTGGTGGGGGCGCAGAGAGGGGACTCTACATCTGAGACAAAAACAAAGACAGAATATGCTTCATCAGAAAAGATCATGGACCATGATAAACCGTCACAAGATTGAGCCAGTACTGCCAACAACCTGGCGAAACTGTCTAAACCTGGTTGTTTAAACCGCGACATGTTGCTCACCTATTCTAGTGGCCGGTTTGTTTGGCTTCCTCCTGTCCCACATCAGCACACGGCCGTCCTGAGGGATGGAGGAAACAACAGGTTGAGTATGAATGTTACCATCTTTATGACTGCTGGACTGTGTGTTGATACACAGAATTTATTGGAGATAAAAATCAAGTGAAGTGTCTTACTTGACCACAGGAGATGAAGAGAGACTCGTCTGTAGGACTGCAGGCAACACAACTGATGGTCTGTGTGTGCGCTGGAGCAAGAAGGGCGTTAAGAGGTTTAAGTGGTGAGCAGCATTATTATTTTTTTTTTTCCCACTGTTGCAGACATGTCAAAACCACATACATCCAATAGCACTCTAAATAAACACAGGATGTATTTTTTACCAACTGTTTTCAGCTACCTCACTTCTCTTTAACATGTTTAGATACACCAAACACGATCAAAATGAAGGAAAACATCATAGTATGCGCAGCATCACTTTTAAGACCCTTCAACAAGCTTTGTTTGGTTGTAGCCTTTTTCTAATTCAGTCTTTTGTTTTTCTGCCACTCTTGTGCATCTAGTTCATTTTAGTGGCCTAGCCTGGTGGAAGATTCCCATCAGGCAATGAGTGCTCTAGCAGAAGATGTGCCCTTACCGTTGTATGTAGTGACAGCTGTCTCCTGACTGAGGTCCCAGACTTTAATTCTGTAGTTGGGGAAAAGGAAGAAATATGTATTGCAATGAAAAAGGGGAGGGAAAAAAACAAATTTTAAATCATGAACAATCTGCCTGCAGTGACATTTCAGATAACTGTGAATGTAAAACAGATTCTAACCGACAGTCCATGCTGCCGGTTACGGCACTGCTCGCTCCAGCGACCGGGCTCACTGTGGTGACAATGTGGTCATGTTCGTGTTTGGTGAAGCGATTCACCAGCAGGCGCTCGTCCTCTCCCAGCTCCCAGAGCTCCAAGGCACCTGTGCAGGAAACCCATCAAACAGAACCCAGTTTGACGATCAAGCCGCAAGACCAGAGCTCGACACGTAACTTGATGCGAATCTGTCCCTTACCTGAGTCTGACGCGACAACAACACCCTTTTCTGAAATCCATTTGACGTCTGTGACTCCAGCCTCAGTCTGCACACCAGCTTTGCAGAGTCCCTCATTGGGGGCCTGCGCAGGGTCACTGTAGATCCAGACAGATCCCTGCCAGCTCCTGCCACTGAGGCTGGAGGCGCCCAGCAGCAGGGTGCCATCTGTGAAGAGAGCAAATAAGACAGAAACAAGAACTTAAACCACCCGTATGTCAGTGCTGCTTTTACATTTGTCTGAAATAAATTCTTAGGAGCCACTGTTTAATTCGGCTACCATCTAACCCTCTACAGGGTCACAATTAAGCTGTTTTACATGGCGGCACATTATAAAACTACCTGCATCAGAATCGAGACCTTAGCTGGGCTGCTGAGCATGCGCACAACTTTTCTAAGCAAAAAAACTTATTTTACGCAGTTTTTTTTGGCGGGTTTGTAGCCAGGTCAAACTACCAGAGGCCATTTGCACATCAGTCCAGACATAAACAGACCCACCGGCTCTGTACTGCGCCGCGCACAGATGTTTCTCCATGCAGGCTGGAGCATTGGGGGGGATGTTCCACCTGTTTTCCTTGATCATGCTGGTGTCCACCGCACTTTTCATCCAGACAGCACGCCTCAGGCCGCTTTAGCAAGATTTCCACGTTAGCTACCGAGCTAAGTCGCCGCTCGCCCGCAGAGACACGTCGGGTTTGGTCTTCAGTTTGTTTGGGAGGGGTTATTTTTAGTATACTGAAAAGCGCGATGAAGTCCGTGCTCCGTGAGAAATAATGTGTAATGTGGCTGAAGCTGTGGGTGCAGGAATGAATGGAGGATGAGCAGCAACACATGGAGCAGACGAACAAACACTTCCTGCTCCGGGTCTCTTCTTCTTCTGCTCTGATTGGTTCACTGAGGCTGATGGCGCTGCACTGCCATCTCCTGGAGTTAACGAGGCTATTTTAGTTCATTTTCAATGATTTCATTTGATTTAATTAGATTCTTTTATTTGCAATATTTACATAATACACTTAAAAAAAAGAGCAAAGAAACCAAAACAACAAAAAACACAGATTTAATCCAACATGTAGCCAACATGTGAAGACAAAATTAAATAAAATAATAACAAACTATACATATATTGTAACACATAATGCAGAATTGCATGAAATTGAAACATTAAAAAAGTTAAACTTAACTTAAAATTAAGCAAACTAAAAGTTAAATAACTTATTTTCACATCACCATTTTGATGCTTTCATTTCTTGTGTTTTCTTTATCCTTTTCATAATGCCAGATAGCAAACTCACCTGCATACACACCTCCATTTCACTGAAATGTTACTTTTAACTATGCAACTTTCACACAGCTTACATCACACTGGCCAACACGAGGTCTCTTCCAAACCTTGTGGAGTGAAGATAAAACTCTCTGTTGTACTAAGAGATAATTCAGATAAATTCTCTGTAGGCTGCTGTCAGTGCCTTCAGCTCATTTTTTTAGTTTGAGCATCTGTTATTGTAATGATGTCAGTCTTTAGTATAGATTGTAGATAAAGACGGACACCAGAAACAGAGTTGTATCTCTGCTTAGACAAAATATCCTTGTTTAGTTCCAATGACTTGTGTCTTCTGCCTGATGAGGCTGCTCTGTTAAATGTCAAGATTTATGACCACAGGAACATGAGACGCTGGCTCTGTTTTAACCACCTCTTTAAGTGCAATTTACAGCTTGACCTTAAATGTTGCCCAACGACACATTCATCTGTCCTTTTCAACACATTTCATCCTGTTAAACAAACTGTAACAGAATTTCCACACCTTAAAAAACAATCCATTTGGTTAATAGTTTTCGTTGGCTTGACTCCAGACAATTTCCTGATGTTAGCTTGTACTGCCGTTAATTCCTCTCTTGCTTGTTCATTGTTATGTTTTGAGACTTGATAAACTTCATTCTAGGCTATATATTTCTTTTCATTCATACAATTGGACATATTTAAAAAATGTGGGGTAACTGCTCCAAGTCTGTGGGAGTGGCAATCATGAATCATCTTTAAACGTGTGTGAACTTTGTGAACACTTTGGAGGCGAATATCTCTGTCATTTCACATATGAAAAAGCCTAATTACCATTTTCTGTCTTGCGCACTGTTAATAATTTATTGCAGCAACCTCCATAATTTAACTAAAGGATGTTTTTGTCCCAGTTTTAATTAATTGATTTTTAGAAGTCTATGGTAAAACCATCCACTAATCCAAAAGAGCTGCAGTGATCTAAAAATGTAGCAATAAATAACAAAACCAAGTTAACAGTTGGCTCACTACCAGTCCTACCACTACGTGAATACTTGCACATTTAATTGATGGGAGAGAAGAGTAGATCAAAAGTTGCAAATAAACTCTCACCCTGACAGTCCGACTTTGGAATTTATTTGCAACGCTTCGGTGCAAGACCTTCATCATGCAAATGGTTTGCGACAATTATTCCTCTTATTGCCCCTTACTGCCCCCATGTTTTAAAAAACTGCTGCTGAAGTGCCTTGATGTGCAAGAAAATGTAATGAAGGGCCCTCTAAAATGCCCTACCAGTGGACAAAATACAACCGACACGTGACAGTAAATGTTTCCATGAGAGTGAATAATGGCAAATTAACTTTCAAACACTAAGGAATTCAAGTGATTTGAAAAGAGAAAAACTGCTGCTCATAAGTGACTGTTCACATCAACAAGCACAATTTCACAATGAGCCAGTGATGAGATATATCTATATATATAAATACAAACAGAAATATAATACTGTTGAGGCAGAAGTGCTGAAGTTGTAAAAATGGAGGTGTGACAGTTGTTATTAATATATATATATAAACATATAGAACCAGAGATGTAAATATTATGAAGAGCCTAAATGAGGAGGTTTGATGAAAGTGATGCTGAGTAAAGTTCAATTCAACTAACAGGAAGTCTGCCAGAGAGCTCGTAGCTTACACATTTTATTTTTTTAATTTAGCCACTGCTGTTGTGTCAAAAAACGAAATCGCTCACCGTTTTGCGACCTGCTTATTAAAAATATCGCTCATTAAAGTGAAGAGAGGGCAAAGAGTCATTATTATCACATTCAATTCATTTATCAAACAGTCGACGCTTTTATTCTGAAAGCGCCCAAAAGGAAGCGGCCGTGGAGTTGCGGCGGACTTCACACTCCGGTCCCGCTGCCTAAAATCGATAAGTGATTGGCTTTTTTTTTCATGGATTAGACTTTGTGGGTCCGGTAACGCGTCCGCACAAGGTAAGCACGCAGCTACCGTCAAGTGGGCTGAAGTGTAAACCGGGGTATTTATCACACATCAGGGGTCGTCGGCCGCCTTAACGGTCGCCCTGCAGCGTTACAGTGGTTGCCACAGTGACGCCTTTGTCTCGGCTCTAATGTCGGAGGCTAGCCGTTAACGGCGGCTAACATTAGCTGAGCGGCGGCGCGACACCTGAGCGCGCCGACCGACAGGTAGGTGGACGGCCGCTGCCCCGCGCTGCTAGCTCGACTAGCCGCTGTGTGCTCACCGGACCGCGGGGTGTGCTCAGCTGACTGCGCGGCGGGACGCTGTCGGAGGGAGCCGTTACCGTGTGCAGACCGCACCGTGTCTACATCTGTACACTGTCAGCGGCGCGGACACGCCGGCATCAGCGGCGATAGACGTGTTAGACCAAGCTGTGTGGCTGTCACCTGTTTATAATATAAAAATAATATAAAATGAGGAGCACAAAACCCACTAAGAGAGCTGAGTGTGTGTATGGGGAAAAAAACACCCTTTAGTTGCATCTTTCTGTCGCCATTTGGGAGGAGAGTTTATCAGAAAGTGCTGCGTCTAATCAGGGGTCATTTGAGGCGACATGAACTTGACATGAGGGCGCCCTGCTTCCACTACACACACTTAATGTGAGCGTTTACAGTGGTGGATTCTGTGACTTCCAACAAAGTCAAATATGCACTGTGATTAAAATACAACATTTTTCCTACCATTTTGGCAAATCTCGTCATGTTTCTCCTGAGGTAACCTTCCCTTTTCTATCTTATAAAGGACCATGAAGTGGAAGTGAAGCTGTAAAACATGAACAGGTTCATGAAAAGTGCAGCACAAATACAGAAAACTTTTCCTTTGTGCCTCTTTCCTTTTTCTGTTTCTCCAAATGTATCTTCCTTAATCTCTTTTTAAATACATGTTGAGTGTGGTAGGCCATAACTCTCTGCTTGAATAAAGCCAGAGAAAGAAACAAAATCAGTTCAGTGGAGGACGTTCTGACACATCACACATTAGGAAAAACACAAAATACACAGGTGTACAAAATAAAATGAACGATGGCTGAACCCTCTTCAGCGGCTTCAGTTTCAGGGTCTTTCAGGTGCTCGCAGGGACACACTCATAATTCACGATAGGAAAAGAAGACCACACTCCACATCACTGATTGCAAACCACTGACAAGCAGTCGGCTTAAATATTGATTTCCTGCCCATCTCTGCCTAATGTCTCCGCTCTATGACTTCTAGCAAACAAAGCAGCAACTAATGTGAGTTAGGAGGAGGGGCAGCCCCCGTCAGCTATTAAAGTATCTCTGTAGTCATGCTTTACAATTAAAGTATGTGTTTTATGAAATAATTAGGAGTAATGTTTTTAAGAGGACTCGTTAAAGAATGGCACTACTTTTCAAAGAGGAAATATTCTGTGTTATGTGGCATCGATGTCAGCTGTCCGCAAGTGTAAGTGAGCGATGCAGAGCTGGACCAGTGTGCCCCATTAAGATTATTCTCCTTGTAGCCTCTGTAGTTTTTACACTGTTTAGATACTGTGTCTGCCATGTTTACTGCTCCAACTGAAGACTGTCTCCTTATGGTGATACCTGTCACTTTGCTGGCTCTTTACTGCAGGGGTTCGTCATGGCCTTGAAAAGGAGGAGGGCGACATCCCCCTCTAGCAGTGTGAGTGGAGGAGATTTTGACGATAGCCAGACTTCATCGTTAGTGTCTTCAATTGGGAGAAAGAGGAGAAGGACCTCAAACATACCAACTGTGGATCCTGTAATTTTTACAAATTTACAGTTACTGTTTTTCTTGTAACTAAAATACTGTCAGAATTATACTACCTACCCAGATTAGGTAGTTGACGTGTGAAAGGATGTGGATATTTTTCAGTGTTTTTAATCCCTGCCTTGCAGATTGCAGTATGTCACGAGCTGTACAACACAATCAGAGATTACAAGGACGACCAGGGCAGGATGTTGTGTGAGCTGTTCATCAGAGCGCCCAAACGAAGGTGAGGAGAGTGGTCATTAGATGTGTGCATATAGTTACATCCTTTATTGTCAGTGAAGTCATTTAACACAAACATCACAGAAAGAGTTCCCATTTCTTACAGGAATCAACCAGATTATTACCACGTGGTGTCTCAGCCTATTGACATGATGAAGATCCAGCAGAAATTAAAGATGGAGGAGTATGATGATGTTGAACAACTCACCAGTGACTTTCAGCTGTTATTCAACAACGCAAAAACGTATTACAAGGTATCCAAAAAATATTGTAATTTATATAATTTATATAAACTGTGCATATGTCTGTGCAGGGCTCTGGCCACACACCTACACGAATCCATTTTTTGCTTGTGTCTGTCCAGTCTGACAGTCCTGAGTACAGGGCAGCCTGTAAACTGTGGGACCTTTACCTGCGAACCAAGAATGAATTTGTTCAGCGTGGAGAATATGATGAGGACGATGAAGATGGGTACGATGCACAAGACAACCGCTGGAGGGTCCACCGAGGATGAGGTGATGCTCACACACAGTGCTGATAACAAAGATATGACTCTTCATTCAGTACATGCTGCTAATGATAATCTTAAGCTTTGAATCCATGTTACTAATCTGTTAATCAATTCACAGTATCTTACTGAACATGTATACCATTGTGGTGTTTTGATTTTATACTTTCCATATTTGAGTTGTTTTTCAGTGTAGGATGATGCAGTATTTTCCTTACCTAAACTATGTGACCACTTGTGTTTGACAGAGTGCACCTACCTGCTTGAAAGAGGTGCTTGAGCAGCTCCTTGATGCTGTGGTGTCTTACACTGAGCCCACTGGCCGTCTGGTCAGCGAACTCTTCCAGAAGCTTCCCTCCAAAATGGTATGAGCCATCAGTAAAACATTATCTATAAAATAATTATTATATGATATTAATAACTTGGCTTTGATGCAGAGTTTGTCTTTTTTCATTTAGCAATACCCAGATTATTATGCCATCATTAAGGAACCGATTGACCTGAAAATCATTGCTCAGAAGATTCAGGTATTCCAATTGTTTTCTCTGTTAAATATTGATTTTGGTTATCTACAACATTTTGTTGATAAAATATCAGATAAATATATTTGCTTGCAGTTGAGCCACTACAGGAGTGTCAGTGCCATGGCTAAAGATATAGATTTGCTGGTCAAAAATGCCAAAACTTACAATGAACCTGGATCACAAGTGTTTAAGGTGAGTGTGTAATTGAGAATCTGATACATGCAGGATGTCATGAGCGAATTTCGATAGACAAACCTAAGACCTACTTATGTGTTCACAGGATGCAAACACCATCAAAAAGATTTTTGCACAAAAAAAGTCTGAGATAGAACACGGAGAGCCAATCAAGTCCAGTATTCGCATCAGGTAGAGAGGAGCCAGCACTGGGAATAATGTGGGATAAAGCCATGTTAACTTTTGATTTTAACTCTGTTGCTCTTTTTCCTCCTCTGCCTGTCTCTGTAAGGAATAGGAGGTCTGCTCTGGGAGACCGCCTCTCAGCTATCACTATGGCTCTTCAGTATGAAAGTGATGAGGAAGGCATACTCTCTGGTACATCTTCATTTCATTATCTTATGACTATCGAACACAGATATGCATCCACCGTGCACCAGAGAAGATGCTCTGCACAGTAAATTGTCATAATTGATAGATTTGTCATGTATCTCTTTCTGTGTTTCTCAGGTTCAGTTCACTATGATGAGGGAGAATCTGAGGCGGAGAGCATGACCTCTAACATCGACATGAGCAATCCCATCTTCCAGCTGTACGAGGCTGTGCGAGGTGCCAGGAACAGCCAGGGCCAGCTGATTTCTGAGCCTTTCCTGCAGCTGCCCTCCAGGAAGGACTACCCCGACTACTTCCACCAAATCAATCAACCCATCTGTCTTCATCAGATCAAGTATGACAGAACTAATACTGAGGTTACTCTGTGTGTGTTTTCACATGTTTGTGTTTACAAGTGAGACAAGACAGATTTAAATCTGTACTATACTACCAAAACAATATTGAAATCTCTCTCTCTCTTTTTCTTTTTTTTTGCCTTAATGGTGTCACAATCTGAATTCAGCACAGATTTAATATATCTTGACATATTTTTTTAAATTAAAGTGGATTTTTTATTTAAATCCATCATTTTTATCATTTATCTTTTATTTTTTATCAAATCATTTTTAAGAGTTAATTAAAACTGGAAAGCACATTGTAAAAAACCTCTGAGAAAACAAAGTATTTAGTATTGCTTTTGGGGGTTTGATACCAATTTAATAAACTGTGTATATCTGTATTTCGTATTTTTTGTAGGAAAAGCACATTTTTATTGTCATTGTCATGTCATATTTTTGTATAGTTTGCATATGATTATAGATCTCTTTATCTATCACTTGATTTTTAGGTAACCTTTTTAAAATAATGAAATGTAAATTAAGCTTTTTTTATTAACTAAGTGGAAGCGTCTAAATAAATTTTGCTCAGTAATACAATACAATAGTTTTTTTTTTTATAGCAGTGGAAAAGGTTAAAACTATAAACTATGGAAAACTATAGAAAATAGTTTTATACAGCCTCTCCAAACAGCATTTTATGAACACTACTGGGATGGAAGCCCCATCTTTTTTTCTTCTTCATTTTTTTCTGATTTGTTCATATTTTCATCATTGATTTGTTTTATTTTGTTTCACCAACATTCTCTCTCTTTTTTTTTTCTTTTATTTTCTACCCCTACGGCATCACACACACTCACTGTACAGTACAGTATTTCTGTGCCCTCCTTCCCAAATGTGAGAGCCCGTAATTCCCCACAGGAACAAGATGAAGAACAACGAATATGAGAACGTCGAGCACATTGACTCTGATCTAACGCTGATGTTTGAGAACGCCAAACGCTACAATGTTCCTCACTCGTCCATCTACAAGCGTGCACTCAAGCTCCAACACATTCAGCAGGTCAGTCCCAAACTGCACTTGTTGTAGTGGTGCATCTGCGTCGTGTTTTTGAAGACCAAAGATGCCAAAGATGTTTGAACATTTTTCTCTGCTTTGTGGTATTTTGAAGCAACAGTAACAATTAATATATATATATATATATATATATACGTTATATAAAGCATATTTCTTACCTGTTATCTGTGTAGATGAAGAGAAAGGAGCTTTTGCAGAGAGATGACGATGATGGAGACAGCATGCTCTCCTCTGCCACATCTGACACCAGCAGCACAAAAAGAAAAAGGTTTGCACTTTGTCATATTTTACTTTCTCAACTCTATTTAGGTTTTTTTGTGTTTGTATGTGCACATGGAGGTAGAGTGACCATTACATTTTGTTTCCAGTCACAAGAAGAATACA
This sequence comes from Scortum barcoo, assembly GCA_023238725.1. Lineage (NCBI taxonomy): Eukaryota > Metazoa > Chordata > Actinopteri > Centrarchiformes > Terapontidae > Scortum > Scortum barcoo. Next base: position 16,717,156 of record CM041537.1, read on the forward strand.
AAGAAAAATCGAATGAAAGTCCTTTTGGCTGCTGTGACTGAGGCACGAGAAGCTGGCACTGGTCGGAGGCTGTGCGACCTCTTCATGGTCAAGCCCTCCAAGAAGGACTATCCCGACTACTACAAGGTCATCCTGGAACCGATGGACCTCAGGACCATTGAGCACAACATCCGCTCGGACAAGTACATGACCGAAGACGCAATGGTGGAGGATATGAAGCTGATGTTCCGCAATGCTCGACACTACAACGAAGAAGGCTCCCAGGTAAGATCAGTGTGGTATTTTTTAAATTTTATTTTAATCTAATTTATTTAGCACACATTTTTTTTCCATTGCAAAGAAGAGTCCACTCAGGAATCAGCCTTAAAGTGGATAGGTAGACTGCTGTGGAAATGTGACTGTTGAATGTTGGAATTAACTGGTATGAGCTATTTTGTTGCATTCAAGGTCTACAATGATGCTGACATCCTAGAGAAGATTATGAAGGACAGACGCAGGGATCTCGGACCAATGACAGATGAAGATGACATGATGTCCCCAAAGTTGAAAATAAGTATGTCAGCTAGATTTACTTCACCTGACAAGATCAAATCATGCAGCTGTGTGAGACTGGTTGTCGTTAACACACACACTTATTTGATTGCAGGAAAGAATAGCATCACTCTGAAGAAGTCCAAGTATTTAACACCCTTACAACAGAAGCTGAATGAGCTTTATGAGGCTGTTAAGAACTACACAGATAAGCGGGGCCGTCGTCTGAGCACGATCTTTCTGCGGCTGCCGTCTCGTGCCGAGCTGCCCGATTATTACATCGCCATCAAGAAACCTGTGGATATGGAGAAGATCAAGAGCCACATGTTGGCTAATAAGTACCAGGACGTGGACGCGCTGGTGGAGGATTTGGTGCTCATGTTCAACAACGCCTGTACTTACAACGAGCCGGAGTCTCTGATTTACCGCGATGCTCTCATGCTGCACAGGGTGCTGCTGGAGACAAGGCGCGACCTGGAAGGGGGAGACGATGGCCATGTGCCCGATGTGCCCCGCCTCATCCAGGAACTCATCCGCAGCCTCTTTGTCTCCGTGCTTGGTCACCAAGATGATGAGGGCCGGTGCTACAGTGATTCACTTGCTGAGATCCCAGCCCCAGATCCTGCGAACCCCGAGAAGCCCCGACTCAATTTCGAAATCATCAGGAATAATGTAGATCGAGGGCGTTACAAGAGGCTGGATGTGTTTCAGGACCACATGTTTGAAGTGCTGGAAAAGGCCAGACGATTGAATAGGTGAGTTACTGTTGACCATCCTTTGAAAAATCACGAGTTGTCTCATCACCTTTTTATGCACTCATGTTGTAGGATTACTGTATTAAAACACGGCTGAAGTTTTGTTACACCACATGTACATTACAGGACAGATTCAGAGATCTTTGAAGATGCTGTGGAGCTGCAACAGTTCTTCATCCGGATCAGAGATGAGCTGTGCAAGAACGGAGAGATCTTAATGTCTCCTGCTCTCAGTTACACCTCCAAACATCTGCACAGTGATGTGGAAAAGGAGAAGAAAGAGAAGCTTCCCAAGGAGTTTGAGGAGGACAAAATCAAGAGGGAGGAGGAAAAAAGAGGTATTTTGTTAAATATCTATATTATCACAGCACATGGAAGCCCCATCATGCATTACTGTGGCTTATACTGTGGCTTTGTTTTACTGAGTCAGTTGTGAATTCCCAGAAGCTGAGAAGAGAGAGGACTCTGTGGGAGGGTCGTGGCAGTCTAGCCTGCAACGCACATACAGTCAGGACTGCAGCTTCAAAGACAGTATGTACCACGTGGGAGACTATGTATATGTGGAGCCTGCAGAGCCAAACCTCCAGCCTCACATCATCTACATTGAGCGCCTTTGGCAAGATGACACTGGTCAGTCTAATTGCTGTGCTACTTAGCACTTATAATTTAGTATTTTTGTAAGAAAGGCACATTTTCTGCTAGATTTTGTTTTGTTACATACAGTATCTCCATAGAGATTTTTATTGAGACCAGTTGTAATTCATTCAGTTTTTTTTTCCAACCTCTAATAAATGCAGGTGAGAAGTGGCTGTACGGCTGCTGGTTCTATAGGCCAAATGAGACGTTTCATCTCGCCACAAGGAAGTTCTTGGAGAAGGAAGTTTTTAAAAGCGACTATTACAACAAAGCTCCTGTCAGCAAGATTCTGGGCAAATGTGTAGTCATGTTTGTAAAGGTGACTGCTCCAAATGTCTTTTTTCTATATAGTTAGGTAAAGGTTTTGTTTTTGAAGTATTGTTGGCTTTTTAAATGTGTGTTAAATGTTTAACAAAATATTTATGGTGTGTGGGGATTTAAGGAGTACTTCAAACTTCACCCAGAAGGCTTCAGAGCTGAGGATGTCTATGTCTGTGAGTCACGCTACTCTGCCAAGTCCAAGTCCTTCAAGAAGATCAAGTTGTGGGCCATGCCGTTGAGCTCTGTTCGGTTTCTTCCCAGAGAGGTACCGCTACCTGTTGTCCGTGTGGCATCCATGTTTGCCCCAAAACAAGAGGAGAAACCACTGGAGGTGGCTGATGAAAGCAAAATGATAGATGTTATTGTAGACAAGGTAAATGCCAGTCATTGTTTTTTTCCCATAAAAATTGGCACAGTACATGTAAAATATCACAGGCTGCTGTCAGGAAAACTATTTGTGCCTGCAGGAGAGAGAGGATGTTACAATGGACATGACCAATGGGGAGCTGGGGTGTCAATACTACGAGCAGCTCTGCTACAACAACCTGTGGCTGAAAGTGGGAGACTGTGTTTACATTGGTTCACATGGACTAGTGCGCCACCGAGTGGGCAGGTAGAGTAAATATAGTATACTGTCAATGGTTGTGTATTCTCTGTAGCTGTTGAAAGCATTTAGTTGCATTGCAACATTGCAAATGTTGATATTTTGTTTAAAATATTTTTAAAAGGTTTTTTTAATTAACGGCATCATGCAAATTAATGCAGAAGGGCTCAGTGTTCACCAAGGGGCATGTCCACTCCTTCCCATCAATCATGGACTCAGGAAGTCTATAGTGTCCTATGGTTGGAAAATATCACAGGGAGTTTGGTGCAATAGCATGGAACTGTGTTGGTAGAATTTTGTAAATATATGGAGGTTGTCTGATTCCCCATGCATCTAATGCAGTTAACTTTTTAAATTCTGTTGAGCAGGATTGAGAAAATGTGGATGCGAGATGGAGCAGGCTACTTCTTTGGTCCAATCTTCATCCACCCAGAGGAAACTGAGCATGAGCCCACTAAAATGTTCTACAAGAAGGAAGTGTTCCTTAGCAACCTTGAGGAGGCCTGTCCCATGACCTGTATCATAGGTACCCTCTGGGTAGAATTGAATACCAACTCTTTGTTTTCACAAATACTGCCATGTGTAACGTTTGATGCACTCACTGAGTCCGTTTTCTTGTTTCACAGGGAAATGTGTAGTGTCGTCCTTCAAAGACTACTTGTCATGTCGGCCGACTGAAGTGCCTGAAGAGAATGTTCTGCTCTGTGAGAGCCGCTACATTGAGAGTGAGAAGCAGATGAAGAAGTTTAAGGGTCTTAAGCGCTTTTCGCTCTCTGGGAAGGTGGTGGAGGATGAAATCTACTATTTTAGGTGAAAAGTCATACATGCTTTAAACAAACTGTTAATGTTACAGTGGAAAAAAGACAAATATCTTTGTAAAGAACTACACAGTAAACATGCACTGATCCTGAATACATAAACATCTTATCCTCCTTTGTAGGCTGCGGTAAATATTTGGTTGTGCCTTGTCTATGTCTGTTTTCCTGCTTAATTAAAGATTAACTTAAAATATGGAAGTAATTTATATGAAGGATTTATTTGAAAGGTGGATATATTGCATATTGTCTATACAGGAAGCTCATAGTTCCTCAGAAGGAGCCATCACCTCTGCTGGACAGGAAAATTGAGGAACTGGAGGCAAAGTTTGCTGATATGACGGATGAGGAGCTGGAGGATCTTGGGGATGATGATGGCGAGCTAGGAGACCAGTCTCTTCCTCAGATGCAGTCTTCCATGTCTAGTGACATGGATATCATGCCTTACACTCCTCCGCAGGTCAGATTGAAATATTTAATTACAAATGTAAACATTCCTTTGCAAACTCACATGTAATTTTGTGGCGTGTAGCATTGAGTGCTTCTACTGTATTTGTTTGCAGTCCACACCGAAATCCATAAAGGGCCTTTCAAAGAAGGAGGGCTCAAAGAGGAAGATCAATATGAGCGGCTACATCCTGTTCAGCAGTGAGATGCGAGCGGTCATCAAAGCCCAGCACCCGGACTTCTCCTTTGGGGAGCTGAGCCGCCTCGTTGGCACAGAGTGGAGGAACCTGGAGAGCTCCAAGAAAGCAGAATATGAAGGTGAGCAGACCTTTTTTTAAGTTATAGCCATAATCTCAATATTTGTGCTTGAATAATTGGGAACCATATAAAGTTAACATCCTGTGTCTCATCTTTGTGCTGCGCAGAGCGAGCAGCTAAAGTGGCCGAGCAGCAGGAGCGTGAGAGAGCCCAGCATCAGACGTCCCCTAGAGCAGGTACCCCAGTAGGGGCACTGATGGGGGTGGTGCCTCCCCCAACCCCCATGGGGATGCTAAATCCCAGCATGACGCCTGTGTCAGGTAACCCCTCATAGATGCAGATGGATCCCCGGTGTACACTAGAAGGCTGGAATAAGAAGCTTAACTGCTAGATTCACATTGTTTGCTAAGCACACCCATGTCAGCATGTTTGTAACATTGCAGTGTCGTGATTTCATTTTATGTCGCCTCTAACATCATTTGATAAGCCCAATCCTTGATTGCTGTACAGTATTATTTATTCCTCCACCCTCACATCATTGTAGACTCCACATACATCTATTTGGATACAAACGAAGTTGAAAGGTTGCTGTACACCATTTGAGTATTGGGACTTAAAAATGACCCAGTGCTTGACAGTAGTGCTTGATCACTAAAGTGTTTTAGTTTGCGTGGCTTTTATTTCCATTCATGTCCATCATAACAATGTGGTGATTAAATGAAAGCACATATATTAACATATCTCTGCATGTGTGGTAGTGAAGTAGTTGATGCATGTTTGACTGATGCATGTTGCTGTCTTGTGTTACTACTGTTCCCTCTTAACAAGGTATGACGAGTGCATATAGGTCAGCTATGATGCCCCCGCAGGGCCACGTTGCAGGCATGGTTAGTATGACTGGCATACCACCACATCACATGGGGGTGCCTGTCTTTCCCCAACATCTCCTGCCCATTATGCCTGGGTTTCCTGGAATGCCGTACTTTGGTAAGAGTGCCGTCATAGCCACCCCACCTGCCACGCAGTTGCTTCCTGTCTACCAGTCTGACTCGCTGGAGGGGCTACCTGTACCAATAGGCTGAGGTCCTTGATTTAATGACTTGTCATTTGAGAGCATATAGCCTCAGCTGAGGCTTGGCTGTTTGTCCTGCTCATCACTAGTAGGCTTGTTGGTCACTGATAAATTGAGTATCTCCAATAAGAAAAAAAAAATCATAATTGGCACACCAGGTGTTTTGATGTAGAAATGACACAGGTTGACTTTTGGACTATCAGTGCAGCATTTGAAATATAAACCAACATCAAGTGCCTGCTGCACCTTGTGACAATGTCTTGATGTTAAATTTGCTCACAGGTGTCAGTGGCATTGGACCTGGAGCAGGAAACATTCATGGATCCCAGGTAATCTACACAGCTCTGTAAGAAAAGTAATCATTGCAACCATATGTAATATCAGAGTTTAAAAGCATGTTGCTGCCTTGATACAGATTTATGGTTTCAGAGAAGAGTACAAGACTCCTTGATAAGTTCCTTAGGTTAAGTTCACATTAAGCTATTATAAAACATTTTCAATTATCAATAAGCAAGATTTTACTCAATAAATCTAGCAATAAAAAAGTAAGATACCCATAGTATGACTAAAACCAGCAACATTTCTGGCTCATCAATTATGCTAAAACAATTTTTATCCACAAATCCTCCACACTGAAGTGTTTTCTCTGTTACTGTCACGCTTGCAAATAGACACACTCTCCCACATGAATATATTTTTTGTTTTTGAATGACAGCTAATGTAACACTAAGATGATTAATTATTCACTACACTCCATACCTCTACATACAAGTTAATGTCGACTCGTCTGCTTCTTACTGGCATATTGAAGAAATTAAGAGAATACGCAACATGGTTGTGTCTTCAGCTTGTCTGCTGGTTCTCTGCAACAGATTTTTTTTTAGGTTTGCAGAGGTGTAGCCTTGGTAAACTGGAGCTCCTTGGTGTCTTATAATAAGATTTCCTGTAATATTTTCATCAGATTGGTTTGATGGGCCCAGGGCAGCAGGCTCCACCACCATACCCAGGGCAAGGCCAGATAGGACAACCTGCCCTCCAGCAGCCCTCCACCCCGGTGTTTGTGACTCCACCAGCCAAGTCTCAGCGGCTGCTCCATTCTGAGGCATACCTCAGATATATTGAGGGCCTTAATGCAGAGTCCTCGACCATTAGCAAGTGGGATCAAGCTCTCTCAGGTTAGCTTTGTTTTCTTGATAGCAAGTGATTAAGTGCACATCTAAAACGATGGTCACACTGGCTCTCAAAGCTTGGGAGGGATGTACTTCTGTGTCTTGTTTGTCTAGCTTTTAACAGTGACCCCAGATTTGAGTATTCATATATTCATATTGTTGGCTTTCAAAAGCACAGGCACGGAAATATCAGCACTAATCAGCGCTAATCAAAGCCTTTAAATGAATATCATATTAACATCATAGTCACTAATCTTAATCGGTTATTAACAAATCTGAGTAAAATTGTGTAAATCCCCAGAAATGTCATTTTTATTTTTATACTTTCAGTTCAAAAACAAGATGTGCGCCTAACAAAAGAGCAAGAGAGCAGACTGCCATCCCACTGGCTGAAGAGTAAGGGGGCCCACAAGACAATGGCAGATGCACTTTGGCGACTCCGTGACCTGATGCTGCGCGACACCTTAAACATCCGTCAGACGTACAACCTGTAGCATGCTCTCATCCTGAGCCTCTGTTCCCTCTGAGCCTGTGAGACAGGAAGAGGGTTACGCTCACTAAAAATGTTAACTTTGTGTTGTCATTTAAAAAAATGTGTTTGTAGTCATGAAAGATTCTTTCTGTGTTGAAGCTGTTTTTTGTTCGTTTTACATTTCAAATATACTGCTCTAGTGCATTATTGTTAATGACTGTCATTCTGTGATGATTGCCTTCATGCTTTCACAATTAAAATGTGGAAAGTTTAGGTTGGCTTTATTGATTTACTTGGTAGGACCTACTGCATGCTGATGTTGTCTCACTTGAACTGTAACACTGTCAAACTGGGAAATTTCAGCAAAGGAGGTAGTTGGCATGGTAAACATGTTTTAAAGGCAAAATCAATCAATCAGGTATTTACAAACAGAGTAAATAGTCGAGGACTCGTTGAAGTTAAATAGTTAAATAGTTGCTCTGTGTTGTTAGTGGATAGAAACCATTAACTGTACATTTGTTAATATAATTTATTCTTATTAATTTAAACATCTGCCAAAACCCACTTAGACTGTATATTTATTTATATCACAGACTGTATGTAAAAAAAAATATGTATAGATCTTCATATACAGTCTATGAGAGAGACCACAAATATATATATTTATAACGAGCTGATATAATAATAGATATAATATAGTCTATGATACAATAATAGGCTGAATATAAAGATCCATGTATATTAAAGATCTTTACATACAGACTATGACAGTGTCGGAGGGGGCGTGTCTTGCAGCCCGTCTTCGGCCATGTGCGTCTGCGCAGTGAGCAGACCGCGCAGTTGCTCCTGCTCCGGACGTTTGAAAGCGGCTGAGCGGTTCGGAGCGGCTCTCCATCCCACCCCGACTGAAACACTGACACGGTAAGACCTCCCCACGCTTCAGCAGCTGTCACATCCACGAACACGGCGTTCAAACATGTGAACTGAACCACAGTCCAGTATGTTGCGAGTAAACGCGCCGTGTCGGTAAATTAGCTAACTTTGTGTGTTAGCCCATAAACACACTAGCAGGCTAGCGCTAACATTAGCAGGCTGACTCGGAGAGGAACCTGCTGCTGCTGGATCAGTCTATTCACTGGGATGTTGCCGTCCATGCCGCTTTAAATAGTGCACTATTTTATGCTATTAGCTGAAGGTGGAGCAGTGGATCCCTTCTGTTCAAAAATACCTGCTATGAGATGGGAGATGAGAAGTACGTGCGACATCCCGATCTCCATGTGCTCATATTTGAACTTGCAGGGGACAAGACTACAGCTAGCTTAGAGAACAGATCTGGAGTCAGCGGGGCCAAATGAGCTAATGTAGCGGGCTAGGTTAGCCGGTAGCATGCTAACGTCAAAAGCTGACTGGATGCATCAGTGACTGAAACTAGCAGAGGAGATGGAAACTCTCTGTAATGCCTCTTGCTTGTCACGTAGAACAGCCAGACAAAGATATTTTAATCACAAAGCGGGTTATTTCAGTCATTAAACTTGGCACACATTTGGGTAACTTTTTAATGTGAGCTTACAGGGATCAGTGCACATGGTTTAATGGGTCACTGCTTCCACAAGATTTGTGCAGGATTACTCAGCATTTAGATAAAGTCTGTCCATATATGTTAAGGAATATAGCATGTGTATCTCTATTTATTCGTTCACTCACTTGTTTTTTGACTTTCTAGTTTCCAGCATGGAACTGAATGATGGCAACCTACAGACCCTCACCGAGTTCCTCAGGAAAACACTGGACCCGGACCCAGCAGTCAGACGTCCAGGTAATACAGACATGGCGTTAACTTATCTTTGTACAGTTTCTTAGAAATATTCTTCTTATTGACCTACTTTTCTTTCTGCTTAATTGAGGAACCTCTTTATGTTCATCTCTTCTCTTTTGTAGCGGAAAAGTTTCTTGAATCCGTGGAGGGGAATCAGAATTACCCCTTATTACTACTCACCTTGCTGGAGAAGTCCCAGGACAACGTGATCCGTGTCTGTGCTGCTGTTACATTCAAGAATTACATCAAGAGAAACTGGCGCATTGTGAGTCTCGATAAGTAACCTGCTTATACCCAGTAGTATCTTGTGTGTTAGTGCAGCCAGTCTAGATTCTGTCCATATCCAGTTGTAATGGACCACAGTTCACACCTTTATACTGTATGGGACAAGCTGCATATAAAGTAACATTTAGCAGCAAGTCTGATTAAAACCATTGCTGTATTAATCTTATTAACCTGTGCACTAAGTTGATTATTATGTGATATGGTTTTTTTTTCCCCCAAAGATTGAAGATGAACCAAACAAAGTCTCTGATGCAGACCGAACAGCAATCAAAGCAAACATAGTCAATTTGATGCTGAGCAGCCCAGAACAGATTCAAAAACAGGTACGTCCTCACATGTCGCTGTGCCTTTTTAAAGTGTCTGATTTTAATGGGTAACAGAAGATGCTCAACCAAAGCCTCTGTTTATCTTGTTGCATCTCCACAGCTGAGTGATGCTATCAGTATCATTGGAAGGGAGGATTTCCCTCAAAAGTGGCCCGACCTGCTGACAGAGATGGTGACCCGCTTCAGAAGTGGGGACTTCCACATCATCAATGGAGTACTTCGTACTGCACATTCCCTCTTCAAGAGGTAGAGCTCGCCTCTAAAAGATTTATAATATTTTTATGATAAACATCCAACAGAAATTGGCTAATCTTTCCTGCCCCTCTTTATTTTTTTTCAGGTACCGCCATGAGTTCAAGTCAAACGAGCTTTGGTCAGAGATCAAACTAGTGCTGGACACGTTTGCCCTACCGCTCACAGAGCTGTTTAAGGTTTGTGATGACCCACAGTTCAGTTACCACAACACTTACAAGTCAACCTGTTCTTATACAACATTTGACAAAAAATGTTTGAAGTTTTGATGACATTACAACATGAAGAAGTATTCATAGTTGGATTCTCTCTCTTCTTTGCTGTAGGCCACTATTGAGTTATGCCAGACTCACGCTACAGACGTCAACGCCTTGAAGGTCCTCTTCTCTTCTCTCACGCTCATCTCCAAGCTGTTCTACAGTCTCAACTTCCAGGTAATTTAAATTTGTTTTGTACTTAGAGGACTTTCTACTTGCTCTTGTCTTGTCTCTTTGATGTTGGCTGGTTTCTTTTGTGTAGTATGGTACCCTGTAATGAAGGCCTATAAACTACCACTAAGCTGTTTTATCTAGCTTTCATCAGGTTTCACCAGGTTTCTTGTCTTTAATATGTGCTTAGCTGATTTTTTTTTTTTTTTTTTGTCTCACATTTTGTCTGCTGTAAAAGTCAACATCAGCAATTGGTGGGGGCACATTTGATAAGAGTCAAGTATTTTACAGTTACAGATATTTCAGCAGCGGAAGTGTTTCTTTCAAGACACTAATTAAAGACCTTAAGAGCTAATCATTTCTTGGCAAGCTGAAATTTAAATGTAAAAATGAATTTATCGTTTTGAATAGAAAATTAATGCACTCAAATAGTTAATCATTAAAGTACTGGAAACTTTTAATCAATGTGACCATGTGCTGTTTCCACCACTGAAGTCAGCTTCTGTTTGTTATTCACACTTTCTTTTGGGATGTGATACATTTGGCTTCAGCTGTACTTGTATTATTATACAGGATCTTCCGGAGTTTTTTGAAGACAACATGGAAACGTGGATGACCAATTTCCACGGCCTGCTCACTTTGGATAATAAACTTTTACAAACAGATGTGAGTTTTTCTTTTTGTTTTTATTTCACTCACCCAATACATTTTCAATTCTGCTGTGTGCGAAGTGATTTTTAACATTTGTGTGTTTGTGTCTCTGACTGCAACTCTGTAGGATGAAGAGGAAGCGGGTCTCCTGGAGCTGCTGAAATCTCAGATCTGTGACAATGCCGCTCTTTACGCTCAGAAGTACGATGAAGAATTCCAGCCGTATCTGCCTCGCTTTGTCACGGCTATCTGGAACCTTTTAGTTTCTACTGGTCAGGAAGTCAAATATGACTTGGTGAGAGCACCGATCCTTGACTGTGTATCTGTGTTCTCTCTTTTAAAGTTTGCTCTCCCCCGCACTAATGATTCACCTTGTTTTATGTTGCAGCTGGTAAGCAATGCTATCCAGTTCTTGGCATCCGTCTGTGAAAGGCCACACTACAAGCATCTATTTGAGGACCAGAATACACTTACGAGCATTTGTGAGAAGGTCATTGTGCCAAACATGGAATTCAGAAGTAAGTAAATGCTTTGTTCTCTGAGTCACCGGGTTGCACCTCAAAATGTTATCGGCTGATTAAGGACTCTTGCTGGGATACAAACATGTATGTGCATACTGTGTGATACTGACCTGTAATGTCTAATTAGGTGCAGACGAAGAGGCCTTTGAAGATAACTCTGAAGAATACATCCGAAGGGACCTTGAAGGATCTGGTAAAGACCTTGATTATTAATTATTACTTTTCCTGACTATTCAAATAAATAAATGAAGGAAAATAAATCTTTATATTTTGAGTTTAACTGTTGTTTGAGATGCCAGCAAAGTATGGCATCTCCTGGCATATAATATTGTCAGGCTCTATATACATAGCTAGTTGGTTACCTGGAATACATTCAGAGTCTCAGTGGGTTTCAACGTACAGCTTGGCAAATAATGTATGAAATTATGCCATTCATTTCCCTGTCCCCATTGTTCACCCTTTTCCCATCCTTCCTCAGACATTGACACTCGTCGTAGGGCGGCATGTGACTTGGTCAGAGGCCTCTGTAAATTTTTTGAGGGCCCCGTCACAGCGATCTTCTCTGGCTACGTAAACTCGATGCTGGCAGAGTATGCGAAGAATCCCAGAGAGAACTGGAAACATAAAGATGCTGCCATCTATTTGGTCACATCCCTGGCATCAAAAGCACAGACACAGAAGGTATTGTTGACTTTCATTTTCAGAGGATTATTGAATACAATTAACATCTTGGAGATGATGTTAATATGAGTAGAATAATATACTCAGTCCTTAAGTTTTCTTTTTTTTTCCCCCCACCAGCATGGAATAACACAAGCCAATGAGTTGGTGAATCTCAGTGAATTCTTTGTGAACCACATTCTCTCAGACTTAAAATCTCCCAATGGTAAGAAAACTCTTACACTTCTCAATATGCTGTAGAATTACAAAATGTATTGTGTTACAACAGTGGGCTCACTTTGGCTGATCATTTGATATAAACACTGGCATTAACTTCTAGCATTCATTGTCTTTATAGTTAATGAGTTCCCAGTGCTGAAGGCTGACGCCATCAAGTATGTCATGATCTTCAGAAGCCAGGTACGAACAGTTATTTTCTTCACAACTTGTCATCACAGAGAGCTTCTTGCATCACAGAGAGCTTCTTGTTCTTCTGTCCTTTTCCTGCAGCTTCCAAAGGAGCAGCTGCTGCAGGCTGTGCCTCTGCTCATAAGTCACCTACAGGCAGAGAGCACAGTGGAGCACACATACGCCGCCCATGCTTTGGAGAGGCTATTCACTATGAGAGGCCCCAACAACACCACACTGTACGTATCAAGCAATATAGTGAAATATACTGATATTTGAATTAACCTTAAGAGTTGCTGAGTACTTGCTAGTCCAGTTTAGAACAAGGCAAGGAACAAGGCAGTCTTCTGTATTTAAAACAATTCTGACTGGATGCACAGTCACATTATTTAATTGGATATCTAATGACTGTATATTAAAAATATGTGCACTTTTCAAATTTGAAATAGACAAATAGAAAAGGTGTTAATAAATTAACTAACTTCTTCTTCTGCCTATTTGCCTTTTCTCATGGGATCAGTTGTGTACTCCATTCACCGACAGCTTTGCAATACTAGCAGTAGACTTGAATCCATCTCTATAGCTACTAACCCATTATTTTTAGCCAATCATCCTCCCTGTATGTTTTCCAGTATCACTCCTACAGAAATGGCACCTTTTACTGAACAGCTGCTCAACAACTTGTTCAAGGCACTTGCTCTTCCTGGCGCTGCAGAAAATGAATACATCATGAAAGGTAAACCTGAATGTCCTCAGTTGTTTAAAAGCTCCCCATTAGTATTCCCCAGTCAGCGTCTGACCAACAGTTATTTTAAGTAGCCTCATCATGTCTTTTCTGTTTTTAATTTTTAAAGCCATCATGCGCAGCTTCTCCCTGCTGCAGGAGGCCATTGTTCCCTACATTCCCACTCTGATCGGTCAGCTTACTCATAAGCTCCTCTTAGTCAGCAAGGTAACCCACACTTACTATCTACGGATACAGATAGAATCACCAAGATGCTGGTTTATTTAAAGGAAGACGACTAATCTTGAGATCTGTGTCCTGTTGTCAGAATCCCAGCAAGCCCCACTTCAACCACTACCTGTTTGAGTCGCTGTGCCTGTCTGTCCGCATCACCTGCAAGGCCAACCCTGCCACTGTCAGCAGCTTTGAGGAAGCCCTCTTTCCTGTCTTCACTGAGATCCTTCAGAACGATGTCCAGGGTGTGTCCATTAACTTTGGAATTGATTTATCAACAACCTATGATCTGCTGATAAACACAGTTTGCGGCTGATAGAGGCAACTCCTCTCATCCCCCTTTTTCGTTCTGTTGCAGAGTTTCTTCCATATGTGTTCCAGGTGATGTCTCTTCTCCTAGAGATCCACTCCAGCTCGATTCCCTCTTCGTACATGGCTTTATTCCCCCACCTGCTGCAGCCTGCGCTATGGGAACGGACAGGAAACATCCCCCCTCTGGTGCGCCTGCTTCAGGCTTACCTGGAGAAGGGAGGTGCCACTATTGCCGGCTCTGCTGCAGATAAGATAGTAAGTGATGGCTTAGTTGTCTGCCATTGATAACAGTGATTTTATCTCTTTTTTTCTTAAAGGTGATGTTGACTGCTGTTGCTCTGAGCACCTGGCACTTTAAGTGGTTCCCAGTTTGTTGCACAATTTGCATTTTTCATGGTCGAGTGTAGTGAAAGTCAGGCACAGTCATTTCAAGTAATGAATCCTTCATGGTAGAGTAATGAATTCATTTTGAACCACTGGTGCTTGTGTAAATTTATGTTGTGCACATTGACAGAAGATTTCTTATTTAGTTAACGAAACCTTTAGCTTTAGCCTACTGGTCAACAAGAAAAGTGGCCATGTTGGCATGGCTTTTCAGCCCCTGAAATTCTTCAGTTTTCTCCAGAGGGCAAAAGCTGAACCAGTGATCACCCTGGTCTTGCTCCTTTTTGTTGCTGAGCCCTTGGGACTGGTACCGGGCACTTACTGTCAAACTTAATGTTTTCAAGTTTTCTGTTTTGCACACTTTTTTTGACCCATCACAATTTTAAAATGATTAATTCACAATCATAATATTATAATTATTATATATTATTTATATATACTTTTATTCTACACCGTCTAAAAACTATTTATTCGTCAACATACAAATGTTATCAATAACAACTTTAACATTTTTAGATTGCATAATTTATTCATTGTGTGACCCGTGTGTTGATTCTTGGGTCTTATCTTTTTTCCCTCTCAGCCTGGCTTGCTTGGAGTTTTCCAAAAGCTTATTGCCTCCAAGGCCAATGACCACCAAGGTTTTTACCTTCTCAACAGCATCATAGAGCACATGCCTCCGTAAGTAGATTATCTCTGTCCTCAGTGAATCGTCTTTATAATGCTGTACCTGGTGAAAGTGTTTATTTATTGGCGTGACGTGTTATGTTGATTTGGCATATTTGTGTTTTTCTTTCGCCAGAGAATCTATCACTCAGTACAGGAAACAGATCTTCATTTTGCTCTTCCAGAGGCTCCAAAGCTCCAAAACCACCAAGTTCCTCAAGAGTTAGTATAACAATCTCATTACCAACATATGTTCAGAGCTGTTACGAGATGACAGCAGGGGTGTTATATCAGCTAGTGAAGTGTAAATTATCACCAGTTTTTATTACCGGTTCTATTATTAACTACTGTCTTACACTTCTGAGTTTTCAATGAGTTTGTCTTTCTCACAGGTTTCTTGGTTTTTGTCAACTTGTATTGTGTCAAATATGGAGCAATTGCACTTCAGGAGATTTTTGACAGCATCCAGCCAAAGTAAGTGTATTTTCAACAGAAACTTGAGTATGTTGACAGAAAGTCCACCAATGTCTGACTGCAGTTTATTTTGTGGGTTCATCCATCACTTTAATGTTTTTGGCAGCGGGAATATGACAAGTTCTATTAACCTGAACGCCACAGAAAATTCTAAGCCGGTTGTCCCTTTTGAATTTGACAGCCTTCATCTGTTTAAACCTGTCATCACTGCCGAGCACCATTTTCTAGAAATAGGACAGAAAATCCTCCAACCAAAACCTTATTAAACACACTTTAAGATTTGAAGGTGACTCATTTTGAAGGATGGAACCTATAAAGAGGTTCACAGCAGTCACAGTGGATCTTCCAGATGACCAAGTTTAATGGTGAAAAAGATGTTTCTAACCTGCATTACTGATCAATAATGGATCAGGTAGACATTTAATGGCAGTCTCTTATGCTAAAACCAAATGTATGTAATGGTCATTGCAATTATGTGCATAATTATAATGGGTTACAGCTGGCTTAAATGTCACCATGTGACAGTGATGCTAATCTCTCGCTCTTGCATGCTGGGTAGTAAATACAATATTACCTAATCCTAAATCTGTTGCATGGGCAGGTGTGTCTTGCATCTAATGTAATTGCAGAGGACCAGTGAATAGTTTCAGTCCTGTTTGTTCTTTTGCGTTGCAGAATGTTCGGCATGGTGTTGGAGAAAATAATTATTCCAGAGGTTCAGAAGGTGTCTGGCGCAGTTGAAAAGAAGATCTGCGCTGTCGGGATCACAAAAATCCTTACCGAGTGTCCTGCAATGATGGATACAGAGTACACTAAACTCTGGTAAGAAATTAGCCTGAAAGAAGTGCAAACAACACATTACCTGTTTTCATGCAGTTACCTGAATAAAGCTGCTCCACACCTAATAGACACACATAAGACAGGACTGTGTGTGTGTACAGATTGTTTGATTGATGTCTTCCTTTCTGTTGATGTGTATGTAGAGAAACGTAATAAATTAACTTTACTGCTTCAGTTGGTAGTTGCAATTTGTATTACTATGACATGATTATTTTAAGTAGGGAACACCACATATAGTTGGACATGAAACCCTCGATTAGAAGTGTCTAACTGTAAAAATGAAACACTTCTGTAGATTTAAATAATTTATGATACCGCTGAAACACTGACACTTTGCTAAACCTAACATTACAATTTGGCCGTACAAATGTTAGCCTTTCAGAAAATCTTGGTCAGTCTGACCCCTCTGTCAAAATCTGTGGAGGTGTAAATGAAGGTGTTAAACATAGACATTTTTATATTTTATTACTTTTGCATTGAGTCTTTAGGGCAGAAACACTCCCACTGGGTCACAGGCGATTGTTTAATCGTTTGGTTTTTGATGCTTCTGTTCAGGACCCCTCTGCTCCAGTCGCTCATTGGCCTATTTGAGTTGCCAGAAGACGACAGCATCCCAGACGACGAGCACTTCATCGACATAGAAGACACACCAGGCTACCAGACGGCGTTCTCACAACTGGCCTTTGCCGGGAAGAAGGAACACGACCCGATCGGAGACGCTGTCGGCAATCCAAAGATCCTGCTGGCCCAGTCACTCCACAAGCTTTCTACTGCCTGTCCAGGAAGGGTATGTTTTAAAAAAGTCACAATAATGTGGTTTTGTTGGGAATAAAAGAAATTTTAGATTATTGCCTATTTTAGTGGAAGTTTTCTCTGCTACAGTTTGACAACACATTAAAGCAAATCACTGATTCATGTCACTTCTTGGTGCAGGTTCCCTCGATGCTCAGCACTAGTCTGAACGCAGAAGCCCTCCAGTACCTGCAGGGATACCTACAGGCAGCGACCGTGCAGCTGGTTTGAGTCTGATGTGATGCTGTTCACTTGTTACAGAGACCACAGTACACTGCAGGAGTAGCCACGGTGGCCTCCGGTCACACGCCAGACCTGCCTCAGCTGAACTTTAGTCTTTAAAGATTTGGTTTGACTTGACAAGTTTCTTATGAAATTGCCAGAGAAAAGATCATTTCGCCTGCGTTCTTTGACGAAAGTTTTTTAGGGGTTTTTAAAGACATGACCAAAAGTTGACGTTAACTGAAAAACAGTTTGAGTTCAGGGCCCTTTTGTTTGCTGTGTGGTAAAGACTAACAAGGATTTGGATATGGAGCTCTGATACAATTGTCAGTTTATTTCAATAACAGCAGGAGAGGTATATTTCAACAGTACTGTGGAACGCTGAACATCAGAATCACATGGGAGGGATTTCTTTAGTGCTTCTTTTGTATGTTTGAATTCCTTTTCACGGTTATGGAGACTTTACTCTGTGGCTGAAAAATGATGCTTCATGTTTTTGTTTTCTGTCGCATGTTTCCTGTAGATTTGTTCATGTCCCGTCTTTGTTTCCGCACTGTTTATGTGAATTAAAAGAGGCACTTGTATAAATCGGTTCTCATCGCAGTCTCATTTCTATAAACAGTGTTGAATCTGTCTCTCTGAGTCTTTAGTTTCCAGTATAAGCTTAATCAATAACTTTATTTTACTTTAAAATAACAATCCCTGGCTGCTCTTCAGATCAAGTTATGCTCATTTTTAATCAGAAATAACCCAACATGTAAGCAGTACAACATGGTTATCCTCAAGCACAGTCTGAAAAATAAAAGTTGGGCTCTCCCTTCACTTGGCAAATTCATGTATACAAACAAACAGTATGAGGCTTTGGTGTGCATTGATCTGTGAGGTTGTAAGACAGACTGATGGAGAGGTCTTAGGAGAATTTGACGTGGCCATTGGAGGTCTTCATTTCCACATTCTTGATGAAGGGCAGCATGCATTTGTCACCTCCCATGAAGCGATACGTTGCCACGTTTGCGTCCCAAGGTAGCAATCTAGAGGAGGGAAGGAAGGAAAATAAGTCCCACATTCATCCATACCCTTTGAGGTCCCTCTACAGCTGTACATGTTTGATAAATAACATGATCGCTACTCACGCTCGGCTGAGGAAGGGGATGTACATAAGGCGAGGAATGCAGACCATCTGCTGTTCGGCTAAAATGGCTTTCATGGACTGCTGAACGGTGTAGAGGGGCTCCAGAGGTGGGATCAGACTCCGAAGCTCCTTCCTGATAAATATCAAACAAAAAAAGAGAATATAATGTCTTTTTAATGTTTCTTTAGTATTTTCTAGTATTTTTTTTCAAGTAAACATGTAAAAAATGTTGAAATGATGAATGGAGGCATCATACCTGATCTCACAGCCTGCAAACATCCCTGTGTCGACAATATAAGGGCAGACTAACGTGGTTTTGATGCCACTGTGGTCCTCTGCAATCAGCTCGTGTGTCAGTGACTCGTGGAAACCGACAGCTCCAAACTTACTGGCACAGTAATCCTGGAGGAAGACAAACAGCAAATACCAGCGAGGGTGACCTGCATTGAAGCGCTCCGTATGAACAACTGATCTGCTGCCTGTCTGTTGAGTTTGCGGTGGAGGGAGTCAATAATCACGAGTCTCACCTCGACACACGCGGTGCTGAACAGTCCGAGAGCGCTGGCGATGGTCACGATGTGGCCGTGGTTCTTTGCTTTCATCTGAGGCAGGAAGGCCTTGGTCATCTGTTGGAGGGGTTAGACACATGATACAACAGGGAAGCTGGCCTGATTATCCCATCAGGCCCCGGGGCTGCAGTGTTCTCAGTGCTGTGTTGTGCCACCTCACAGAGCTGATGTAATTTAATTAACCAATCTGATATATGAAACATTTTGCAGGATGAGAATCAGGTGGGGAAATACCCAGATGTTTGTTCTGGGTGAACCTGCATAGATGTGTGTCTGTTGCTTCCTCGGTTAACCTCGGCGCTAATTAGTTTGCTTTGATTTGTTTTATAAATGATCATTTGTTGAGGAACATGCAGCATGTGGCACTTTATCGACTGCAGTGACAGTGGTCTGTTACAGCCCCCCCACCCCCACCCCCCCTCTCTGCAGCATATTCAACACCATCACACAGCAGACTCCCTGTTAAGGCCCCTGTCAGTGATATCGTACTCATAGTCAGTGTGTGTTTACAGGGTTCATATTCTCAAACAAACATCCTGTCGCTGCATGAAGCTGCATCACCAGTGGATGATTCCTCAAGGGTCCCAGAGCCTTTAGGGGCCTCTAAAATCTCAGTTTGACTGTTTGGAATCTAGTCTGTAGTAATTAGTAAGGGGATAAGGATCATCAGGTGATGTTACTCTTTGGCTCATTTTAAGACCTTTAATTTTGAAGCTGACACTGCTCATATAGTGCACGTTCCTATATTTCACAGCAGGGGCTATGAAGCATTCCAGCATAGGACTACAGTAGTGTTACTGGTGGTATATTTAATTTGATGTACTATATTCTATTCCTATGTCTTGAACTTTATTGATCATGAATATTTATGTTTTCTTTTACTTTTCTAGTTTTCTTTTGGCATATTTGTGAGCACAGTTAGGTGGAGCCAGTGACTGAAGAATATCATTGCCAGCGACTGTTCCATGTATCTGACAAATCTTCCATCAGTACAACATGCACAGAGAGTGGGAGCAACAAGAGTTTAATTTTAAGGCCTGCAGCTTTTTTTTTCCATTTGTTCTCACACATTGGTCAGTGGGACCTGTGGCAGCTGCCAAATGTTCCCAATAGGAGAAGCTCTCCCCTTCTTTTATCTGACCTGAAGAGCATCTTTGATATTTGGTGCCAACGAGCTTAGACCCCTTTGTTGCTGAGGGTCCAGCGTGAGAGACTTTTAGAGGATCAGGGGCAGCATCACGTGCTGTCGTGGGCTCCTTTTCTGCTCCGGGCCAGGAGTGCGCACTGCGCTCGTGACCTCACGTTAACTCGGACGCGTAACAGTCATTGGGGACAGACTGTGGTGAGGTCTGATCCCTTCACACATCAGTGCACAAACACTGGGCCCGGGGGATAAATGGATGTTGCATAACTCCTGTCAGATGAAACAGCTTTATATCTGTGCGTTCAAAATAAAATGGGTGCGCGTGTCAGAGACTCACCCAGAAGAGCGCGTGGCAGTTGACCAGCAGGGTCCTCTCCAGGAGCTCGTCGGGACAGTCCAGCAGCCTCCGCCCGGCCACCACGCCCGCGTTGTTGACCAGCATGGACACCTCCCCGACCTCCGCCCGCACCCTGTCCGCCGCCTCGTAGATGCTCTCGCGCTTGGACAGGTCCACCGTGTACGCGTGCGCCTCGGCCCCCAGCTCGCGCGCCAGCTCGGCGGTCCGCTCGTTGGCGGCCGCGTTGCAGTCCCACAGCACCACGCGCGCCCCCTCCTTGGCGAACTCCAGGGCGAAGAGGCGGCCCAGCGCGCCCCCGGCCCCCGTGATCAGGCACAGCTCCCCGTCGATGCTCTTGAGCCGCGGCCGGAGGAAGGTCTGGACGACAGCCGCCACGATGGAGTAGGTCAGGTCGATGAGCATCAGCAGCAGGTCCACGATGAAGATCATGGTGCTCCAGGGGGGTCAGAGAACCTGCAAGACCGCCAAGCCTCGGCGCGGTGGATGCTGGTCTGTGCGCGGCGCGGGGGATTGGGTGGGCATTTTATATAACTTGTGTGCGCCGGATTAGGACGCTGGCCACCAATAGAAGGGCCCATTCATAACTCGCTCACAAACAGTGTGATTAAGATCACACTCCAGAGCCAAAGCCAGCATCAAACAGCACTTTAACATCAAGATGACAGAGAGATCCTTTTTTTTAATTTAACTGTTAATAATCTTAATATTAGTGAGTAAGTTTGGCACAGAAGTCCTTCTGTGATCAGAAAACTTTCACTTGCACACATGAGCACGTTAGTAGTAGTAAGATAGACAAACTGTTAAAAAAAATGAATTTCAAAAATGTGAACTTGTTCAAGTTAAAGCACGGTGTCTTTGATCAAAAGTATGCAGTGCCTCTAGTTTTTTCTCTTTCTCAGGGTTTTGCTGTGACTCCTCTTACGTCAAAATGTTCTGAGACAGCACTTACTTGCCTCTAATTATTGTTAATTACTGTGTTTTTTTAGTGTTTGAAGGCCAGAAAACAGAGGGAATTAATAACACAGGACTTCAGTTGGTATTTCCAGAATTAGGGGTCACTTAAAGGCGGATGTAACTCAAAATAGCAGTCATCGCTGCAATAGCTTCTTTTGTTTGTGCCCGGAAATGTGAATGTGTCAGTCACGTTTGAGTAAAGGCTTTTAATCTTTTCCCTCACTCTTTGGGTGCTTTACGTCTTTTCCACCTCAAACAATCGGATGCAAACAGCACACCCATATTCTTTACTGTCCTCACAGGCTGTAAACCAAATGCATTCCCCTTTATTAAACCTTTAATGAATGAACGGACACCAATATCTTCAAATGCATTTTGATTTAGGCAGTGTTACATTTACAGCTGTGAAGAGAGTTAATTTCTTAGTTTAAAGGATGTTTAAACTCTGTTACTTTGTGTTGTCTTACAACTTACAACTTTTACTCGTAGCTTTCTTTGGCTTTTATGGTCCACAACAGACGAGACAGTAAACAACTTTTACACAACTATGATATTTTTAGTATGACTGGTCACTTCTTACATGGACATTCCTTTCATCTGTTATAGAAAGTTATTCCTGATCCATGATGTGAGGTGGATTATCTCTATTAACTCTGAGTAAAATGTTAAGGTGATAAACTGCTAAGCACGTGTGCATAAATCCCTAATATGAAGCATTTTTCACAAACGCCCGTTTTAGGATAAGTGCTGTTTGAGTTCTATAGATTTCTCAACTAATTTGATTGTGTTAAAATATTTGCTGTACTGTTGCTGTACTTGTGATGGAGACTTTACTGCATTTTTTTTTTTTACTGCACTGAGATTGTTCCTTGTGGAAGTTAAGGCTGTTTTGCTTTTGTCTTGTGGAAAGCTGAAAGTTGTGACCTGTATCGACTATGATGTAATCCTCTTCAGAGCTTTGGTCATAATGTAGCATGATGTAACACAACACATGAAAACCTGTAGGCTGCTTTTGGGGAAAATTTCACTGATAGTGCATGCATCAGCTGATTACAAAGGACTCACAAAAAATAACTGACTCCCATCTGATAAGAATTTCTTTATAAGACACAGTGTAACAAATTAGGATCATGGTAAGAGGTTAAACCTGTGATGTCATGTCATAATGTCAGTGTTGAACCAAAAGAGTGGAAAATACTGAAATGAGAGATCAAATGTGGTTTATAGATTAATATATTAATCACTCAGTTGATGAGCAAAAGATTGAGCACAGCTTTGATAACTGATGATTAATCAGTACAGGAAAAATGCCAAAACTTTGCTGGTTTGCTGCTTCTCTCTGTTTTATGTCACTATACACGAATATCTTTGGGGTTACCGACTGTTGGTCAGACTAAACCAGACGTCACCTTTCAGTGTTTATTTTTTTTTACATTTTAAACACTAAACAAATGATTAACCAGGACACTATTCAATGAAAATGATGAAAGATTTTTTTTCAGCACTGAAATGAAATGCAGTACTGATCAGATTGAACTCAAATTCCTCATTTTGCTGGTCACCCTGTGGGAGCATCATTTTTTTTCAGTTCCAGTGACTGAAATGAACTTCTGTCTTAGATTGCTGTAGAAGAACTACTGATTTCAGTCAACTTGAACTAATTCCTCATCTATAACCCTTGGGTCATAATACTGTTTCACCTCTGTGGGAGCATCCACTCAGTTCCAGTGACTGTTACTTCTGTCTTAGATTCTGTAGAAGAACTACATTTGTCAACTTGTAATCCCATCTATGGTAAGGTCATAATACTTTCATCTTTTCCTTTGTTAAATCAAAACTACATGGGTGGATGTTACATGTTGTGTGGAGTGAGTGTTTTAAAATGTGTTTATTGAATACAGAAATAACACTAGAGGGTACTGTTGCATAAGATTTGCAGTTTCCATCCGCAAACTGCGAAGCCCAGTCATTGCACAATCTCACAGCGTGCTCTCGTGTATGTCACTTCTGTATTCAGTGCTTTCGTGGAAACATAGTTAATAAAGTGCGGCACCAAACTCTGGATTATTGTCTTTTATTAAGCATCAGTCAGTAAAATGAGAAAATTGCTTCAAAATTGCTGATCATAGACATTTTCCTATAGCTTCTTAGATGATATTTACAAGTTTGTCGTGTCAGAGTTTAATAGCGCTACATGCGTTGAACAACAGGGAACCACAAAGATCATATTCTACAAAGTCAACTGGTACAAAGTATGAAACCTTACAAAACAAACATTTCCCCAGACACAGTAAGGGCAGCAAAGAGACCTGTGTGAGCTAAACAGATGTGATTAATTCCCTGAATAAGGGGGAAGATTCTGAAAATCAAACATTGTTGTCTGTATTTGGCTTGAACCTCTAGTGTGCCACATTGTAGTTAAAGAAAAAGACATTTACATTTATTGACATTATATCTTGTGCTTTTGGAAGTTGTGTTTGAACCCATATCTACTTTTGTGTGCTGATATTTTTACTTACACGGTCACCAGATGGCAGAGAAATCAATAAAGTGCAGTTCAGAAAACAAGAAAACAAGAGATATGAAAAGCAATAAGGGCATTGTTAACATTCATCCAATGGAGGAAAGAGGTGTAACCATTTTAATAGACTATGGCTTGTTTGAAAGAAGGTCCACTGATTCAAAGATTTGTCAGTATTTACTGCATGTCTGACTGTTGTGTGAGGAATGTCAATGAATCTTCACTATTCACTGTGTAGGGCACCCTCCTTTTTCTCATCTATCTTGTCTTTTCCTCTCTTTCTAATGCCTTCACTAGTGAAAGTCATATGATCATTTGTCAGTTTGACATTTTTATCCCATTACCATGCAGCGTTAAGGGCTAGGCTGCCACAAATCCCATACACCAGTGACTGTCTATGTTTCTCTAAGCCTCGGCGGCCCTGCTTTTTGCCAGACACTGTTGTTACAAAGTTTGCTCCTCAGAACTCCATGACACCGTCTAACCAAAAACATTACTGTAACTGAGCCTTTCCCACTGGCCCGGACTCTCCCTTTGCATACCCAGAATGATATTTATAGAATCACAGAAATGAACACATCCTCAAAAGGATGCCTCAACCTGACTACCTTGTTTTTGCACCGTCATTCTGCACAAAAGGCTCAATGGAAAAACACACAAATGCTGTGTGCACAATCTGGTTGCGTAGCTTAGTTTCTCAATGACGGATTACGACAGCAATTGTCCCGTCTGAGGGAATGCTTTGCCTTGTGAGAAGAAGGCTGAGAGGGCTCACTGATAGTGTTTTGAATGATCTTTTCCATGTTATTTAGGCTGAAGTTGGACATGCGGTGAAGGAGCAGGGTGCTCCAGCCATCATTAGGGATGTCAGTTGTGATCGGGCTGACAGCTCTGCAGCACAGCTCTCTCTGTCACAGATCGCTTGTTTCTATTCCATTCACATTTCACACTCACTCCCTCCATGGGGGAAGGTAGGTGGAGAGAACATGCTCATCATACTGTGGCAGCAGAGCCTTACTTATCAGGCACATGCTGCTGTGGTCCTGTTCTGTTTAGCCAAGAAGGTTGCATGTTTCTATGAAAAAGAGAGAGTGAGATACAGGGCGGTGGTTTGACTGAGAGGCCCAGAATTAAGTTTTATGTTTACATAATTTCTTCAGTAATTCAGGCTTCAGCAGACTGAAGCTACAGGTGAGGAAGGGAAATGTAGACGAATGATACAATTAAAGCATGGACAATATATAAATGCTGTATATGTTTGCACTATGTTATCTCTACAATTTGGACTTCTTGCATGCATCCAGTGTGAGCCATCCAGTCATCTCAACCATTGCCATGGAAACAGTGGTTGTTCACTCTGCTGAGTCCGCACCTGTTTGTTTTTTCGTGGACTGGGCCTTTTTCATGTAAATGTCCTGCGCATTTAAGTATTAAGTACATAGGAAAGACATTAGCTGTGGATATCTATCTAATACATCAGCCTGACAGCCACGTGTTTATTTGCTGTGCAGTTTGTTTAATTGTCATTCTGGCTCCATTAGACAGGACGCAGCGACAGATTCGGCAAGCAGGGCAGGCGTTTAAAGCAAAGGCACAGAAATATCTAACTCATATTATGTCTAATGGTTTGCACAGCCACACGCATTAAATACTTCTATTTTTTAAAGCATAAAAACTGACTACTAAAAACAGATGCATTTCAGCATGCATGATATGTTGTAAAGTTAATAATGTTATAAAACCATGCTTGTTGATTAATGTAACAAAGAGCATGAGAGCACCAGATGATCAACACCCAGGTCGGTCATATGTGAGGAGTCAGGTGCATTCAGAGAAGCAGGATGCAGGATATTTGGTTGAACTAAAGTGGCCTACAGACACACAAGGTACATCCATGCTGTTTGCCTGAGAGGCAAGCTGTACATGGCTGCGAGGTGGCCTCATGTTCGTAAGAGATGTCATGTGAACTCATATGAGCATAATGTTTTGGATTTCTGGAAGCGAACCACTTGCCAAGATCCACAGTGTATAAATAATCAAATTAGCTTTTTCGAGATGGATGTAAAATAAAGTGCTGTGTGTGTTGTTCCCTGTCTTTCCTCTCTTTTCATTCCCCGTCGACAGCTTTCCTCTTCCGAGGCCAGTCCTCTCATCTGTGCATTCTCCATGTTTGTAACGAATGAGCTAGTATGGCTCCCTGAAATATGTCGATTCTCTAGAAAAAGGAATGCTTCAATTTCAAACACTTTGAGATAAAACAGTTAAAACTTGCTATCGTTTGTTTGAGTCGTCAGAAAGAACAATTCTTTGGTTCTTCACATTGCAACATTGCACAAAGGAGAGAGGGACAGACATTTACAGGGAGACAGTAGCAAACAATACATATTTATCTACTACAGTATATTATTTAATAAATGCAACTCCATCAAAATAATGCAATACGTATATTGAAATGCAAAACTATGAGATTAGCACAATATATTTGTCTAAGAGTCCATTCTTTTAGAAAATATCTTAAAAATATAAATTATTTTGATTCTTTACCTTGTACAATAAATGTGTTTCTCTTGTATTATTCTACTTTGTAATTATACACGAACAATATTCACACTCCTACAAAGCTGGAGGTTCAACATGGAAAATCTCTGTGATTTCCGTTGCTGTCTTTCCAGCTATAATGATGCTCTAAAGCACTGTCATTTTATATGAAGTTCAGATTATCAGCTACAATAGCAATGGCGACTCCTCCGAAACACCTTTGAGAAATTTTTGAAATAACAAGACTTTTTTTTTTTTAGATTTTCTCTGGAAAAAAAATTAAGTCTGATTACATCAATCTGAGGGACACACACAGACATTTAGAAACAATCAAAATGAGTAGACAAACAAAAAGAGTTTTTTTTCCTGTGTTCATAATAAAAAGAATTATCATGTTAAGGTGCTCTCTCTAGCCAGCGGTCGGGCACAATGGGAACAAGAAGGAAATCGATGGATGCAGCCTCACAGTGTCTCTCTGTGTTGTCAAAATGTATTCTGTGCAGTAAAAAATAGACTCCTGTTGAACAGAAACAAACTAAAACACTTGATTCTCCTCAAGTTCACACTTAAGACAAGAGATCAAGAACGCTACGTAACAATAAATATACTGTACATGAAAGATCATCATTACACACATTTATGTATGAATGTACTGTCTCTGTCTGTCTTTCTCACTCATATGAACAAACACGAAACATGGGTGACAACATAAACTAAGGCCAGTTATGAGGAAGGAAGTTAAAGGAAGCAAACAATACATTTCCCCAACACACTGTCGCCTTTATAATGCCATAATTATACACTGTATAACCATAACTTTAAGAGAAATTTACGTTCTCCCCTCCGTGAACTATCTCAGCTGAATGAGTTTCCCACTTTGCAGTGCCATGTTTGAATGCCCTCTACGGCTTGCTACTGATTGGACAGCTTTTGCTATATTGGCTTTAAAGTGGTACTCAGGGATGTCAGAAAAATAGTTTTTTGCTTATAAAAAAATGATATTCTATACTCTCACATCTAGTCTGTAATTATTAGATTATAATGTGGGCTCAAACAAATATATAAATAGTAAAAATTATCAGACAGGTTCCTTGCCATTTTTAAAACCTCTAAGATCAGAGTCCTCTGCTAAATGAGTTCATTTAGGAGTCCTAGGTAGGAAAAAGTTTGAGAGTACAACACAAAAAGCTTTCCCATTGTCCACCACTATGTATTTTCACAGGAGAAGCCTTTTTTTGTTATTCTTCAAATTCTCCTGCAAATGTTTTCAGTGCCCTTCATATTTTTGAGTTCTGTTCACTCAGGTTCTTATTTCCCTTTCTGCTTCCTCCTCTCCTGTAAGTTTCCTCTGTGGTCTCACACTTCTTGTGACCTTAAGTGTTGGAGTGACTCTCCTCTCCCTGAAGTGGCTGTAGCTCCTGAGCCACATGGTTCTCCTGCCCCTCTAGTGGCAGTGTGCTGTTGCCCAGCTTCTTCTGCAGGCCCTCCGTGTGGTTGGACCCTTGCTGGAAGCTGGTGTGATGGGCAAACCTGGGGCTGGCTCTTTCAAGGAGTCTTTGGGATGGGTTGGAGCCCGAACCATCATGCAGGATGCTCCTCCTCATCTGTGTCGGCGTCAATGAATTTATTGATGGTTGCATCGTGGAATGTGAAGATGCCGGGCAGTAAATTCTCCGGGCTCTTGCTGGGTGTCCTGCTGCTGGCAGTTGTGTAGACGGACACCTCAGGGCTTTGGACTGACGAGCTGTCTGAGAGAGCCCCTGTCCCTGAATCCTCCCCACTTCTGAAGTTGACCTTGAGCAAACGGCTTTTGAGAGGGTTTTTGAAGCGTAGACCCCTGGGGCTGTCAGAATACGTGTCGGGCTTTTCTCTTTGCCCTGTCAGGGGTGTATTGGTGCCCTGGGATCCTTCATTCTCATTTTCCAAGGTGGGCTCCAGGCTGGGGTTGGTGCTGACCCTCCCTGGCATGTTGCTGACAGGACTGTGGGAAAAGCGAGAGCTCTCAGGGAAGTCAGTGGCGCAACTGATGAAGCTGTCAATGCTGGACATGCTCCTCATGTCTGCAACTGGCTCTGCCGTACTTGAGACAGTTTCGGTGGGGATGGTCCCCATCTCGAATTCAGCTTTCTGCTTAACTGCTTTGGACAGCTGTCCTTTCTCTTTGCTGTTGAGGTCAGGTTGTGACTGGGTCTCAGCCATCTTGTTGTACATTTCCTCTAGTTTCTGTGCACTGAGATGCTGAGGGCTGCTAGAAGGCTTGGCCTGCTCTTGGAAGCTTGGTTCGAGGGTCTTGGCTGGGCTGCTTGGGCTCCTCTGTGACTTGAGTCTGGGTGTCCCTTTAAGCTGACTAGGAGACACATGATTGTCATGCATCTTCTCCTTCTTTTCCCCAGCATTTTCCACCATTACATCCATTAGCTCCACACTGCGGCCAAATGCATCTTTAATGTTCATCGAGACAATGCTACCATTTCTCTTAGCCCTCTCCAGAGCTTCCCGTCTCTTGATGGCTTTCTCCTGCCTCTTTTGCTCTTTGTAGAACTCAGAGAAGTTATTCACAATGATAGGAATAGGCAGGGCTATCACCAGTACTCCAGCAATGCAGCACAAACCTCCAACTATCTTTCCCAGCAGAGTTTTTGGGTAGATATCTCCATAGCCTACTGTTGTCATAGTAATGGTGGCCCACCAGAAGGAAGCTGGGATGCTTTTGAACTTGGTGTCCTCTTCATCCTTCTCTGCAAAGAAGACCAGACTGGAGAATATCATGATGCCCATGGCCAAGAAAAGGATGAGCAGGCCCAGCTCATTATAACTCCTCCTAAGAGTGAAGCCCAGAGACTGGAGACCTGTGGAGTGACGAGCGAGCTTCAAGATACGCAAGATACGCATGATCCGGAAAATCTGAACCACTCGACGGACGTTCTGAAACTGCAGAACACTCTTGTTGGATTCTGTCAGAAAGATGGTAACATAGTAGGGCAAGATGGCCAACAGGTCAATGATATTCAGAGGACCCTTGAAGAACTTCCATTTGTTGGGGGAGGAGAGGAAGCGAAGTAAGTACTCCATGGTAAACCAGGCAATACACACAGCTTCAACATGGGCCAGTTGCGGGTTGTCTGAGGACTGGCCAAATTCATCTGTGTCCTGCAGCTCCGGAAGGGTGTTCAGAGACAAGGCAATGGTAGACAACACAATGAAGAGGATTGAGATAATTGCCAAGATCTGGAAAAAAAGAGAGGAAAACAATAGTGAAAAACACTGAGGAATATGCCCTGGTGCTGTATTGTATGCCCGTCTTGTCCTGTTTTCTATGGACTGCAATGTCAGTAGCCACTGAAATGGGCCCAGACTGAAATACTGATATTTTGATATTCAAGGTCTCACTTGGATGATACCCATCACAAGGTTAACTATTGAGATGGTTTTAAGTGAAATGTCTTGACGACAATTGGATGGATTGCAATTAAATTTGAGGCATTCATGTTCCCCTCAGAATGTATCATAATCATATTAGCAATCCCCTGACATTTCATATAATACATCATCTTTTCACATTTTTATTTTGTCCAACACTTCCAACACAACTCTGCTTTGGTTATACTGTGTTTTATATACATATATGTGTGTGTTTTGTGCAAATTAGCAAAAGCGTGCTAACAGGCTAAATGAAGATGGGGAACATGGTAAACATAACCTGTGAAACATCAGAATAGCCATACCACTGTTAGTATCTTAGCATGGTCATGTTACCAATTAGCTCAATGCACCTCTAAATAAAAACAATCAGCTTCAGAGAGACGCACCTTTGAATGCTATTAGTCTTGTTTAGTGGTCTGTAGTTCACCAAACCCCCTGGGATAAATAAAGTATTCTGATTCTGATTCTATTCTGATAGTTTAGTTCTCTCGAGGTTCACTTTGAAAGGAACTCACTTTATAATGTTTGAGGGTGTGTTGATCAGGTGACACAACCAATGCAAAATACTTATCAGGATGTGCATACTAAAAAAATAATGATGGCTTCAGACTAATTGCCTATTCAAGCCAGTTTTCTAATCTTTGTGAAACAGGCTGCAAACGTTTGATCATCAGGACATCACTGCACTGATGATGGTCGCCCAGACTGAAACGATTAAAAGACTTAAAGATTAAAAGACTTCACTGAATATGCAATAACTCTGAGGCCATCTGTCTCGTGTTTGTGCGGGTGTCCTTCTCGTTACCTTGAACCTGTGGTTGGCATCACACTTAAAGCTTTCATTTTGAAAATGATCCCAAATATACTCACAACAACAACACAGCGAGGAAAAAGTAGCACTTCTACAGCATACACCACAGATCATACATTTCAACATTGCAATCTGCAATGTTGAAGGCTGAATGTGACAGTGAATGGCCAGTGGAGCTAAAGTTAGCAGTTGACTGCCCCTGAACTACATGCTGAAAGTTAAAACACTCCACCAAAGTGAAATAGTGCTTTAACGATGTCAGAGGAAGAAAGTCAGTCTCGTGAGAAACTCCGTCTCAATGTGTCAAACTGGTGAGCTTCCATTTGTGACACTAAATTGCTTTTCAGAACTGGCTAAAATATCCCAACTAGTGATGGCCTTTTCTGATGATATAAGTTCATGGCCCATTTAACTTTCCGGCTACTTTCTCCAAAGTATTTGTGAAATGTCATGTCAGCATTTCAAACGAAATAGGGTCAGAGCTAATGTGATCTCTGGGGTGGGTGTTTTTTTTTTTTTTTCTCTTCAAGTCTTAATATATGAATTACCGAGAGAGACAAGAGACAAGAAAAGAAAGAGCTAAGATCATATTGATACATTTTTTAAAACCCCTGCTGCACTTGTTCGTCACTGCCCTCCCCTCTCCATTTCTGTTAAGTCTGCTTCGATCCTTCAGTGCTCAAGATTACAAGAAAACCACAATGTATTTCTTGTTTTACAAAGCACACCATGTATGGTCGGTGAGCCTGCCTGACAGCCTGCTAGAGACCTCTGAAGCACTGAGCCACCTACTAATGATATAATCTGCTGAGTACAATAGGGTTTGGTCATAGTGCTGGGGATTAAGAAGGCTGCACAAATGTGAGTGTATAGGTGTGCCACACCTATTATTCCTGTCCCAGAGTCAGTGTGAAATCCAACACAAGGTCACTGTGGAAGCTGTGTCCCAGGCCAGTGGCGAGCAGGATTATTCCCTGGCACAAATCAGCGGCCATAAGCTTTAATTAATCTTGACAGGTGACTGCTTGTGCACCTACCTTGGCCTTTGAGGAGAGAGGGACTAAAAGCAGAGAAACCCGGCTGGGGTGGAGGTGAATGAGGGCATGAGAACAACTGGAGTTAACGGCATTTCAAGTTTGGCAGCCAAATTGTTCAGCTAAGAGAGTGAATTAAAGAGCGGACAAAAAATTTAAACTCTCTCAGTGCCTTTCCTGAAATAGCCTGCCTCCTGGTATGGATCCCTCGAGACCCAAGTGATGGATGGAAACTCTCAAATACGACCCATTAAAGTTAGATTTCTTGTTGCTGAATAATCACACCTATGAGAATAAAAGCTAATGCCAACACTAAACATGAGCAGTAACAGGCACTATTTTCAGTGTTTTTGGGGGACGTGGAGGTCAGGCGGGTTATAAGAAAAGTCCAAAGGCGAGGCTGGAAAGTGTGCCATATGTGCATTAATATAGACAGACAGCTGAGCGTCGACGTCTACTGAGCCACTGTTCTAAAATGGACCGTCCAGTGGAAACCACACTCATCAGATCTAGACTAATCTAGCTTGACGCGCTGACCAGGCCTGAGCATCGCTGAATGAATCATGCTGAATACAAAAGATGCCAAGCCCAGGTGTGTTGCGTGTGAAGAACAACCTGAGTGTGATCGGCTCCGCCCCCCCTCAGATTCTCTGTCTTACTCACCTTTTCCCCTCACCCACCCCGGCAGTACGCCTATAGAAGGTATCCACAGAGGAGATTGTTGGGATGTGATCTCACCACAGCAGTGCAGAGAGAGTGAGAGAAACAAAGTGTGTCTACCTGGGACAATCAGCACAGTGACAAATCTATGACACAGAGGGAATGAGGCAAACCGAGCTTGTGCTCTGCAACAAAAACTTATGACTTTCCCTGGTTGGGCAATGTGATGTGAGTGTGTATGTATGATTTTGCGGGGGTGACAGCGTTTCACACATGAGGAAACTGAATATGAATATCTTTATGTAGCTGCCAGACAGAGCAGAGCAGAGGGAGAGGAACAGCCAATTAGAGAAAAATAAGTATTCTCAGTGTGTATAAATGGCACTAAATGCAGAAATGCAGTCGGGTGAATATATTTTAATATGCAGCAGTAACATTGAGACACAGATGTTAAAGAGGGTTATGGGTGGTGTTGTGTTACCTCATTAGCTCTAATGACAAGCACTTAGGTCATAAGGACAGCTCCTCCTGCTTCCTGTTTGCATTAATGGAAGATGAATCTGACCCCGAAATTTCTGCTGCTTCCACATAACCCTGAATATATATATATATATATATATATATATATATATATATATAACAAACACCAAACCAAACACACACACACACATATTCTCTCCCAACTCAGTAATTAGCCCCAAGCCTCCATTCCCTACAGGCTAGGAGGCAGGAGACTGAATATTTAATATCCTCCTGAAGTGCAAGCTATCCTGTCCTGGAAAAGGTGTGTGTGAGTGGGCGCTCACTGGGCCATGACGGACTGCAGAGCCGGGGAGCTAGCCTAGTTTTCACACTGCCTCCACCAAGGTTAGCTTCATGCTTGATCAAAGGGGGAGTGGACAGGAAAGGAGAGTTTCTATTAACACACAGCAGGGGGTTCCTCAGAGAGGGAGCGTCCCATCAGGACTAGGAGTTGAACATGTACCTGGTGTGTAATCATGCATAATTATGTTTGTTTCCCAGCAGTGAAAAACAAAGAATTTCTTACTTGTGATCAACAGCCTCTGTTTCACTATTTTTTATGTTGTATTATTCTTTTCACTCACACTGAATGCAACAAAAGAGGGCAAAACTACTTTAAAATGATACTTCATGTAAAATGCATCTTTTCATCATGAAAGACGTGAAGTTGGCTTCAAAGGTGGCTGTAAAAAGTTTGTAGCTTTCTCTGTCATGGAGAACGGAGACTGTAGTCAGCTTGGATTCATGATGGTTGATTTACAGTGGATTAGATAAATGTTACCTTCTCACAATAGAAAAAAGTCAAGATATTCTTGGAAGCATTTTGCATCATCTTCCACAGCTCAGCCGTCCATCCATTTGCTATGTATGTTACAGACAAGGCAAAAAATCCAGTTTCGGCAGACAGTGATTTAAACTAAGAGCTAATTTCAGCATGCCAAAGACAATGCTAACATACTCATGTTAAACAGGTGTGTTTACCACATTCACCATCTTTGATAAGTATGTTAGCAAGCTAACATTAATTAATTAGCAGCAAACACAATATACAGCCGAGGCTAAAGGATCTGAAAATTTTACCCGATTATGGCGCTACATACACGTCTTGTCCAAAGGATCACAATTTGTTCTGAGGGAAACATAAATGTCTGTACTAAATTTCAAGGCAATCCATCAAAATAGATGAGACATTACGCGTAAATGTTAACCTGCTGGTAATGTTAAAGGATCACCAAAGTGAGTCAAATTCATCCTCTGTGGATCATGAGTACAACAAAGTTATAAGATATTTCAGTCTGGATTAAAGTGGTGGATTTACAGTGCCACATTGTCAAAATCACCCACCTACCCATTTGCCAAACATTTGTCCAAATATGACCTCAGCCATGACCCTTTCAGGCTCACAACAGATGCATGTTCTGTAGCATTAAAGCATCATTAGTCAAAGCCAATCTAACTTAGCTCACTCATTGGCTTATCTTTATGCTATTTAATGCTTCGCCTCCAGCGCTGTCAGGGTAACATCGTCTCTCTCAAAATAAATCAAAATCAATAACTCAAAATAACTCACCAGTGAGTGATCAGAATACGCTGATATTATTAGTGTCTAGTGTTTTGCTTGATAAAATTACTGCTCCTGCCAAAATACAATGAAGGTAGTGTCATATTTTTGTCATTGAGGTAGTTTATACTCAACTGATTCACAGAGATATTGACATGCAGCACAATATCACAAAAGTGATAAAGCTACATTTTTGGAGAGATTTCAAATTATTGGTGAATCATAGAGATTTACATATTGAAATATTCAGT
The DNA here is from genome assembly GCA_023238725.1 of Scortum barcoo. NCBI lineage: Eukaryota > Metazoa > Chordata > Actinopteri > Centrarchiformes > Terapontidae > Scortum > Scortum barcoo. The sequence goes on from CM041537.1 coordinate 16,751,709, forward strand.
GGCAGAGGCACGAGGCAGAGGAGATAAGAGAGAGGGAGACTGCTGCCAGGAAAAAGAGGGGAGAGTCAGATAAAGACTGGAGGCGTGTCAGGAATGAATAAAAACAGAAATACGAGACACACGACTGACATTTAGGTGTGAGAACAGATGACATGATGAACAAAGTCACATTGTATTTGCCAGAAGATACGTGTATTTAGGGCTTTCCCTCACATCATGCTGTGGGAAATGTTGATTCGCTAGTCCGTCTTCATCGTAGTTGGATTTGCCCTTTTCACCACATGAGCTGAATCAATTGTGGGATTAGGTCACATAGTGACTCACTCACTTTATTTTCTGCGGCATGTTGGGTGCAAGGTGGCATCACTAATCCTCTTATTGTACTACTTCTTCTGCGATTTGCCAATAAATGTTTTTTTCTGGCCGTGTGCGCTAACAGCTGACCTTCCTCCTACAGAATCTGTTGTGGTTCTGCTGTAGTTTCCTCTGTGGGATACAGTGAAAGTGTTTTTGTTTTTAGTTAAGACTTAAATGGAAAAGAATTACGCTGCCAGCAAACAAAGTGGAGAATCCTCTCCTCGCCATAGAAAATGGTAGAAGCCCTTTGCAGAGATAAACACTTCCTCCCCTGGGTTACAATCACCTTCTTGGAAATTTCCACATAAGGGACTGTGCTGCCCTCTTATATAAACTAATGACTATTAACATCTTAATGTACAGTTTCTTCCTTTGTTTCCACATACATTGTCTTATGGTTGCTAAAGGTGAAGAATGGCAGTATTCAAAGAATGGCAATATATGTCTTTTCAATTGTTTTTGGAAAACAATGGATGTCTATAGCACAAAGAAATGAACAATATTTCTACTGTATATCTTCAGCTACACAGACAATATTTGCTAACAGGATCAATTCATTTCTGGTCATAAACTTTTTTCATATGATTTGTTAACAATGAGAAAAAATGTAGAATATCAACATATAATATATTTCAGTGTAATATATTCTGTTGAAGAAATCTCAAAATATATGTTATTTTGTGGCTACACCATTGCATGACATGGAGATGTTGTGCATCACTTTATACACATTTCCCCAAAGTTTAGCCTGACATAAACATAAAGTATTTTTGCAAACTTTTGAATCTCCACCATAATTAAAAGTTCTGTGGTTTTGAACACTGTTCTGATCAGCATGTGTTTGTAATGACTGACTGACCTGCAGGTTGCTGCTTTAGACTTTAACCCCCTGAAGTAATGGCCTTTACTATTAATATTAAGAGGTGATTATTTTAGTTCAATTCAGCTTTAGTTTAGTTATGCATTATATTATTTATTTATTTATTTTTTTTTCATAATTTTTCTAATACACACTGTTCACAGATGTTTTAATTATTGTTACTTCACATGGCAATGTGGTTCAAAAGCAGTGACCAGTTTATAATTACATAAGTGCCCCCCAGTCTAATTTTCCCATCTGCTTCTAAACCAGATCGGGAATGACATTAAGCATCTCCAAAATTGACAAGACCTCCTGTGTACTGCACAGATGTGCCCTCTGCCTCATTTCACCTTGCCTGGCAACCTTTTCTGTCCCACCTTTATAGCAGGGAGCCTGTGCCTATCCTGTACCATGTGCTAAGGAGCAGACAGGGAGATGAATTACTGTGCTTTCAGCTACGCACAGGATGTGTCCTTTCAGAAGTGTGAAGGTGGTGCTAAAATGATGAGGCATATAGACGCAGGGCATCCTGAGTTCACTGACGTATGATTTGTGATTTGTCTTTTTTTCGTCATTTGGGAAGATTATTTGAATGTTTCTGTTAAGATTTAGGAGACAAATATAATAAAATGAAATCTACAGTATATATAATAGCATAAATATGCTTTGGTATGTGCAAGTTTTGACTAGCTTCTCATGACTTTCCACTGTGCTCAAGCTCATTAGTGGGTGCTTGCGGGTGTCCACTGTATTTTTGGAGGACATGGATGCCTTTTCCTGGCGTGAATGACAGAGCAAAGGTGAGAGGATGAGAAATGGAACATAGGTGACACTGTGAGAACTAACGACAAAAGTCAAGAGTGAGAAAGTGAGATGAGAGATTGCTCCCTTGTGGCTCATGTACAAGCCAGGGCTGCTACCCCGAGTGTCAGTCCCCCCTGATGAAACATCTGTGCTTTTGTCACTGGCCTTTCACCTGCGACAGAAAACCTTGCCTGTGAAACATCTTGAACACCTGTGTTATCAGGGGTACACTAAAAGAGATGTGCCAAGAATAAAAGAACAGATTTTTGTGTGTCCAAGATTTTAAAATATCTCAGAGAATTTAAGAGCAAAACAATTTCATATATGCCTTACTGGGCTGCTGCAGAACTCTCCCTTACGCCAACAGAGTAATTTTCAAGATGTATAAATCAGTTTAAGCATGAAATGAAAGACTAATATCCAAGATTATTAAGTGATAAAATACCAGACATGAGCTTCTCTGCTGGCAGAGCAAAGGAGGCTTATAGATCCACATCACCTTCATGATGTAAGACTGCTGATTTCATATATTCTATATATATTCATATATTCTATGAATTGTCCCCTGATCCCCAGAAATCACACTGCACCCTGCTGCTGTCGCCTTTTCTTCTTACTATGTGTGATAAAGTTATTATCTGTAATATGGGAGTTAGAGTCTTTTGGCAGTGGAAATATGGTTCCATATATGCAGACCTAATGTGAAATATGTAGAAAAACACTTTCCTGTATATTATAACATGCATGTTATAGTATGACTCTTTATTATGTATCTCAACATCATATAAGTACTCTGTACTTGTTTAATTTTATAAGTGGTACATGTGAGGTGTAGAAAGTGAGTTGTATTTTGCATTTTATAATGAATAAAGAGTGTCAATTTTCCATGAAACTGCTGTGGAATCTGAAATATTCTCATGCCGATATAGTCAGAAATGTGAATGGATGTTCAGTTTGAATGGTTAAAGTTAGCTAATTTAAAGAAGGCAAAAAAGATTATTCATCCAGTATGTTCATATTTGTTGTTGACACAAATCTGTTTTTATAAAAAAAACAAGAAGGTTTAAAATAGTTTGCTTTGTTTTAGTACTTTTTGTACTATCGTTTGAAAATGTACATGTGGCTTTCTGAATCTGGTTTATATGAATTTGCGGTATTATATAAGACTCATTTTATCATTTTCTCAACTCATTTTATATACTTAAATATACAGTATATACTTCTTTTTAAAATATGTGTGTTTTGTTTGCACCAGAAATGTTTCAGACAAGGTGAAATGAGTTGAACCTTTAATGAACTGTGTGCTGTCCCCCTCCGCTGAGTCTGAGAGACAGCCTGGTCTTCCTCACAGCATGTGCCTGTCTGTCTGTATAAGCCTGCTGTGGGACCCCTCAGTGGGACGGGAGGTGGTGGTCCTCCAGGCAGCAGAAGAATAAAGAAACACACAGCCTGCATAGCTGAGCATCGCTAATGGAATAAGTATGGTTTCTGTGATCCTGAGATGTACAATCCTGATATATACGGTGGGCGTTTTTGTGTGGGCCTGAAATGTAGCGCACCAGCAAGACTCATGGCTCACAGCACAATCACATCTCCACTCAGCGAAGACACATCACACCCAGCTGAAAATGACAAGTACTCAGAATCTGGCTTTGTTCTTGATACTTGTTTTTTGCAGGCTGGGGCTCCAGCTGTCTCTTGTTGCTATGGTCTTTGCTCACTCTGAAACTGGCAGCAGTGTTGGCAGGCGAACGTGGAAAAAAAAAAAAGAACAGAATATATTGTGCTGAATCACCACCGACTCTGTGAAGATGGACCATTTGGCAGCACAATAAAATCATTGTTTCTTTGTCATCTTTTAACATGGGTGTGGTGGAGTGCATAAGAGGATAAGTACCAGCAGAGACTGCTGCCAGGTTTTGGTGGCGTAATTACAATGTCAGTCAGTCAAGTCAAGACAGGTTTAATTGCAATTAGAGCACGTAATCAACATCAGGAGACAGTGTGATGAGAGGCTGTGACCATAAGACACTACTAGCTTTAATGCAGATTATGACTGGGATGCAGAGGTCAGGAGATTACATCAGACCAAGAAGTTCATGAACTCTGTCGGAGAAAGTAATTTCTTAGGAAGAATGAATGAAAGGAAGTAACTGGGTTGCTCTCAGTGAAAGCTTTGTGGGTCCAGTAACATTAGACTGGACATCGTCACACACTTCTGATGAATATCTCTTTTCTGTCATCAAGCTCTGCTTTTTACTCACCGGCCATCTCCATGGATATAAAGCCTCTTCACATGGTAGGATCTCGGGCCTGAAGCCTGATACGAGCCCGTGCCAAGCAGCGGACACAGAGGCCCGATAAGATGCCTTTACTGATCTGGTGTCTGCTGACAGCTAAGTAACGTTAACTAATTTTCTCGTATCCGGTGACCTGCCTCTCTGGCGCAGCGGCCCTGTTCGGCGTTTACCATAAAGAGCAGATGTCACTGGGTTCCTGTGACATTATTGGGTGTCAGCACTGAGCGGAGAGAGTTACCCGGGCTGCTTACTGTGAACACCACCTGAAACAGGAGAGGCTTGGTCGCTCATAATCCTACATGATGTCATCAGTTCTCCTACAGTTTCAGCGTGGGACATTCAAAACAGATAAGTCTGATGCTCAGATGTAATCACATAAAAAAGGTACCGACAGTATGTTAGAGGAAAACAAACAAAACAAAACAAAAAAAATCCCCTGACATTTAGGGAAAAGCGCTTATCTGCTCTCTTGGCAAGTGTGAGATCTACAGCGCCATCATGTCTATTCTTTAAATATGAAATTACATCTGGGATAACACTTGAAACTCACTCTGTCCAATTATAAAGATAAATTATTTTTAGACCAAACAAAGACAAGAAAATGATAGTTGGGAGAAAATGTGCATTGATTTGACTTAATGACATCAGCTTATTTTTTTTTTACTTTTTCTGCCAAACAAAAAGAAGAAAACTTCTGTGCATTTCATCCCCTGTAGTGAACTTAAATAATGAGAACTGAGTTGAAGTGAACTCTGATTGATGTGCAAACCCTGTTTTGTTTTAAAAGAAAAACAATTTAAGGAATATGCTCATTAACTCTGAAGTTGGTACAGCAAATATGAAGCCATGGCCTGGATACAGTTAGTTTAGCATCGACACTGAGGATAAGGAGAAACAGCTAACCTGGCTCTGTCCAAGGTAACAAATCCGACCACCTGAACCTCTAAATGAAGATGTTTGTTTTATTCGTACATAAAACTAATGGACATGGAGGATGAAACACAGGAGATATAGCGTGTTAATCAGGGAGCTTTAGAGGTGTTTGTGGGTTGATTTTGTGACCTTTAGACAGAGCTAAGTTAGCTGTTTCCATTCGTTATGCTAAGCTAATCATCTGCGGTGGCTTTATATTTTGAAAAACAGACATGAGAGTGGTAGCAATCTTTAACATGTTGACCGGCCGTGTCATCTGCCCTTTGACAAATCGTCATTTGAGAGCTGAACTTTCCTTTATTGACGAGAGCCGTGTCGATCAACACTCCTGCAGCAGCATCTGAGGTATTTCTGGAGCATTTCTGACAATTCAGATCATCGCTGCAGAGAAGCATCGGTCCGTCACATCTCACCTCTCTGTATGTACCTGTGAAAGAGCTAATGCATCAAAACTAAAATTATCTTAACTGGTCCCAGTGTGCCAGGCCCACCAGTCAGTGTAGCCATGACAACACATTCATCGGGTTGCAATTATAGAAAGTGCTGCGCCACCGGATGCCTGGCAGAATCTCCCTCTGTACCACTTCCTTCTCGATCGCTGCTGCTTTACGTCTCGCTCTGTGCGTGCGGCGGTCATATCCTTCTCTGTCAGAAGAGGAAAGATATTTCTGTTTAAGCGATGGATGATAACAAGACGCCGCCCGCACGGTGCCCCATTCATCACCCCCAGCCTCGTATGAAAGATGTGCAACGAGACAACAGAATGCAGCGAGACAGAAATGGCCCACAGAGTTGTTTTAAAAGCACTTGCGCCTCAGCATCTCCCGCGGAGAATTGAGCATCCAGCTGACACAGCACTAAATATACAAACTTGGTGTGACTGTGTGGCAGATCCCAACTTTTGATTCTGTCCTTGAAGATCTGTTTTTCCCTCTGTGTGTGTGTGTTTGTGTGTGAGATGATACTCTCCAAAAGGTGATAAATGGGATGGAAATATCCTTCGATACATATCACTTTTCTCCAGCAACACCATGTCAAATACTCAAGTTAGTAACTCAAATCTAGGAATATTCCTCTTCCACTTAACACGGATGCTAAGTGTAACACAAAACCATCTATTTTTCATTCTGTAGAAGTGAAACACCTGCCGTGCACCAGAGTCCCCTCTTAAAAGATTCAGTAGGAGTAGAAAGGGCAGACCAAGGAACTTCTTGCCTGACCACTGATGGAGACTGTATGTCTGTCTGTCTGTCTGTCCATACAGTATGTCACCTACATCAGTGTCAAACAGCTAAATTTTGCCCTGCCCTCCTCTCTCCTGTCCAGCTGTTCTGTGATCTGGGGGCCACTGCACTCTGAAACGCCCACTCCTCCTCGGTGGCGGAGCGAGGTCAGAGATACATAATGTAGAAAGAAGCCAAAGAGAAAAAAGATGTTTGTAGTGTAAGAAGTGTGGCGTATGGTGTATAATGTATGCAGCTGAGACGTACAGGAACTAAAAGGCCCCGAGGCAACAGGCAAGAAAGAAACTTTAGAAGTGACCTATTTTCTTATACACCTCAATGAAATGTTAAAATATAGTTGTGTAATAATGATCAACGCCTGAAATAGAGCCGGAAAAGACAATTATTTTTCTGTCCTGCAAGTCTGCCAAGTAGGAAAGAAAGACACTGAGAGTCTGACATTTACAACAACAACAGTTTAGGGATCTAACCTTTAAAAGATGAACATTCCCTCTGAGCGTAGAGGCCTGAGATACAAAAATAAAACATTAATTACAACTCACTTTGAGATGAAGCCTTTCAGTGCGGGCTTAAAAGGACAGGCTGGCAGAATGGGAACATACTATACTTACAGGAAACTATACATCGCATTGTGTGTGAGTGAAATGAGTGAAATGTGAGCACATTTTTTTGGTCGTGTGTCGGGGCCACGGGTAAGTCATGCTGTAATAAGAGTGGACAGAGGTCGTAATGAGACAGATAAGCGAGCCCAGCTGTCTGTCACAACATATGGCAAATGCAAACAATGGCGGGCAGCTGGATGCGATCTGTGTAAATGAGCGGACCAGGATTTGCCCACTGTTGATCAAAGGCAGGGCTGGCTCTTCCAGTGCAGAATGCAGAGGGATTACGTGCTGTGGCGTAATGATGGAGGAGGAAAGAAAACCCAGGCATACCCCTCTCCATCTCCCTCCTCCCCTCTTTCGCACACATGCACTCTATGTGTACTTTTACGGTCACATGCACATGAAAGTGGACAAACACGCATGTGAACTGGCCGACGGCAGTACAGACTGCATGCAGATCTCTTTGTGGGGAGACCTTGGCGTACGGCTCAGCTGATAGTTCCCATGGTGACGTGAGGCTTTTTAGCATTTGCATAACAGATGCAGCAAGGCGTTCACAAAAACAGGACAGGAAACAGTGGCCAGCAGCAATCATACTGAAGCACAAACATACAGTTGATTGCTATCAGTGTTGATCACCTGTTGTAACTCTGAGACATGAGTTTAGTAAACTTGGGCTTCATTACAATTCTCTGATTAATAGAGATCAATGCATTAGTAGCATCAGTTAAATCGAAATAACACTCAGTGTTTATTTGACACATTCAATCTCTCCCTCATTAACATAGGAAAAACTTCCTTTGGATTTGATCCCTGACAGTAATGCTTTTTAGTTGGTAAAGAAAAACTTTGAGTTCCAGCAACTCAGCAAATTCTAAGACAACTATTCATGCTGGAACTGAAATGCTTAGTTGATTAATTGATTAGGAGATTGACAGAGAAGGAAGTGATTAATTGTTTCAGGCAAGCAAGCAAAAATGCCAAATCATTTCTGAGTTCAAGAGTCTCAAATGTCAGGATTCGCTACTTTTCTTCATCTTATGTAGGTGTGTGGGGATACAACAGTTGAAGATGTCACCCTTGAGCTGTAGGAAAGTTGTAATTTTTATTTTTATTTTCTAAAATAATCAGCAGATTAATCAACAATAAAAACAATTGTTAGTTGCAGGCCTAAACTACACACACAAACACTCACACAGAAATGTGTATTCATCAGCATAGGTGCCTCATGAGGATTTATGCTTTTCTTTGTGTCAGCAAGAACATTCCCACTACAACTCTTCAGTGTATGCTACAATTTCTACAACTGCAACTGCCAGAGGTCAAATGCTAAACGTTTATTTGTACAGTCCTGAGTGATAGCGAATAGTGTCAAATGGCTTCACAATGGCTGTGTCACGTAAGAGATGAAGCAGTGAAGTTAAGAAAAGTAACATCAAGCTCAGAGCTTTAATTAAGGAAGGTGAAAAAACAATAATCTCTAGGAAAAAGAAAATTAATTGAACCTTGAAAAGAGCCTCGTGGAGTTAAGCTTCCAGGATGGCGCTTTTGGTTTTAAATAAAATTGGCTCTAATATTTACACAATACAATTTTGGCATTGCATCAGACTGTCTGTATGTTCCTTACAGCACAGACAGATTTGAGAATGTGTTCCACACAATAATTATCTAATCCCCTCTGGTTCAGTGAGCTGACTAGCTGCCAAAATCATACAGCCAATGTAAAGATATCAAATATGTTGTATATATGGGTATGTAGTGATAATTGGGTAATTATTTGCTTCCTCTGTCCAGACTGAATCTTGCCATCATAATGCTGTTGGTATGAGAAATGCAGATTGTTAGCAGCTGGCACACAGCCAGCATTGACCGTAGCACACTGCTGATTTCCAGTCTGGGATGGCGAGCGTCCCAGTTGTATAAAGTGGGAGTGACAGTGACGATGATTTGCAAGTGGAAAAAAACCCTAAATTATGGAGGGATGTGTTTAGTGCTGCTGCCATCCCCAGGATCTCAGAGCTGAGACATTAGGCAGAGAGAAAGACAAAGAAGTGTCTGGTCAGATTGGAGTAGGTGCAATTCAACTGTGCCAGACGAAATCATGAGTAAAAAACACTTTTGTCCCATAATTCAGTGCTCTCACTTTAGTCTCACAGGCATGAGACTCAAGTGGAGAGCTTACACTCCCTGAAAAAAAAAGGCTAAACACATGTCAGACTGGTGCTTGATGCTCCACACACTACCTATATCCATCCAGCCTGTTGTAAACTGGCCGACAGTCAAGCACGCCGGCCCAGCCAATCACTGCCATACATGGAGATTCGGACCCCAGATTAAAACACACTTAACGATTCTCCCTCAGCTCGTCCTGACTGCCACTATGATCTCACTGAGACAACAGTTGTTTGTTTAGTTACAAATGATCTGTTTTACCTCCATCATCATTTATTTGAGATTATCCTCGATTTACTCGATCTGGCCTCACCTCGAGTATCTCGCCACACGCAGTCCCCATCACGGATCAAACCTTACTTTAGGTTGAGTAAACAGCACTTTATTGCCTGTCAAGTGGGCAGTCACAAAGCGCCCCTTTATGAAAGAAATCAATCAGGGTGCTGTTTTAATTTGCAGCTGTTATCCTTCCCACTGCTAATCTGCCTTATTCTGCTACTAGTGCAGCTGGTGACCTGCCCACCAGCTACTGTATTGGCTGATGTATTAAAGAGAGGTACTGGTCGTTATATGGACCATTTTCGCCTTCTTTCAGTGTCACAAGCATTTTGACATGCGCCCACTCTGCTGCAGTGTTTCTCTGTTGCTGTGATTCCACTCTTCGATTTCACTGAGAGGTGTGAGTGAAAAGACAATTCAGCAGAGATCAATAAAGTGACTTTCACATTTCAGATCCTCTTGAGACACTGATTCACAGTTAAGTCAGATTTTTTTCCTCCTGCCAACCATTCAGCCACATCGCAGTGGCACATGCCTGCAGTTTATCTCTCTATGGCCTTTTAAGCAGCCATCTTTTCATTCTCTTCCAGTTGTTATCTTCGTTCATCTTCTTCTCTTAAATGGTCACTTCCAAGCCATTTGAATTCAATTACTTCTCATTTTGTGTCATTTTAACCTCCCTGTGTAATGTATATAATGTACACACCATAAGCTCATCGTCCTCCTTCAGTGCGCCGTCTCTTCACTACAATCATCCAGGACCCCAGCTGTCTCTTTTTGCTTACACCAAATCATCTGCGCCATATTTTAACCACCTAACTTAAACACTTAGTGTCTGCATAGCAGTAAAAATAACCTAATCAATTAAAAGCAGAGCGTGTAGGATGTATTGGTGTCTAGCAGTAAGGTTTCAGATTGCAACCAACTTAATACCCCTCTCCTCAGTCCTCTCTTTCCAAGCCAATAATAAACGATAATTATGAATATTATATTCTGTTTCTGCCTATATGTCCCCCTAAATCCTACACATGGTTGGATTGAATGATATTTACTTTCAACTACTATTTACTTTCAACACAAAGATGTGTTCAGTTTATTATTTTGTAATGCAATATACCTATTTACCAAATATCTTTGTCTTTGAGAAAATCTCTTTGTATGTTTCACAACAAGAATTGCAAGTATTTCTTTAATCCCTTCTTGGCATTAGACCCTGAGAGTGAGAGATCACACTAAGATTAGAAAGCAAATCCTTGTTGGCATTATCCACAGAGCCAAGGTTTCCATGGGATAGCCCCTGGGATTTCCGTTTAATACAGATTTTGATCTGGGCAGAGGGTTGATGAGGATGCTCTAATGAGCAGCCGTCTCATTTCATTTTCTCAAAGCTCCGTCCTGCTACAAACACACTGTGCTGACCAAAAGAGGAAACTGTATTACATAAAGCCATGATAAGATAAAAGTGACTTGGACATCCTGTCCTCAACACAACTTTGTCTATCATGGAGAAGACGTTTCTGAGGTTTCTGTACAGGAAGCATGACTGAGAATCTTCACAGATAAACTTTTGTTGTAGTTTTTAGTTGCTCAAGTTACTTTTATGGTAGCAGTTAAGTGGAAAGCCAGTCAAGCTTTGGATGTCTCCACAAAAAAAAAAAAACAAACAAATTTATAATACCAGCACTTAAGCTGAGGAGCTACACTGCAATACAAGAACAGTGCTTCTTCTTCATGTCTTTTTAACTGCTGACTTTTTGCCTTAAACCTGTTAGCTCAGTCATTTAGCATGATATTCCAACCCTTTGACTGAAATCCCTCTTCAAGACGAGCTGAAAACATTGATAAGTCAGATGGAAATGGCTCTCTCAACCACTTCATCGAGCTAACGTTAGCTAAGTTAGCTACCCAGCCACAGCTAATAAAACCTGACAGGGACAGTTGTCTTTTCAGCTGAGCTTAGCTTTTCATCATTGACAGGTTCACACAGTGAGACTCCCCAAACTGTCCCGGTTGAGTCTGTGTTTCTTTTCCTCAGAGAGCTGCATCTGGAACCACAAACGTCTTAATGTAACAACGAGGGAGTCGAGTTTCCCGCAGATCACTAACCCTTTCAATTTACATTACGCTGCTCAGTTTACACATCGACTCTCGGCTTCTGCTCCCATGGGAGGTGGAGCTACCTGACGTGGTTTGAGAGATGGAAGTCACACACAACATGAGTCGGCCAGACGTCAAATTTCCAACGACTGTGAACTCAAACCGGCGACCTCGGATGCACATCGCTCCTGGTATCACCCCAGGAGGGCCTGATGCCATATAAGCAAACTTAAAGTTGACAGGAAGAGAAAGCGAATTTGCACCTCTGCTCTCTACGCCCACTCACCTTCTATAATTTTCTGACCTTCAACCTGTGATCCACATCCTGTCCTCTTCTCTTCTTCTTGTCCCACTTAAGACCAATATGCCTATACATCTGTGTGGCCTATATCCCACACCAGACAGAGTTAAGGTGAGGTGATGTGCTCGTGTCTGGTAGGCGGAGGAGAGAGCGAGAGAAATGAGAGCAGCGAGTAGGCTGAGGCTCTGGCAGTAGACTGGGGAGAACAGGCACTCCTGGGACTGCTGCCTGGAGATTAGTGGGATAGTGATTGAAACTCACACAATCCACCCACTCTGCACTGCCAGACTAGCAGCTACACCAGCTCTTAGTGTAATGCAGTGCGGGAAGGACAGCATTTAAATTCAGACAAACACATAGGACCTCTCCAGGATCCTTTTAATGAGAAACACCCGCATATGTCAGTCTTTTCGATGTGCTGAGTGGCCATGAGGTCTCAGGTGAGCCACCTGAGGAGGCGTACTGCTTTCGGCTGCTCCTAAGGGACTTCCTCTGTGGTGTCATCCTGGCAAACAGGTGATCTCCTGAGTCTCATATGGCCCGTACTCAATACTCTACTAACCAAAGCTCTACTCCTGAAAGTAATTACAGCAAATGAACATTAGGTCCTCCTCTGTTAGCACACCACAGGAGTCTCAACATTAGCATATAAATACGGAAAAGATCCTCGCTCATATCACCATATGTTCTCACTAGATTGTAAATATTTTATCTCTCACTGAGATGTCTCTACATCACTGTATGAGTGACTGACAGGCCTGGCAGTGCATCTGCTGTCTTATTTGCATCCCTGGATGACAACTTACAGTAAACTTTGTAACCTGACAGGTGAAGTAGACGGTTGATTGGCAGAAGAAACCAGACTTGCTCTACTAACACCTCTGCAACAGAAACATTTTGAAAGAGACAGAAATTATGTCCTTATATTCAGTTTTAAATAGAAGCAAAATCTGCTGCAATTCTTTGCTACATTGACCTAAAAAAGCTTTTCTTTCCCACATCATGTCTCTCTCCTACTTGCACTCACTCAGACAAGCATGATAAATACACACACCCACGTACAGTGTGTGGTACTGTAAATACAGTCACACCGTGCAGTAGATCATGCAAACAGGTGTTGTAATCTGTGTATTTCTATTTAAGTAGGGTAGGCATAAGTAGGTCGGTAAGGTAAGTAGTAGGTAGATCTTCAGCCATGTTAGGAATTTATGATTCTGAAAAATATTTTTGCACATGGAAATGTGATCCTATTTATTCTCCTCCAACACCTGATGTTACCAGCATGTTGTTTGTTGGCTGTCTCTGTTGGTACTCTTTGGTACTTCAGTTTCTTTCTGTGGATTTGTTTCTGGGTTAGTCTATTTGTTCTGGGCCATAGAGTACAAATGAAACACCCATTAGGCACCAATTATAATGGTAGTTAAGTAACAAGTACAAGCAAGCACCTGTACTTTTGGATAAAGTGCACAAAGGACTCCATCAGCTAAACCGTATTTAAAGAAACAGTTTGGGGATTGTGGTCATTTGCTTTCTTGTACAGACTTAGATGAGAAGATCAGTACTACTCACAGCTGGCCCATTCAATATGAAGCTAGCACTCATTAGACAGACTGAAAATTGGGGTTGACCACTAGCAAAGGTAACAAAATCCACCCATCAACACCTCCAAAAATTAATAATAAACACATTTGTGTAATCTGAACTTTTTCCAGTTTGATGAAAGGTCTTGTGGTGGACTATTTCTTGGCCTGGAGCAGCAACTTCTTGGAGTCAGTGCAAAATTGTCAGTCAACCAGGGGAAACCTATTAAAAACATAACATAAAAGTGTAAATAAGCAAGCATTTAAAAGTGTTATTTATCAGACAGAGCCAGGCTTGCTTTTTCCCTGTTTCCAGTCTGAAAGCTAAGCTAACCATCTGCCTGTAGTTATATATTAATCAATCTTCTCGTCTAACTCTCGATGAAAAGAAGTCTGAGAATTTCAAGGAAAAGCAAAAGAGATGGATTTAATTGCATTTCTGTGCTCCCATTTACAAGTGAATATTAAATTATGAGACAGCATTTCCAGCTGCACTGAGGAGCACAGACCTGGAGAGGACTGTAAAACCACATCCTGACCATCTCCATCAGCACAAACTCAGCTATCACACCAATGACACTCTTTCTCACTCACTCCCTTTCCCTCTGTATGAAAGAACACCTCTGCTGTAGCCTCTGATGATTTAGAAAAGAAACACACTTGTGAACCTGACAGTCTGCTGTTGGGAAATTAGATGACTGCCAAACAGTTCTGACATAGTCCAGTGAAAAGGTTCCAGCCCGTCACAAACAATCAACTAAATTACAACATCAATGTGTCTATTTAGGGATACATGTGTAATAACAGGCTAAAAAGAAACCGTGTTTGAGAGAGAGCCAAAGAAACACTGGGAAAATGTGCAAGTTAGTGGGCGCATATGTGTGTGTGTGTGTGTATACATGTGTGAGCGTGACAGCGTATTTATTTATAGAAGCCCCTTGGGAAAGTGGTGCCATTACTGTGCGAAGGTAGAAAATCTAGTGGGGCTGCGCTAGGTGTCACACTGAGGTGGCTTCATCACTCCTCACAGGCTGTGCCTCATTAAGATGAGCAACACCTTGTATAATATTCACAGCCACGCCTCCTCTGCATTGTCCTTCCACATCTCCTTCTGCAAACACCATTAGAAAAAAAAAGAAAAGAAAAAAACACCACCACCGCCAGAAGTAGTGGAAAGAGATTTCAAGCTGGGATTCTTGTTTTTCAGACAAAATGCATTAAATGCTAAAAAGAACATCTTCAGGTTTTTCATGCTCTCTGTCATTATAGATTGCCTTGGTTTGGGCGAGTCACTCTGTTCCATAAGAAAGAAAGAGAGTAGGCGGACACATCGATTCAGAAATCGAACTGAACTCCCCGTGACCGTTTCTCTCTCAGTAGACAGACACACTGCCTTGGTCCTGATAACACACAGGCCAATCCCTAATGCAGGGGATGCTCTTTTTTCGGGTCCACACAGGTGAGCAGAGAGGCGAGAAGACTGCATCAAAGCAAAGGCAAGATCTTAACTGTCCACCTCCTCCCCGTGCTGGCTTAATCTGCGACAATCATTAGAGGTGAGGCTACTGGGAAAACCTCTCACCTCACACCTACTCAAACAACCCGACCTCAAGAGCTGCATTATCTCTGCGAACCACAGTGAGACTTCCCTCAGAGACCAAAGTATTGCACGCTCTGTGTGTGTGTGTGTTTGTGTGTTGGGGGGGGGGGCTGATGAACTCAACCTCCCCACACTCATTCTTGAGGTACATTTTGAAATGTGCACCAGTACCCTTTACACTTGATGCATCTCACTCTGATTGCGAGCAGTAGAACCAGAGCTGCAGATGACGGGATTTAGACGTAGCTCCTGTGTTTGATTTTCGCTCTCACTGTTTGCTAAAGAGCAGAAGCTACTGAGTGAGATGTGTCTGGAGGACAACGGGTGTCTCTCTCACCCATCTGCCTCTATTCCTGCTGACATTTTCCCTCAGTTGCAAAACTGGATTTAAGATAGGTGAAGCCATTAGAAATGAAAACATCCACTTTGTTTACTACCTAAACGTGGCACAGTGCCATCAATCAAACGATGCAAGGCGATATGCTTGCCACAACTGTAACCTGACACTTTGTTTAATTCGGCCTGTCTACCATGGCAGACGAGATGCCCAAGAGTGAGAGACTGGAGGTGATCTTGTGTTAATTGAACCCTGTTGTTGACTGTTCGTCCATGGAGCTTTCAGGTGTTGGATTCTGTATCAGGTTCAAGTAATTACTGTTCCTCAGTCTGGCAGCCGCTCTAAACTAGTGTTTGCTGGCATTTGAATCTCTACATGCTGTCACAGGGCGCCTAGTATTTGTCGCTTCATATTTGTAGATACACTCATGGTACACCCTGCTTTTCTGTAAAAAGGACAACAACCAACATCAGAAACAGCAGCACACATGCCGCCATCATTTTAGAACACTTCTCTTTTCCACTTTCATTTAATGGAGCACCCGTTTGCAATACCACAGACACACAACAACCAGCTAATGGACCTAGAAAGAAGAAGCAGGCAGATCTGAATATGTTTACTGAACCTTATCTACCCGTATATATCACGTGACCAGTCCCATCTAAAATAAGAAGCCTACAGGAGACAGCCATCATTCAAAAGACGCACTTGCATCAAAAATGAATAGTAATTACAGGGTTTTTTTTTTTTGCTATATTTGCTGTCCCTGAGAATAAACCATGCTCAGTCATTCAGAAATAACTTTTTGGAGAAATTCTTTGCCAGAGAGCAGCGCTGCTCTCGAAGGGAAATTGCTACAGTATAACTTGCACTCCAATTTGTGGCACCTGAATCTTTTCTCCCAGACTCCCATACCCAGCTACCTCTAACTACGACTGAGCTTTCTCCTTCAACCACCTTAAAAGACCGGAGGATATCATGGCTGAGGAGTGGATGTTAAGTACAGCATCTAGCAAACTCAGTTGAGCTCCTGCGCTGTAGTCAGACAAAAGGACAAAAGCTCTAAGCCTCCTCGGTGACAGTGTCATGGCATTGTGCTTCTTCTACCGTTTGCCCGACAGCTGAGAGACCCTGGATGAGGTGTACATGACAAAGGCAGCCGGTTAAAAATGCACGAGCCGTCTGTTTGTTCTGTCATCACCAATTGATGACAAGCGGGACAAAGCACATGCAGCTCTTGAGTTTGGCTTAGAAGCCAAAGGAGCAAAGTGTCATGTAAAGGTGGGATCTGTGAAAGCTGAGATGAATTACCGGCTCCACAGAAAATATATCTGCTGTCAGAAAATGTATTGGACTGACCACAGAATTTCATTGCATTATTCAGTCATGCCTGCCATTCCTGTACAGGTGGCTGCAATCTGACCTTTTCAGTCTCAGCCTGCTGAATGAGTGATGAAAACCTCGGCATGGTGTGGTACTGTAGTTCAAGAAGTAGTTTAGCACGCAATGACTCAGGGTTCTAATGTCTTAAGTCTCTGGAAACTTGTGTGTTTTACTCTGCGGGTAACCACTTGGCCTCACACCACTCCAGATCTCCTTGAGTGATGTTCTCTCGCTGACAGGGCCGTCTAAATAATGAATGAAGGTCTGCGGCAAAGCAGTCGTGTCTCCGTCCCCTCGTGTTTGACCTCTTGCCTTTTTAAATGTCAGCCTTGGTAAAGACCTCTGCAGCCCAGTTGAGCCGATGTGTGAGGAATTTAAGGGAAGTGAGATAAGGCATTGTACCAAAAACAAAGCATGGATTTTGTAAGTCTGTCAAGCAGAGATACTATGCAGTGGGAGTCTGTGTGTGTCTGTGCAGCACACTGTGTTGCCTCAGCTGGCTTGTGTGATAAGCTAATGTAGCGTACTAGATCACCTCTCTCCATGGAAACTGTGGGGCAATGAAAGGACTACAGTTGAGTACCTCCTCCTGAAACCATATGCTCCAAACTGCAACTAGTAGAAAGAAGACATCTGTACTCTGGTAAAATGGATTGATATATTAATTATTTATCATTTGTTATTTCTACCCACTCAAATCTCATTGCCAGTATTATGCACAGTCAAATGAATGATCGCACAGTCAAATAAATGATCTGATATACTGAATATGTGTAGATGTAATCCTTAATATAGTTTATTTTTACAGTTACATTAATGTGTTTCTAAGCTAAACCTTAAACATCCCTAGCTGATTTTATGGTAACTTGGTGGTGGCAGAAAGCAGCTGTAAATACACCTAAGTTAATATGGTGAACAGCTGTCTCCTTACAAAACCAGCAGATACGGTGCAACCCCCTGATTGATTAAAGTCTAACACCTGCCCAGCCTTTAGCTTTGCTTTTAGTCTTGACCAACTCCTGAACAAATATCTGGCTCTTTAGCTGGTAAACGCTCCACTATTTTCACCAGCCAGTCAAACTAACTGTGTCTGTCAGCAGGTAGCATAAAGTTGGTTTATCAGAGCTTTTAGCTGAAAACAGCTGCTGCTGTAGCCTGAAAGAGCAGTGAGACTGAAGTAAAGCTATGGGCCAGAAATCAGAGCCAAAAGTTGCTAAAAAAATCAATAGAACTGAGGGGAACCGCAGAGTTGTTATGTGGGTTCATCAAACTACAGTAGTAGCAACTATTAGAAATTTAAGAGAGAGCTTTTAATTTAAACATTAAAACATGCAGACTCAGATTGCTACTTTCAAGTGAAAATCCTCAAATTATGCGATTTCCATTTTGAAACCTCAGATGGAGAATTTCATGCTCTTATACAACCCTTAATCCAATATAAACCTCTCCCCATGCATGGTAGTCCCACAGACATTAAGGCTGTTTAACATACATGTGCCGCCACACAGGGGAAAGGAAATAATATAGCCAGGACATATACTAGGTCAGTTATGTAGTCACATAATCAGTCAAACACAAAAGAGGTCCAGAGGGACAAGACAGTAGCTTTCAGGCAAAGCGAGTAGTCTGTCCATGTTAGTAATGCAACACTTCCATCAATGAAGGCAGTCATTTATAGGCTACAGGAACAGCGTTCTGTTCCTCGAAACAGTGTTCATGGGTAATTTCTGAGGAAATGGAGGGGGGGGTGGTGTCTTTGTAAAACTTCAGCTCCTACCCATTAGCACAAAAAAGCAAAGAAGCATGTATAAGAAATAAGCTCCGATGCAATGTGGAAGCTCTGATTGCAACACTAGTCTTTGAAGTCCTGGAGAAATCATTTTGACTTAGCAAATAAGATGCATGTGGAACACGCACTGGCCAATACCCAAACAATTTAATCCTCATCTCTGCGGCTCACAGATGGGTGGATTTTCCGTATCGATCTCCAGTCACTCTGGTGGGACGCATTACCTCCTTAGCTGAGTTTCCATTCATGTGTTTCTGATCAAACGGCATCAAAGGCATGTTTTAAATCAATAATGCTAATGGCTCCCTCAGTTTAAAGCAGGGCCTTGTTAGAGTCTGTTTGGCCTCCATGTGCAGCCCAAAAATCCAGATGAAGCTCAACATAGATATCATGAAATAAAGCTTTGCTATTCTAACCAAAGCCTCTCTCTGTGGAAAGCTTTACACCTGTGGCTGCAACTGTTGTCAAGAGACTCCACAGTATATACATAAAAAAGAGTATATAATGTCTGCAGGCATTGAAAGTGGCTGGTTGCATTAGTAAAAGGATGTATCTGTCAGTATGGATGATCTGTGTGCAGTTTATGTAGATCAAACCTCTAAATATTGTATTTATCGTTTCTTGAGTACGCCTACTAAATATTAATGTTCTATCCATCCATGGTTGCATGGGAAGCTGTTGTTTTTAGAGCTGACTATTAAGACCTAGGAATGAATTTTCCACGGGTCTTATGGAATGTGAGGATAGCTGTTACCTCAATGCATTTAGATGAATAAGAGAAATATATTTATAGACTTCTTTCTATCTTCAATTAGAATATGCATGGTAATGAGTGGTTACATGCTGTTTAGGTTACTTGGAATAATGAGGGGAGGGGGCACAATAGAAGAAAACAGAGACATGGGCAGATGAAGAAGAGAATGAAAGACTTTGGTTCAATCTGCCAAACACCCCTGGTGAGCCTGTGTGAGCCCACTTGGTGCTGTATGGCACTGCAATCAGTCTGGCAGCTGGGAAACTGTGTGCCATTGATTTGTGGCTATTCAAAGCTCACCCAAGCATCAACGGAAGAGTTGCTGTCACCCAGCAACAACCCTTGAAAACAACTCATAAAATACACTCTGTTGGAGAGCCCCATGCCTGGCTATTAGCGCACACACACACACACACACACACACACACACATAAGAGAAAGGTGGAGAGGGAAGGAGTGACAGAAACACAAAGAGACAGAGGAAACTCTAACTTCCATCATTAGAAGCCACTGCAGAAAATAACAACAGAGACAATGAAATCATAGTGACTGTATGGCTGCATCTCCTCTGCTCCCACCACACTCCTTGTGACACAGTGCTGGAGGTTAGCATGAGTGACTGCACTCCCTCGTGCAGAGCTATCAGCAGGCAGTGGTCCGTGGGAAGTCGCACGTCTTAGTCCCTCTCTAATGGCTGGTCAGGGTGTGTCCTCACTCAACCCATCTTGCCTTACATCTTAATGTCTTTGCCATCGATTTCCTCCCGTTCTTACAAAAAGTCGTCTGCCAGGCTGTATGAGATGAACGTGCAGCAGGTAACAGAACACGGTGGGTATCGGCACACAGAGCCGGGGCGCGCAGAGTAATCTCAGACTTCACAAACAACAAAGCAAAGTGCTTACAGTGAAGTCAATCGGGCATATCTGATTGTGCGGTAGAAAAGTGCAGTTAACTGCCTCTAGTCATGGCTGTCTCTGGCTCACTGAGAAGAGAAGTTTCCATGCAATTAGTTCAAACAGCCTTGGCCAAGGCAAAACAACCGAGTGTCAGTTTTTATCGCTCAGTCTCCTACTCTGGACCAAAGCTTCAGTGGGTAGGGAAAGTGCTGCAAGGCTTTTGGGGAATTCAAATTCCCAGAGTGTAGAAGTGTCAAAAAGGTCTGTCAAGTGAAAGCTGTGTGTTTCAACATTATTTCTTTTAGACTCTGTAAAACTTAAAAGGACCTTAACAGTCAGACTTTGCTCTTATTCTGTATGTAAGTTATTATTATGTTTAACTTACCATTAAACTGCGTTGTCAACATGATATCCATCATATCTATTATTCATAAGCTTCGTAGTTGGCTTTACTATTTGAATTTTGCAGTTGAGTAATTTGTGTTTTCAATATCTCACAACAATCTCCATCCCATCCCATGCCAGGAATGGATTATCAATTCAATTTTGTTTGTGCACGTGAATGTGTGCGCTGTCTATATTGAATCTCTTTGTTGTGCTCTGTGTTGTACAATGTTGTACTGTCATTTTCACACAGCACAAATGATTGTTTCTCATATTTCTGAGCCAAGAGATGTTGCTTATACCTACAATGTTAAAACAAAATGCGAATAAATAATTCATGTTGACTCAGTAAAAAAAATGCTGTGACTGTGTGAAATTCTACTGAACTAAGAAGTATTCTTGGGATAATAATAATATATAATATATTTTAACTATGCAAAACAACTCTTTAAAAATATCAAGCATGACATGATATACTGCAGCAAATGGTCATACTTAAGTATTCAAATATAATATAAAAATACAACACATCAAATCTTTGTGATTAAATAAGTGAAATATTTCAAGAGATGTGATTGAAAGTGGCCTGTTAAGGTGACCTCACAACTTCACATAAGTTGATTGGTGCATGGAAGTATGTGACATCACCGTTTTTCAGACCACGCCCCGCCCCTCTGCAAAACCAGTCAGAAGAGCTTAGACAAAGCTGTACAGGCAGAGCTCTCTCGTGAAATAACCAAAACTTTTATTTGCTTTCCACGTAGAATCACTTATAGTAAAGTGAAGTGAAGAAAACAGGTTTTCAGGAAATTTAAATAAAGCCACTTTCAGAGTTTACAACAATAACCACTCTAATGCCAAACCCTGGGGAGTTTGATTTATAGGGCGACTATGACTGAACTGCACCTTGGGGAGAACTGAGCAACAGAGGCATGCTGAGACACGCTGCATCACAAAGGCTGGTTTCATTCACATCCCACTTGCCCTTTCCTCCCACTGGGCCACACTAAAAATGACGACATAGGCATTCAGCACACACTTTTCTGTATCAACAAGAGCTTATCTCTTATTGATGAAATGATTACCCGCAAGTTTTCCAAGTGTTGCAAGGAGTCCATATTGTTATGCTAAATTATTTACTGGGCAGAACTATGGTAGAAATGCAGACTCAAATGTGTCTAAAACTACTCACTAACACTTCAACAATCCCAAGAAGAAAGACAGACCAGCTGCACACATGCATGGTATCCTTCTCTACTGCTCTGACGTGAAAAATGGCTCGTTCAAGAGCAAGGGCTGGTGCTGATGTTTATTTTTGGGGAGGTTATAACTCCAAAAGGTCCTAGCTGAGGTGACATCTGGAGCTATAGATATTCTAGATCACACCTTCTCTCTACAGCATTTAGTCAAGCGTTATTAATGTGCAATTAAAATTTCATCAGCACTGAAAAATAAATGAGGCAGAATATGTGTTTGGGAACAAGTCACATTTCACTGATGCAACTCTTCAGTTAAGCTTCTGAAACAAGACTGCATTTAATGGCTGCCATTTAACCTCAACTTGACATTTTTACTGTATATGGAAAACTAAACCACAAGGAAATGGCTCTTTTTGTCAAACAACGCTTGCCTTCCTACCGTTCCTTTCATTCAGAAGTTTCAGAAGCTACTTAATTGTACAGCATGAGGTGGAAACTGTGCTTGTTTTTTAAAAACTAATGTGTAATAATTTGATTAAATACTGCATGAATGCAAAATGAATTTGATTCATTAAAGACTGTGCCATGGACCTTGAGCTCATTATGATTTTGCAAAGTAAACATTTTTACATCAGAAACTTTTATTATTCATTAAGTATTATTTGGTCATGCTCTTGACCTTTACTTCATAATTTCTAGTCGTGTGAACTCAGTGAACAGCAGCAGAACTGATTAAACACTCAGATTTGAACATATATTTTCTCATGAAGTCAGGTTAAAAGAAGGTGAAATGAACAGTGACTTTCAACCACAGACTGCATTCAGGAACCAAGTCAGAAGTGGAATTGAATAAGTCAGCAAATCATCCAACAAGACATAATATCATACAATAATCTACTTTCATAGCTTTTGTAATTAGTTCCATTCATAAGAAACACAATGCTGCAAAGTGGCTTCTCTGTGTCCTGTATCCATTCACTATCTAAGGCTAGCCAGCTCAGTAAAGTGGTGCAGCACATTGCTTTTAAAAGCAATTAAGGGTAGGAGTTATAGTGAAGGGTCACAGAGAAAAGCCTGATAGGTATGTAAATAGTTAAGTTCTTTAGTCTGAGAAACAGGAAATTCTTAAATTTTGTTGTGTATCTCACACTAATAGATGTTGTATCTCTATATGTCTCTGTATAATGTCTGTTATTTTAGGATAGAATTAGCAAAATGTACAAATTATTGCACTTCAATCAATGCAGATATTCATATAACAGTGAATTGCATGGTATTTTACCTGTTTTTATAAGAAATCATACTTATATTATTTATTTTTGCATTTGAGTAATGTCTTGACTGGATTTAAAGGAGAAAATTTCAACCCAGCCATGGTACTTTTTGTAAGTTTAAATATGTTATTTTATTACTGATACTAGTTTGGATAGCAGGAAGAGGAATAGCAGCAGTATGTGTTTGTATTAACAAAACACATTTTGTCACATTTACAACAAAGTCCTAAGAAATTAATGAAGGACATTAAAGGCATGTTGTCTATTACTCCTGGTGAGCACAAGATGGTGTCATCTCCCTGGCAAGCCATCTGTACTGCAAAATGTCATCATGAATATGCACTGGCTCAGAATAGAGCCGTGAAGAACCCCATTGTCAGTTTTAAGGGGTATTAATTTCATATAGTTAACAATAGTGTTATTAGATGCAACAGAACATCTCTTATCAAAGAGTGTATCACTTCCATCTTAAATATGTGGAAATACATAGTAAATACCTTCAGCTATAGTCTTGTCCTAGGAGACAGGAGTTTCATAGACAATACAACACACTGATTTCTCTGATGCCAAGGACGTCTGCCAGTCAGCATGAATACTAGAGGACTTGTTCTGTTTGGTTCATAGTTTCAGAGTGCCCGAGAGAGAACTAAGTGGCACTGAGTATCATAAATTGAGCATGTCTTAAAGCAGTGTGGTTAAATAATTAAGAAATATAATTAAGGGCTTCAGTAATCCAAGGTCAGAGATGGAGCAGGCATAATGAATTATGCAGGAACCCCCATTCAAAGAGGTGTTTGGAATTTCTTTCGGTAATGATTGGACCAGGGTATTGCCTGTGGCTGCCATGCCAGGCATGCCTGGAGGTCTCAAGTCTTTCAAACACATTTTTGCACACATAACTGTGACTGATACACCGGTGACGCATGGTTAAGATACTTTAAAGTGCATCTGGAAATAAAAAACTTGCCACACTCACTGGAAGTGTAGCCATTATTGGTAATACTCAACTGGGTGGTTATTTAACATTTTTAATTGAATATTGATACAGTCATGTCCTTTGCGACACCAGTTCACTTAAAAATGCTGTTAACATGACTATATGCATCGATCCAGCAAAGTGAAGCACTCTTGTTCCTGGGGTGTGAGCTATGAGCCTTTTAATGAGCTGGATGATTGAATACTGGACTGGAAATGAGGCAGAGGTGGCTAATGAAGCCAAGAGGTGGGTGACTGTTGAAAGGAGGAGTGTGTGTGTGAGGGGGGGGGCCTTATGTGATGGTTTAAAAATATAGATTTTGGGCAGAGCAGTTTCCTGCAGCCCTGACATGGATTAAATTCCAACATTAAGTGTCACTCTTGTCATCCTCTCTAGTGTTTCCAATGAAAAACAAACATTCAATAATTACCTCAAGAGAGCAGCACTCAGACAATAGCGGCTCAGGAACAAGTTTCTGACTGAAACCAATAAATGGAGACAATGAAGGCTGTCATGCACAACAAAAAAGGGAGGTGTGAGTTTTTTTTTTTGACTCAAGTCTTTTCTTCTCAGGAAAGTACACCTAGTTAAGATTACTGATTCAAGTGAAGCAGCAAAATGAGTTTCCAAAGTCATGCGATTCACCACGCAGGCTGGTGAATAAGCGAAACCTTGCTGACAGCTTTGATGTACAGCATCTTTCTATCTCTCTCTCCCTCCTGCGCTCCAGCTGCTGAAAGTGACAGATTAAAAGCACTGGTTGAGGTTAAAAGAAAGTCAGACATTAGATCAAGCCAGTCTGGATGAGAGATTTCCGCTTGCTTCTGGGTGTTAAACTACATCTCTGATGCCCCCGCCCCACCCGGCCCTTCCTGTCTTTAACTATTCTTCCAAATTTAAACCTTAATCATCAAGACCAAACTTTCTTTCCTCCACTTCCTGATGGATCAATCATTTAAAACCTGAGCAGAGGCCTGTTGGCTGCATGCCTCAGCAGTCAGGGTGACCTACTGGGTGGTGTGGCACTAATAAAAGCTGAGCTGGACTCTACCTTGGCTGCAAACGACGAGCTGGGCTTCTCCAGGAGGTCCCACAGCTTCTTCCTCTTCTCGGAGCAACACGTGGTGGTGAACTCCTCTCCTTCCCTCTCCCTCATGTTCTCCGCCTCCCGCTTCAGCTCCTCGTTCATCTGCTCCTTCTTCTGGTGGTACCTGGCCTGGCAGCAGGACTCCAGGTAGATCTCGTCGATGCCCCAGAAGTCCAGCTCTTGGCTGAAGGAGAGGGCGCACATCTCCTCCATCATGTGCAGCTTCCCGGTGCGGTAGAAGTTGAGGATGGAGGTGAAGGCGCCCGGGTGCCTGTCGAAGAAGTACTCGTTGCTGTCCAGGCTGTAGTCGTCGCATATCTCCATGATGGAGTCGTGGGTGTTGCAGTCCCGCAGCTTGCCCAGCCTGGTGCGGGGCAGCCGGTCCAGCGTCCTCCACAGGACCTCGTGGAGGAGGCCGCCGACGTTGAGCCTCACCCGGCGGGTGTGGGTCTTGCTGCGGATGATGTCCATCGTGTCCGGCGGCAGCGAGGTGGCCGACCGAGACCCCGCTTTGATCATCTTCGCTCAAAGTCACTCGGTCACTTGGAAAGGGTGTGCTGGGTTAAGAGGACATGGTCCCGTGTGGAAGACCGCATCAGGGTCCCTCCTCGTGTCTCCTTGTGGCTGTGATAAAAAAATAATAGGAAAGAAAGAAAGAAAGAAAGAAAGAAAGAAAAAGAAATGTTATTTGTTGCGCCGTGGAGCAGCCGGCGCCGGTGTCCTACAGTAGCAATGTCAGGTGGTTTATCCACTCATCAGAGAACCAAATAGATATTTTAATCAGCTTTGTGAGAGGCACAGCCGCTTTTCTTGCTGACAAGGGTGGCGGTGGAGGGGTGAGGAGGGGGGAGGAGAGAGAGAGAAGGAGAGAAGGAGAGAGAGAGAGCCGGGCCAATGATAAACTGGACTCCTCTTGTGAGCGCTGTCCGGTGCTGAAGTGTAACTCTTCAGACCGGGACCCGGCGCTGTCCGCGGACTCCGGTGCTGAAAGCGTCCGAGCCCGGGCTGGGATCCAGAGCGCTGCTGGACTCGGATCTCTGGAGGGATGCTGAGCCGGACTAATACTAACAACCGATTATCAGGTTTGATTAAGATGCGTTATATCACCCCCTCAGACCTGCCCGCGGAAAAACAAAGTGGACGAATCGCGCAAATGTGCAAAGTTCATTTCACTGCCACATAGCTTCGCAACAAAACAGCATTTACCACATATAAATACCGACGTGCATATTCGTCCATGAGCTGGCTGTAAAAAGTCTTAATTATCGCGATGAGGGCCAGCCACGCCAAACACACTTAGAAGATGTCAAAGTGAAGATG
The DNA here is from genome assembly GCA_023238725.1 of Scortum barcoo. Lineage (NCBI taxonomy): Eukaryota > Metazoa > Chordata > Actinopteri > Centrarchiformes > Terapontidae > Scortum > Scortum barcoo. The sequence continues at coordinate 16,778,242 of CM041537.1, forward strand.
TCAAAGTGAAGATGTCAAAGTGGGAGCAAGTGAGCGGTGAACCCGCGCAGCCCGTGACAGCTGCACAGGGATGAGGAAATGTCATACGTACGTGTCTTCCTTGTATCCCGATTCAGCTCCCTGACGCACAGCAGCAACATTTCAGGAGCAAACGCGGTCAAACTTGTCTCGTCCGTCCAGCTCTCCGCCGCTCTGCTGGGAGCTGATTGAGGCATCACGAGCTGCCTGGCGACATGTTGGGAAAGCAGGACTGTTTCTGCACCGCCGGCTCCGGTTTGCCCCGTCCTCCCTCCACCCTCCACCTCCTCACGTCTCCCCAGGGGGGCGAATCAACAAGTAGAGGCTGCAGCGGCTCGGGAGGACTCCTGAGGTGGCCTCTCCTCCTCCACCTGCTCGGCCGGCGCCTGTGACTGTGAGCGGGATCCTGCAGGGGGGCTGACTTCTCTCAGGCTCCTCCAGCGGCTGCAGCCTGTGTGAGTTTAACCCTCGCAGAGCCGGCAGCTCGGTGCATCGCCTGCTCCCTGCGCCTCTTCGCTTTTGTGCAGCAGGGACCCACACCCTCAGCCAGAACTGGATCAAAATGACTTTATCAAGAAACCACAGGCCCCCGAGAACTTTTATAGATCAAATTTAAAGGAAGAATTAAGAGTTCACCAAACATCCCCTATACTCCTGTGGGAATAGTACTATCACACATTCAAGTTACTATTTAAGACACACACAGTACTGTGAGGCCTTCCAGGAATTTAATTGAGATTATTTAGTTTTTAGTTTACGTAGTCACTTAGTTTTTCCCTGGATGGTCGCCTAAAATATTTTAATTAAGTCTGTGCAACAGTATGATTCAACTTCATCACAGACAACCTAACAGTCAGGTTCAGAGGAAAAGTTACTCATTAATCCTCACAAAAAGGCTCAACATTTAAACACCAATTAAACAGAGGTCAAATGTATTGGAGTTGAGGGTACTGATTTTGATCCCCGGCTTTGTGTGTATCTTTTAATCAAAACTTTCACCACCCAAATGTGATGTAAGCTGGCAGATGAGCTGAAATGTGAGTATAGGAATAACAGCATGTTCTTTGTTGGTCCCCTCACCGCGCCCTCCAGTCTGTGGTCTGCGGTGGATCTGTTCCTGCTGGTGAGCGATCACGGCTCCCCACACGACATGTAAATCTAAACTTTCCACTCAGCCTCGCTCTGCAAACAGCGGGCATGCGCAAGTGTGACAGATGTGTGGCCTGCACTGTTTAGAGTACAGGCAGTCGACTCATTACGCTCATACTCTCTATTCAACATACACAAGCACACATGTTCCTAGGCTTAACTTCATTACAGCACAGATTTCAGCATTTTATTGTTTCACTTTTACTCACAGAATAAAAATGAGGGATGCAGCACGAACATGTGTAACTGATCATTTTACTCAAAAAATTCAAAGAAATTTGATAAGACAATTATACACAGTGCAATATTTACATTTATTGATAAATTACAGTATAGTATAACATAAATATTGGATGTAAAAAAATACAAAGGGCATATTGACACTATAAACAAAGTGCTGAAATGTGTATAAAACATATGTGTTCTGCTTGCTATTAAAGTCCTAGTGTGTATTCCTTGGTTTGAAGCGGACAAGTAAGTCGCCCTCCTGGTTGCAGCATCCCAAACCCATAACGACTGGCATTTACCTCCGGCATCTGAGCATTTGGGTCACACAGCTCTAAATCATAGTTAGTCAACACCATGTAAACAAACCTGGAGAATAAACAGAGATGAAACACGACATTAGCGCATTCGAGGAGAAACGAAAGGTAACAAACTCTTAACCAACTGTGAAGCTGTGTGTTGCACCAATTCCAAGTTACTCACTGTCTGAGGGTATTGATGGCAAACTGCTTTCCCACACAGCCATTGGTCCCTGCGCCCCATGGCATGGAGTAATATTTCAGCCGCCTGCCTCCTTTATAAAAATCTCTCTTCGCTGATCCATCTGCATTCAGGAAGCGATCGTACTTGTATTTCTGGAAAGGAAACACGTTTTTTTTGTCTTTTAGCAGCAGACATTAGATGCAAGCAGTTATAAAGGACAAATTTATCTCTGAAATTTAGCTGGAAACAGTTTAATGTCTGTTGTTTGTCTAGTTTCTGCTGGACAAAGTTTCTTATTGCCTCCTAACTGCAATGTCCTTCCCACGCCTATTAGCTCTGTTTCTGTTCCCGTGCTCAGCTTATCCCTCAATGGGCCACAGCTCTGGCTTTGACCTCTCGCCGGGCAGTACAGGGTCAGCTTTGTGTAGGCGTTGATTCCACCTTACATAAACAACTACACTAATTACACACTTAAGGCTGCCTCCAACTTGTCCCAAAGACAATTACTACCACACCTGTTGGCAGCACAGGAAGGCGTTGGTACAGCGAAAACACAGAATCAAGGAAATCAGTTTCTTTAGAACGACAGGACAACAAACCTGCGGCTCTTGGTGGATCTCAGGGTCCATCTGAGGGCTGCTGAAGGGGAACAAGCACACCCTGTCTCCTTTCCTTAGCAGGTACTCTTGGCCATCAGCCATGTGGAGGGTCTTTTCCTGCACCACCTCCCTGGTGATGAAGGGGGCAGCAGAGAGTCTAAGTGTCTCCTCCAAGGCGCTGTCTGGGAAGGGGAAGTAAGCAGTGTTGTTAAAGACAGCAAAAGAGGAACAGCATTTTTGATTAAAATAACTCCTATTTCCCTTTTTTTTTATGTCTTTTTCTGTAAGTTTTCCCCCAGCTGTGGCATATTCTTTTAAATATTCTTAGAGATCTTGTGCCTATATAAAATCTTAATTCTTTCTGTAGACAACAGTAAAAAAAACGTGAATCCAGACTCTTGTTTCTACCTCATCTCTCTGACAACAGGAATGACCTCCTACCAATAAATGCATCTCTATTTACACAAGCTGGGATGAAGCCCTCACCAAAGACGGGGGTGTTCGCTGGTCTGTCCAGGAGGGAGCCCTCCGACGTTTCCATCTCCCTCTTCACTGCTGCCATAGCGTCAGGATTTGTCAACAAGTAGCCCAACAGCCAAAATGCAGCAGGACCAACATTACCCTGGAAACACACACAAAGACTGATAAGGTCGTCTCTCTCGCTGTGGCGTCGCGTAGTGACGGCATGGGTGGTTATCTGATAACAGTAAATAAGAACATCACATGACACCCGTAGTGCTTGTGTCTGTCTTTTGGTAAGAGTTGATACACATTTCATTTAAAGTTCAGTTCAGTTAAATTAAAAAGGAGCCTAATGAATCTTTAGCGCTGACGAGAGATTAAGAGGGACGGCTTCCTTTCATGTGTCTTGGATGTGAGGAGTCGGGCTCTGGATAGTCTCACTGCTGGCAAAGCACAGCGCGGTAATGGTTTACTTAAAAAGGAAAGCCATTGGAAACCTGAGGTCCCCTGCCGTCTGCCTACGTCCAAGGACAGGATATCGAAGCTATTTAGTTTTACGGAAAATCACAGCGCTGTCTGCCAGGACGAGACACTTAAAATCGTAAACACTGTGGAGATGTAAGATAGCAAATAAATTACAGCAAAATTGCCACTTAAGTCACTGCAAATACACTACAAAGTGAAATTAATACTTTATTTTACAATACATAAACACTGCAGATGAAAGAACTCCATTACAAAATGCGTCATGACAACATGACATCATCCAAACTTTTGGCAGATGGATGACGGACCTGAGAGTGGGGAACCTTCCTGAGACACAGAAGTATTTTACTGTTTGTGTGGACTAAATAATATTACATCACTGTGGTTACAGTTACTGTTTGTCAGTCTTAAAAAGTCCAAGTCCAAGACCATTTCCTCCAACAAAGTTTTAGGGAAATTCAAAATGTGATGCACAGGGAACCAAAAGCTGTGACTCAAGTGTCGTAATCAGATGGAAATAAACCACGGTGACAGGTGCAAAAAAAAGGGTGAGTAAGTAAACTGCAGGGTAAGGCAAATGTTGATGTGTGTGATGAACGTGTTTGATGCAATAAACCTCTCCAGCAGGGCTGTAGGCAAAACTGAATGCGTCAATTTCAAGCCCATTTATGTGAGATAGGCTAATAACCTACTTTTTGTATGATGTGGAATTTAATGTAGAAATAACAATATATTTATTTAACACATGCAGGACCTTTAAACATCAAACCAAGTTTTTTTTTTACCTAATGTACAATTTATTTGTGTTTTCATACAAAACTTATTCAGGAGAAACTCAAACTTTGTTCTTGATTGACAGAAATACAATAAAGTAGCCATTTCTTTTATTTTAATGATAATATGAGATAATTGTCAGTGTCGAGCCTTTGGAAATCTGACATCATTAACCATAAGTCTCAAGACTGACACTGTGCTCAATTACAATCTTACATTCCTAAATCCTTCAGTGGTTTTCCCACAGCAGAAGAAGTGCTTTGAACACAGAGGTGAACAGCGCACTCATGTGCCAGATAAGAGTATTGCTACTGCACCTCTAAAGCTCTGTCTCAGCCTCATTGAGTTCAAGTCTCCTTGGAGACATGTGGGACAGAGCCAAAGTGGAATCAAGTTCACCTGACTGATCAGACAACTTCCCCAATCTTTAGAGGAGATCACAGAATTGAAATTCTTGCTTAACACACAAAATGCCCTTCTCGTGATGCCCGACTCACCTGAGTGGCCCAGAGTTGCATTAGCATGGCCTTCTGTTGCGTGTTGTCATCAGTTCCCTCCTCCTGCAGGAGCCTCCTGTAGGCGTGGAGCCAGGGGCTCACCCCTGAGTCCTCAGTCAGACCTGCTGGAGCCAGAAGTTCCCAGAGCCTCTGCCGAACACTCTGTGCTGTTCTCTTCTCCTCTGTCACACAGATGAACATCACAATGTGAGTGAGGGAGTGAGTGAGTCACTGACAAAACATAAACATCTCTGAACGTGAATGAAACGCCCGATACATAAACAGATGTGACTGATGTGATGTGTTAATGTGCTCAAGAGGTGTGAAAGGAACATTATTTCAGGTACAACAGGCACAACTGGATGAGGTACGACAATAATATTGTAATTGGCCAACTTTCCTGTGTGGTAAGAGTGGAACAGATACAATTATAACCAACAAAGAAAGACGAGGCCTGGGACGAGGCCTAAGGTGTTTGCTGTGCCACTGAAGTGAGCTACCTGTACAAGTTAGGTTATGGTGAATAACTGTGAATCATACAAGTCTAGAAAAACTCTCAAAAGCTCCTAGACATTATGTAAGCAGATGACTAAGTGAAACTCGTCTAGGCAACCACAAAACAAATCGAAATCCACTGATGATGTCAAACCCCAGAGAGACACAGTGACAAAATGTAAACAGTGATGGCACATTCTCCTGGCTCATGGCTTGTAAATGGCTTGTAATGCCTATGACATCATAACTGATTTGATGAACTTCGTCACAGTGCTCCCAGATAACTGTGGCCTCTCAGACTCAAGCTTTCTGTCAACTGCTGATGAGGAAATGCGCTAAAGTTTTGAGGCAGTGTTGTTACCTGGCTTCAGCGTCCCTCTTGCCATTTTGGTAAGGAGGCCATCAAACGTCTTGTACTCCTCGTAGACACACGAGGGATCCACGCCGTTGTTGTTCTGCTCCCCCCCAAACAACGTCAGGTACCCTGCCCTGTAGAGAAATCAGATACACAAAGCATGAGAATGTGCCGCACTCTTGATGGTGGCCATTTTTGTCCTGATGGAAAGATAAACGGCCCACGCGTTTTCCACTGCTTTACCCATCACGCACACACGGGAGTGAACCCCTGGTATTTTTCCACTGGGCCTTTAAAGCGTATAAAGATCTCCTTGTGGTGGATGTTACCTTGTCACACTAAGAGCATACTGTTTCATATTTCAGATAACCTCTGGTATGAGCCTTTGATTGCTAAATGACACTTGACGTCATAAACGATGGCTACATTTTGATTCACATCCACTCAAACGCTCAGCCGTGACCTCCAACATCTGAGTGTGGTCACCCTAAATTTTTCATGCAGTGTTTACAAACAGAGCAGCACGGGACTGACTGGTGTGTAAATTGTTTAGCTGAAGGGTTTTGATGTGATTGCATGCTTCTTTCAACATGATTAAGAGCAAGTATGTGTGCGTGGGAGGATGGGGGCTCTCTTACTTGAAGAGTAAGCTGTATGAGAAGTTGAACAGTCCCTCCTCTTTCCGGTCTTTCTGGTTCTGAGGCATCTCAGCTTTCAGCAAAGCCTGCAGGTGTCTGCTCATGGTGCTGTTCAACGCAGCCAAATTGGTTCCCAGAAAGTGCCTGAGGACACAAGAGAACACAGCGACGAGCAAAGAAAATGTTAACTGCTGCGGTATTGAAGGGACTCTTGTAAATCAAGTCACACTGATTGATGGGGTTGAGAAAACAATGCATTTACCCAGTGACATACATTATCTCAGCTTCTTTTGACTATGCCCTACCTATTTTCCCTGACGTAACTTAACTTGGGTTTATTCTTTAGCAAACTTGGTTAAAGAGGTGACAGGGTGAGCAAAGAAAGGAGGGTAAAGGTTGCGGTGTGCCCGAACACAGATCTTTTCAACCTTGAAGATAACAAAGACGGCATTGAGTGTTTGTCTTTCCCCTCCTTTTTTGGATGTCTGCCTGGGAGTCACTATCTCACTGGTAGGGGTTTTTCTTACACTTCCACATGACATACAAAAGGAGTGACAACCGAGCAATAACAAAACTGGAAGCCCTATAAATAGATTTCCAATAAGGAAGAGCGTTAAACAGAAACATCCACAGTGGTGCTTTTCAAGAGACCTGAGAGGGAGGAATACCAAAAACAAATTTCGCTTCTACATTCAAATAAAATGAAAATGAAAATATGCCGCGCAAGCTTTCAGTGTAGGGTTGAAAGTAATCTTACTTTTTCATCATTGTTTTTGCTTTAGCCATCTGGTGATGTGGGAGCCACAGGCTGAAGATCCTGTCCATGAGCACCTGCGCGTAGCGGGTGAAGTCCAAGGAGTCAGAGTCATTGATGACCGCGTCGTACGAGTGTGGATCAAGCAGCACCGTCACATAATGGCCAGCAGCACGCACCTTCAGATCATCAAACCCAAGAAGTGACAATGTGTCAGACACATACAGGTTTAATGCAGCAAACTGCATTTATGAACATTTTATATTAAGCAGTAAACAAAGTAATAACCACTAAAAGTGTATAATGTTTTATCAAAGCTTCATTGTTATTCACCTCATAGCTTAATAATTTTGAATTTTTCCAAACAAACCAACTCAGTTTATTAGATTTCTGAGGATTTTAAAAGATGAAGATATTCCACAACAGTCTCTACAAACAGGACTTCTCTTTTCCTCCTGTCTAAATTTGGCATCAGACCTCAAGTCAAGTTTATTTATAGCCCAATATTAGAAATGATGTTAAACATCTATTGTAAATCTGCAGCGCATAGTAAAGTTCTAAAGTCCTAACCCTAAACAAAAACCTTCATTACTGCCTTTGGAAACAGCAGCTGACACAACAGTATCACCCCACGCTCCACTTAGTAGCTCTTTGTGAATAGTAAAGGTTTAAATTTCCTTTTTTTTCTCAGAAGTTTAAAGATTTTGAAGCTGAACTTTTAATTAACCACTGTGTCAAATGCACATCACCTTTAGGTTTCCTCTACTCACTGTGAAAATGTTGCCATGCTTCAGCTTCATTCGATTCAAGAACTTGGAGGCATCTTTTCCAAACTCAAGCGCGTGCCCTAACCACGGGATAAACCCTTTGTCCAGAGGTGGTTCGCTCTTAGATCTATAGAAAACATCACAACGAAAAAGTGAAATTAGTTCTGTGCTACTTTTAACAAGCTTAACTGTACGTCTGGCACTTTATTCTAGTGACAGGACTGTGGCGAAGGAGGGGACACTGATAAACACACACATAAACAACAGTGTGTTTTTTGACAAATGCATATCATAGTCTGATATAACATTTGCTCTCCCATCTCCTCTCAGAGAACACACAGCTCAGTTTGTCATGACTAACCAAATACCATGAGATTAATTACAGAGGGAAACCTCAACAGCAGAATGACAGGGATTAGCAGGAAAAATGATCATTATGTAACAGACACATCACAGATTTCTCAAATCAAAATCAAAAAGCAAAAAAAAAGTAAAAAAACAAACAAAGCGGCAAAACACTAACACACATGAACACTGCTGTGGTTTAACCACATTACTCAGGCTGTTTTATTATCATATGTTCAGTGTTGTTACCCTCCATCAACTCCTTAGAGTAGTGGGTTTGAACATCAGTAAGATCACAGTAAGACACACACACACACACACACACGCAGAGGGGATGTCAGATACAGACATCACAGCGTCCACGTGAGAAGCGGACGGCGGGACTGAATGAAGTGAAACCGCGCGACTCACCTCGATCTGTGCGTGAGGATGAAATAAAGCAGGGCAGCTTGGATGAGCAGAAAAATGGTCCAGATCATCTCGTCGTTCAGTCCTCCTGTTCCGTAGAGTCTCTGGAGTTTCCCCCCCAAGTCCGCGAGTGACTTATAAACACACGGCTACGTCACCGGCTCCCAGTCACAACACACACACCCACACACCCACTGTACGGCGTGTGTCTGACGTGACATTCATCATCTTTCCTGGGAGTCTTTACTGAAATCATGAAAGCATCATCTCCTTTTTTATGTCTTTGATTTTCATTTCCTGCTAATAAATTTGCTTGTTTCAGGTCCCCCTAAACAGTACAGCCGTCCTTCCCTGTTTAGGAATCCCCTTCTAGTGTTGAGGAAAAAGTGTAATCCTTCATGCTCAAGTTCACGCACACCGCAGTCTGTTACCGTCACTCACTCTGACTCACACACACACTTCCTTTTTATCTTAATATCAGATGATATTGGCTTCATGAGGCTCCTCCTGTCTGTGTGCACTGGTCGGCACGTCCAATGTGGAGGACATGAAGGAAAAAAAACACACCTGTTGTAAGTGCTGGCAGGTAGACAGACAGATGGTAGGACACACATTCACTGTGCAGCTTTCCCCTTCCTTATCTACTGCTACTGCTTATCCAGCTGGTCACATATGATTTCAACATATTAAGTTGAAGTACAGAATCCCACTCCACTGAAGTTCATCTCTGGAACTTGTCTTAATATGATGAACATGTAGATCAACATGACATTTTTTCACTGTTTGAATCTTTATTAATGAGAACAAGTGGCAATGTGCAGTCAGTTACAGTGGACCCATTGCGGAGGCGAGGGGGGGGGTCTGAGGTGTGTAGTGAAACAACCTTCAGCAGCTTACTGAACAGCGAACAAATGAACTGCATCAACCAAACAGAGAGCACGAGAGCTACCAAACTGAACTGCAGCTGAGCACAAAGAGCTTTTTTCTTTCAGGTAATCAGAAACCGTACAGTGAAACTTCTCGGCACGCTCAACCGGAGAACCTGAATTTAAAAATTAAAAAAAAAAAAAAAGGTAAAGAGAATATAAATAATGATAAGCGCAGGATGTGAATTAAGAGAGCTCCTCATCATCCTTCTTGTCTCCCTGCGTGTTAACTGCCCCTCGTGATTCATAGACATCCTCCGGAGTTTGGCCAAACACGGCCCCGGTCCGTTTGAGTAGGTAGACGCCAGCATGTAAACCCCCGACGTTGACCCAAACAGTGTGCAGCTTCCTCCACAGTCCCCCCATCCTGGAGAGAGCCTGGAAACGACATAAATCTTGTGAGGGCAAACTAACAAATGAGAAGTTTTGTTTTGTGTAAAACAAGATCTCTGCTTAGACAAATACAGCTGGTAAAAGCTTTTTCCCCCCCCCATTATCCAGTGACTCAGCTGACTGTGGAGGGATTATTTGGAAATGATTTCAGGATGAACTGATTCCACACACAAGCTTTAAAGCAAATGGACCACTTTAGCTTGTTTAAACTTAACGGAGAGTTGCATAAACTGGAAAAAAAAAAATGGCACTGGCATTTATATATAGTCGGCCACACCTGATGGATTAGGGCAAAAATGCACACATTTTGCCATAGGACAAAACTTTACCATCCACCACACAGGTCAACAGTAAAGCCTGCCTGAAGTGTTTATGACTTCAACTTTTGTGACCCATGACCCCGGCTCTTATATCCATAATGTTCATAACACCACCAGTTACGGGTTTTTCAGTGGCACATTTTTGCAAACCATGAAGGGATTTTAAGAAATGATACATTTGAGACTAATCACTAAACTCAGAATTATATAAAACATTATACAGACATACTGATAAATCTCATCAAAGCTTATTATGCCGCAGAGTTCATTTTATTGGTTGTCAGTGTTAAACATTTTTTCTTATCAGTATTTACCATTGAACACAGCATTTTGTGACATGTTTTGAAAAGCGGACCTTTCTTGTTAATTATTTTTTAGAGTAGAAGCAAACACGACACCATCCCGTTCTTGACTTCGCAGATAAACCTTTTCAGTCCTGCTCCGCCACCATCAGGACAAAATCAGAATTTGTTCAATACTTTGGTTTACGAACAAAACCTGCGTAATGTGTGTAAGGATGATTGTGTTTCTTAAGGAACCTTAAGAAAGCAAAATTCCCATGCCAAAAGAAAGTGTCCTGACTGAAAATGTTAAAAAAAAAATCAGTGCAGTTTATGGAGTATGGAGTAGTGACATCAGTGAGGTGAAGTGTCTGTGTAGAGCCTAAAGGATAGTTAATTATTAGATTATTATATCAAAATTCTGAGATGATAATTATCTTGGTAATCCTGAAAAACAGGGAAAACATTTTTCTCTCATGTGAATGCATTATGCTGCGTACGCACGCACTTCCTGCCTACTGTGAAATTATGTTTCACAACATGGTCAGTGTGTGTTGTACTTCAGGGTATTCTCTCTTTAGGGAATGTGTCTAGTTCAAAGGATTACTGAGAAATGTGGCTTTTGTTTTCCTCACTTTTGAATGTGCTAATGGTTTTTACTATGCTCATAGCAAATGATGTTACACGTTTTGGCTACCACCACTTCATCCCGTTTTCCAGCCATGTGGGTGAAGTTTGTAACTGCAATAAAATGTTTTTCATTTCTTGCACACAGAATATAATTTAGGCTTCTGTTTGATTTGACACCAGTATATTATCCAAAAAGTGACTGATCTCAGCTAGTTGGTGAAGCTAACTAGGCGGTCACTGTAGGTCAGGAACTCTGAAACATAAACTTTAAATACATTATTTTTAGAATAGCTTCCATGGCAACAGGTTGTGTACTTGTACACAGAGTGCACTATTTAGTTTAATCTTAACACGCCTCCATCTCAAACTCAACGAGGTGTGGAAAAAGCGCAACCATTGATTATAATAGGGTGGAGAAACAAACCAATACAACTGTCTTTGGGTGGAACTTGGTGCATATACTGTCTATTGTCCTACTGTACAAGGAACACGCGGCTACTACGCACATCCACGAGCGGCAGCGGGCATGCAGGTTGCGGCTGCACCCAGGCGCCCGTCAGCAGCTGATGATAATTAGGACAATCATTTGCTCCACAGCTGCATCTACCTGTTCCCACCCCGATGTGCATGAATGCACTTTTTGTAGCACAATAGCTATTATTAATATTACTATTATTACCTGAGCACAAGTGTAAGACTTGCATTTTCCTTTACTCTATTCATTGCTGATTAAAAGCAGCACCTATCTGGAATATTACACAGCATAAATAGGAAACAGGTACATGTTGCTAAAGTTGCGTGATGAATCTAGTTTCTGTGTGATGATGATATCAGCATGATGCAACAATGCAGCTGGTGACAGCATCTAGTGTGTTTCCTCTGCATTTGGTGATGTCTCTGTGTTCTCTAACAAAGCTTTAAGGATTTATCACTGCCCACTGTCCCATTCGTTTCCTGGTGTGAGTCTGTTGTGTGCACAGGCTGCCAAGAAGTGTACATCCGGATTAACATTGGGATTAAGTGAACAATAAGCACTGTTGCATGAATCAGGTAAGATAGAGGACATAGAGATAGTAGCAGGACAGGACTTGCACTGCAATTTGTTTCAAAGTTCTCATGTAATAGTGTCTTGTTTCTGAGAAAATATTCTGTAACATCTCGGCTAAAATTCTCAGTATCTGTAGGAGCTTTGCGGTTACCTTGGAAAAGCATTTCTTATCTTGTGTCAACAAGACTGCCTTTCCCGAGCCTGGTCTGCACACGCGCGCCATTTCTCTCAGACAGGAAGGGTAAAGGTCCCAGTTCCCCTTCTTGGAGCCCATTCTTCAAAAAAAAAAAGGAAAAAATTTGCCTCATGATTGATGTTGAATGTTGAATAAAAATGCTGGAAAATAAATCCACAACATACTATTTAGCCTCTACACGACTGGTATTATGGTACCTTTTTCCAAAGGGCATGTCAGTGATGATTATGTCCACAGAGCTGGTCCTTACGGGTAAATTGCAAATATCCCAGCGCACTGTGTCAATAGGCAGTCCAGATGCTCTGTTTTAAAGGATTATAAATTATTGTGATGATCATGAACTGCACAGAATCACATATTAAAACTACCTCCTCATGACACACTGTCATGAGGACACCCTCTCACCTGCCCTTGTCTGCCCTCCGTTTCTGGATGTGACATATATTATTGACGGTGCGGTTAACTGCCATGTCATAGTTGTCGCCAGCAATGTAGAATGAGCTGTTAAATTCAATGGCACCCTGGGGAAAAAAAAACACATTACATAATTAGTCGTCTGTGTTTCTGTTATTATTCAAAGTCTTCCTGCTGTTACCAAGCACTCGTCAAATCACGTCTGATGAGCAATCGCAGTACTGAGTGTACCAATGAGGACATGGCTGCAGAACGGCAGAGCATGGATGAAAACGAATATTAGTACATTAATCATAATAATCATAATAATGAGTGATAAGAAAGCAAACGAGTGATAAGAAAGCAAACATTAAAGCTCAGGTCACTGTAAACTTTATTAAAGGTTATTAGGGAGGGTATTCATACAGTATACACACTGGGTTTATTCTCTGCCTTTTATGTTTTCTTCTACTAGAAAAACTTGCAAACATATTGGAAGAATATTTATTATTTGCTGTCTCACCTCCAACGGTATAGCTCCGGTCCCACACATCGGATCAAGTATTATATCTGATGCCTCAGGTTTACACAGCCTGTTAAATGACAACAGAGTAACAAAGTTACAAAGGTAGTTTTTACTATCATACAAAGTCATTTTACAAATACAATACTGTAATACAAATAATAATAATATTATGTAGAATCCATCATTCTGCTTCTCCTCAGATCCCCCCATCATGTTCCTGACTGTTTCCCTTAGCTGAGCTGGGAATGACATCATCCCAGTAGAAAAGTAGTATTTCCTGATAGGAGGCGAAGGTTTAAGGAGAGAAGGTCTGCTACTCTGCACAGATTGTAAAGTTTTACTTCTAATAACTTTTTGCAAACCGTTGTTGCAAAGTGAGTAAGATTCAACATCTTACCAGATTAACAGCTTCACTGATCTACCACACTTATCTGCACAAACTATTTTTGACCTGCCAGAATTCTTAACATCTTTTGATTACAGAACAAAACTGCCCTACGGTGTTTTACATTACATCCAACTGCACCTTTCCTCACTCACCACCATCATTTATAGCTGACACATCTGTCACCTCAAACATTACATTGTTATAAAGTGTTTATTTCCAGTCACTTCATTAACTGTTTCTGCATTACAATGCTATGATTTGTAATTGTTTACGCAGCTATAATTGGAACGTGGACTAAAAATATTTTTGTTTCACTAATGACCTGTCTAACTGCCAGATAAGCTCAAAGAAACTAAAACATACAAACTTAAAACACACGACCATCAATAGTTTAGTCTGGGAAATTCTAACTGCAACTCAGGACAGATAAAACTGCGCTATCTACTGTTCTAATGTAATAACTCTTAAGTAAACCATTGTCTTCCCATTATGCCTGCAATCACTTAAGAAAGTAAGTCAATGATTTCAACCCAACACTGTCTCTGTTGAAATAGTGCTATTCCTACTTTGATGCAGACTGAAAACCACCACAAGCCACAGCTGCCTATCTCTGTGCTTCATACATAAATCTGGCATGTGCTGACACTAATCTGCTGATGATGCTCAAATGTCCAAATATTAGTAGAAGCGTCTTCAATGGTCAAATAACACAGTGAATGATTTCAAACATCTAATAAATAGAAAAATACAAGGACAGAATGCTTAGAAAAGCATTTAGAGAAAAAGAAACACAGGAAGCACACAAAAGCACTCTATGTTAATTTGCGTGATTAGATAATGGAAATTGTTACATAGCTGAGCTGGTATTTTGTTACGCCCCAAGATAAACACTAGAGATGATTTGTGCTGTTTTTTCTTGGCTGGTGTGATAGCACAGTCCTGCATATGCCTGTATTCAGTCGGGCACGTGTGCTGACCTCAGCTTAGTCATGCAAAACTTCGAAAAATCGCTGTTTAGCTATACCAAAGAGTTTTGGAAATATTCTATTGCAGAGGATCAGTATAAACTTATCGATCCTTTTCACTGCCCAACTTTGCTTTGTGTAAGTACACACACACACATTGTTCTCTAATAGATAATTATTAGACATTTTATGAGGCAGGTTCCTGCTGATGAGAAATAAGTGTGAGTGTTCCTTTTTCTCCTCATGTGTGTTATGCTGTGGTATTTGTGTCAGTGGGAGCAGGCAAATGAATCTGTTGGCTGTTAGTTGTGAGTCTGTGGTTACAGCCTGACAGTATTTTTGTCATAAACTCTTCCTCCTTCCCACATCACCTTGGTAGCAGTCCAAGGTGATAGCACCTGCAAGTGTCACTATGACAGTGGCATTACTACAATGGTTGGATGGTGGAAATATTAGAACTACAACTTTGTCATATTCAAACAACAGCATTCACTTTTCTAACCAAAACCATTCAGCAAATTAGAAAATTGGAAGTACTATACCTATACATATAAAAACAGGCGTACAGCAGACATGAATGCATTTGTGATTGCGACTCTGCAGGTACGGACGTGTTCCAAACATGCAGAGTCGGTGTGTACAGTCACCGATCATAGAAACAAAAGCTGCACAGACATACGCTCTGACGTTAACAAACACGAGCAGATGACAAAATATAAGTCACATTATGCAATGTTGGAAAACATCATCTGAGTTTCACAGAATGAGGTCGCCAGGATGGCGTGATGTACCTGTAACAACATGGAATTACCTGAGCATGCCATAGCACAAGGTTGACCGCAGAGTGGTGGGTCCAAAATGACTAATGTTTCTCCTGTGAAGACTCTCTTCAGTCAGTGCTATGCCGATCACCACCTCTTCATTGTGAATGTTTAGTAACACCTTAAGTACGGGAACATACAGCACGTGATTAGAAACCAATTTTCATTGTAACCATGGATACATGTTTATATTCTGTGGAGCTGAAACACATACTAGGAAATTAACTGCCAGCCATTTTAATTTGGATTAGTTGCTTCAGTAATTTTTCAAGCAAAACCTTTTTGTGGTTCGAGCTTTTCATATATTTTAGGATCTGCTGCTTTTCTTTGTCATATAGGATAATAGTAAAGGAAAAATTTGCATTTTGCATTTTGGATTTTGGTTGGACAACACAAGTTAATGTCTGTAGACATTAAACTGGGCACTGATAACTTGGCCATTGTTCACTATTTTTTGACCTTTCAGATTAAATGACTTACTGATTAATTAAGAAAATAATCTGCAGGTTAATCAATAATAAAAATATTAGCTAGTAGCAGGCCTAATATTCTAGTCTGTTTGGTGAGTTGAAACGTGCAAAAAGAAACCAAACGTGCAGACAATTTACTAATTATTTCACCAGGTATCCAAACATGCATGTAAATAACAGCTCAACTAAAACAGGAACCAAAAGCTAATTAAAACTCTGGTGTTAGCAGTCAAATACCTTGAGAGAACAACAATGCCACAACTCATTATGACCGCGGGAAAACCTTTTAAAATGATCATAGGTGACGTACACATCATCACCTCTGTCATTTGAAACAATGACAGAGCATATTTCAACTTGTCACATGATGTGAACAGCTTATCTTCATGGAAAATCTTTTTTCTTTTGTTACTCCTTACACCAAACATTAAGTAATGCCTCTCCAGTTTATCTGAACAGGCAGAGGGTTTTTCTTGGCGAGTGCGAAAGTATTCACTTCATGTCAGTCGAGTTTGAACAAGCACGCCTACCTCTATGTCAAACTTTGTCATGTCGGCTTTCCACTGGAAGAATTCTTGCACGGCCCCGCCAAAGTCTCTGGCTGCCTCGTTGGAGGAAAAGCTGTGCTTGTCGCCGGCCCTGTTGCATGTCACACGAAACTTGATGGGTTTGACCTCAGGTGCCGCCTCCTCTGAGTCCTGCATGCTGGACTCTGTGTCAGGCGTGCCCTCTGCCTTTGCATGGCTTTCAGCAGCAGGCGCCTCTTGAGGTGGCTCCTGTTGTTCAGTCTCATCCACAATTGCGTCGGTGGCCCCGCTATTAGGTTTTAATTTGGTGCCATTTCCTCCCTTACGGTAGCCCTTCTTCTTTTTCAGGGTTCTGTTTAGCCTCCAAACCTCTAAGGCATTAGTCCAGGGGAGTTTAGAGGCGAGCTGCTGCAACTCCAACAATGTCTCCTCCTGCACAAAGGACAGTGTTTATCACAATGATGGTAATACACTTAACATCAGGTAGAGCAAAGCGGGCTGTATGTTACCTTTGATTCCTTAAACTGGTAGTGATTAAATTCCTCAACTACAACAAACAGGTTGTCCACGGACCTCAGAAGATGGACCTGCAGTGGGGAATTCAACACATGGACAGATTGGTGGTTAGAGAAATACATCCTGTAGACTTTTCCCACTTTTTGCCCCGTATCGCTATCAATCAAAGCAACCTGTTTTATACCTATAATACAATTTGACAGCGAGAAACACCTTGGTGCAGCACAAGTTGGCTCAAAGTCTCGCACCTGGAAAAGCTTGTCAGTGGTTATTGGGAAGTATATGCGACCACGATCTTTGCTGATGCGTGCGTCCACCCCGATTTTCTCCTTGACCTCCTCCGCAGCCGTGTGCTCAAAGCCAGTGGGCACCGTCGCCCCAACGGTGACAGTGATGATGTCCGTGGAGGTGGCGTCACCGTCAGGGCAGGAAGAGGAGGAGGAAGATGGTTCAACTGTGTCTGGGCCCGGCTCTGAAGGCCCGTCTCCCTGGGAGGACATGATGTATGCTGTGTGTGTGTGTGTGCTGGACACAGAAGTAAGGTATAAACTGGATGGTGTGTGACACAGCTGGTGCCAAGCTCAGTGCCTCACCCGTGACACCTGCAGAGAGAGAGGGAGAGAGACAGAAACAGAGAAAGAAAGAGAGACAGATTTCAGACGTACAAGATCATTTGCAATGATGCAGCGTTATTTCAAATAGCAATCAAATACTGTCATGGTGTCAAAGGTTAGCATGCATAAATGTTTATCTGCACACGGTAACGTTATGAATGGACAGTAAATGGAGAGGTGACCAGTTAACTTAGCCGGCTAACATTAGCTGAAGGGAGCTAGAAAGTTGTGACGGATAAAAACAAGGTCACATTAGCTACTGACGCGGCTTTTAAATGAAACCTCTGCCGCCTCCTGACGCGTGTTTATGTGAAGAGCCCACCGGTGGAGCCTGAAGTGTTTTGAAGTGTGTTAAACTTGCTAATTGGAGTCAGACCAACCTGTCAAACACGAGGCGAAAACATGTTGTTTCCGCTCACAACACCAGTGACAACACCGATACTTCCGGAGCACTCCTTCAGAATAAAAGCGTCATTTCCAAGAACAGCGCACACGATCAAAATACCCCAAAACACTCCAGTACTCTTTAGTTCATAGTAAATAATTATGTTATAGTTTTATGCACGATTTTCTTTAAATGTCTCTTAATTATGTCAGAGGAGTATGTGCAGTAACACAGATTGCACAAATGCATTTTTGAATGTTGTTCAGTGATCAAAATTACATGACATGACATTATATTTATTTAACTGAATTCTTTGTCCAAAGTGGCTCACATTAATCAGAATCAGATTTATTTCTAAGTAGGTTTTCTTGATATGTTGGAGCATAACATACTAACATAGTTAAGAGAAGCAAAAATGTGTTTTGTTTTGTTTTTTGATGGATTAAATATTTGATTGGATTGGGTGGTGTGAACATGTGTGTGTGTGTGTGTGTGTGTGTGTGAATGTGTGTGTGTGTGTGTGTGTGTGTGTGTGTGTGTGTGAATGTGTGTGTGTGTTTGTGTGTGAATGTGTGTGTGTGTGTGTGTGTGTGTGTGTGAATGTGTGTGTGTGTGTGTGTGTGTGTGAATGTGTGTGTGTGTGTGTGAATGTGTGTGTGTGTGTGTGAATGTGTGTGTGAATGTGTGTGTGTGAATGTGTGTGTGTGTGTGTGAATGTGTGTGTGTGAATGTGTGTGTGTGTGTGTGTGTGTGTGTGTGAATGTGTGTGTTGTGTGTGTGAATGTGTGTGTGTGTGTGTGTGTGTGTGAATGTGTGTGTGTGTGTGTTTGTGTGTGTGTGTGTGTGAATGTGTGTGTGAGATACATCGTCACATTCTAGAATCAAAGATCAAAGGTCAAAGTCAGACAGTTTCCTACATCTAGAATGAAATCTCACCTCAGAGATCACAACACTTCTGACGAGTAGAGCGATTGCCTGCGATTAGAAGAGCCAAAAACTTAAATCGAGACTTGATATGACACCAGTTGAGACACCAGAGACCATCCTGGAGACCGGAAACACCTCTGAGGTCTCCATGGATCATTCTCCAGGATCTCCACCAGCCCAGGAGTCTGCTGTTCCTGCTGCCCCTGGCTGTGAGTCCACAGCCGAGGACAGCGAGAACCAGCTCCGGCTGTTTGTTGCCCTGCTGACGGTGAGAGTGTTGACCAAGTGTCACGCTCTCCAAAACTGCAGACAGGAGGAGTGGGTCGCCCACACCAAACGCCTGGTGAACCAGACGATGGAGGGCCTCACTGAAATTCAAGGCTTCTGCCCGGACGTGAAGAACACCAAGAGGGTCTGCAAGGCTGTGGTGAAAGAGCTGCAGAAGAAGCTCTGCAGCAGGCGCCTGCTGGAGTCTGTAATCGTATTACAGGATCCAGCAGTGGACGCGCTCATCGTCCAGTCTTTGCAGGCCCACGTCAAACAGCTGGCCGCTCGCCCTGCAGACAAAGGCACCACCCGCAGCATCTGGAGAGACGTGCTGCAGGTGTTGACTTTCGCTGTAAGTATACTCGCTGCCGTTGTCATCATGGCTCTTGTCCCATAAAGCAGCGACGTCCGCGGTCAGAAGCCTTTTGGGCCACACAGAGTGAGTAGCTCGCTGTGTCGGCGTGGGTTTTCCCCGGGGGTCTCCGGTTTCCTCCCACATTACCAATTCGGACAATTAGGCTAATTTTGACAATAAATAGAATTTTAACTTTATTTCTGATGTCTGATGATGATTTCTTATGTTCGAACTAATGACCTGTGTGAGAACCTTTGTGGTGTGGAGGGAGTTTAATACTTATATCTTGGTTTATTATTAATTATTATCATTCATATTTCATTTAAAGCCTAACTTGCACTTAACTGCACTCCCTTTTTTTGCACAAGTTGGGTGTTTTTTTTCATGTTAGGCTGGCATCTGTTTAGTATTTGAGAAAACTGATATTGGAAATTGATGTTCACAATTACTGATTATTGATTAACCCTTGTATGATATTTGAGTCAAACTGACCTGTTTAAAATTTTTACAAGAAAAATTGTACAATTATATATTTTTTTCTACCTGAAACTCAATGACCTTAGCTTATTTTCTGTGATAAACATGTACAAACAAAAAAAAAAGTTTGAGCACACATGCTACTATACTCCACACATTTACATCCTTCATATGGTCTTCGGATCACTTTGACCCGCATACACAGAGACACACAGAAACATGTCCACACACACATACACAGACACAAACACACACAGACCTGTGCACACACACACACACACACACACACACACACACAGATACAAGCGTTAATAGAAGTAATAAGAAGACAACAATGTGTAAACAAGTACTGCAATTCATAAGTACAGCCTAAATATAACATATAGAATATAAAGTATGAAGAATATTGTAAAATAAAGATATAGACAATATGTATAATATGGTATAATATGTTGAGCTTCATGCAGGAATGTTCAAAATGTTTAAGAAATCAGGTTTGAATTGTAAACATTCACAATATTTTAAGTCAGTTGAAAAGTAAAATAATATTTGCAAAGTGAAAAGTCCAACAAATGTGTGTTGATGTCACTCACCAGTCAGGTTAGTAGACATTAATGTAACATGGTGGGGGTGGTGGGTATTGAATCAGTGTCAGTGGGGGGTCTGGATTGCAATAAGGGCATTCAACCATGTGGTCACAAAACAAATCATGCAATTACATCAGCATCATTAAATATGCTGAACTGTTACAATTACTGATAAAAAACAACTTGCATGAAAAGCAAAATAAAAGAAAGAAGAATAAGAATACAAAGAAAAAAATTGCAGCTATAGTTAAGAGAAATATTTAGTCTACTGTCTCTTATTTCATAATTGTTTGCCACCACTGTTGTATTACCTTTATTTAGCGGGCATGGTGTTTGATTTAAATGGTCATTCTTAAAACTATACGAATAATTGCTTTTATTTTGAAAGTCAGAAAGCTGAAACAGGAAATGTAGTTGTTGATTCATCACGTCAGCTGGACGTATCTTGATCGTGTGTTTTCATTCACCGGCTACTACTTCCGGATTCAGCTCCTCCACATGTTACCGACAGAGGGCGCCATGATATAATGTTGTGAGCTGAGTGGGAGAACACTGAACAAAACCACCTTACCTTTCTTGTAAACAGCAAACAACAAAGAGGCAGGATAAGAAAGATAGTACATGAAAATCCAGATGGTGGAGTATCCTTCAAATACCTCTCAACCCCATACTTAACTGTGTGATGTAGTGAGACAGAATTAAAAAATGACAGAGGAACAAGAATATATTTTTCGTTACATTTCTGTCAGTCATTGTGTCGTTAATCACATTTAGTGTCAGTGATTCATTGTGATGCACATGCACAAGTATCTCCTAATGTTAATATAAAACTATGCTCTTATGTGATACAAAAGTGTAGCTAAATACGCTGTCACTGGTTCTTTAAATGAAAAATGGCCAGTAAGCATAGACAAAGTCCTTCATCCACAAACTCCTTTTCCAATTCTCCCCGGTCCTCTCTCATTTGTCATTAATGAAGTTTATGCGCAGAGTGGTGATAAGAATAAGCGTCTTCTCCTCTGTGTCACATTTGCTTTGAGTGATTAATTGAACCTCAGGGCAGCTTAAGTAACAGATTTACTTTACCTGAGAGCTGAAAGTAATTCTCCATCTTTTAACAAACGGAAAATAAAGAGAAGTTGTTTTCATATTTAGCAGCTTTCGTATTCACTATATACACATTCAAAACTCTTGATTAAAAAAACAAAAGCTTTTTTAAATGACGTTTTTTTATCTACAGCACTTCCTTTGACGGTAAAAACAGTCATATCACAGCTTGCTTGAGGTCTCTCCACACTGTGTGCAGTGGGTTTATTGAAAATGTTTTGTTGCTTTTCTAAGTGTTTGTTTCAGGTCAGCTTCATTCTTTCCAACTGATTAGTAAGTGCGAACTCTGAGAGACAAGTGGGCGTTGCGTTCATGTCAGGGAACAAAAAGTCCCACACAGCAGATGGCTAGTGTTGCACAGTCAGTACAGTCAAACACTAATAAACCTTTAGCCAACTCGATCTTATCTTATCTTATCTTATCTTATCTTATCTTATCTTGCAGAGGCAATTTTTTGCAAAGAGAATAAGCAAAGAGTGGCCGACAGTGAGAAGAAACTCAGAGCACAGTGTAGTGAAGCTCCAGCTTTGCTGCTTTGACAGAAGATCAAACAAACACAACTGGGGTCCCGTTTGATCTGTGTGTAACTCAGGTGTTATTCATGCAGGAAGACCTGGTGAGATGTTTCTCTCCTCACAGACATAACTCAACCTCAGCGGCAGCAACATGCAGTGTGGAGAAAAGACAAGCATGCCAGAATGAGGGAATATGCTCAAAGGTTTGATAAACCCTGTGGGATTATGCTTCAGATTCCTCTCAGTGTGGTGTTACTTGGTAGGATAAAAGTGACAGTTATGGAGATATGAGCCTACCTCTTAGGGCAGAAAATACAGCATATCAAGGAGACATCTCTGCCTCAGCATGGGTGCCTGATGACTGATTGATGACAGTGTAAATCAGCATCGGGGATTAGTATCAAAGACTATGATAGAGGTCGTCAGTGGTTTGCATTTGATTGTCTTGCATCCTAGTGAGTTGTAACAAAAGACACGAGTCCGCAGACTTTAACTAATTGGAGAGAAAAAAAACAGTGAATACAAGCTGAAATCAACTTCAACTTCATGTTTGCCTGGAGGGATGTGCCAGATGGAGACCATTAAAAAAGGGTATTTTATGATGCTGCAAATACAAAAACAGTACATGACAGTTGACAGCAGTGTGGCAGATGATTTCTCAATAACACCATGCACCTGTTCTGCCTCGTCTGCAGTTCACGCTATCGATTTTTAGAATAGATCAGGAAATGTAAGAAATTGTAAATGCGTGTCATAGTTTCCTTTTTTATTTCAATGATTTGATGGGTTCTACTTCGGTGAGGAGTTTTGGCGAGTACGGATTTACACAAGGCCTGATACAGATGCTGCAAGACAGGGTTGGTATCTACACGCAAGATGCAATTGACAACTGCAGGTTGTTCCTTAAATGTCTTGCAATGCATTTAAAAATGTATTTGCTTATTTGTGTATGTATGAGATGTATTCTGAAAAAGTGTATATTGACATTTTTAGAAATGTGCTATGGTTTTCTCTCTCATAGATTAAACTTGAACAATTAATGTTGCATTAAATATTGTAAACACAATAGAAATACACTCTGAGAAACTGAGGCAATGAGATAATGACTGAATCAGAGGCCACACTGTGCACTGGTGGGCACTTTTTACTTTACATGTTTAATAAATCCACATTAAATGTTTTTTATTATAACAAATTTTATTATAACAAACTTGCTTTGTTATGATAAAATTGATTTATTGAATATAATAAAACTGACCCTGACTCAACCAAACAGGTAAAAAGCAGTGCACAAAAGTAACATACCTGCAGTTGCACTCCCCACGCTGCAACATTTATTGCAGATTATTTACTTGCAAACCAGAGCTGCATGTTTGGCAGTGCTGTAGGTTCAAATCAGGGAAACCTGTTACATCACATGTTGGCATTGTTTTTGAAGATTCCTCGGTCAAAGTCCCACAGGTCAAAGACCACACACCTGTTCTGCCTCGTCTGCAGTTCACGCTATCGATTTTTAGAATAGATCAGGAAATGTAAGAAATTGTAAATGCGTGTCATATTTTCCTTTTTTATTTCAATGATTTGATGGGTTCTACTTTGGTGAGGAGTTTTGGCAAGTACGGATTTACACAAGGCCTGATACAGATGCTGCAAGACAGGGTTGGTATCTACACGCAAGATGCAATTGACAACTGCAGGTTGTTCCTTGTTGTTGGCAGTGCTGTAGATTCAAATCAGGGAAACCTGTTACATCACATGTTGCATTGTTTTTGAAGATTCCTCGGTCAAAGTCCCACAGGTCAAACACCACACACCTGTTTTAAAATAAAAGAGGTGCACTTATGAGTGATAAGAGCTCCACACATGTCTGTACAAAGCTTCCTCTGGACGATGAAGAAGAGGAAATAGTATATGGGAGCAGCCTTAAAGGCTTATCTGCTGTCTTCTTTCCAAGAGTGCTGATAATCACTCTGACTCTTTGTAAGTCTCAGTGCTGATTTCTATTCTGAACATAACGTGTGGATTATTCTTCAGACATTTTCAGAGTGATGCAAGTGCTGATTTAGAATAAAAAAATATACTGTAGATTTTAGAGTGAAGAGGTGTCTATTTGCTCATGGTCCCTTTTATCTGACTTTCAGCATACGTTAGTATTTGGTGGCCGTCTACAGTTGGATGTCCTGGTGATTGAGTGATCTATGATGTCTGTAACCATGACAACCCTGGTTTGGGTAATCAAGTGACCTCTGTGGCAAATCACCCTTTAAGTTTTCTGCCACTTTCTACTGTCAGATTACCCAAATGGTGTAAAAGAAATGATCCTTTGAAAATGAAAATCAACTAGGCAATAAAATTATAAAATTAAAAACTATTTGCAAACCTCAACGCTTACACATTATCACCTATCACATGCATTCAGGCCCAGATTGTATGCCAGGGTGGCATTTTTTCACATGTTGGCTAGCAGGAGCAGTTCCCACTCTTGTTCTATAGAAAGGAATAGTAAAAGAATCCCACAATGGATCTTTGTGCCATAAAAACAGTGAAGTCATCGTTTCCCAGGCTTCCCCCCTGAGGTGCCCGATGAGGGAGGTGTAAGGGTGAGGAACAGAGGGATGGTGGGAGGGAGGAAGAGACCGCGGAAAGGTTACCTCTGCTGACTTCTCTGCGGTAAACACAAACAAAAGCAGAGTCCGCCCCGCTGTCACTCCGGCCCCTCCAGCAGGCCCCTCTGTCACAGCCGGTGTGTCACAAAGTGAAATGTCTGCTCTTTCATGGCTTCACCCCTCAGACGGCGTGCAGGTGATACACAAGGCCCGACAAATGACTCTGACTCACCACCGGAACTGCGAAAGCACAAAAGACGGTGCGATGCAGTAAGACGTGCGGTGCAACAAGACACTTAGGCGTTCTCTCTCTCGTATCCAGGCTCACTGAACACACACAGACATAGATATATATATATATATATATATATATATATATATATATATACACACACACAATGCCACAGGCCTTTTAAAATTCCTCAGGGCCTTTAAGTCCTCTGAAGAGGTCTGTGCGTCCTGTGTTCAACAGCCAGAAAATAAGTTTGGACACCTCAAGGCTGGCAAAGAATTCAAATGTGATTTCTTAAGTCGTTAGTGGTGGAGAAGCAAGACGGCAGAAGCACGCCCGCATTTGCTAATCACGGAGCGAGTGAAACACTGTAGAGGTCTTCCTCATCTCTGTAATTGTTCAATTAGACTCTCTTGGGTGACTAGCTAATTGTTCCACCTCATTTGTGCGATGTAATATCTTCATATTTCATATTATGTTGCCTTTTAGGTTGGTGTTGCAGGCTAATATGAGCCTCTAGCTCACAGGAATGTGTCTCACACTGCTATGTCCTTTCAGGGACATGAAAGTCGTTTAGTTAGCTGTATGCTGAAAATCTTTCATGTTGTCTCCATGTAAAAGTCATCATCATGTGTTTGTTGAATAGGTTTAATTATTATAACAAAACTGTTACAACGATATAGTACACTTTAATTTTAGGGTACAAGGCACCCTTTACAAAGGGCTTATAATGGCATCATTAATGGTTAATACCTTGTTTACTAAGGGTTTATTATAAGTCAATCATAAGACATTTTTTTCAGGTTACCAGGTTGTGAAAAACCCCCACGGCATGTATTGTTCTCGATTTTGGATAATAATGCAGTTGTGTTGGTAATCCATTAATAAATGCTCATTGGTTTATCACTCTCTAATAAGCCATCAGGTCTGCAAATGTTAGTAAGAGTAAGTAAGTGGCCCCATTTTGTTATTGTTGTTTGTTTGTTTTATCTGGCTTCTTAAATGTGGCAGAATGTAGATCTGAAATCTGTTTCTAAACACCCTCCTACCTGTCAGCTTGAAATGTCCATCGATGCCTGTAACGTGCAGATGGAGACGAAGCGCTGAGGGCCTCTGCAGCGCGGCAGTTTGCAGGTTTGAGTCACCTCATTGTGAGTCAACAGCCTGAGAATAGAGAAGGTGACAGGCGACAAACAGAGCCCCGTGGATGGTTAAAAAACACGGTGAAGCACTCAGATGACAGTATCTGTCACACTCAGTCGCCATCACTACGAAGCTTTGAAAAGCTGCTTTTCTTCACGATATGAATTCAGTCATTCTTTTTTTACAGGTAAGAAACACATGGCTCCCATCACACTGGCACAGGTGTAAAAAACCTTATTCAGTCACACATTTTTACCAAATCTGAGACGTTTTGCATTCCCTCCTGCAACATTTTAAGTGCATTATGACCATACTGAATGTCCTCCCACATTCAGTGTGTTAGAACAGTTTGTACCATAAAAACTTTTCAGTCCTCTTTGTTTCACTCATTCTCTCCTCTGTGTGTTCTGTCACTGATGACGTGCAGTCACACCCCTCTTTAATCGTCAGCATCAGCTCTGCCCGCAGAGAAGAAGATGTGGGTCAGACAATAGGTGCGACAAGATCATGACGACGCACCTGTTCATAACAAAGAAGGGTGGTGCAAAGGGCAAATGTTTTGTCCTTTTAAAAGATAATGGGTTTGTCTGCCTTGGTGATTACGCGTCAACAGCGTCAGAGGTGGTGCTGGCGTGTCATGTCGTTTAACCAGCGGGCCTCTCGCTTAGCGCACGCTCTGCTCCGGGCGTGTGTGATGCAGCACATCGGCGTCAGAGACTATCCCTCACAACCTCTGATGATATCTGCCACACACTCAGTGAAAGTAATGCTGGTGGGAAAAAGTGTGGGGTTTCCATGGAGATGGGAGGGATTTTCCTTAGATCCACACTGTCTATTTTTACTTTTTGGGAAAAATGAATATGATTGCTAGCGAAAAGGTGAGCAGGAGACCTACAAGCAATTGGTGCCCGTGGTCCAAAGGTGTGGAGATGCCCATTGTGTGAATAATTTAAAAATCATGGGTGGGTTGGAGGGGCCTCAGCCCTCAGAGACCAGCAGGGCCCAGCATGCCGTGTTTACACCTCTGCTTACAGGTAGTGATGTGACTGTAATGTGTGTACAGTGTGAGCAGAAGTGGTGGCCATGTCAGGATTTAAATGACAATTACATTCGTGTGTGTGTGTGTGTGTGTGGGGAAGTGCTGCTTGACAACATGAGGAGGCTCACGTGACGGTCTTTTAAATTCCTGTTTCCCTGCAGCGCAATTTGTCAGAGAGAGCTGTCGGAGTCCGCCTGCCTCGCTCCTCGTACGCATGTCCGCTCGTTTTTCGGGCACACACACACACACACACACACACACTGCTGCTCCCTCCTTCATCATGTCGCTGTTGGACTTTTGAGGTCGCTCGTGTCTTTTCTGCTCTTTTCTGTTTTTTTTCTTCTCTGCGCTGAAGAACCTTTGAGCTGACTGGTACCAGGAGGGAGGGGGGACCCGGATCCTCACCCAGAGGACGCACACACACACACACACACACACACGCTAAAGCAGAAAAAGGAGAAGACCGCTCTTATTCCTGCACCGATTTCCAAGAGGAGCTGATTTCAAAGAGTCGGGCTGCACGTTTTGTCTCTCCTCGGCGCGCCTGAAGAAGAAGAAGAAGAAGAAGAAGAAGAAGAGAAGAAAAGAGAAGAAAAAAAAAGGCGCTGCAGCCTTTAGAGTCGGGGATCATCACCTGAGACCCGAGAGAGGAGAGGGGGGAGAAAAAAAAAACATAAGAACCCAACAAACAAACCATGTCGTCCACCAAATTCAAGAAGGACAAGGAGATCATAGCGGACTACGAGACCCAAGTGAAAGGTGCGGTGCGACTCTGTGTGTGTGTGTGTGTGTGTGTGTGTGCATTGTCTCTGCAGGACCGACCGAGGGAGCCTGCTCATCAGCATGCATGTCTGTCTCTGCATCCGACTAACGTACTGCAGCCCGTCTGCGCTGTGAAGAGAGCGGGGTGACAGGTAAACCGTGACAGTCAGTCCAATGACAAGAGCATCTGAGTGTATGCAGAGGTGTGTGTCGTCCATTTAGGGGGGGTTGAAGTGGGGGATTGGTGATTGGTCTGTCACAGTGTGGTCAGGGTCCTGGCCTGGCTGAAAAAGCAGTGCATGATCCCTGTGTTTAAAAAAGCAGTGCAGGGTGGAGGGCCCAGGCTGTGTTAGCACCCCCATTCTTTCACATTTCTGGGGCCTGCACGCATGTGGCAGGCCGGCTGTGGTCAGAGGTGCTGTTGGGGTGCTGGTGGGTAGATTGAACGTCAGGTAGATCAAATGCACAGTGCTCCGCGCCTTCTGATGTCTTGTGGCGTCAAGGCGGTTTCAGCATTTAATCCACAGACCTGCCTGATCACACTCTCCACTCACGTTTTTTCTTCGCCCCCCCCCCCGCCCCCCCCCTCATTTGATTCATTGTCAGTGATTGGCTGTTTTCTCTCACCTGGCAACATGGATTAAACACTCCATGGCTTAATGTCTCCATGGACTCACTTTTGCACATTCCCCACAGCCCCGTCACCTGTAACGTGATTTCATATGATTCAGGGCTGACAAAGACTTACTAGTAATTAGTGAAGCTGCAGATGCAGAGCTTGCTTGGATGCCTGTGGATGTTTATCTCTGTCCTGTGTTTGACATGGGGTCAGCTTGACTGTATTTGTTATGGGCTCTTGTCAGACTTGTGCTTCCCATTCAATCCTGCCTCATCCCATTATACCTGTACTTGTATGTGCATGCGATGAACTGTGGAGCCACATTCTGGAAAGCGTTACAGCATTGTGGGAAGAAAAAACAGGAGGATTGATAAGATATTCCAAGTCAATGCACGCGCCAACCCCGGGGGTTCAAGCTGTGTAAATAAACAATCCCAGTGACAGCTCATTCCTGCGTGTTGTGTAAAAATGAAGGGGTGTTCTTTGCGCGCATACAAACAGAGGAGGCTAGTTAAGAGCAGACATTTCCCTAAGTGCATCTGGGGTTCACTTTCAAGGCCCAGGACCCATTACAAGCACTCTCACTCTCTGTGGTTTCACTAATGTTACGCCTCGGGGGCTTCAGCTGATCATCCCCTGGGTCATGCACCAGTCCCGGTCTTTGGATGCTCAGGGTGTGAGCGGCTGGATTTGTTTGATCGATCTACACACACATTGTTCTTGTGTGCAAAGTGTTTTCTGCTGTGAGATTCTTAACCCACAAGACTTTCGCTGCCTCCGTGACCTCAGTTTTGTCTTGTGGCATGTCTTGTATCTACCATATCAACGTCCATCATATTGTGATGCTTTCCATTTTACCCCAGGAGTTTTTTTTTTTTTTTGGTAATTCAGGCATCAATCATTCAGCTTTAGATTCAACTGTGTCATGGGAAAATTGTTGTTCCACAGAGCGCCGTGCCCTATCCGCTCCTCTTTGCATTAAACAAGGGCCCTTTCTTCCTGTGAGGAGGAAAGGATTTGTAATTTATGAAGAATGCTGCTTGTTTCTCATTCACAGCTGGTGTGTTGCATCGCCCGCAGACACGGAGGGCCTTGCTCCTGACATCCACCGCCTCTCGCACAAACAATGGCAGTGTTAAGTTGAAGCAGGCAAGGAGCGAGCCTGTAATGAAATTCAGATTGGAAACTGCACCTGTCTCACTCTTGAGTTATTGCTTTATGGTTAATGAGTACATGGCAGAAGGGGCCAAATCATCAGTGGGTCATCGATTAGGTCATAACAAGATTGCAGGGTTGTTTTATTATGTATGAGGGCTAATAATAATAATAAAAAAAGAAATCACTGTGGTTTCAGCAGTAGTTTGACAACAAAGAAAAAAAACACTGCCAGTGCCTTTGCTGTGGCTAAATATTGAGTTTGCTTAAATGTGATGGCTGCAGGTATGAAATAATAATATGTATAACTCCTCTGGTACAGTGTAGCAAATCACTCTGCTAAAATCTTAACCCACTGCCATTAATGAATTCTTGACGACCCTCTAGGCTGGCTGCCAGAGCCGAGGTCTCTGAAGGACCTTGGGAGATGGTGTTCACTTCATTCAAGCTGTTCAGCTGGCAGGCCCCGCATTAGCATGTCAATAGAGCGGGGTCGCACGCTCAACAGAGGAGAGACCGACTGAGGAGCTCGGACTCTATTTTGCAGCTAACCACCGTGCAGTTTGCTAGAATGCAGCTCTGCCTCCTCCTGTTTGCCAATTTCAGAGGCAGCTCGTGAAGTGTCGCTCTCGGGCTCAGCCATCAGCAGCTGCTTGACGTTTTACGCTCGAGCATCTGAGAGTGACGGCTCATAACGCCGCATGAGTATGAACTGAACTTCCGGCCTCTCAAGATGTACACGTCTGGCCATTATGAGTTAACTAGTTGGGCTTAACAGAGAAAGGGAGGACGAAACTCGCTGATGGCAACAGAGAGAGGTGGTGATGAGACAAAGCTTTGAAACCAAACTTGAGCACTTGAATGATAATGATAGTAAGTGTCAAGACATGAGTGCACCCAGACTGGACTTTCTGCTGTTTTCAGTACATCTCAGTTTTATTATCGTTTGAAACATTTTGCTGTACTGCGCTGTGACTCGAGGGACAGCAGGTTGCCTGTTCTGTTGGCTGTCTTCCCTGAATCCCCCTCTGCAATGACTCTCTGATTCACTGTACTTGGCGTGCAGCACAGTTTTACCCCACTCTCATTTTCTGGTGCACTGGACTCTTTGTAATAGTCGTTTTCCTAGCAGTGCTTTTCAGATAAAAGTCAGCGCAATTAATGCTTTATCTTGATAGTTTATGTTCAAAGACTCACACAAGAGACTTGTTTTACATTTCAAGCCCTCCGCTGTGCCGCTCTGCCCTTCACACAGAGGCCTGCGATGGTAGTCATTTCCTAGATGTAACAATTGTCTAACTCAGTCATTACCCACACCAGTCATTACCCACGCTCACACCAACACACCCGCACACAAAGTCGGGTGTGCGTGCGTGTGTGCAGATAGGCCGACACAGCACATGGAACTGAATCATGTCTGAGAGGAGGCCCAGTTTCTGACATGATGAAAATGACACGACTTCATTTATTTTTCCTCCTTCCTTCCTGCAAACTGCTGCTCTGATCAGGGAAATTAATGCATGCGACCGCTCATGGAAATTGTTCAGTATCCTCCAGATGTGCACGTTCATGTCCACCCATGCCAACCACACACACACACACACACACACACACACACACACACACACATACCGAGGTGATACTGAAAAGGAAGCGTGGTTTTTACACCCGGGGTTCAGGTTTCTTTCTGTTGTTCGCTGCTAGTCTCTGCTGGTTCCTTTCTGCCAGACCAAATGCAAACAAATTTAACCTCCTCAGCAGACCTGATGAAAACCTGAGAGAAATGTGATCTGTATTTGTAACGGTACTGTGTGGGTGTGTGTATGTACACGTATGTACCTGCAGGTATATATATATATATATACACACATACCATACATATATATATATATATATATATATATACACACATATATATATATATATATATATATATATATATATATATATATATATATGTATATATGAAGTTCTGTGCCATTACATTAAATTATACATGATCGCACACATCAAATTATTAAGTGATATCATTTTATGTTTTTTGCAGCTTTTTAATACATCAGTCTGTCTTCAGCTTGAGGTGCGTGTGGCAACAGTGGTCTGAGCACAACAGGTTGTCATAAACCACACTTCTTGTTGCTGCTATGAAAATAAAAGTACAGTATAATGATCCTTTTAATAACCCTAAAAAGTGTTTGGTTAAACGCTGATGAGAATTTCGTGTGACTCTAGGTGTGTCTCTTTTTGTTGTTACTCCAGGCTACAGGCAGCTCTGCTGAGGGAGATGATGGCTGAAAGCCTTTCACGGTGTATGGTGTTTTTTTTTGTTTGTTTGTTTTTTCAAATGTTTTTTTAGCAACACTTTCTGAATGCAGCCTGTGGTCTCTTTGCACTCAGAAATACCTGCGACCAGTGATGTCAGCTCAGGTTTATTGCTGTTACAGAAGGCATTGCTCAGTCGATGCTGCAAACGTGTCTCATGATCAGAGCTCGTTACTGTCATGGTGTGATTTGGTTAGGTAGCTATTAACACCCTGCTGGGCGGCACGAAGCTGGCTTTGTGGAGACTGACATGTTGGGAGTTTAAGAAATGGTCGCACTGACTCAGCGGCTGCAGATCCTCCAGCTGACAGCTTGTTTGGCAAACCTGCTGCTGCCCAAAAGAACATTTGCAAAGAGAAAAAAAAAAAAATCTACTAGCTATTTAGGCAGAATAATCTTTAGCGGGACAGCTTGTTTATCATTGCGGTCCAATAAATTTTGGGCTTCATTCAGCGATGGACTGTTTGTGTGGCGTGGCAGTGACTAGTCAAACATACAGACGGCTCGAGTCGCTCTGTTGCTGACTCAGTTATGATTGCATGATTCACTTCTATCAATACACAAAAGACGCTTATTGCTTTCTTGCAGAGTTAGATGAGAAGATTTCTACCACTCTCATGTGTGTATGCGAAGTATAAAGCGGTTAGCTTAACTGCTATCCTGACTCTCTCCAATGGTGACAATATCCGCCTAGCAACACCTCTGAATCTCCCTAATGAACACATTACAGCTTGTTTAATTAAAAAAGAAAGTGTAAAAATGTCAAAGCGTTGTTGCTAGTTGTTCCAACCTGCTTCCAGTCTTTATGCTGGTTAAGCTAAGTTATGCCGGCTGCTGGCTGTAGCAGCTGTAGCTTCCTTTAGCTAGTTTTTCACCTTTTGACACTTTGATGAAGAAAATGAAGACTAATTTTTGTGGCACTGTTGTCCACCACCGCTTACAGCATCTTAGTCTCTCTACTCTTGTTTTCATCAGAGATTTACAGTATATTCAGCATGTGTGACAAGAGACGCACTTGTGGCTGTAACCCCTTAAAAAAGCAATATATTCACGTCACTCCGAGCTATCATAATGCCCTCTGCCATCGGTAATCAGATAGTTTTGCTTCAGAGGTCTCTCAACTTTGCTCACGCCGCTCTCGTCTCTGTAAACTCAGTGTGTGATTAATGCAGCTGCCTCTTGATAAATTGAGAGTTTGTTCTGTCCGTTTCACGAGGCTTGGCGAGATAATCAGTCTTTCACGAGACGGGTGATCTGCCAGGCGTTGATCATTTCACACAGTCTCAGAATAGGTTTTTTTTTTTTTTTTTAATGGTTTGTGTGCTGTCATTGACGAAGTAGACAGAGGTCCATTTAAACAGAGAAACACTTTCATTTTCTTGGTCATTTTGGTGCCAGTCAGTACATGATTTGCTTCTCATTTCATTCAGTTGTCCGTGCTGAAAGAATTGTAATTCAGCTTTCATCGCCATGATTGTATTACATGTCCAGTAATGCACTGCTGCTTGCTGGGGAGACTTAAACCTCATTACAGGGCTATTACTCTTAAATTTAATTTAAATTAGACTGATCAGACATAACAAACATATGCCTCTGCAGTAAAAGAAAATGGAATGCCTATTTGATAATTGAAACCATATATGCCTAACCAAACCTGCTCAAATAACTATCTAACAAATGTAAGAGAATTTCTATGTTAAAGATTTATGTTGGCTCAAACTGGTTGGTACACACTTGCCATTTCTATTTTGCCATTGGAAATTCACACTAATGTCAGGAAAAGCTCAGATCCCGAGTGATCAGGGTATCATCTCTGTTTGGGTTAAATTCTCTGTAACTTCATAACCTGCCATTACGTGAGTAAAGTATTTAAATGGTTTCAGACGCTATTTGTAGAACCAAATATTGTGGGATAACCTTCAGGAAGCCAGAATTTAAAACTGTTATTTGGTTTATAAGGATTCAGCAAAAGTTTTGCATCTCAAAACATTCACTGAGAGTCGAATGCAGTTCAGCGCGATGAAGAAACAGAACAAATGTTATTGCTGGAAAGTTGAGAGCTTCGTTACCCAACAGATATCCACAGTGAAATGCAGCAAAAAAAAAAAACAAACTTCCTGTTGATAGACAGTAACCGTAGAAACAGAGGAAAGAGGGCAAGTGTGCAAAAATAACTCTATGCTGAGAGTTTGAGTCACTATTTGAAGAAGTAATTAGTTAAGTTCTTCTAGTATAGGCTTGGGACCTGCTAGATTAACTTTATTATGTACCCTTGAATCACACGTCCCACTATAGACTTTAGATAATTGAAGAGTGCAACTATTTGCAGCTCACAAATCCCTCTCACGCTCCTCTGATGGTAGAAATAGAAGCATATGTGGCACAGGCTCATTAGTCATTAGGAGCACAAAACTCTGTCGTTTTCTTACGTGTGTTTCAATGAATTGTTTACTGCAGGGCTATAGCTGATGATTACCTTCTGTGTTGATCAAATCAACTTTATTGATAGTCTGTAAAATGTCTGTCTGTCTGAAAGTATTGAAAATGTTGAAAAAAAGAGTCCCAGTTTCCTTAAAGCCCGAGGTAACCTGTTTAACTACCCAAAGATATTCAGCTTATTGTAACACGAGACAAAGACAAGCTTCCAATCCTCACAAGAGACGCTCTGACTAGGTTGTAATTGTAACTGGTTTTGCACTTTTTCTCCTAACTCCTCAAAACGTCTCCAAAATAACGGAACTTCAACCTAAATTCTGCAGAAAGTGAAGTGGTCTCCTTTGCTTGTGACTAACCACAGGGTATATGAAAGTCATGTCTCTCCTCTGTCTGTGTCTCAGTCTATTTTTCAGCTGAACTCTACTCTCAGTTTCACCCACTTTGAGCCGGTGGAAAGCCGTCCTTGTGTTGATCTTGGTTCAATGGAGCTGCTGTTTCAGGGGCGCACAAGTGCTGTACTTTTATATAAAAAAAATGTTGCTGTATAAATGGAGTAATTTAAAATGTCCCGTGCTCTTCTTTTAATTTGATGTAATCTGTGATCGGAAGGAAACAGTAAAACGGGCCTCACAGCTCTGATCAGATGCTGCTGCAGAAAAATTTACACCACCACGTCTCAACGCTTACATCCGCACGTGCCTCCTCACTCAAGTCTGCCACCTATCCACATCTATCACACTCCACCTCTCCTCCAATAAGCTGCTCCCCGGGGACTGGTGCATGCCCATGTTGCCATGGAGACACCTCTCAGCCTGGTCCTGCAGAGCCGGATCTTGGATACAGCAGTGACGGACGGCAAGACACCGAAAGGGCGTGTTTCCGGTTGTAGCTCATACTCGGGCTTCCCTGAAGCATCAGCCTCGCATAACGTGCTGACGCGATGGCGATACGCGCACCGGAGAGGAAATCAATGTCAGAGAGCAGTGAGGAAGTCTGGGATGATTTCCTCCCCTTGCACTCTGAGCCAGAGCGACGATTGAGTGTTAGTGCTTATTTTATTGCCGTCAGGAGTCGAGCATTTTCCTTCAAAGCAGTGCCATTTAAGGTTTTTTAGAGTCTGAGGGGCTTAAATGAGCGGTGTGTCTGTTTTATCATCAGGCTTATTGTCACAGGTCGTTTTAGCAGAAGCAGAAGCTTTTATTGACAATGAGAGGAGAGCGGTACCTCCAAAAAGCTACAAGTTAGTGACAGAAAAGCTCCAATCACAAGCTTTTTTACAGTCTGGATTGATTTTTAGTTGATGGAACATGCAGTGGAAAATCCAATAAACCAGCAGATAATTAGGAGGGAGGATTAAGACTGAGGGACGACCGAGAGACTGACAGCTGACATGTTGCTGTAGGACGCCCCATCAGCTCACCTCTGCTCCAGCCATTGATTGGTCTCAGCTCCTGTCGTCTTATCTTTGAGTACACGTGCTGCAGCAGTTGGGGCTAATGAGGGAACAGGCGAGATAGAGACATGCGGAGAGGAACCTGCGCTGACATTGGGGGCATGCCCTCGTGAATCCAAAATTGCATTAATCATCAGGGGATTTACGGAAAAAAAACAAAAAAAAACAGAGAAGTGTTGGGGATTAGTTCATCGACTGGAACTTGTATTATGAGACTCAGTGCGATGGACAGAGAGAGAGAATTAAGGTCTGGATAAGGGCTGCGTTTGTCTGTGCGTCTGCTTTTCATGTGAATTTGGCTCTGCAGTGTAGAGCCCAGATACTGCAGAGCTGAGTTGGGGATTAGGTTAGTGAAATTTGGCTCAGAGTGGCTTTTGTCTGGTGTGTGTGTGTCTACGTACTGTGTGCATCGTAACGCATGGCGATGATGTAAACGCCCAAGGACGTTATTTGTTTGTGTTTGTGTTTAATACCTACTGAGGCTGGTTATGATTTATAATTTATCCCCATTACACGGAGACATGTAGTTCTTTCACCACCACACTCACTGCGCCAGTATACAGTGTTGCAAAGAAAAAACACACACACACACACACAAAGTGGAATCTGTGCTTCTTATTGATTCATTGAAACACTTAGATGTATACTAAACGTGGCTGTAATTATCAGTAGAGAGGGTACATACACTATACGTGAGATGATATTTCAGCTTTATTATCCTGCAGTGAAGTGATCCATCTCTCCTGCTCCTCCTCGGGCTGCCTACTGTCCCGTACAGCCCAACTTCCCCTGCTGCCCCCAGGATGCTCTGCAGAAAATCCCTCTCATTCGCTGTGCTCCAATTTGATCTTGACTCCATTGCGTCAAGACATCACGTGGCCCTCTTAAACAGCAGACTTGCAGTAAAATGCTGCGCCAGTGCATCCCCACCGGTGTCCTGAATTGACTTCAGGATTAAAAGTGTCAAAGATCCATAGAAACCTCTCAAACCATACCTGCAGCATGATCCATTTACTGATGTTCATTTGTTTCCTACAAACATAATAGTTATATTTGACAAAAAATGTCACGCTGCCTCTGTACAGCCCTGTTAAGGTTCAGCCATGTTTGTTCGCACACATAAGAACGATGGCCCTCTGCTCTTCCAGATCAAAATCAATGTTCTCCGTTCCCTCTTTGTTCACTCCGAATTACCAACTCAATAAACAAAACAGTAAACTCAAGGCAGCCAGTTGTCCTGACTTATGGAAAAACAAGAAGTGGGTGGTTTAACTTGCAAAAGTTTACAAACCAAGGCCAGAGGAACAGTACTGGACTGAGAGGTGATTCTGGTGAAGAGGCCACAGTGGGTATTGCAGGTCATGTGATGCACACTGGCCCAAAATGACTTTTTCCCCACACTCATTCATTACAGAAAAGAAAGAAATGCAAATGGCAGTGCAGGTCCAATAGAGCTGAACTATATCATTCATTTGTGCAGAGGCTGGCAGGAAGTCAGCGTGCTCAGCCAGAGGAAGTCTCTAACCAGCTGTACTGGAGATGCTCTGTGGGCCCAAAAACACAAAATCCTGCGGAAGCCTAAAAACCAGTTTGGGCGTATTCGTCCTGTATCAAGAACTTTTGATACATGCATTATGCAAACCAATACACGCTTCCCCTAACAAGCTCAACAGGCATAAGGATTAAGATGGAAGGATGGATTTGTCATTTGATGAATTTCTTTCATTCTCAACAAATCAAACTTTTTACTGACACATCACAAGAGGTGAAGGTTTTCAGTCCATTCAACCTAAACCTTGTTCCCAAATTAATTCAATTTTGTACACCAGCCGCAATTATTGCTAGAAACATCACTATGCTATGCTGTGGCACAGCTGCCAATACAGGGTTTTGTCTTTGAGGGTCAAAGTTCAAGGATCTCCAGCATCCTACTATTGTTCTCAGAGGTTTCCGGTGCTATGAGGAGACAAGTGTCCACTGCGCTTTCAATTCCTGTCCCTAAACGGTGCAGGAGAAATAATAATGTGGAGCAGGTGTCCAGTGGAAAGGGTAGGGCTCTTATAAAGATAATGTATGGGCTTGAGGTCAGGAATGCAAAGTGTTATGAATATATACTGTCTGCTCTCATAATATCCTGTATACAGTACAGAGCCATAATTAATCAGTATAATCATTCACACAGCAGCAGTAATGAATCTGCCCACAGAACATCAAAACATGACCGCTAACCTCAGACAGATATTTAGACCTGCTGGAGGTCTAAAACTGAGGTCCATTTTGCTAACACTCTGGATGCACTATGCATAAATATATATGCATGCACATGCACACCAACATATTCTCCTCTGTCCCAACCTACTTTCAGCCTAATGAATTGCTGTTATGAACAGACTACATTTTAATACACATGGACTAAATCCCAGTTGTCTGCGGACGACTCCAGTTCAAAAGAAAAAAAGCTTTTGATTCCATTGGATCTGAGACGTGCAAAGATACTCCTTCATCATTAGTTAGTGTTACAGAAAGCCACTGACTAGAAATGTTCATGGATGAATGCAGCTTTTGGGATTTATTTTTGCATTTGCTAAACATTATAGGGAGGTTTAGAGGGAAATGTATTAGACTTTATAATTATAGTTGACACATCAAACAGTGCAGAAGCAGTGTTTAGTAATGGGAAACAACTAACTGAAAGAAACAGACAAACAAGGTTTCCAGAAAGGCTGTTTTCATTGCATATGACTGAACCATTACCAGAAGGTCCATGTTAAGCACAATTACACAAGAAAAAAAAATCTAATTTTATTGTAGTTACATGGTCCTCCAATGATAGGCTCTTATAAAGATTAAAATGAAAAATATCCTTCATAAGGTATTCTGCCCTTCATATGTATTGTGAGTTGAGCATATTTTAGCTGCTCCAGTCTCAAACCCCCCCTTTCCTCTTTCTCCATCAGCCTTTTTGTCTGAAGATAACCCCCACCTCCTCTCCAAAAAAAAAAAAAAAGGCAGATGGCTCCATCTCTAAATAGAAAGACATGGAGGCAACTCACAGTAGGTCTGCCACAGATAATAGCTGCATGCTTTATCAAGCAGGAACATTAAGGGTTTAAGGTTTAACTTGCTCACTTTGAATCAGAGGAGTTGGGAGCTTGCCCAGACGGTCCCACCTGCACCGGGCGTTCTTTCTTATCCCTAAATCCAGTCACAGTATAATCAGAAACACAGTTTGAAATTAAAAGTCAACATATTTAAATGAGCCAAATTTTATAATATCTTTGGTCTTGAACAATGGGCATGCTAATAGTTAAAAGCCTAAATTGGCTGCTAAAAGTCCTTTTTGATTCCATAAACTGGTGTTTATTAATTTCCCTGATCACTACACATGCAGTTTTATTGAGAGACCCATCTGGAAAACAGTGCTTTGTCTGTGCTCAGTGATATTCCAGCTGCAAAGCAATTAGCTTTGTTTTGAAAGAAAGAAAACCGGAGCATCTATTCTGAAAATGGGGCATCCGTGTTTAGCATGTTTACACAGCAATCTGTGGGTTCAAAGACTTGTTACATGTATGTCAGAGAGGTGGGAAAGTGATGGCTGTAGTTCAGAATTACACAGATAAAAATAGGAAGAGAGATCTCTTCTATTGAACATGACTTTTTTGAGCAGCTTTAAAAGCACTTGATTTATTGGGGGTCTGAGCCGGTGGTCATTCTTGAAAGCAGTAAAGGCTTGTTGTGTGTGTCGAACTGCTC
Source organism: Scortum barcoo (assembly GCA_023238725.1). Taxonomy (NCBI): domain Eukaryota; kingdom Metazoa; phylum Chordata; class Actinopteri; order Centrarchiformes; family Terapontidae; genus Scortum; species Scortum barcoo. Next base: position 16,817,851 of record CM041537.1, read on the forward strand.
ACTGAGTGTTTTATCTACGCTATAAATGCTGGTCTTTTTTTATGCCTTCACCTGTTAGCAAATCAGAGTGGAGACAATTACAGATATCAGGGGGATTTACTTATGTGAGGAGCATAACGATAGTGCACAGGACTCGTTTTGGTGGTGTTCAAAAAGACAAACAATGATCTTCACTTTTACTGCAGGCCTACATTCACAGAATTCCTCCTCCTCATTGCACTTTGAAAAGGACCAGGGGTCGTTCACTTTGAACAAGCCACAGCCAGTGAAGCCGCTCAAAGAACTGGGAGTACTTAGGGAATAATTCTCCAATTGCTCATGGTTTCTCAGAGGGAAGGGCACACTTCTGGTGTGCGTGACCTATTTTTCCGCACTCATCTGTCAAACGCAGAGCTGCAGCTGGTGGTTCAGAGTTCCCTTTTTGTGAAAGACTGTTTTCAAAAGTCCTCTCTGTCACTCATGCAAGTTGGTGTCACATTTTCCTGGGGCATTTCTCTTGGCTCGCCTGCTTTGGCACCATTTTTCTCTTTTAAAAGAAAAAAAAAATCTCAAACATTGCGAACAGGGAACAGAGCTGCACGCCTGGGAGGGCAAGACATTCCTGACAGCACTGAGGCAGGAGTGGTTGTATCTCTCGCTGAGCTCTGGTTCAGGGCTCCCACTAAAAACGGAGCATTTAAGCCCTCAGAGCTGGCAGGGAGAGAGAGGGAGGGAGACAATGGTTAACCACAGAGTGAGGCATGCCGCTCCAGGCTGAGGCCAGGCGGCACGACATCACAGGGAGAGAGAAGGCTCGGCCGCACAACATCACTGTTGCAGTTCAAATGGCAAGCTTCCCCTGCAGTGAGGGCCAGCATATATCCACGAGGAGGGCTTGGCTGACCAAATTACACCCTCAACAGCACGAAAACACAGTCTGTGTCACTGCTGTGGTTTCACCATTCAGTCAGCAGTTCATCTGCCCGGCAGCGTGTCACTATCATGGCTCAGATATGAATAAAATCCATCCTCAGTCCTTATTTTTTAGGGTTATAACTGGCAGTGACTCATGTTGTAACTCAAGGATGTTACGACATGCATGAGACTTACATTTAGGAAGTTCATTTTTCCGTTGCTGCTTTCGGGTGCATTTCCATGCAGACCTCTGAAAGACAGAAATTAACACAAAAATACAAAGACGTGTCCTTTGTACATGGAAACCAGAAGATAATGTGATCAGGTTTTTATTCCTGTTAGACTTTATCACTTAAAATAAAAGAAGTGAACATTTTCTAAAGAACACTGCCTTCATTTTGTCACCACAGAGGTTCGTTTGAAGCAGTCATAAGGACGACAAGAAAAACCTAAAAGCACACAGGCACCTGATGTTTAATTCTGCTGCTATTCTACTTGACCCAGGAACTGCACTGTGTTTTTTATGTGACAATAAAGCCTCTTTAATGTCAGATGATCAAAAAACATTCTGGTTCCCAATAAAGGACGCTCATTAGCTTGGGAGGGTTCCTTCCTCTTGAGAAGTGACACCACTCATCCTGTTTACCGCAGCTCCTTCCATTGGGTCGTGTTTTCGTTCTGCAAAATAGGCCTTTCTCTGTTCCTGAGTCGAGACATCATTGCTGCTGATGACAGCACTACAAAGAGGAATCAGGTTTCTCTTTGTAGGGTTCCCACTGCCGTGAAGGATCCGTAGTCTGCCTGGCAGCGTTAGGCTGCTCTCGAGGAGAAATGTTACTCGCTCCAAGTCGGGGGAGTGCATTAGCTTCTCATTAAATCAGTCTGATCTCTCGGCGTGGCCACAGCATAGACACTTACGAGAGGTCGTGAGTGCAGGTTATCTCGCAGGCTTGGCACGAAGCCTCACTGGTTATTCTCACTCTCAGCTGTAGGCTTTGTGATTGCTCCTGGTCTGAAGGAGTGTAATGAATGATTCCTTTTGTGCATCACAACTGTGATCTACTTTAAGGTTATAGATGTTTAATTTAGTCGTCCTGCTTGGCTTGTGTTCGGGAATATGTGACTGTGATATCTGTAGCATTTTGTGTTGTATAGATTCTCAGTTAATGCACGAAGCTCTTTGCATATTTGGGAGCAAATGATTCCTAAAGAATCTCAAAGGTGCTACAAATAGTTTCTGTTTTTTCAATCAATTATTACTGTATTAGTTCATCTTTAGTCAGCAAACCAAAAACTAAATTTCTGCCCAGACTGCTACAGAAGTAATTACACAGCATTTTTATTGTACGCTGAGTCACAGTGTTTGAGGAAAACCTGCTGGAACAGCTTCACTGAAGTCCTGTAAATGTTTGAGAGAGCTTCTTTCCATTTCTGTCTCTTGTAGTGGCTAGTTAATCACTAACATATTTGTCTCGAGTCAGTCAACGTCAGAAATCTTTGACTGGGAAAAAAAAAACCTAATATTCCCTGTAACACTCATTAAAAGTATGTACATGAAATAAAGCCCATCTTAACCTTGAATTGTTTGTTTGGTATAACTGTACAGAGGTATCATCTTAGATTTTATAATGATTTTGCTGTTTCCTTCAGCTTCATATGTCAAATAATAATGTAATACACTCCATAATAATGCATTGTTTGACATTTCACATTATTATTATGTGTGGCATTTTGGACCGGGGTGTGTTGCACTGTTGTGACAGCAGTATAAACAGTTGGGTCATACCATTTTTGTCTGGTGTTTTGATGGACAGAGATCCGTAACCAGCTGGTGGAGCAGTTCAAATGCTTGGAGCAACAGTCTGAGTCTCGGATCCAGCTGCTGCAGGACCTGCAGGAGTTCTTCCGCCGCAAGGCAGAGATCGAGCTGGAGTACTCCCGCAGCTTAGAAAAACTGGCCGAGAGGTTCTCCTCCAAGATCCGCAGCTCCAGGGAACACCAACAGTTCAAGTGAGTGTGCATGATGAATGATATTTTACATACTGTGTATATTTATGCTTTCTGATAAAAAAAGGAGAGAAATGTTGACCTCATGCTTAGTGAAAGATACATAATACATGTGCATCTTCACTAAAAAGAGCAGTGTCCTTTACTCCGCTATCAAATATTATATCATGATTAATGTTCAGTTATAGCATATTAGGAGAGTAGTGTCTGTAGTCTTTCTGTCACACTGCAGGTACAAACTCTGCCTCTGAAAGGGTTGGGGTGAGGGCCTGTATGTAACCTAGGAGGCAAAACCCAGGGAAAAAAACCCACAAATATTTCACTGCTGCTCATGAATCTTATTGCTATTAGCACACTGTAATATTTGGTAGTGACTCAGCGGCATTTCAACATATTTAACTTATCTGAATTTCGACAGCTGAAGAGTAGGAGGACATTGTTTAGAGAGATTCAAATGGGTAAATCCAACTGAAACAATAAAAGTTGGGGGTGGACAAAAATTGGATTTTGAAAAATGAGGCGCCGTTCTCCCTCATCCACAGTAGAAATTACGCCCTTGTTTGTGTGTCGTTGTTTGAAAGCAGCAGCATTTTCATATTTGCTCTCCTCATTGTCGTTTACTATAACTCAAATGCCTTTTGTTCAGTTTAAATGTATTTTCATTTTCACTGTCACTTCTACCTCTGTGCACGAAGACCACAGAAGTTTGTGTGCCAAGCAACTTTATCCCCTCTAAACACTTCACTATTTATAACCTGACTGTACGACCCAGCCCTGCTGCTAATCACAGTGCCTTGTTTGATTACAGTGCAGAACTATGCAACAAAATACTCCATTATGTTTATGCGCTGTGAGGCAACTTCTATTATTACAGTCAGGATCCTTAAGATGCCTTCAAAGGTCAGCTGGTTCTGGTGTGGCGATGAGGACGCGGTTCATTAAAGGCTGTTGAGCGTTGGATATAACATATTCGACGCACTCATGGTGCTGTAATTTAGCACTTAACTTTATGGAAGAAGGCTTTGAGTAAAGATTAACGCTTCATTATGCATTAAATTGCATCCATTATGCATAAACATGGCAGACTTTCCACAAGCTCTGCGTCAGGCCATTAGTCACCATGAACGTGGAGGTTAATGTGAAATTAAAAACCATGAGATTTATCAAAGATAGTAACTTCTTAGCAAAACTAGTCCAGGTATCATACAGTGTTATTGGTACTACACATATTGATTGTTGGTCAGATCAAGATGGAGAGCTAACATATCACTGTATTATTGAATAACAGAGTTAAAGGCCATTGAATGTCATCAGATCAAAATCAGCTCACTCGTAGCTTTGACCCATTTGCAGCTCTGCAAACACTAAAATGTGCCCTGGAGAAAAAAAAAAAAAGAGGGATCGTCTACACAGAAACCACCACTAACACATTGATACATGACTCACGCAGGGCATGAAATTAAGCGCTGCCGCTCCCAAAATCAAGCACCTCGGGGTGAGCAGGCAAGCTCAGTTCAGTCTGGAAATGGGATACTAACCCAGCTGTGGCATATATATGAGTCCAGATCATGTATGGCTCTGATTCTTGCAAATGGAAACAGCAGGACTGCATTCCTGACATCTCCAGTTTGACTGTGTGTGATATGAAGAGGTCTGTCTGACTCTGATGCTGACTGATCTACTGGATGACAATGTTATTACTGGCCTGCTCAAATGTATTAAAGCCCAAAACCCAAATAGATATTACCAAGCTCCTGCTCAGGCATGAAAAGACTTCTGTTTATCCAGAGGACACTACAAATCCTACATTAATTTAAAACAAAAACAATAAAATCCCCTAATATTATTCAGTAAACACAATTAATACATTTAAATGAGCAGCAATGCTGACCACTACATGTGCATATAAAGCATAGTATAGTGTAGTAGCATAGATTAGCATAGTTTGCATACAGTACTGCCCTAATTTTGACAGTTTGGATTATGTAAGCAGGTTCAGCTTCCCTCTTTGTCAGACAATGGTTGACACCATGATCCTCAAAAACACCTGTTCTGTCTGCTTTTCTAATATGTTGCAATCCATCTACAGGAGGCCATTTTCCATATGATTTGTGATTTATGCACGCCAACTGAGTGGGTTACAGTTATTTTACAAACCAGGTTTAAAGTTTGGGGTCATGACAGTGATTTTTTTTGTTAGAAATTAACAGTGAAACGTGACCAAACACAAATCACAGATGCACTTGTGATTTGCTGACTGTCGTGTTTTCGGCATTCCTGACACTTTCACAATAACATCAAGTAGATCAAGTATGTGCATATGCACCGTATGCAGGAGAGCAGTGTGTCTGTGTGTGTGTGTGTGCGAAGTGGAGGACTGGATAATTGAATCCAGCTGTGTTAGAGGAGGCGTGCTTCACTCTGGCATCTAAAACTTGGCTGACAGTAGACAGAACTATGCTGCCGCGACACCGTGGCTTAACCTTTAGACCGCACGGTTGATCTTATCCACACAGTGAGGGTCAGGTGAAAAAAAAAACACCTAATCCTTCAGACACATGTTCTAATGATATTACACTTCACACTGCCAAGAAGTGTCTCAGTGCAGCGTCCATACCAAGGCCACACATCGATGCACAGTGCAGTGATACCGAAATGAAAGCAGTTGTGGCACTTTTAATGGATGCCTTTGAACTCCATTTACTCAGCAAAATGTGTAAAGTACAAATGTCAAAGGATTAAACAATAGGAGGTAAAGAACTGAAGCGGTGACAGACCACAGAGGAAGTGTGGGTGGTTCGCAGGCTACCGCCCAGGCTTAACTTGTATAGAGGATGTAATATTCTGTGGTACCGAAAGTTTGCGTTACAGTCACACCGCACACTCATTCCCGTGTATTACAAAAGAGTAAAAACAGTTTGACTTCTCTTCATACTTGAACGATATACAGTGCACATGGAATTCAAATTGACTGTATATCACCCAAAGTGAGTTTTTTTAAGCTTTTGGTGGAGCCACAGACAGGCTTACAACATGATTGCACCTTGTGCTTTGTGCTCCTGGTCTGAGCAGGCAGGCAACCACAAATCCTGGCAATCAGCTGTGGCACGCCCTGCACAGTGCCTTTTCTCCCACCTTAGTGTATTTAAGTTTATGGAGAGCCACCAAAACGCCAAATGGACTTAGGCAAGAAAAACACTTGAGTTTGTCCAATAAAAACACTTTGTTGGCATAAAGCCCCATGACGCAGCATCAAAAACAGAGAAAAAAAAACATTTTATGCCCTCAAATCTCTTTGTTTTGTGTGCAAAGTTTTGTCTTTATTAGTTTCGTCTTGATATGTCATCTGATAAAACAAATCTGAACTATCCTTTTCCCAACATCTTTCAACATGCCAATGACCGTCTTTCATTGTAGTACGAGCTGTGTAGAGCACTTCTGGTGTCTCGTGCACACCTTTATGTTTTTGGGGGACATCAGAACAGAGCAGTTAGAAATTGAGTAATCTTGACCAGGACAGTCTTCCATATGTGCTGGATCACAGCCTACAGTCTGTTGGCTGAACTCTTCCAGTGCAGATTCATTAGTGAGCTGAATGCCACTGTAATTTACAGCTACAGCAGCTACAGCTACACCGCAGCAACCCAACCAAGGATCATTTTGCCCTTCCACTTTACCTCATTTGCCACAGTGGAAAGACACACTGAAGGATTACTTAGCCGCTCCATCCTGCAGATAGTGCATCGCTTCTTTTTTTCCCTTTCTGGTTCACAATTCCTGAGAGACAACAGCTAACTTGATTTTAATTATGGAGCAGACATTTCAGGGTATATCATGAGTGTGATATATAATGTAGCCCATCGAATTAGAGTGGATTGGTATCGTCTGTCTGTCATACGCACAGATTCAGACGTAACATAGCACCATTAGAAAAGCAACTCATGCAATATTGATATGGAGAATAACCTGTCTGGGAGAGATAAGACAGGGCTCGTAGCAGTGTCCAAATTGGTGTGTGAGTGTGTGTTAATCTCTTTGTGTGTGTATCCAAGCAATTGGTTTGGGAGGAACTGGGGGAGAGAAAGTGTTTGATATCTTTACAGTGCCAGATCTTTGTACAGTATATGTAAGTTATTTCCGCTTTTGAAGCTGCTTTTGCTCATTCCCAAATGATGCATCTGCTCATTTCATGGTCAGCAGGGCACGGCTTTGAAAATGTATCAATGGATATTTCTTTTGCAAGTTAAGTGCAGTGCCGCCTGTGTCCAGAAAAACGTTTGTCTTCAAAGAGCCACGATGAAAAAGTGCAATGCAGTGCTTTAGTCATGACAAATTATAAAGAATTGTGCCTCCTCAGATGGCACATGATGCTTTAATGGCACTTCAGCTTTAGTCCCATTTCGTGTGAGCGTGTCATCTCGCAGGAGCTGTGAGCGGAGGGAAAAAAATTAAACCACATCTCTCTAGGTTTGGTTTGTTTGAGCACAGCAGTCGGTTCCCTACCTTTGTCAGTCTGACAGATCCAGCTGGTGGAAGTCGGCATGTACGACATCAATAGGTTAGCCGGTTTGCAGTTTGCTTTTCAGATCTTGTCAAACCTATCTCTCCTCTTCATCGACGCTGCACTGTGCTCTGCTCTGCTCTGCTCTGGCCCCTGTGTCTGTGCAGCTGTGCATTATCAAGTGTTGGCAGTGCGAAAATAAAAAAAACAAAAAAAAAAGCTAAATGTTGTGCAAATCAGTAATGTAGCATATTGAAGCCCTTCTTGAAAATGGGGGCAAGACGGATTTGAATGGCAAAGCTGGTGGCGTGTGCGCACGTGCCCCTTGTCTTTTGTCTCTGGCTCTGTCTCCTTTTCCTTGGCTGTTTCATTGATAAGCAGCAGGCAGGCAGTGTGGAGGGGATTAAAGGCCTTCACAGAGCCGAGTCCTGGTTTGATAAATACACACTTCCTTCTGGAAATCCTGGCTCAGACACATCATAGGCTCTAGGTGATTAGATGCTTGCATCCAGTGCAGCCATGACTAAAGCATGTGCACTGTTCTGCACAATACTTGCTTGTTCAGGGTAGGTACGTTGTGGGGACGGCCTGCCATCAGTTTATCCTTGAATCAAAGGATTATCACAATATTCTGCAGTCATACACTCTTTCTTTGTCTCATCCACTGTCTCCGCGTCTGATCTCCTTCACGCTCCTCCATGCAGTCACAGATTATACTGCATGTATGTATCTGCCTCGCAGGGAGAGCGAGGCAGTGCAGACCTTGTAGCAAAACATGGAGACAGTCAGGCAGTGCTTTGCAGGATGAGACAGATGTAATAGGATGCCAGAAAGCTGCACTCGTCTCTCCAGCTCCTCTTCCTTCTCACTTCCCTAGAGACTCTCAGAGCTTATCGTTTGCCTTCTGCATGTTAATGATATCCTGTGTATAAATACCGAGGGCATAGAGCCATCCAAAACCAACCCTTTCTGAAGCCCTCCAGATTAATTGACCCGCAGGCTCTCGACTGATACTCAGCATTTTACGGGAAATCAGCGAAGAGAAGTGGGCACAGAGTGGAGATGGCAGAATGGGTTTTGCTGCATGCTGAAGTCGAGTCTTTGTGATAGATGGGCCTCTGTATAAGAGCTGGTATAGGAAAAGTAGTGTCTCTGTCCCATAAAATAAATCCAGAAGCTACATTTATTGCTAGGTTAAAATACTCCCTCCCAGAGATGCGGCTTGTACACAGGCCTAATTACCGACCTCCTCCTTCTAATTTCTGCGAAATGAGGACAGCAACCAGGAGAAAAAGGGATCTTGTCGGGCCCCTTTCAGATATATGTCGTCGAGTTTCTTCTATAAATTACTGTCCTTAAGTTGTCAAATTCAGTAGTTGATGGAAGAATAAGTAGTGATACCTCTATGGCAAGGCTGGATTAGTACCCCCAGGGGCCCCTGGGCACAGAAGCTCATAGGCCCCGCCTTCAACACACACAGACATGCAAAACATACTCCTGCACACACACACGTTTACACCATGCTACCCATCCCCATTTTCCGCTGCATTTTCGCTCTTTTTTTCGCTCGCTTTTTCCCGCACATTTCTCACAACCTCACTGACAAGGGGTCAGGTACAAATTAATCACACTGTTTTTAACCTTGTCTTTACTTAAGAAAAAATGATACAGGATCTGTGCCATGTAAACCACCTGTTCTCTAGGTCCACCCACCCTGACCATTAGCCATTCACTGCTATTTCATTCATTTGATTGGATAATGACTTTTTTTTCTCATGGCTGAGGGCCCTTGTGTGCTCAGGGGCCCCTGGGCCCCTGGGCACGTGCCCAGACTGCCCATATGATAGATCCGGGTGTGCTCTATGGACTATGTAATGGATTGCAATGCAAGTTTGTGTGGATATTTATGGTCCCCAGAGAGTGAAGCCTAATGACTTTGAGGATCCAGTGCCTTCTTCTCCCTTTACCAGATAGGTTGCTACAAACTTTAATACACATGGAATGACACATGTATGAATCCTATTGCCTTAAGTGATTCATTGACTCCTTCTTTAGCACTACCATGAAGTTGGCATTTGCAATTTTCATTTAAATGTATCTACATCCGTGGGATGCATTGCCATTAAGTTTGATACATTCATGCTCACCTTAGGATGAATTTTAACAATTTTGGTAACTTTTCAGCCAGCACCCTTATTGGGTCCAAATTTTTCATTTTGTCCTTTACCTATACAGTTTACTGTATGACCAAATGCCTGCCAAACTAATGATGTTGCCATCACCCTCAGCAGCACTTTGAGTTTAATGCAAATTAGAAAATCTAAGATGCTAACCAGCATCCTAATGTCAGCATTTAACTCTAAGTGCCAACCAAAGGCGCTAGCATGGCTATAGACTCTTAATTTGGTTTGGTCTATTATGAACATCATTTGACTTTGTGTGCATATTCCTGCAGATCAGACCACAAGATACATACATTACAAAATGATAGGTTACATTTTGTTATCAATGTGGCAAGAGGAAAATAACATGGCAGCCCAGTCAAGTGAAACACCTAATAATCTAAGAGGGAAAAGTGACCTTAAGCAGCAGATTTAGCAGCAGTATCAGATTGGGGATCACAGGTCCGCAAGCACTCCATTACTGTCTGTACATTACTTCTAATGTACAGACAGTAGTGTGTTTAATGGAAAGCTGAGGAAGATGAAAAAGGGGCCAAAATGGCAGACTGCTTGTGCTTAGGGATGTGATGAAGCATCTCTAACCACTTTTAGGGATTAGCACAGAGTTGAGGTGCTTGTTCCCTAAACCTCTCAACCACAAACAGCAATTATACACAGAGGAGCTGCGTCCCTTACAGGCAGATAGGTCAGTGAAGCAGAACTGGTACAAAATGAGGGATGGTGAGACAGTAGAAATAGGCCATCCCAGAGGAGTCCACATTAGGTCCTCTATTGTTAGTAAAACTTCAAATCCTACCCATCCTTTCTTTGCATAGCCTGTCAGTCGGGCACCTCTCAGCAAACGAACCTCCAATTTAATGATTTTATTATTACTTCTTGGTTGCAAGACTGAATTGTGGCGTGGATTGATGGCTGGATTTTCTCAGCTCTTTCAAACCACCATTACATTTCTGTAATCGCAAATTAATTGACTCGCCTCTCAGGCACAGTGCATCCCGGGACACTGATCTCAATCTGACGGTGGAGAAGCAGGCCCAGTAATAAATGGCTAGATGAGGTTTGCTGTGTGCACCATCCTGTTTTCTGTTGGGTGTCATGAGAACAGCGCGCTACTACGGCCCGATTTATGCACGTTCGGGGGCAGAGTTAAGTGAAGGAATAATGGGCAAAGCACTCTGGAGTAGCTCTCTCTAGGCTCTCTTAAGGGGGGGTGGGGGGGGGCTCTTTGATGTTGGTCCTGCTCATCCGTTTTTTCTGCTCCACAGTGAAACCCTATCCCCCCACCCTGCTCTGGCTCTTTCCCTCCTTTGCTCTCATTTCCCTCTCTCTCTCTCTTTGTCTCCTTGGGGTTAGATGATTGATTAATACTCAGATAGGATCCAGACAAGGGTTAGGGTTTGAAGGGATTGTGTCTCTGTGTGTGTGTGTGTGCCCAGTTCGATGCCTGTGTGCCTTTCTGTTTGAAAGCGCTCGAGGCGGTGATGGTTTAAACTGATTATGCTGCAATCAGGGCCCGTGGCTCCCCGGATCATTATGGTCACCAGCATTATACGTATAACAAGTTGATGCCTTACTTGAGCGTAGCATCATTTGGAGTCAGAGACAGAGAGGAAATGATGGAGCGAGGGAGGAAAACGTTCACTGAGGCAGAAATCGAGAGAGAAACGTTGTGGTATTTTGTGCCATGAGAGGTTGACCATGCAGCTGTACTGTTTACAGTCAACATTAAAAGGTTTATCTTTAGCCTAACAATATTATTTCTGCCTCTAACTATGTACTGTGATATACACAATACAATACTTTATGATGGTTTCTACATACCTGCAAAACTAATGGGAACCTCAATCTCAGCCCGCTACTTAATAAATATTACCATCTTTAATAATATTAATATTTATATAATCATAATCATAATATAGTAACTAATATACCTCATATAAACATGATAATTTTAAGTAAACATTAGCGTGCTAGGACTGTTGCATGAGTGCTGAAGAGAAGAAAATGACCATTCAAAACACATGATTACCTCACCATATTATCAAGACTTGGTTTTATTCTGAGAGACATTTTAACAGGCTTGCTTTTCCTCCTTTTTTTATTTATTCAGGAAAGACCAGCACCTTCTGTCCTCAGTAAACTGCTGGTACCTGGTGCTGAACCAGACGAGGCGAGAGAGCCGTGACCATGCCACCCTCAGCGACCTCTACACCAACAACGTCATCCTCCGCTTGGCCCAGATCAGCGAGGACGTCATCCGCCTCTTCAAGAAGGTGAGTGGGAATACCGTCCTTCCCTCTTTGTTCCCTGCTACTCTTTGACCACCAGTCCATGAGTGCAGGGGAGATACAAATACCAAACATATTAGCTTTAGGCTTGTATTGGATGGGGCTCACCGTTTTGCCTCGGCGTTACTATAAAGTTGGACTCGCAAGGTAGAGGTTGCTGCTGCTGAAGTGAAAGCAGCTTCAATAACTTTTGGCTTCAGTTTGGCCGCAGGATACAAGAAATGTGATGTTTTGAGCTCTGTCTTCCACGGAGTTCGCGGGAGTCGATGAGTTCTGTCTAGCCCACGGAGCAATCAAAATAGCAACGGGGAAAAGTCAAGCTGAGACCCCGCAGCCCCAGCGAGTGTGAGCAGCGCTTGGCTCACTGTCAGCACATAGCGGAGATGACTGAGGCCTTATCCAAACATCAGTACCCTGTTTTCACCTTGCAGGCTTTCCTGTAGGTGAGCTGCACTCTGCTTACTAGGGTCCATTCAGATATTACTCTGTGTGTGTTTGTATTTGTGAACATGTGTCTTATTTTTTTATTTTTTTATTTTTTAGGTGCCTCAGGTAGCTTTTTGTGTATTTGAAAGTATGAATGGATGGGTGTGCTGCTGCTGGTGCTCGCTGGCAGACGTGTTGGGGAGCAATAAATAATGGATCAAAAACGTCAGAGCTCTGGGGGACATTAAAACTGAAATGAATGAATTTGCTTTGGATGATGGACTGCTGGACATGACAAGGTGATCAAGGACACAAAGTACAGCTGTTCACAGACACTTGATCAAGGGCTTGTTTAGCATATAAACAGCTCTGACTTATAGTGGGGATATTTATGATATATCATATTTTTTTATCTCATTTATTATGTTCCATACGATGCAGCACATGTACAGATGGTGTGTGATATTCTATGCAGCTACCTGCTTTGATTGAACCTAAATAGACCAGCCATAAACCAGAGCTGAATACTTCCAAAGAACTGAAAATACCCAGAAAATCCCTAAAAATGTTCTTGCTGAAAGAGCATTGAGCTGCTGAAAGGCTGATGATCGCGTTGGGAGGCCGTGTTCAGAAAAACAACAAGGAAAACAGTCTCAAATCATTTAGTGGGAGTGGTAACTGTGAACGTCTACACGGCTGCGTGTTTCTCTGCTGTCTGCTCGATGCTCCACGGCTCTCATCATAAATTAATTACAAAGGAAATGAATGAATAAACTGCAGCAGGTGCAGCCGTTCTACGTTTTTTTGGGATGATTTTCAGAATGCTCATGCGCAGCCGTTACTACTGTAAGGGCTGCGAGATGATCTGCTACAGCTCTTACACTGTGTTGCATCACAGCCGTTCACTCGCCAGTTGAACCTTCCCTGCTCCCCCCCTCTCCCCCCACCCCTGGGTCTCTGCAGTACATGCTGCAGTCTGTCTCACTTCGGAGCCACTCATGCATGCAGATGCCATTCACCAGCTGCTGGAGCGCCTCTGAGGATTTTCCCCACTTATCACATTCGGTCCAATGCTTGCCTGAGTATGACTTAATGCCTGCACTGCAGATGAAAACAAAGTAACAACAACAAATCCTGTCTGTGTTTCTAAGGTTATTTAGTCTGATCTCCTCTGCGTGGATTTCATAAGCTAGTTTAGTGAAAAGCTGTCAGTGCAAGGTTTTTTTTTTTCCATCTCTCTTGTTGGTAATCAGTTAGGTTTCTGACTCACCAGTAGCAAGTTCAAGCACAGTTATTATAGCTGAGCAGGGTGTGGACAAAAATGGGAACTTTCATCTGTCTATGAATCCTCTGAATGGTGGGAAGGTGTGGTCTGAGTTGGTTGTTTGTGTGTGTGTGTGTGTGTGTGGGTGGGCGGGTGTGTGTGTGTGATTGTTTTGCAGGACTACTTGTCTGCACTCTCTGTTCAGTTAGTCATTCACTGTATACTGTAGGTGCAGTGAGGTTTTCTTTCAGCACAGCTCCTCCTTGTTATATTGATCTGGCAGAAAAACGGTTCTTCTCATAATGATTCATACATTTAATGGACATTATGTATCTTGCTGAGTCACCATGTTGCACCAGAATAAATGAGTCAGCTGTTGACACTGATAAGAAGAGTCTAAAAAAAATGGTGAGCGCAGGTTTTTTTTTTTCCATTTTTGTCCAGTTTTAAATGTTATTGCCATATTTGACAGCAAACCACATGCCGTGCTCTTTAGCATGTAGCGAGTGGGGCAGCAACTATTGTTTTCTGCACACTGACAGTCCACCTGTCTCACCTCATTAGCTGTACGCTGCATGTATCAGTGTCCAGCTGACTAATGTCATTGTTTCAATCTTGAACACAGCCTTCATTTTATTGACCTTTTCCCTCAGCGGTTCCCCTTCCCGTCCATCACCTTTAAGTAATTGAGAATCTGACTGGCACGTTGAATTTGTTTTGATGTATTAGCATTTTCAGTTCAGTTTTCGTTCATTTTTCTTCCCTATAAGTCAGCTTTCATATTTCTCTTCCTTCTACAGCCGATGATCATCATCATCTTATTAACTACATTAGAAATTCATAAAGAAGTAAGAGCGTTATTAATTCATAAGCTTAGTTTCTATAAGTTTATTTCAATCATATGGGATATTGTAAAAGCATACTTTACAGCTTACACAAAAATGGGCTTGTACAAGCTTCTTTTGGTCCCTCCAAACACACCATAAACTATAATGCCCATGTGTCTTTTGTGAATATACTGTATACTCTGATCAAAATGTTCTCTGTGCTGTGGTGACACTTTCAGGCAGGCAGAAGAAAACAAAAGCCGAAGATCAGAGTATGTGATTAGATGGTGGAATTAAAGTAGGCTGTTACATTTGCCTGGAGAACCATTGCACATATGGTAGACATTACATCTACTGTATGACTAATACAATAGGTTGAAATTTGGCAAAAAGTAAAGTCTGATTTCATCTTGATTTTTTTTGTTTTGTAGAAGTGTACATCGTGTGCCAAAACCTACTGAATATCCACTAAATCAAATGTACCCAAACAAAGTGAAACAGAGATCTCATAAGAAGTTCTGTAACTCAGCCTATGTGTTTTATGAGTGCAGGGCCAATTGGTAATGTCATAGACTAGCTATTAATGGCAGCAAATATTAATGTAGTGGAACATCCACTGTAGTGAAATTAACTGGAAGATTGTACAGTTTTCTGTTTGCGATTGTACTGAGGATTTTTTTTTAATTTTTTTTTTTGTATCACCCTCTCTCAAACATAACAGTGTCTTCTAACTGTGTGAAGATGAAGAGGTGTTGCTTCTGTTATTTTTTATTTATTTGTTTTGTGTCAGACCATCACACGCCGAGACACGCTGGGGCTGTTGGTGCATTTTCTCACCTCAAAGTCTTCAAATAAAGGCTTTGTGGCTCTCTCGCCCACACAAACAGATTTTATTACATTCACTACGTCAGTTATTTCTCCTTCCAGTCCAGATGTGCCCTGTGTTTTTGATCGCAGTGCAAGTTGTGCGGTGTGATGGCTGTGAAAAAGTAAAAGTGCACGGGTATCAGAAGCTGTGTGAAGACTTAACTGTGTGGCTTTCACATAGTTTCGCCAGAAGTCTCTTCAGGATTAAAAAAAACCAAAACAAATTAAACTGGTGACAGTGAGAAACATCAGCTCAAACAATCTCTTCGCCATTAACATGAGATATGAAACTGGAAATGGGACTTGTTGTTTCTCTTGATACATTATTGATTTTTATGTATCTCTGTAAAGCAGTGAGACGTTAAAAGACGTTGTTTTCTTAGTCAGAGGATGTCACACATTGTCACAGATCTTGATGAACACACACACACACACACACACACACACACAGAAGTAGTGGATGAAAATGCAGCTTACCAAAAGTGTAAATGCGAAGTGCAATATTCACAGGAAATGAAATGTGTGTGTGGCACAGCTCACAGTCACATGTCTTCGCTGTTCAACAACAAGTACAATTGAAGAGTGAGTAAGTGCATGTAATTGAAACTTGTGATCCTGCATATTTGAACCGCACAAAGACATTGCAAGCCTCACAACGCTGCTTATATGGTTTACAATTGATAAGATGGGCCTCAGTAGTAATTCAACAAACACATTTTTGGTGTCCTCCATATTTTCATTTATTTCCCCATGCAGTCTGTTTCATGTTTGACTGGAAGGAAGATGGAGGAAGTGGTGGTTTTGCTTGTATATTTTGAAACTTTGATTTGAAGAAAGCCCAACATCAGAAATCACAATTTGCCTCAAAGGGCTCTATAGTCTGTACCACATATGCACACCCTCTCTCTAGTCCTTGATTTAGCTCATGTAAACTTCCTTATTGTTATTAAATTCTGTGAGGCTGTAATAGTATAACACACCAGAAATTCAAATTGTATTGGATGACTAACACAAGAAGAAAGACCTAAAGGGATGGGGTTTATGGTAAGGTTATTTATTGGTGAGTGTTTGACGAGTTGAAATTTTGACCACCTAGTGGGTGAGATGTAAAGTCAGTACGATTCATCCTCTTATGTCCTTGAATGTCTCCACCAAATTCTGTGGCAATCCATCCAGTCGTCGTTGAGATATTTCTCTGTGGCTCACTGAATTCACGGTGTCAGCACAACTGAGCAAGTTCGTTCCAACAGGTCACAGCCGAAGGATCAAACATTATTTTCTTCCTCACCCCTGTTCTTCCCTCTCGCTGTGTTTCAGAGCAAGGACATCGGGATCCAGATGCACGAGGAGCTGGTGAAGGTGACGAATGAACTCTACACTGTAAGTAATGCACTGTGTCTCCCACAGATCGATCCCTCACACCTTATCTCGTCGCAGAGCTCATCCCCTTCTTTTTGCTCCCTCTGTCTTCCTGTAATTTTATTTCACGTTGTCTCTTTTTTATTCTCTTCCATCCACTTCTTTTTCTTCTTTGTACACTGTGAAAGGCTTTCTTTCCTTGATACTCTCTTTTTAGGCTGTTATGGGTCTGCTGGCAAATTGTTTTAGTATATAAATGAAAGACTTTGTCTTTGAAAACAAATCCCACAGTTGTGTTGGAATCTGGAAGCACCAGAGTCATTTTGTCCTTTCTTCAAACACGAACGCTGACGTGTGCCTGTTATACACTCCAGTTTATTAGGTACAGCTAGTTAAAACCAAAGCAGTCTAATGCAGCAGCCATGAAATAAATCCTAACTTGAAAGGTTGGAGAGGTGTTGGTTCACTTTGGAGGCTGTAATTTAAACTGAAATTGAATTGTATTGCATTATACAGGAAGGTACTCTTATTATTTACTCTCTCATTTATATAAACGATTCAGGCGTGATATAATAAACACCTGTGATGCAACGTAATTCAACTGCACAACAAACTGCAGGCCTCCAAACAAAAACTGAGCATTATAAACCTTCATGGAGGGAGGATTTATCGCAGGCCTGTTGTATTAGGCTGCATTACTTTCAGCCAGGTGTACCTAATGTACATTGTAGGTCAAAGTTTTTTTTTTCTTGTTTGGTTATGAAATAGTTGGAAATATATTCAGGCTCCCCCTTTAAATCACGCATCAGATTTGATTAAATTGTTGTTATTTCATTCCTCAACCTTTTATTTATTGTATGCCTGCTTTTAGCACAAATGGGATCACAATGATGGTGATGGATGACGAGTGAGGGAACGAGCGCGGCAGTTGTAAATGATGGAGCGGAACGGTGCATTTCTCTCTCAAGTCGGACAGTTTCTGGGCTCGGATTGCTTTCACATCTGGTGGCTCGGGGGGTCACATCACCGGTCGTTTCCGTGGAGGACTGTGAAATACCTGCCCGTCTTGGCACGCGGCTTTGTCACTCGTTAGACTAGTGTTTGCCTAGTCTTTGTGGAGAGGTAGAGAGCTTTTTTAGGGGAAACAATGAGCCGATTATATAACATGCATCTTGTTTCCATAACAATGGATGCGCTCATTCATTTGGGGTCACCTGTTCCAGCTCAGTTGCTTTGCTGTATCTGATGTCACCACTTCGCTTTACACTGCATTGTCAGTTACTATAATGACGAGCTACTGCCACAATACAACACTCCTTATCTTTGTTGTTGTTGTACTGAAACCGTTTTCTGTTTCATTTTAATGTTTCAGTTAAGAAAAAGGTGCTCCTCATCACTCAGTTCTTGAAAAAAGCTGATTTCTCAGCTTTTGCACACGCACAAATTGACTTTTTTTTCTTTACCTTTTTTGTGAGCAGCTCTTGGGCATCTTGCAGCTGCTCACCATATGTTTTAATGTAAGAAAGGTGTTATGGATATGTGGATGGATGTTTCCTGTGGTGGTTTACAGACAAAATGTTTTAGCCCAGAATAATCTGACATAATAAATTTTTCATTGTATTTATAAATTCTACTTAGACTTTACTGTCAGCAGAGTTTTTGCAGTCAAAAATGAGTGTAACATAATTAGAGGGCAGTATTAATGAAGGTAGGATGTTTCCTAAGCCCACGTTTTCCACTGTTGTGCTTTTAAATTGGCTGCCAGTATATCAGACTGTGTTGTTATAATAATGTCAGATAACATGTGCAGTCATTTTTTACAAGTTATGATTAATGTTTCTAATTAATGTCATTTTATCTGCAGGATTGTATTTATTCTACAGTAATTGGTCAGAGCTAAAGAACTGAATTGTTAATAATAGGATTCCCTGCAGGAAACCCTGCGGATAGATGAGCGTATGTCAGGGATAAGGACATGCTGTACTGGTACTGCACTTATTGAGGGAGGCTTAGTGCCCCAAACTGGACGAGCTCCAGGCGACTTCAGCAATCCTCTGCCCCCCGAGGTGAAACAGAAGAGATGGCAGAGCTGCTTTATATGACTTATTCATCTCTGCAATGTGATGAGAGTCAAACTACCAAAGGGCAGAGCTGGCAACTCTCCCTGATCCTGCCATCTGTACATTTGGACGCTGAAACAGTGCTATTGGGAGCATGTGATAACCAAAAGTGCACATATGTTGATAATATCCATGTGCATTTTAAAATGGCTGTTACCGGTCAAGTACCTTTAAAGACTGACCAAGGCTGCTACATCCTAAAGTTTATTGCTTTATGTTAATAAATTTAAATGCGATTATTGTCTGTCTTCAGAAGTTTATGCCTGCCAGCCATTTCCAGTGTGGTGTCCAGTGTCAGGATGTATTTCAGGTTCACTGTGGAAGCACATGGAAACAGATCATTTATTCAATACTTTTTATTATATATCTGTTTCAGGCATTCTCCACTCTCCAGCTGCTGCATAATAAAACTCAGATGGTCCATTTTCTCATGCTCTACTTGGCCTCAGCTGCAGTCTGGCTGAAAAATTAAAACTCCAAATGTTGACGTATAGCCCCGTTCTTCCTCTTCCATGAGAAGAGGATTGTGGGAGTTGTGTGAAACTTGGCAGCTAAGGTGCAAAATGTATTGCTGCCATGACGCAAACCATGAGGATAATAATTTTGTGCAAATAAAGCACAGTACATTTTCAAGATCCACTTGAATGAGCTGAGTTTTGGAAGGCTTTGGAGGGCTTAAGCTTTTTGGGCCCAAATATAATTAAGGACAGTACAAATGAAGCTGACTTGGCATAATCCTAGAAGAAATGTCCCCAGTCATAACCTGTGGAATAATTTAAAACGACACCAGAAGAGTGGTCATCACAAATGGCACGCAACTGGAAGTTTGAAGTACTTCACAACTGACTGACATGAACCGACGCTCACATCAGTAACGCAGTCTGTTGGAGGAAAATAAAGTATTGTTTTTCATGGCTGCACCCTTGTTAGTTTGTGATTGTACAGAAATAGCTAAATCAATGGTGTGGCCACATGGTGATTGCCTTGTGGTATTTTCTAACAGTTTTCAGTGGCTGCCAACAAAATAAATTTTGCTGAAAGAAAACTGTGAAATCCCATTTGGATCCCTGGCTGCTCAGTGAGAGGTAAGGGAGAGACACAAGACTGTGGGCTGAAGCTATTGTTCAAATATTGTTTTAAGTGTGACGCTGCAGCAGGAGTGTTGGTGAGATCCTGTTGTCTGAGTCTCGTCATTAATATCAAACCTGAAATGGGAAATAGGAGCCGAAGCCAGAATGTAAGAAGTCAGTCACTTCCCGTTCGGGGTTTCTTTACTTGTACCTGTTTTAATTTCCTGCGACACAGACTTAATATCCCCACTGGGATCAATAAAGCTCCAGCTTATCTTATCTTTCTGATCCACCACCTTGTGTCTGATGTCTCGTACGCGGTTGTTCTTTTGTCAACAACAACACTGAAAATCTCTGTCTCATTCATTCATTCATTCATTTGTTGTTGTTCAGTTGTTGCCATTCATTCATTGTTTTCTGAGAGTATTTATTTACTGCATGTTAGTGCAGAAACAGAAATATCAAACGATCATAGCTGCTGCATATTTGGAGTAAAACATCAGCATTAATTAATCAGATTAGTATATTTTTCAAATAACAAAAATCATATTTATTTTGTACAATTGGTCCATTTTAACCTACTATTTTAATCTTTTCATAACAAGACACGCATTTCTGTTGCTGTTAAAGTTAATGGCCAAATGTTTATCTACTCTTATAAATAAAGATTTTGCTTTTTGCCGTCATGTTTTTTTCTCCCCACTCATGTTTTATTCCCTTGTTGTATATCACTCATCATATATAAAGATGATGAAATGTAATGTTTGAACAGGACCCTCTTCAAAGCAGGTTCTTCTTACATCTTACTGGTCTTCTTCTGCAAACGGTCAACTTAATGTTTTGGTTGGACTTTTGCCCCACATATATTGTACCATGATATCCCTACATGACCTTCCTGATGTACAGTATGGCAAATTTTTGGGGTCAGAGAAGAGAACATTTTAAGAACAGACAATAAAGGGTGGGAATTAAATGCAACAAAGGTCCCCCGATGGAGTAGACAGAGGGATGCTGTGATTATTCAAGGGCTTAATTTGTTGGAATATTTCAGTTTATGTTGAAGTATTTAGTTTTGGTCATGCCTTCATTATGAAAAACTCAAGCCATTCACTCGCCGTTGGGTTTCGTTCACCAGCTCAGGAGTTAGATAGCCTTAGGCTGTCGTCAGAGGACTCAACTATACACACACCTCCTGTAGACACAGCTGAAGCTCAGTCTTCCTGCAAATTACTTTGTGTCTTTAGCTGCAGGTCCTGTAGTCAGATGGTTCAAAGTTGGCTCGAAATCTAGCACATTTTCAGAGGAATTAGAAAGAAATGGTTTGACAGCCTGGGGAGGAACAGAGCGTTAGCCTAGTTTCTCTCTTTGTGGAGTAGCTGCATCGATGTTGAGCTTTGTCACTCTGAGAATAGACCCGTGGCTTTTTATACGATGTATTTATTTTACTCTCAGGTGTTTGCCTCACAGCTCTTTGTCACTTTGTTGTTCTAGTTGTTCTAAGAGTTCCTGCGCCGCCTGGGGAGGAATCGTATTTATTCCAGCACAGAGAGGGAAATAAACAGAGCCTCTTAAAGTGGCAGCACCGCTAAATACTACTATAACAGGGTCGGAGGTCAGTGCAAGATTATAGTTGCGAGTGACCCACCCACCGGCAAGCATGTGATTTTGATGAGTGGCTCTCATGGAGATAAAAGGAACCCCACTGCACAAGTTCAGCACCAAGTGAGCATCACTTACTTGGCCACAGGAAACAAATAAACGACTGTTTATGTTGACTGTCCAACATCCTGAGATGTTCATAAAAAATCCTGAATGCCCGAGACGCTGCTCACATCTGGGCGTCTCTTTACGAGGCTTCAAAGTGGGCTTCCGAGAGGAGAGCCTCTCAGTGAACATCTGGGGCGGGTTAAGAGCAGTTCAGGATGCTTCTGTCTTGTCTAACGAGGGTTTTCTGCCACTGCACTCTTGTCATCACCATGCCGGAGCGGGGTGTGTGGTGTCTGAGTGTCTAAGTAGAGATCAAGGTGAGGAGGTAACTGCGGAGAACACACAAAACATTGCTTTCACTCTGCTGCACAAAAGGGCTGAAAATGAAGAAATGATGATGATGAATGATGATGTAGAAATGATATAGAGGCCGGGAAAGCCACAGTGAGGAGGAGATGAGGGGGCGAGTTCAAGGTTTGACAGCCAAGACTAAACCACACACAACCCCAGGCCTCTGGATTCACTTAAAATATTCCACATGTAGTGACATCTGTGTTACCGCTGTATTGACGCCCAAATTGATCCACCAGGGCACCACGAAAAAGCTCAAATGAAAGCAGATTTCTGTGATCAGATGATGTGATCTTTCCTGACTGTCCTCTTATAGTTGGTATTTTTTGAGGTAATGGTACTATGAACTCAGCAGAAGTGCTTTTGTAAGGCAGTGTACAGGTATGGCTTGTTGTGGGAATGTATATTTGAGAAAAGCACAACAGTAACTCAGTGGTTTCCTTTTTTTGACATTTGGCCTAAAAAGGAGCTTGTCATATACTACTCTATATGACAGTAGTAGAGTAATAATAACAATACTCCCCTCCCAAACTGATCCATCTTTAAAGGTTCTGTAAACTGAGTTAGAGCTTGTTTAGGTGTTCTCTTACAATTCCCAGCAGTGGCCACCACTACATATTTATTTCCAGCTGATTATTGATAAAAAACACTAATGATGCCTTTCTACTGTAGATTTCAGACTGCACCTCCTGCATCTCTGCAGAAAGCACGAGTCTATTCATTATTTATTCATTTATATCGGACAAACGATTATTTTAATTATTGATTAATAAGATGGTTTTCTTGATTAACTGAACAATCATTTCATGTACAAAATGTTTGAAAAAACAAAATTCCTCAAGCGATTCCTCAAAACCCACTGTGACATCTTTTGTCTGTTTAAAACCCAAGTATATTCAGTTTACTGTCATACATGGCACAGAAAAGCAGGAAATACTACTTGAGAAGCTGAAATCTGAGAATATTTGAATTTCTTGCTTGAAAAATGACTGAAACAAGTAATTGAATTATAGTTGCAGCTCCCCTTACATTTCAATTTGACACAGTCAGCAACTGTTGCCCAAGTATTTGCTTTTCCGTCGGCTTTTGAAAGTACTGATAAAACCAGGGTTTCTTCTGACATTGGTTGACAGCGTCTAGCCTATAATAATCTGTATTGTAAAATGTGATGATGATAAGCCCCACCAAAGGTCAATCTGTTGTCATCCTCTTTGTGCAGGTGATGAAAACATACCACATGTACCACACTGAGAGCATCAGTGCAGAGAGCAAACTGAAGGATGCTGAGAAACAAGAGGAGAAGCAGTTCAGCAAGTCTGGAGATCTCAACGTGAACCTCCTACGCCACGAGGACCGCCAACCAAGACGCAGCTTCGTCAGGAAAATCGAAAAGATGAAGGAGAAGGTGAGTATTGGATTTGCTAGAGATCCTGAGTTTGGAATTTATACCTGCAGAGACATTTAAAGCTGCAATAATCCATATTTTAAAATAACAATGCATTAAATTACTACGTGCAATGCGAAAGAGAGTCGCCGTCACTGTCAGCTGATAGAATCAGATACTTTCCTCCAGAGCCAGTGATGACCAAGAACCGAGCCAAAATGAGAGTAATATGTTGGACTTGCAAATGAATGCTAATGTTGCTCCATGTCCACTGAATATGGAGAGTGTGTTAACAAGTTCACCAACTTTTATCACAACTTAAAAGATGATGATGTGACAAAAAAATGAGTTATTGCAGGTTAAGCAGCTCCTCCTCAAAGCTGAATGAGGATGATGGACGAGTCTAATTCTGTAAATGGAGAGGAACTAGCTCTTGGAGAGTGAGAGGGATAGACCAGCAGACAGCTATATAATGTCAGAAACTCTCAGGAGCAAACTCTAGGTCTGCTGCCAGATGCACACTGAGCAAAAAGCAGTACTCTCGGCCAAACTCTCTTTCCATCGTATGCAGATTTCTAGTTTGTGTAAAGTCTCTGCCAGCAGTGTAGGGCTGGTGGTCTCGGGAGCAGACTGTACTTCAGATGCACCCGTGCGTTTTTTATTCTGGATCTTCTTCTGGAACTTCTTCATGCAAATGAAACTCCCATTATCTCTCAGGTGCAGGAAATCAAAAGACTGTCAGGACGACAGTGTACACCCTCCTCAGGCTGGTACCCTCAGAGACGCTGCTTGGCTTGGGAACTCAACCCTATTTATAACACAGCGTAGAGATGAATTTTCTTATTTTTCCTCCTGTTTTGTTTCTAAGCATTTGTCTCCTTACTCTGCCTGCAAACATGTTGGGAGAGGAAGAGGAAGAAATAAAAGTTAATCTTTTTCCCTCTATCCAACTGCTGAAATTTGCATCATAATGGCTTTGTGAAATTGGAAGTAAAATGTCGATGTGTGGTGAAATGTACAAACAAACAATTCAAATAATGAGCAAAATGTGTCTGCTTCACAATTACAATGATTTTGTTGTATTTCAAAAAGCAGTTATGCTTTTGAGTCATCTGAATCATTGTGCTACTAAAGTGAAACTACCTTCAATCCTGTTAAGTGCAACTTTGCAAAATCAAAGTGCTGTATTTTTTCAGTACGAATGTCACCTGATGGAAAATGCAGTAATTCCATTGATATTTTACAGTACTAATTGCACTACAAGTACTACGATTACATGTATTTGTCAGTATTCACACTGGAGATACAGGCCTGCAGATAGTCAGGCATGTAAGCTGAACTTAAAGGGTTGAACACAAAAAGACATTTAGACGTTTGTGTGAATAATTATTTTTAAACTATTTTTTGGGGGGTAATACCCTTTATTGTTTTTATATGGACAGGACACTGAGAGAGAGATAGGAAAGACAGGAGAAAGAGAGAGAGGGGGAAGACACGCAGCAAAGGGACCCGCGGCCGGGAGTCGAACCGGGGGACGTGTGCAAATGCGCACTCTACCACTGAGCCACCTGCACCACGTGAATCATTATTTTAAAGGAATAATTCAAGAAATACGCTTATTCGTATTCCTGTATAGAGTTAGATGAGAGACTAGATACCACGTCTGTATGTTAGGCGCATCGCTGTGGTCAGGAGCTGGTTAGTGTGGCTTAGCACAAAAAGCATAAATGGGGTGAAACAGCTAGCCTGGCTCTGCCCAAAGGCAACAAAAGCTGACCTCTTGATGTTTTTGTGCTTTTTTCTGTTTACCCCTGTTTCCAATCTTTATGTGATTTTATGTGACTTTATGTCTCCAGCTTTATATATACTTATTTGCGGACACGATGGTTCTTTCTGTCTTTCTGCAACATTTGACTAAACTGTGAAACACATCATACAAATATAAAAAAAACACATTTTATACCAGTGCATATGACTAAATCCAGGGCCTGCTCAAGTGCTTCTTTTGTCAGCGACCACATTTTGTAGCCTTGGTACTCAAGCGTTGAGAGCCAGACTGGCTGTGGTATTGAACACGTTACTATCTAGAGGCAGCTTCTCTAGAGCCCGTTTCTCCAAAGCTTCCCTGCCATTTCTACCTGTCTGACGGTCCCAAAGCTGCAGCTGCCTGAACACACACTCCAAACCCCCCCACTGCTTGATTTTCCTGCTCTGATGTTTTTTTCCCCTCATCTGCTTTGTCTCTTCCCCCCTGCAGAGACAAGCCAAGTACTCAGAGAATAAGCTGAAATGCACCAAAGCCCGGAACGACTATTTGTTGAACCTGGCAGCGACAAATGCAGTTGTGGCAAAATATTACATCCATGACGTCTCCGATATGATCGATGTAAGTACGCGCCAGGCACGTGTTTGTTTACATGTCTCAGCTGGGATTTCTTGATGTTGATTTAACTCTGCAGCACTGTCGCTTCTCTCACCATCTGCTCCTGTGTCTCATTCACTCGCAGCCTGTTAGCTGTTTGTTTTCAAGCTGCTCCGTTGGCCCCAATGAATGTATTTGCCATCATTTTTTCATCATTCATTGCTGCGTAACAAACTTAACACTGATATGCTGGTGACTGACTGCTGTTGTCACGGATATTAGTTCAGCGGTCTGTGGTACCGCGCAGCTACAGAGATCTGACTGATGATTTCGAGGGACCGCGTCAGTGTCGACAGAATGATTTCTGCTCTGTCTCGATCGTTTGTTTTTGTTTATGCTGCTTTTGGGGGCTTTTGGGACAAACACAGCGCGTCCTTGTGATGCTCTGCCTCTAACTGTCGCCAAGTAAAAAAAACAACCCGGGACACACACGCACTCTCTCTCTATTGTCTACTGTCTGTGCCTCTGTGGTCTCTCCTTTCATGGGCCAGAGAAGGGGGGATATGCTCCCTGACACTGAAGCTGTAGGTGTGTTGCCGTAAAGGAAAACTCGAGCTCGGTTTATAATACCCCCTTCATTATTACCTACATAATCCCTATTTTGTATGAGCAGAATACCTAACTCTTAAATATGAAGTCACTTTTAATCAAATGACGAGCGAGAAGCGCTGCTAGAAAGTCTTATTAGCAGTGTTTAAAGGGATGACTGTGTTTAGCAAACCACTAATGGTTGGAAGTCGGTCAAAGTCAGCTGGTGAGCAGAGGCTCTGTTTATGCAGGCATGAATGCGGTTAATGCAGTTGGCACTGGGCTCTCAGCCCCGGGTGACCTGCTACCAGTCACCCTGCAGATAAACAGATGAACATTAGGATGAGGAAGTCTTTATTTATTTATTTATTTTTTAGACAAGATCATTATCTAAAATGTATCTCTAGACTGCTAGACTGAATTTCTTTTAGATATTAACACATACATCTTCCTATTCAGGGGAGTGAGACGTTTTGTGGTATTATTTGTTTTCTAATCTCATTGGCATTTGACATTTTATTGTCTGTTTTGCTACTATTACGCAGTACAAAACCAAAGGTCACCTGCTTTGAAAAGCGAAATCAAAATAGTTTATTTTCCTCTCTTAATAGGAGGTTTTGGGTTACTATGAAGATTAAGTAGATGTGCTAGAAGTCATATTTTGTGTGTTGTGTTTTTTTTCTTGTGTCTTACAGTGTTGCGTCCTGTATTCGATCACGTTGTTTTGTCACTGACTGTCAGTGAGTAACAACCAAGGTCGAATGGTTCTCTGTGAAGTCACACTTTGTTACCGAAGTCCTGTGTCGCAGTTCTCTTGATGGATGGCTGTGAACGCAGACTTTTCTGGCTGTTGACACCAAACAAAAAAATGTCGACATTACGGTCACATTTTTGCTTGAGGCCACACCACCATATGGCAGCACATTAGTGAGATTTCTAAAATATGACGAACATTACTTGCAATTTTAAAAGCACTGCAGTAGAAATAGCATGAACAGTGTGATGGTAATATATTGGTGGTAGCTGGACACGCTGAGAGCCTGATTCATGGCTATTCACGCCTCTTTGCTGAGCAGCTTTGATGGATCCAGTGTCTTGAAACTGAAAGGTCCGCGTCATCCCAAATCCTGCTGAGCTGCTGGGAATGGGATTGTGAGCATGACTGGTTGGGCTTCCACAACAGGGGCAGAGGAGGGAGGACGTCAGAGGGACTGCACACCGCACATCAAACCAGGCGTTCACATAGCAAGAAGCCAGCTCTGTCAGTCAGCATTGCTTTGAACTGTTGAAGTGTAATTACAAACAACATGTTGAGTTTATTCAACCATTGCGCTGCCTTGAACTGAGAAATACTGTGATATGTGAGGTTGGTCAGTGGTGTAATGATAAAATATTTAAGCTTATATTACAAAATAAGCTTGATATGCTTTAGCTTTTATTTCCTCCATTGATAAATTGAATTTTTGTAGCAGCAAATAGTTATAGTACAGAAGAATTAAACTAAAATCCAGCACGTGATGGTTATTACATCTACTTACATGCAACTGAACTAAAATGAGAACATTTTAAACTGAATGTATGAGGTACTATTGCTAGGGGGAAAATAATTGAAGTAGACCATAATAGAAATGGTAAATAATATGCAAATGTTTAATATTAAATGAGTGGCATATGAAATACATTTGTAATATTTGCCAATGTTAATATACTCTGTGCAGCGTGTATATACCAGCACTATGTTTGCACAGCTCTAATGAGAGAGATGATAAAAAGCAAAGTGGTCATGTATCTAATCTTCCTTCCCTGATTATCTGCTGCTCCAGGCTGCTGCTGCAGATATGCATGTGTTCTCACTCAGTTTGCGTTTTTATAAAGAGCGTAATCTTCTCCCTTTGGTCTTTAGTCTACTGAGCCATTTTGACTGAGTGGTGCAATGAGGCTTGTGCACCAAAGTAGAGAAACTACTTCCCCAGTGCTAAAGAGCGCTAAAGAGCATTTATTTAGTGATCCACAGAGCTGTCAGTTGCCTCAAGCTCCCTCTAAACCTCCTCACTACCATCCTCTGCTTAATTAGGTTACTTCATACCACTCTGTGTGATAAGGCTCTGTAATTATCTCCGGTGTCCTACTGTGCTAGCTCCTGTAATTCTGTGAACTCTACTTCTATTTTTGAAAGGTAATCTGTAGCAGGACATAATTTGGGATTTAGACCATTAAATGGGTCTGAACATGAAGGAAGGTGCTCAGACTGACTTTACTACTGAAATGTGCACTTTTCATTTCCTCCACGTTCCCTGATGAAAAATTATATTGATTTGTCAAATTAAAGGGCAGCTTATCCCCAGTTGATAATCTTTTGCTACTTTATTCTGGCTCCCAGAGATGTAGAGCTGTTTTCAGGGGAGTGCTCAGTACATCGTGACATCATTGTTGGTTATAGGTGTCACACGTATGACCATACCCATCCACAAAACCGCATGTGGCCAGAGGTGAAACAAACATGAACGTGAGAAACTGAGTCTTTTTTTCAGCCTGGTTTTGAATTAATCAAATTTTCCTTTTTGTTAGTAAAACATTTTATCTCCACAGTGCTGTGACCTCGGCTACCATGCTAGCTTGGCACGGACCTTCAGGACCTACTTATCTGCCGAGTACAACTTGGAGACATCCCGCCACGAGGGACTGGACATCATCGAGAATGCAGTGGACAACCTGGACTCCCGCAGCGACAAGCACAAGATCATGGATATGCATAACCAGGTGTTCTGCCCCCCAATGCGCTTTGAGTACCTGCCACACATGGGGGATGAGGTGAGATGCTTCGGGCGCTGCAGCTCTAATACAATGATATCACTGACTGAAGAATGGTTTTTACAGTGTAACTCTTTAACCTCCACATGGGTCTTTTTTTGTCTGTTCTTACCAATGGATTCTCCCCAGGTCTGCCAGGTGAGCGCCCAGCAGCCCGTCCAGACTGAACTCCTGATGCGCTACCACCAACTGCAGTCTCGCTTAGCTACGTTAAAGATTGAGAATGAGGAGGTGAGGTGATTTTTGATGGCTCTGCGTCTGTCCAGGCCACCACCCCCTCCGCTCACCACCACCACCACCGCCGCCGCCGTCAGCCCCACCCCCCAAAAAGCAGAAAGCCATTTCTCATTTTCCCCAGAGCCAAGTAGGAGGGCCACATCACCATCTGTTCTCATTGCAGTTACTCTCCAATGACCCCTGCTCTGTGGGAGCAGGGAATATATTTAGATTGTCACAGAGCCAATGTTGTGTTTTCTGTGAAGTTATATATGAAATTGTCTGTTGTGTGATGAAGAGAAGAGAGGGCTTTCTCATTAAGACACAAAGGTGCTAATGGAGGTGATAATAACCAGGGCCTGTTCCACCCTCCTATGCCAATGGGCTCTGCCTCATCCCTTTCTCGCGGTGTCTTGTGCTCCGGAGGATAATAGACGAGCGATGCCATTACGGGAAATGAGCTTTATCAATCTCAGCCCCAAACAGCACTTCAGTAATTTCAGAACCAATTTGTATCTTTGCCAGATACGTTTTTATGTCTTAGTCTGATGTATGCCTGACCCGCGTGTTTCTCCGGACAGACAACCGGATGCTGCCTGCTGTCGTTTTGGTGCAATCCAAGGTTGTTTATTGTTCAGCGGTCAATTTGTCTTTGATATTACTATGCTAGTGGTGTAAATCACTCTCTCTTGCCCTTGAAAATGTCATAAATTACTTTGGATCCATCAAGGCTCAGGGAAAAAAATTGCCTTTACTCTTATGAAAAAGGAAAACACGACGAAGACCGAGTAAGATATGGTGCCTCATTTGTCATCTTCTCTTTCTCTCTTTCTGTATTTCCCCCATCTGTGCAGGTGAGAAAGACCTTGGATGCCACCATGCAGACGCTGCAGGACATGCTGACGGTAGAGGACTTTGACGTGTCAGATGCCTTCCAACACAGCCGCTCCACTGAATCCATTAAGTCTGTGGCCTCCGAGTCCTACATGAGCAAGATGAATGTAGCCAAGAGGAGGGCGAACCAACAGGAGACTGAAATGTTCTACTTCTCAGTGAGTTTATGTCCATTTTGATCTGTTTCTCGGTCCAAATTGCTGATGGCTGCCGGACTGCAGTGAACTGCAGATTTGCACTGCTTTTCAAAATCAAGCCATCAGTCATCAGCTTCACATGCTCTGAAAATAGAAATTGAATTAAAACTAGAACTGATTGAATTTATTCAGTTTTGAGCGACACTGAATTGTTGACTGGGTTCGTGTTACACCTTCATCTCTCTGTCTAGAAATTCAAGGAGTACCTGAATGGCAGTAACCTCATCATTAAGCTGCAGGCCAAGCATGACTTACTAAAGCAGACACTGGGTGAAGGTAAGGAGCCTTTTCTCTTCTCATCTTTCTTGGACGTCTGTCTTTTATTGGCGTGCGCCTGACCTTGTCATTATGATCCACAGAAAACCACTGCTGCTCCATAAAATCACTGCCCTCAGTGGTATAGTGATGCAGGTCTTATCTAATAAACAGGCGGGAATGAGGTGTAAGAGGCTACAAAGCCAGATCTTTTGGGGGGGAGCAGGAAGGAAAGAGGAAATGAGAATTCATATTTAAATAAAAAACTATCGCAACAAAAGCAGACCACATCTTCTTTGAGGTATCCATTCCCCTTTCTGCCTATCCCCATTGGTGAAGGCATTATCCGGTTAGTATCTGTATGGTATAGCCGTAGGGACGGTTTCCATTTCCAGGCTGTAAGAGAAAGGCTTCCTTCAGCCCCTCCCTTCCCCAGGGGTCCCCTTGTCACCTCAGCCGTGAACAGTTATGCCCAATCAATCAGCAGGACCAGACCCAGGCCCATTCCTGCAGCTGCTCCTGCACCAGGGGTTCACCTAATAGAAAAGGGCATCAGGCATGGACAGCTGAGGCCTTGCGCACACATGCATATTTCCAGATCTCACACTTCGGATTTGTTCATTTGTGCAAGTCTCATTTAATAATTTATTTTTTGCTCTGTGGAGCTTTTCAGGACGTCAAGAATCCTTGTGAATCCGTATGAGCTCAGTGGCAAACTTCCTGCGCATGCTTTTGTACCCATAAACACTTATAGTTCATATCAATCTCCGGACAGGCCGAACAGATCTGTTTACATATTCACAGTGGAGCAGCTGAGAGTGTATGAATGTGGCATATGGCATCTCCAGGTACCACCCATGTTTAATTATTCAGGTGATCAATCAGGGCTGAGTCGTGCTCATTAGCTCGTTGCTTCACACCCAAAATAGCATGTTTGCGTATGTGCATGGTTGTTTGTGAGCATAACAGAGGGAACAAGATGAGACTGGCGGGTGCCACATGGCGTTTACGTCTTGCTGGGTGTATTAATAAAAACATAATGTCGTGCGTTGGCTCCAGACATGACGCCACTGAGATATCTGCCAGCTCTGGTTTCCCAGATAAGGAGTCCCCAATTCTCTTGTTCAGTGAATTTGATTTGTGCTTGTCACCTCTTATGTATATAGAACACACATCTCTCTATCACTGAGAGACTCTGGCATTTTGGGATATGAAATTAGGGTAAGCGCCAACTTTTTTCTGTACTCATGCTCAAGAAACTCAGTGCAATTTTGAGGTTGGTTGGTCAGAGGTAGACAGTGCCATCACTCAGAGGAGTGATGTCTGGGAAATGTTCTGTTGTTTCTTCACATGAATGCTTCAGAGACCTTGTCCCATCTGCCAGAATGATGTGTTGAGAAATGGGTTAGCCTTTGCTCTCTCTGTCCATTGTTAGGTGGAGTTAAGGAAAAAATGTCGGAATGCTTTGGTGCCATTGTTGCTTTTTTTTTTTTTTTTTTGTACAATGACTCCCTCATAGTGGATAATCAAGTCACCAGAATAAAAAAACGCCCCCCCTTTATTCTCAGTTTATAAAGAAAAGCTCTGTCTGAGCTGCTGTATTCTGTTCTGCAGTCATATAAACTTAAATACTTAACTTAAATGAGTCAAAAAGAGCATAGCTGAGTTTGATGATGACTTTGTTTTCTTTAAAAATGCTCAATATATGTGCCTTGAACATGTGCGTGTGTTGTTGGACGCCCATAACAAAAGGCTCAGTGAGCCAGCACAGACATTGCTCAGTGTCACCCCTGATGGACCCCTCCCTCCCCAGCGTATACACACTGCAGCCGCCAACCCCTTTTTCTTTACTCTGAGAGGAGGTCTATAACCCCACAGGGTCCTCTGGCTCCCCTGAGGCTTCAGCGACGACTGCTCAATAGCTTTGTCCAATGAATGGTGTTAGCACTGCTCCATTCATCGCTCCCTCAATAGTCATGTTGTCTCCCATCAAACCCTTCAGTGACGATGCACACTGGAGTCTGTATAAATGCACCACAAAGATATAACATGTCCCTCTTGTGTTTTGTTGTTTCCACAGGGGAAAGGGCAGAGTGTGGAACTACAAGGTATGATGTCCTTTGAGATTTTGTCTGTCGGCCTTGAAACATCTGCTCACTTCATTTTTCATATCGTTTAATTCTCCTGTCAAAGAGGAAGGGAGACAAAAGCATATAAGCATATAAAAATATGTTAAATCACTATTAAAACATTAATTGTTTATGTGCTATATTTGACTACATTACATGGCTTTTCAAATACTGTATCGGTGTATGTCAAGCAGTGTGTCAGTCTGTTGTACAGAAATAAAACTAATATTATACCTATTGAAACTGATACGAGTTGGGTTAGCAGTTTCTGTTGCTGCTTCCAAAAATGACATATCTGCTTGCACATACAGGATACTGCTATTGTGGTTTCTTTCATAAAGAATTGTCATAAACATTATGACTTGCTTGCTGAGGAGTATTCATATGAATGCATGATTTTATGATGTTGGATAAAACATTTACAGCATTTTTTCTTTTGCACTTTGGTATCTGTTACTAATAGAATCTTATAGGATCTTATAATCTGTTCTTTGTTTTTAGTGAGTCACTGAGTGTTTTATTGAAGATCCACATCTAGAGTCTTGCACATCCCAAACCCCTCAGCAGTAATTAGAGGGATGACTGTTATCAGGCTTTAATGACAAAAGACCTCTTTAATGAGACACCCCACTTTGGGTTTTTCTCAACTTTTAAATACACTCCACTCTTCTCACTTTATTTAAACAGAGGATATTTTACTCCTCTGTGTTAGCAACAGTTTTTCAAACCTGCTTTTGAACCTCTGTGTTTGGTTCAACACTTTTCACAGAATATGTTTTTATTCCCTTTGTCCATTTCCCAGGCCCCCCAGCCTTCCCCCTAAACCACAGAAAATGCGGAAGCCTAGGCCACGCTCCACGTATAACCACAAGCTGTTTAACGGCAATATGGAGACCTTCATCAAGGTACCCTGTGGTGGTGGTGGTGGTGGTGGTGGTATATGACTGAGCGGCCCTTGTGGAGCAAGAGGGGAAGGCAGCTAGAGCCTTTGCTCTCGATCTCTTCCTATCTTTGGCCTTCTGTTCCTCGCTCTTCCAGCTGCCCTTGATCATGATATAACGCCTCTGTTTAACCTCTAATCCTCCTCCTCTCTCCCATGGCTCTGTCGGTGTAGACAGAGTGGCAGTCAGCTGTCTCTTTATTCCCTCCCCCGAACAATTTACCATCTCTGGCTTTATTTCTAAATCCAGTTTTTCTTTTGACGACTAAGAAGCAGGACACAGCAGTGGGTCTGCTTTGTCCCTCACTGCACCCAACCCTTCACTGCATCTCTGTAGATTTCCTATCGCCAGTCCCTGTGCTTAGCCTTCCTTAACCTCCAGAGGGATGATTCGTCATCTGAGCTTTTCTAACTCTGTGCTTCTCTGCCCTCTCTTCCTCTGCTACTCTGTGCCTTGCTGCTTTCTGTCCCAGAGGAAGAAGGAATGCCCGTACCCGCATTCAGGTACCGCTGTAGTTGGAGAGTATAAATCAGGGCACAAAGGCACTGAGACTTTTGCACTAATAGAAGAAATGTAATGGTTACTGCTTGGGCTATACTTTGCCGCCAGTTTCTTCAATTGTTTGCATTCTGTGACATCAAGTTATTAATTACAGTTTCTTGTACTGTACTTTGTGTGTTTTTGTTTGTTTTCCACTGCCCATGAGACTTGCCTAATAGATGTTTATGAGGCATCAGGATGTTTATGAGGCATTAAGTTTTTTTTTGTGGTGAAATGGGGCATTAGACCTTTCCTGCCTTGCATGTCTTTAATTAATGTAAACTAGAACAGGGGGTTTGTTATTTTATGTAATGAAAAGGAGAATATAGGAGGATGTGTATATTTAGTACCTTATTAAGACATTGTGTATTCAATTGTGGTACTGTTTAAAGGTTACACAAAATACAATATACCCTTTTCTCTGTTACTTAAGTATAATTCTTCACTATTTTCATCATCTTATTTTTCACGTCATTTCATTTCAGGATTCAGGTCAACCGATCCCACTTGTTGTTGAAAGCTGTATCAGATACATCAATCTGTACGGTAAGTCTGGCATCATGCTGCTGTGACTACTGCTTCTGAGTGAAAGGGCAGAAAAAGAAACCAAAATATGAAGTCCTTTAAAAAAAAAAAACTATTCAGCCTCATAAGAAGTGACAGCAGCTATTGGACGAGGCAATCTATTTCCACAAATAGCCGCAGGTACGGAGGTTGACCCACTGTGCTCTCCACCTTAGTCTCTGAGGCGCTCAGCTGCCTGCCAGTGATTTGACAAGCTCATAACAATAGATCACACACGGAGAGTTTTGAAAGTCCCATTGGTCTTTGTTTAGTCAGTTCAGCCACCCCCACCACTCTCTTTATAACTCCTCCCTGTCTACCTTCACATCTGTCTTCAGCTCATTGCTGTAGCCTGCAGGCCTTTCCCTTGGATCTGGACCTAATGAAACTCCAGAAAACTGATTAGGAACCCTCTAACTGAAACCATATGCTGCAGCCTCACTGAGGGGCCCTCTCATGGAAAAATACGCATCTCCCTTTATGACTAGATTACATTTCCTGCTCTGTGTTATGTGTTTCCAATGGGCTTTCACAAAGCTGGCACTGGGGTTTGGAGATAATGGTGGCCAGAGTAGCTCTAAATCTCCAAATTCTGGGTTGTATTTCTTTCAGGTTTGCAGCAGCAAGGCATATTTCGCGTGCCAGGATCACAGGTGGAAGTCAACGATATTAAGAACTCATTTGAGAGAGGTGGGTAGAAGACAGAAGAGATTATATTCCCCCTTTCCATGTCCCAGTTATTTAAACAGGGTTACCCCATTGTTCAACTCGCCAAACATAACCACTGAAAGCACATTTATTCATCTTAATCAGGTGAAGATCCCTTGATTGATGACCAGAATGAGCATGATATCAACTCAGTGGCAGGAGTGCTCAAGCTGTACTTCAGAGGACTGGAGAACCCGCTCTTCCCAAAGGAGCGCTTCCTGGACTTCATCTCCACGATCAGTGAGTCACGCACAGCAGAAAGTATTCAAACCCATCACAGTCGTGAGTGGACTGGTCAAATAGAAAAGAGAGAACGCACCTTGCAGTTTCTTAGAAACTCAGATTTACCGAAGAAGAGAGAGACATGCCGTGCAGCACATGGAAGCAATCGAAACACCGGGGCTGTCTGCCTGATATTTAACAGAAAACCAGTAGGAAGAGGAGAGTGTGTGCCACATCAGTCTGCCATGTGCGAGTTCACCACAGAAACATTTCCCCGCTGTTCCTACAGTAATGGTTTGATCACTTGGTCTGCCTTAGGGGTCTGGTGAAAGCAGCAGGGGGCGGGAGGGGGTGGGGTGGGGTCGATCTATTAAAGTGTCAAATAACAGTTCAGAATCTCCTCTGCTTGCTCACTTTGATCAATTCTACTTGCTAGGGTCTGGTTTATATTATATTTCAGTGGACAATGTTGTTACAGTTTCAGTGGCCATATATATAAAAGCTCCAAAGCTTGTCTTTGTCTCTTTTTTATTGCAGTGTGGACCACTGATGTTACACCTCACTATTTCTGCCCTTTGTGTTTCAGAGCTGGAGTCTGGAGCAGAGAGGGCGCATCACATCCAGCAGATTGTTGTGACTCTTTCCTCGCACCATCATAATCGTCATGAGATACCTTTTTGCTTTTCTTAATCAGTGAGTGTGCGCCGATTGACATCACATTTTAAGCCACAGGTTGTGTTGGGTGTGTGCAGAAGAGCATGTAGGGACAGGTTTGTTCTTTTCACAGGCACCAGCGATGTCATTAAATCTTCAGCAAACTTAAAGGTGCTGTATGTAGTAAGTGGAGTCTGCTAAACTTACATCAATGAATGACAAATGCATAAATATACAATGTCTTAGTAAACTAGACAAACACTGATGAGCTGGCTAGCAAGCTACCAACATGATGCCTGTCAATCACGTTTACTCTCATGTGACGCACATCACTTTTTTGCTGATGCTGAGAGAAACTAGAGTGCGACAGGATACTGAATGCAGTTCACTTAACAGCTGCATGTGTCATTTTTAACGACATTTCTGAATGTTGTATGTATTCCTTTTAACTTACATGCAGATTTAATTTCTATGTGCCATGTTGAACAAACAGAATAGCTACAGGTGAAAGGACAAGATCCAAAAAAATACACCCCCAAAAACAAAAAAAAAAAAAACACAACCAGCTATTTATTGCTATAACTGTCAGCTTTTCTGTTTTAGAAGTTATTTATGGGCTCAGAAACTCAAGCCTTACTGAAGTAGTATACCTGTCCTAACATAATAGATGTTATTAATGCTCCGTTAACTGGGTTTGCCTGCAGAACAAAGAGTTTGATTTCATAACCCAGGTTTTACTCTGCTCGTCTATACCCCCTTCACTGCTGGAGCTGTTCCAGCTGTGGCTTTATTGCTCGACGTTGGCTTGTTGATAATGTGCAAAGACTGATTATGACTTCCTCTTGCAACACTGAATGATGTGGTTACCAAGAGTGGGTTGTGACATGCGCTGGCTAAGTTGATCTGTTGAAGGGTTGAGCTCTTTTTAAGAAAATTTATAACTAAGCTATACAATGAGGGAATAATAGTAATACTGCTTGTCAAAACTGGACTCATTTGAAGGCACTTACTTTGTAAGAGATGTCTCTGCTGCACAGTTCATTTTCGGACATTATCGGATTTTATAACTTAAAGCAGCTATAACATGACTGCTTGTATGAGAAAAAGGTCACAAATAGTGATGGGAATTATCACCTGACTCTGTAGATCCCCTTATCTTTAAGCATCTTTCACCTCAATCTTATAGCTCCCTAGTCAGTAATTTCACTATTTCAGTCTTGTTTTTAGGGAAAAAGCAAAAATTAGAGATGCAATTTCTGCCCAGCAACAAAACTTAGCAACTAGATTTTGAACATAGTAGGGCATTTAGCAAGTAAATAGACAATTGATGGAGTTGGTGGAGAACAAAAACAGAGCTAAATGGAGAGTGAATGTTGGACTTAAATTTGACAGGTTGCCAGAAAAATGTCTCCAAATTAAAATGTTTTTTTTGTCTGCTGGATGCTGGATAGATAAATAAAATGGTATCTAAAGCGCAGAAACAGAAAACAGTATTGGTGTCTTTTAATACACAGAATAACACTTCATGAGTACACAGAGTAGAGTATTTGTGTAATCTGATGTTGTTAAAGGTTGCATACATCAGTAATATCTATATACACAAGGAAAAAACATACCTTCTCTTTTGTCCTATCCCACAGTCTCTCCCAGTACAGTGACGAGAACATGATGGATTCATACAATTTGGCAATCTGCTTTGGTCCGACCCTGATGCCCATCCCAGATGGACAGGATCCTGTAGCGTGCCAGGCACATGTTAACGAGGTCATCAAAACCATCATTGTGCACAATGAAGTCATCTTTCCCAGTCAACGTGAGCTGGACGGGCCTGTGTATGAAAAGTGCATGACTGGGGGGGAGGAGTATTGGTGAGTGTTGGCTGGACCAGGTGTGAAACACGTGAGCAAAGTACAATTAGCGATGTTGAGACTACAGTTCTGTCAACCTTTTCAGAGTTTAAGAGGAAAAGCTGTGGTACTTTGTCAGCTATTCACCTTCTTACATATACCTATCATTCAATAAACAGTTATTTGCCCTGCTCTGTCTACATATTAGTGACTTTCTGCTTTTCATTTGCTCCCTCAGTGACAGCCCTCACAGTGAACCAGGAACTATTGACGAGGCTGACAATGGAACTGAACCACACACCAGTGATGAAGGTCAGTACATTACAGAAGCTATATTTAATCTATTAACTTTGAAAGGCCCTTTTTTTGGAGTAGCCACGTATGACTTTAGTTGTCTTAGCAGCATGGCTTAGGGGATGTTGGGACGTTGGTCTGTTGGTCATCTGTCCATTTGGTCCGGTATTTCAACAACTAATTGATGCCATGAAATCTGCACACATTTGCATGGATTCACGATCCCCAGAGGATGAATCATACTGACTAATAACTTAAATATTCATGTTCCCCTAAGGATAAATTGGAATGACTTTGGTGATATGCTTCTTTTACATCAAGTGCTGTCCTTGGGTCAAATTTGGAATTGGTCCAGTGCTTTGCTTTATAACCAAATACCTGGAAAAACTACAGTATCACAGCTGGTAGATGTTACCATTATTTTCTCTGATACTACAGTATACATTTAGATTAGTTGGGATTACTTCAGACTTTGCGTACAAAGTGTTAACAGTAGTTTTGCAGCAGCTCTAGTTAAGGAGAGGCACATTCTGTAGTTGTATTAGAGACATGTATGAAATTAACTGTTTGATAGTCAATACTGTTTGATAATTCAGAGGGGAGTTCACATCTTGGTAAATAGTATTAAATGGATTTCACATGAGAATATATGTGATGTGATTTTTGTAGTCTTTGTGGCTGAGAAAGCCTTACATTCTAGCTGACCTTTTTTGTGAAGTGCTTTTGACTGAAAGGTAAGTGAGGTTTGCACCGCAACAGCTGATGATTGCAAAAGGCTTATGTGATGTTTGAAGCTGAAGGCAAGTTGAGTAAACAGTGTTGGCATGCAGCACTGCCTCTTTGATCTGTCTTTCTGTGTGTGTGTGTGTGTGTGTGTATGTGTGTGTGTGTGTGTGTGTGTGTGTGTGTGTGTGTGTGTGTGTGTGAGTCTTTTTCCTCTCTCCTCTGCTCTCCCTCCTCCCCTGCTTGCTCTTTGTTCAATGTTAGTCAGCAATTCTCCTGGGACTTTCTCCTTTGTGCAGTATTTCCCCAATTCTCCTCTGAGCTTTGAATGCATAACTGGGCCAGGCACAAAAGACAAAACATGGATAACACATAGAGTTATATCTCCTGTGCCGTCAGTGAGGAGTCGGTGGACAGGTCAGTGAAGTATGGAGCGTGTTAGGTCAGACCGGGGTAACCCAATCCGTGCTGTTGGCTGCATTTGTAACAAACCTCTCTCTCTTCTTGCTTTACTTGGAAAAGGCAGCAAAGGCTGATTACTTGCTGCCCTCGCTGGCCTTAATGCTGAGAGTCTTATATGACGTTATGGGCTCTGGTGTTGCACTGTAGGTCCTCTAGTCGGTTCAGCTGGTGTCCTTTGGCAGCAGTTCAGTTTTCATGGAAGAAAAACCGGTTGGTATCAAATTAAGAATCAAGCAACCATGTTGAGATAACCATACATTTTCTATTTCCATTACTCTATAATTCAAACCAAATATGAACAGACCTGCTTATCCTTTTCATTTACTATAGCTAAAACTGTCTTTGCAGCTCTCCAGTAGGTTTTCAAAATAAAACCCATGTTAACCATACAGTTTACTGTGACTGGCCCCTGCTGGCTGGTGTGTTGAAAGACACTGCATTTTTTCCTAAGTTTAGGCAAAAATCTTATTAACCTCTGATTTTTTTTAATTTAGCCAAATCTTGTTTTAATCTAATTTACATTTTATTGTATCAGGCTTGTTGCTTTAAGTATAAATGTCACACACACACACAGACACATTTGCTTAATTTCATTCTGTAGGTGTCTTATTTACAATGTACAGTGATACATGCTGAGTTCAATGTTTTGGGAGGTATAATACCTTATGTACTTAAAGATTTAATCTTTAGTTTTCATTTAAATAAATGTCTGTTTGAAATTCAAATCTTCAAGATTATAACTTTAATAAGACCCTGATTTATTAATTATATTTTTGATCAGGACAAGGAAAGACAAAGGCAAGCTCATCTGATCTGTGTCTGTAACATTAAAATACTGACTTCTATTAAACAGTTTAACAGTTTTTAGTAAAACCTTTTGTCCATGTGTCTTTGTCTGTGTTTTTAGAGGTTGAACAAATCGAGGCTATCGCTAAGTTTGACTACGTGGGACGCAGTCCCAGAGAGCTGTCCTTCAAGAAAGGTGCCTCTCTGCTTCTGTATCACAGGGCGTCTGAAGACTGGTGGGAGGGCCGCCACAACGGTGTGGATGGCCTCATCCCACATCAGTACATTGTAGTACAAGACCTGTAAGTAACATCTTACAGTTCAAATGATCATTAGTGAAGTTTATAACATTACAATAAGTCTGGTTGAATAAAGTTACACTCAATATTCCTTACCAAAATGTAATTTAACTTACTGTGGGTGTACATGTACTTCATGCGTGCATATTGTGCTCACCACCGGTGCCTCTGCTCTTCAGGGATGATGCCTTCTCAGATAATCTAAGTCAGAAAGCGGATAGTGAAGCGAGCAGTGGACCATTGCTGGATGATAAGGGTTCATCCAAAAATGATGCCCCATCACCATCTGAACAATCGCCTGATTACAATTTTGGAGGTGTCATGGGAAGGTGGATACCATTAATAATAATAACACTCAATATTCAGTATAACATCTTTCTTGTTTTAAAAGTTTTCTTGAGTACTAGTAGGAAGTTTTACTGTTTGACTGTTGGTCTGATCTGATCTGACCCTCTCCACAGGGTGAGGTTACGGTCCGATGGAGCTGCAATCCCACGTCGACGGAGTGGCGCAGACACCCACAGCCCGACGAGAGTGGCTGACACTCCGCCACGAGCTGCAGCCTGTCCCAGCAGCCCCCACAAGGTGTCCATCAGCAAGAGTCGCATGGAGAGCCCAGAAAAGAGGCGCCTTGGTACATTTGGCAGTGCAGGAAGCATCAACTACCCAGACAGGAAGGCTTATCCTGAGGGCCACCCTCTGAGACCGGTGCCAGGGGCCACTCGTCACAGCAGCCTCGGGGACCACAAATCACTGGAGACTGAAGCTCTGGCAGAGGTATGAGAGGATAATTTTAGTTAGAGGAAAAACTGACGGCAAAACAGGGAAAATGTTATACTAAGAATAGAAGTGGTCTCTTTTGGTTAAATTTATTTTTACTCTCTGTTTGATGGCTCTCCATTCCAAGTAGCAGACT
This sequence comes from Scortum barcoo, assembly GCA_023238725.1. Classification (NCBI taxonomy): domain Eukaryota; kingdom Metazoa; phylum Chordata; class Actinopteri; order Centrarchiformes; family Terapontidae; genus Scortum; species Scortum barcoo. The sequence continues at coordinate 16,859,507 of CM041537.1, forward strand.
TGATATGAAATATCAGGTAATTATAGAATGTGGAGGATTGGAAAGGTTTGGTAGAATAGAGCCAGCCCCCCAATGTAGGGTTAGGGTCAATCTGAGAGGAGCAGCTGGGACTTGGACTAAATCTCAGGGCCTGACTGCAGCTGGGAGATAGACACACCTCAAGGACACAGAGACCTGGAACTGAAAAACAAGCTAAAGAGTGCTGAAGGTTCAGCACCAAACTGTTCTCATCAGCTAATGGCTGCAGCTATTAGATCCAAATAAAACAAAACATGAAATGTTCAGTATTTACTTTAACCTGACTTTAACTGATGGGTTATTTCAAAATGGTACACAGTATATTGAATAAATAAGTAATATAATTATTAAAATCATATTTTTATTGCTGTGTATATATAAAAACATCTATCAACATCATTACATCCAAAATCTCACAACTGTATGAACAAAGGTTGAACTGATAAAGTAGTCCAATTATTTACAGGTCCATATTAGTTGTTTTAAAAATGTTAGCCTATTTAGCTAAAATCACTTATACTTGGGGGTACAGCGAGTAGGATTTGTCAATTGCCGTTTGTGAACACAACATCCAGAGCTGGCCCCTCCTCCCCAGCTCTAAGTACTCATGCTGGTTGTTTCACCTGCTTATGATCTGGGACACCCTACGCACTGCTACTGGCAGGGGGCTACACACCACTGGCCAAAGGTTGTTGCCCCAAAATGTCCCAAGAATAGCAAAATAAGATCACGTAGGCTTCTGCAGGGTCTCTGCAGATACAGATACAGATATTGCCACACCCTTCTAGGAGGTCATAAGTGATGATTGAGAGGGATTATTTTTGTAAGTCTGTACATCATTTTTTCCTATTTGTTTTACTATTTTTTATTGTTCTAGGCACCCCTTGTTTTGCATTCATTTCCCTATGATATGATAAAATTCTATTAACATGCAACAATAACGTATAACAATAATGTAGCATTGATGAAAGTTACACTTACTATAATGGCGCTTACTTTGATGGATTACACAACACAAGTTTCAAGAGTTTGCAGAGATGAATGGAAAACTAATGGGTAACTGGAAGTGTAGGACACTGTAGGAAAATAATATAAAAATGTAAAACTGTTTAGTCTAAATCGTAGACTGTATAGTTTTCGTTTCGAAAATGGCCAACAATAATGTGATTTATGCCTGAATTGTAGTAAAGGAACAAAAACTTGCAAGCACATGGATACATATGTTTTCTACATATGGTCCTTTTAGTATCATATTTCAAATGCTCGATAACTGGATAATCTGTCCGTGATTCTTCATTTTTTCTGTTATCCTCATCTTCATCTCTCCTCCACCAGGACATAGAGAAGACTATGACCACAGCACTCCATGAGCTACGTGAGCTGGAACGACAGAACACCGTTAAGCAGGCTCCCGATGTGGTCTTGGACACTCTGGAGCCCATGAAGAACCCAGTTAGCTCCGAGCCTGGCAGTCCGCTTCACACCATTATGATCCGCGACCCGGATGCAGCCATGCGCCGCAGCAGCAGCTCCACCTCGGAGATGATGACCACCTTCAAACCCGCTCTCTCCGCCCGGCTGGCTGGGGCTCAGCTACGCCCCCCGTCCATGAGGCCAGTGCGCCCTCCTCCCACCCAGCACCGCTCCAGCAGCTCCAGCTCTTCAGGGGTGGGCAGCCCTGCTGTAACGCCCACTGAGAAGATGTTTCCGAGTAACAATACAGCCTCTGGTTCTAATATGAATACGTCCAGTGATGCTGGTGATAAGTCTGGTACCATGTAGCAATGGTGGAATCTGCTAAGTGGGAAGGTTGTAAACCTTTCCGAGTGAGGGGAAATCTTATTGAAATGGGCACCGATGTGTGAAAAGCAGATATGGATATTTTCCTCTCTGTTTTCTGCCCAACTTAATACATAAATTCAGGAAGCTCCTGAAGCGAGCCTACAGTATGTTACCATGGTGATAAAGCGGTGGAAGAAGGTGTCAAGGTGTGATAGCGTAAAGCTCAACTCTCTTTGAAACTTGATTTAACTCCAGAAAATGTGTATAAGAATGCATGGATTTCAGTTTTACCTCAGTTTCAACAAAAGTCTGTGGCCATGTACGCCGTTTTACAGATACAGTGAATGCAAGTGAAGCAATACTTGTGTGAAATTTGGTGTTAAGTTTCCACTCAGCACATGGCTGTACATACAAACTTACTTGAAATTGCCATGCTTTCTGTTTGTACTATTATACAGTGGATGATCAGCAAAGTAACAGCTTAGTGACATTATACATGTCTGCATGCAGGGTTTGGAGAAATAAAGGAAAACATTAATGGCTTGCATCACTGAGAGATTTGTCAAGATGTGGGGAAAAGAGCTTTAGATGTCCAACTATTTGACACAGTAATACATTCAAATCTTACAGTATTATATATTAACTTCTGCCATGTGCGTGGCTATTGGAAGATAAAAGCATCCCGGCATGAAGATGATCTCTGTCTTACTAATCGGAACTTTAAAAAGCAAGTCATACTCCACCGTTATGTACGGTTGGAAAGTGGGCAGACGTTTTTTTTTTCTTTTCTACGTCCTGCAATGAATGAAATGCAGAAAACTAATGCACCAACTAATGTAGGAATCCTGCGGTAAACCTGTACATAATACATAGCTAGTAATTTTTTAAGTGTTAATCTTGTACAGGCTATTAGGGAAAAGGCAAAGGGTCGGCTGTGAATGGCAGAGCTTAATCCACCCTTTTATCATCCTCAGTAAACCACAAAACATGTTCTTTGGCGGTGTAAAATAGAGTTCAGACCATTTACCTTGTACTGTGTGTTTAGAATGCTTTGAGTAATTTTACTGTGAAAACAAAAAACCTGATTTGCTGTTGAATGGACAATAAAGCCTGGGCAAATGTTTTCTCCATGACAGTTTTGGCATTCTCACCCGTTTTCATACACAGTTTGCAAACCTTGAACTGCTGCCTCTTCCAGTCTAATTTGGGTGATTTTAGTATTGCAAAAGATACACTAAAAAGTACCCTCTGCCAGTTCCTCTTTCAAATTCAAATGTGATGCATACTCAGAGGAGCCCGAGAAGTAGATGTTGTGACATACTGATATCACATCTGTTTCCTTCCTTCCTGTGTTCTTCTCATCCTTGTTGATAGATAAAGTTATGCTCTGACTGTAGACTATTCCTTTTTCTGCTGGGAGAAAAGCAAATAGAGAACGTTTCAGCATTTATATCTACTGTACCTCTTGTCATTCTGACAGCTGTAGTCCAGAGACCTTGTTATCCGCATCCCAAAGAGCCTGCTCTGTTCTGCATGTCTTGCGCTGTAATGTCTGACTCATATTCTGGGGCACTTAAAACAATGGCTGTATGTGGTGCCTTGCCTTGGTAAAACGCACAAATTAGTTCAATATTGGATGTTTTTTTGTTTTTTTTTCCCTTTAGAAATGGGCCTTAACATATACCGGGATTAGGAATGATGAATTAAGCGGCTGTTAAAATAGAAACGGAAAGAGAATCAATGCTTGATTGAGCAAATGAAACTTAAATATCAGCATGTCAACCAGGCCCCACTGTCAACTCTGCAGTCATAATATGCATTCTGCAGTGCCACTGACATACATGCTGTAAATTGAAGATATTTGCTTGTGCTCAATGGATTGTTTGCTTTTTATTTGTCACAGACTGATTTCTAAATGTCCAGTGTGGGAGGATACTTAAGGACAGAGAGCTCCTGCAGCCAGATAAAGGCAATACAGCATTTCAGGTCATACAGCGCACTCACATCCTCTGCTGGTTTGTGCTGGTATTGCCTCATGATACCATGACCTTAACGTGGGCATTATGAGTATGACCTGGAGCTGATATTACAGTCACGAAGCTCATCCACATTGTTCCATTTGCGTGTTATAGTTTTGCACCTGTTGAATGAAGATAATGTTACAAAAAAAAAGCATATGTTTATTGAAATACGAAGAAAGCACACTCATTTCAAAAGGTGAAATTATCATCATTATATTTAACTAGACTGTTTTTTTATTTATAGACTCTTGTGTATGTGGAGCAGAAAATTTGAGTGCCTTTTGTGCACAACATCAATTTTTATTGGACTTTTATATTTACTTTTTTTACTGTAATATGTTGTCTATTAGTTGTCATGTTTTATTACAGACTGATGTTGCTTTTTTATCTGTTACTTTCTATTGCTACTCAGTCGTCAACCCCCCGTAAGGAATACACGGTGTAAAGATATTCCTCTCATGAAATACATAAGAATCATCATGAAATGCTTGTCTGTGTTTGGGTGACAGCTGAAAACTAGAAGTTATAAAAAAACTACTGTATATGCGATCTACTGGTGAAACTCAGTAGAATCATCTCAGAATATTTCTTTTACCTTTTTTTTATTTTAATTTGTACGCGTGAACTGCCTGTGCTGTGGTTGAGCCGTAACTCTTTGTCATTTAGCGAAATCTTTGCAGTATTGTTGGAAACAGCGGGACTGATATGGACCCTCGACTCGCAGAGGCTATAGGGCACTTGGTGCACTCTCCTTTTCCCTACATGTGATGTTACATGGACATTTTCTTCCCTGGAATGTGTGCTGAAATGGGTAACACTGTCTGTCTGCTAACATGAGAGGACATTGAGTTGATGTTCAAAAAGGACACAACAGTTGTGTTGTGGGGACCTGAGTGTCAGTTGCCGCCACACTGTTTATCTTCTCTTTAATTGTTTGTCTAGTGATGCAGTTTGTTGATGAGTGTCTGGTTGGTTGAAACCCTGTGATGTAATGTACACCATACCACTGACTGGATGTTGAAAACCTCTGCATCCAAATAAAACCATTATTGCTCTGTGATCTGGATATTGTGTGTGAATTTCATTTGTGGCGTTGATGTGGAATCTGCAAGCAATCCTACAATTGTCATGATTTTTTGATATTCCTGATGCTAAATCCTGACTGATGCATGGAAGAAGGTGACATCATTTTTTTCCAACTGAGCTCCGCCCGCTTATACGAGTGAGAAAAGGACAAAGAAAAACCGAAATGCAGAAATTTGAGATCATCAAAATAATCATGTTTTCACTCTGGCTTTAAATGCAATATGAAATATTCATGCTTAATAACAGATTTAATTTGCCAAAATGGTTGATATATTTTATGAAAGATACAGGCACTTAAAACAAGGAGATGATAATCCACACTAACAACAAAAATAAATTAATAATGCACTTTTAAAGGAGGTAAATATGAAAAGCTATGTGACTCCTTATACAAAATAACAAAAATAATTTATTAGCAAACAAGTGTCAGTGTCTGTAGTTCATTCTGTGACCACATGATGGAGAAACTGCAGCGGAGATAGTATCTGGAGAACATGAGGTTTACATATAGAGTGTGTAGTCAGCACTCTGTTTAATACTCCTGAAGGATTAGGAATGAACATTGCAGTGAGGCCACACGCAGAGCACCGTTTTGTATAAATTAGATGATTGCATCTCCCTTTGAAATTGGCTTTCTAGTCCACTGGTCAGAGAGTGATACATCAGCAGCTCACACTAACAGAGCATAAACAAAATTCAGTTTGTTCCACCTCAGAAATTCCTAATCAACAAGAACATGTCAAACAAGCAACAGCGTTCAGATTTTTTATTAGTCTGGAAGGTATACCACTTATTAACAAGTAGAGAGTGCCGGAAGTGTACTTTCAAAAAATTGTGAGATTAGACTAGCGGAGCTGACACAGTAAGTTAGAAAATCAGCCTCCATGTGTTACAGATGTGAGGCCATGTTGTTTAACAATGGCGGGAGCAATTTTATTAGATTTTTTTATGCAATTTTAAATCATATTAATCATCTGAATGTTGCCTTCACTAACATCTAAGGCGAAGGGAAATACACATCAGGCCAGTTTCACAGATAAGGATTAAGCTTTATCCTAAACTAAAATCTTAAAACAGTCATAGATTTAGCATATTCTGGATAACGCTAAAAAGACTGCGAGAGGGAGGATTAGAAATGCTCTAGGACTAAATTGAATCTCAATTGAATACATTAAGCTGGCAGGTTTAACTTCTGCTCAATAGCTTGCACTATTTGGAAGACCTATGAATACCGCCACTGCGGAGGCCAGCCAGACGAGTACTTGTGGATGGGAATGATCCCTTAAATAACTTGGATGAAATAACTTTTCAACACAGCTTTTGTATCTACAAAGACAATTCACTGCAGATAACATCTTTGCTTGAGCCCCGTCTCTCAGTCTGTCTCAAAGAGAAAGGCCTTTACCTACTTCCCTTCAACTTCTGATCACTTTGAGGTTGTTGGCATTTGGAACATTTCTTTGTGAAACTTGCGATTTGTGTGGTGCCAGTGAAGCAACTTTGTGAAGAAATAGTTCACATTGTCTGCAGGGCTAAGTGCAATTCAATGAATACAGGCACTTCCCAAGAGTGATTGGCTGTATAGATCAAGTCTACTTTAAGAACTTGTTTTCCATCAATGTTCAGGGTGTATGCGCTCCTGATTTAAGGTGGTGCATGTTAAAATACTCATTTTTTCTCAGCTCCTCATTGTTTGCCCAGCTTCAGAGAGAACAATATGATGGATGTCTACTTAGTGAGAGTGGATTTGGTTGGAGTAACTTTTAATTCGCTCCATACCTCAATGCTACAACAGCTGAGCAGCAAAGATACAACAGAGCTTATATTCACAATAGAGGTATGGCTGAGTTTATGTCTGGAGTATGGAAAAAAAAATCATGCAGTAGACTTCATTTAAAGATGATGCTGCAAGGTAATCCCCAGTGGTCACGACCAAGCCAATGTGCCCTCGGCTGAAGCAGACAGCGAACAAAGAGGACTTGCAGAGTTGCTTTCACAATGCTGCACTTCAACTACATGTGATTCATTTAAATATAAAAGGTGTTCATTTTGGCTCACTCTGCTTTGGTAATGTTTATTCTGTACTAAAGTTACAATGTGACTTAACTAACTAAAATGCTTAAAACTTTGTTTGTGGCAATATATATAAAATATTCACTTTCCTAAATATCCAAATGACAAAACACTTATTTTTTACACATCATATTTTTCACCATGGACTGTAATCAGAATTGTCTTAATACTGTATCTTTTTGCATTATGGCTTTCTCTTCCAATTTCGTATCCTAGTTCAATGTGTAGAATTCTCATTTTCATTTCGTGTTCGTCAGTTAGATATTTCATTTTGTGCTCAGGAAAGTCTTTGGCTAACCATTCATTCATGGTCCTCTTTTTTTGCTCTCTGCTGAAAAGTGGTGGCAGCATCCTGTCAGAGATGATAGCAGATGTGAAGGGTACACATTCACTGTGTGCTGCCTCCTCCAACCTGTTCAGATTCTTTTCATCTGGGAAAAGAACACAATGAGAAGCACAAATACACACATATGGTCCTTAGAATGAAAGAAGAAGAAATATTGACACAGACAGTGGAATATATTTACAAAAGGAAGTAACCAATGTACTTTTTCTACTGGTTTATCTGCCATTGCCTGGTTCTTCATCTGAACTGTCCAAATGGTCTATGTCTGGTATACCATGCAGGGGTTGCTGGTGTTCTGTTATTGTAGACAGCAAGTCTTGTTTTTTTGTGGCACACCACCAGTCTAAATCTCACCTCTCTGATTTCTGCATTCTCTCTATGAAGGTAAGATTAATTTGATTAAAGTAATCACAAAAATATGAATGTAAGAAATATGAAATTCTAACAATAATGAAAATATCTCACCTTAATTGTTGTACTGGTCTTGTGGATACATTTTCATTTGCATTAAATTCACTGCAGATTGAAGCAGTATTATGGTTTTTACTTTCGATAACTGTATGGTTTGAAACAATTTACTTTAGTAGTGCTAAAGTACTGTCATGCTCACTAAAGTTTTTTTGATAACTAATTTTTGCAAATGCCATTGTTTTGTCTCCAGATTCACACCATTAATGGTGCTTTATGAGGTCCATTAGACAGACAGCATGTACCCATAATGAAGTTTAATCCAGATATTCTCATTTTGGCTTATTCACATTACTACATAACTCCATAGTCTCCTACTTAAGCCATATTCATGAAAGCTACTTAAATGTCCTACTTTGACATTATGGTCTTCTCCTAGCTTAAACTGAGCCCCATCTGTGAGGTGCCCATTGTTTTTCAGAAAGGAAATAATGGTTATTAGAATGACAAGAGACAAAAAGAATGTGTTAGATTACACTAATTAACAGGGGAAAAAAACAGGGTGTGTCTGTACCAATTTACAGAGTGATCACATCAGGATTAACTGCATTATTGAAACCCCTTTTTTTGGTGACTATGTTGCATAAAATATAAAAAAAAATCAGGTTTTACAAGAGAATTTACTCTCTTTTATTTCCAAAAACACTAAACAAGGTCATGCCGACCTAAGGCTCTTTAGATTCCGAGTGGCATATCAAAGGACCTGCCTGTGCGTGTTTGCTTTTATCCATGAAAGACTGGGTAAAGTACTAATATAAACAAGCAAATAATCTTATAAATTATTAAAGTTACTTGTAAATAAAAACACTGAAAAAAAACAAAACAACCAACAAACAAGTCTATAGTTGCTTTAACTGGCATGGAAATTATTCTAAGCCTCTCTAGAATAAGGTATGCTTCATCAACGAAGAACAGATGCAACAGCTGGGTTGAAAAATAAGTTGCATAAGGCCTCTCCAGTGGCCTAATTTGGCTTATCTTCCCTTATAATTAATACGCAAATGAGAGCAAACTCTTCAATAAAACATAATCTCTTTGTAAGAGTCACAGCCGAACAGAATTATCATAACTCACTGGTTCAACCTTCACCCTCTCTGCCTTCAGCCTGGCTACATCAAAACAGTTAATGGTGAGATAGTTATGCTCCTCAGTTAAGGCCCCCTGAGGACCAGTGATGGGCCTCATTCATTTTCTTAATCAGAATAACATAATTTTAATAAATGTTTCATTTATTTCAGGCAGGCGTTTCCACATGATGTGCAGTATTTCATAGCAAGCACAGCAGGTAGTATGCTTATCATAAATGAGAATGCAAATTTGCACATTTTTACCTGAAGCTATGTTACGTGACATACATACTGTACGTACTGTAGGATTTTGATTAGGAGTCATCTGCTGCATGCTTTAACAAGGTTGCACCAGGATATTCAATATTAAATATGTTGTATAAGTATTATCTATGTTTTGTGATCAGCAAACATCCATCCATCCATCCATCCATCTTCCTCCGCTTATCCAGGACCCGGTCAAACATTTTTTTCTAAATGGTATTCGGACTTGCCCTTAATATAGCACTTTTCTAGTGCTCTGACCACTCAAAGGCCCTTACAATACATGCCATTCACCCCATTCACTCACCCATTTATCACCAGGATCTAATCTAATCATTCACACGTGCAAACATACACCAATGGCTATGCCTTCAGGAGTAATTTGGGTTTTAGTGGCTTGCCCAGGGCCACTTTGACATGCGGACAAACTGCTCTACCTCATGAGCCACAGCCGCCCTACAAAATAACCCCAGTACAAAACAATGGTCGTTAATCTCCTCATGTGTGGAGGCAATAGTTTGATTTGATAGATAGATTTTACAAATGCCATTATATCTTTTATGATTTTCAAGGCTTGATATTGGAACAAAGATACTATTTTTTAGGTAATGTTTGAGTTGTTTGCAGGTGTTAAAGATGGGATTTGTCACATTATCATTTGCACATCCTTAATGTAATGAGACTCTCAATCACAACATTGCTTCATTCAGTTGACGATTCTATGAGTCACATTAATTATGTCTGGTTTCAACAAGTACCCTAACCCCAACAACTGACAAGTAAGGGGTTTGGTGTGTTGTTCAAGGATACTTTGGTTCAATACATAAATGTTGGAGCAATCAAACCAGGGACCTTCTAGCTGAGAGGGAGTTCAGACCAGATCAAGATATTGTGGACAGGAAAGAGACAAGGGAAAAAAGTAGTACAGCTATTTCATTTTTCATATTTTGCCTGTCCCAGCATATCAGACAGACATCAGAGTGCTGCACAGATCCCTCAAATACTTAATACTTTATGCTGTAAGGCAATAAATAATTTTACTTTGATTCATTTTCATAAAATATTCTGAGCTCACTCAGAAATCTGAGGATCTTGACAGTTCCTGTACATTTATGCAACAAGTCACACTGAGACCTGCCTCTCCAAGCAAAGGAAGTCAAGCGATCACCAGACATTCAAGGTTATACCTCTGATTTGACATTTCCAGCCATGTCTGTATCTTTGATGTGAGGGAATGCAGTACGTATACAGCATGCATAATAAATGAAGCCAAAGATACAGAGCAAGCCACCATGCTTAATTTCATTGTTCATGCACACCCTTTACACCAAAGAACAGATGACATGCCACACAAGATCAATTCACATAACGCCCTGACAAGAAACGCAGGACGTATAGATTGTGCATCAAAGCACGGTTGTGTTATTGTCGTTTATATTTATATTTTATGTTTTTTTTTGGTTTTTTTTTGCAGCGGCCTGCCAAATGTGGCTCCACAGTTATGACAGAACTTTGAAGTGAAGTTTTTGAAGCAGAGAGATGGCAGCGCTGAGGCCCGAGGCAAGGTCACCTTGCATTACCAAATGACTCTTTGATTGAACAAACAAACCCAGATAATGTGATCTGTGTTTGAGTAAACCTTATTCTTAAAGCTATTTGTGGGTTTGGCAGTGCGTTTCATATTTTATTTGTCAATAAACCTTTGATGAAATGTGTCACTGGTTGCTTAATTGATTCTTTAGGTTGAATCTCCCTGCAAAGTAGACCACTAATATGATCTCAACCCAGTTATTAAGTCATGAGTTTAATAAGTCAATTCAGGTAAATTGAATTAAATAATAAATAAAAAGATGCTTTATCCTTTACTACACTGTGCCTTGGTGATGTGGGTGGTGAGACCTTTGTAAAATGCAAACATATTATTATAATGTGTAGCTTGTGAAATTCAGATTCAGTGTCCTTGTGACTGACTAGGACAAGGTACACCACAATCTGCATTATGTGATCCACTCTCCCTGTGATCCTTCTCTGTCTGCAGTTGCTGTATATATATGTCTATATATCGGATTGTTTAAATTATTCAGATGTTGGTCTGAAATAAACTAGCAACAAATTTTGTGAATTACTGATCAGGAAACCAACATGATGAGGTTAGTGGCATATATCCTGTCTATTATAATTAACAATTGACAGCAAATGATATCAATTAATTCAGACTATTTTCAATTAAGGGCACCTGTACCAACAAAGGACATAGCTGCAGATAAGGACGTCTACCAGCTCAATAATCGAATGGACCTCTGGCTATAATATTTATGTAACCTGCATAATACATTATGCAAATACAGAATTTCTGATAAGAATATTAACTTCTGTCAATTATAGTCACTTTGTAACTGGTGATTAATTCAGGTTCAACTCAATTTGACTGCAGATAGCATTTCACATCACATTTAATGAGTAATTTGAGTAAAATATTTCTTAATAGGTTTTAGAATAAAATGGAATTTATCCAGCTTACAGACACAAAGCACACCCTTATTATCTGGAGCATGCTGTTGTAACCATTAAAGGTATTCAAACTAAAATGCACCAAGAAACAAGAGAGGAATAGCCCAAATATTGGAATGCACATATTCATATGACAGATTCTTTCCGCTGCATCAGTAGATTCAAAACACTAAAGGGGTTACTGATACCATTATGCCCACTCCGAATGAAGCTGAAGCACAATTTCTAACAATGCAGCAGGAGAACATGTGCAACACATGATAAATGAATCAAGAATTAATCACTAAAACAGATCTCTGTCATTGACATCTTCAAGGACAAGGTTACCTGGCCTGTTTAAGTCCATTGTTTAACACCTGGCACAACACCGGCTTCGTCTGTTTGCTCTCATTTCCCACAGCTCCAGCCATTGTTAACATCCCAGACAGGTCCAGCCCTCCGTTACTCAGTGCACAGGGCCGGATGACTCACTGGCTAAGGACCTCATTAGACAGAGATATTACATGTGGAGAATAGATAACAGTATACTACTGATAAGGCAAAGCACAGTAGGTACAGCCCTTTGACAGCATGTACATGTATCACAGTGCAGATGTTTCAGATGGAGCCCCGTTAAAGGTTGCACAGTTAATGTAGCCTTTGGACTAAGCTTTGCAATCATATATCACTGGATTTGTATTCCCATGCAACTATTTTGTATTAGCAAAATAATTTTGGGGGAAAGTATAATGCTGCCTGCATAAAGTTTTGCATTACGGCCCAAATTTCCCTGGGCATTAGAAAATAAACAAATATGTAACATCTATTGTTTGCCGGAATTTGCTTTAGGCAAAGATTTAAGAGGGCGATATAGATTTTCTCACTGTCTGCAGCAGCGCACACGTGCCATTTGAACTATATTTCAATAGCAGCAAGAAGCCACTACAGGGCTGCATAAAATCACGAACCTGAAACCTCAGTTCCAGTTTCCTTAATGTATTTGTTATGTGTGATGATGGTTTTAATCCACATCAAAGAGCTACACATGCTACATCTCACTGAAGAAAAGACAAGATTTCCCCACAGATGTCTCCCACATGTGACAGATGCTTCTTTGGCTCATGGCTCTACACAATATCCAAGAGTCAAAATCTTAAGTTGTACTCTTTTTTTCTATTGAAATCTTTAACTCATCAACTTGTGAGAATGAGGTACAATAGGGTCTAGTTCTTTTTCAAGGTTTAACCCTCATGTTGTGTTCATTTCATGTTAAACGATTTTGTGTTCCCAGTTCAAAAATGACCGTTCCATTAAGACTCATCATAAAAAGTATAATAATACATATATTATCACCTATTTGTTGTGTTAGATTTTTTATCAACTTAAATTCTTGTGAACATTACAAGTTTTGAATTTCTATTTGTTATTCATGGCCTGTATGCCTCATTGATCTGAGCTTATACATCTTGAATTCGAGTTCTAAAAAACATAATTTCTGGATTATTTTGACTTTAAGAAATAATCAGATGAAATATAGAACACTGTTTATCACAGACTACATTTTTAAGTCAAAGTTACCAACGACATTTGTTTTGAAACCATTTAAAATTTTTAAACAGTCACATAAAGTAACACCTTTTGTGTTCCTGGTCAAAAGTGACCGGGAAGATTTTATTTGTGTACAAAGGAAATTATTCCAACACTACACTTAACAATTTCACAATATTGCAAGATCAATATCCTAATACATTAAAGAACAACTGTTGTAATATGAGCACTATAAAATACTTATAATCCACTAGAGGGTAGCTGTTTGTAAGAGATGCTTTTTCCCGGGGTTTTCCCTCTTGCGTTGTTTTGCCTCTGTGTTTCACATTTTGAGCAGTGTAAGCCTCGGTGTACAAGAGAATGCCTTTTGCAAGTTATAGATGAAGCTCATATGAGCAACAGCAAGTTGTCGAGTGGTCTTTTTCAAAGCCGAAGTTACCACAACAACTAACAAGAACCATGACATTACAATGTTCATCAGTCTATCAGTTTTTTTTCTGATAACAGAAGAAACCTATATAAAATCAGAGAAACTCTACTGGGCAAAGGTTCGCATAGTGATTGCCAGGGAACCCAAAGTGTGTGTGTGTGTGTGTGTGAGTGTGTGTGTGTGCACATGCATGCATGTGTGTGCGTGTAAAAGCGTGTGCTCATCTGAGAAATGAGGATGTACCTAAGCTCACTTTTATACTATATCTCCCCCACTCATTTCTAATGACCGGTCATTTTTGACGAGGAACACCAAGAGTGTACAAAAGTTGAATAAAACACACAAAATTGTATTTAAATAATACAATTTATTTTGTGTGTTGAAATCATCTTTGTGGACAAAGTCATGGAATCTAAGGTCAGTCTGATCAAATTAACTATATTTTTCAGAGATAAAACTTTTAAATAGGTCAAATTTGACCGGAACACAACATGAGGGTTAACTATATATTTGGGCTGCACTCTAACTGAGTGCCTTTCAAAATGACAGACTTAATTATAATCACTGCAATTCAGCTCTTCTTTTTCTGTTCTGAGGGTGCCCTTTTGGGAAATGTTGGTGGAAATTCACTCCTGATCAAACATTTGGTTGATATTATCTGTATCATTATAATGTTTTCTCCATGTGGAAAGAGAAAAAAAAAGCTTGACGGCAGGTTTAGTCTAACAAAATATCACAGAACATCAAATGTACTGCAGATAATCCTTAAACACACAGAATCAGTAACATAACTGCACTGAAAAGAGCAAAAACTCCAGACTGAAATAGACCCCACATTAAATGCCTGGTAATGGGTCTAATCTGTAAAATAATTCTTGAAAACCTGAAATGGAGAGTCTAATATAGGCATATACTGTAATTACTGCCTCGCTGATCATCCAATGATTAAACCATCCCAGTTTCCAAACCCATCAGATCTGAAGTCTATTCTACGTTATTCATATGTGTTACATCCATTAGTATTTATTAAATGGTACTTCCTATTTTTGGTGCTTGAAAGCAGCTGTTTATAGGCATTTATTCATTCAGTTCAGATCTGTACAAGGCAGATGGGCCATGCCCTCTGCTATTTAATAAATAAAAATAAATTAAGTGTCAGGATGTCAAACACACATATTCAAAAAAGTGAAGAAATTGTTTCAATATAAAGAGTTCAGTCAGGAAAAGGCAAAGTAGAGCTGCATAACAGTATCTTTGCCTGAATGAGTTCAATTAATCAGACCAAACACAATAAGTTGACATGGAGACGCCTGATTTGCCTTGACATTTACAATTGCATTGACTCCTGCAACATTTGGATTTTCTAGCATCCCAACAGTTGTGACCCTGGTTACAAAAAAAAAAAATGAATGGTGAAAAATGATCTCACAATTTTCCTCAAAGAACCAGAGATGATAACAGACGGCAGTCTATTACAAAGGCCTGTCATTTTCTGTGACACTTCCTGTGATAAATGCCAAATGGCTGCAGAAATTAAAGCAGTCTCGTCCTTCTCTGTAGGGAAACCCTGTAACCAAATTGTCTGGTAATGCTATGGAGACCATTTGGAAACAGTCATTAATGCTTTGGCAACGCTGTGAAATTACTTAACTGGCTGAAGACACTGGGGGGCTGTATCCTCCACACCACCAACAAAAATCTGATTACTGCACATTAATGCCCCAGGATATTTATGTGTCTGAGTGATCACATTCAAGCACACATGTGACATGGTCCAACATAAATACATCTGCATGATAATGTCTTGTTGTCTGGTTGCACAGACTAATAGAGCACTAAATCTGATAATATTTGCACACATGAAGAAAACGCTGCATCTTTATAATCTATATTTATTTATTTATAATATCAGAGGAATAAATAAATGTGTGATAAATATTACAAATACTCCAGAAAGGCCTAACAATGAATTCAATACTCCTGTAAGCAGGGAGGAGCACTTTCCTCTGGGGTGCTTTTGTCTAAATTCATTTAATCAAGGGTATGAAACTGGTAGTGTTTTAAAACAATTTTTAAATACACCAAGTCCCCGGTCATTTATTGGAAATTTTAGAAGTGAGTAAAGGATATTTTTTGTATGCTACTGTGGGCCTCTGGTAAGAGCTCATTGGTACAAAAGGTTAAATGTGGAAGGATTGTTTAGTTAAGATTTTCTCATTAGTAACTTTGAAGAATAAAACTGTCAAAGCCACACACAGAGGTACAATATTTTTCCAGACAGAAAGCTTGGAACTGGCTATACCATATTTTTTCTTACTTACAGTTGTCATTCAGGATCACTTGTTCCCTTATCAAATGAAATGAACAGCAGCAAGGCTGTCACAGTAAAGGCAGCAAAAGTAAGCTAGTTGGTATGGAATAGCCATTTTCTACTCTCAGATTTCCTGGTTGGAGTCACGGTTAGATTTAACAGAGTTTAAATTTTGAGACTTGGTGAATCAAAAGAACACAAACATCTGGTAAATGTTTTGTCTCATGTTATCTCTCCCTCATTCCATCTAGTTCCCATCAGGTGTTCCAAACAAATTTAATATTTACAAATGATTTATGTCTTTTGGATCCTTCAGCTTAATTCCTAGAAGTTTGTTGTACTGCAGAGTCTTGGAAATTGGGCTTCACTTATATTTATTTTTAATTATTTTTAATTTGTTCAACACTAATTTACTGACAGCGCTTGCTGTTAAAAAGTTATTGAATCTATGATGGCACATTATATTAAAAATGTTAACATCATATTCATCCTTTGCAGTTTAGTTTAACTATCTGTTAGAAGTCAAACAATGCAAAAATAATTTAAATAAAGTTCATTGACATTTAATCACATGTTATACAGACAGACATTAAAAACAGAGGCAAATGAGGACAGGCTGCTCAGGACATATTAAAGAAAGTACAGCATATTATGTATTGAATTGTAATGTACCAAAAACTTTGTAATGCAATTTTGTTTTCAATTCATCAAACAAAATCCTTTTAAGGTACATGTGCTTTTTTTTTAAACAAATGTATTGATTGAATATTGGGAAAAAAAATCATTATTAATACAAGATAGAGATTTAGAAGATTCTACTTCTTTTACCTTTCACCTTATTAATACTGGTGTCACGTCACTGTCGCATCATACTTATTTTTTAGGTAAACAGGAAAATGGGATTTAATTTAAAATAAAAATAAAAATAAAATAAAGAAAACATATAAAGAAACAAAGAAATATGCATTCACCAAAAGCAGAAATGTAACATGGGACTAAACGGGTTGAATATTGTACTTCATTACAGTGCAGTTGCTTAAAAACAACTCAGGACCATTTCCTGCTCAGTTTCTATATTTTTTATTTAAAAGTAACCATTAACAGCACACAGACAGGCTGTCTTGGCAGTATATTTATGATCTATATCTATATATCTTTATTTATAAATAAGCAGCATCAGACTCTGAAGCCTCGGACTCGGCGGAAGTTGTCAGATGACGTCAGAGCCGCCGGGCGTCTTTCGAGCGGGACTTTGGTTTGAGATCAGCGAAATAAAAAAACAGTTTTGTGACTTAATCAACGAGCCGCTTTTTGTTTACCAGCCATGGCCTTTCAGATGGAAGAGGACTTACCTCCTCAGCTTGCTTGTCTGAAAGTAAGTCGTTTATTTATTCTGAAATGTAGTTGTTTTGCTAACATTGCAGCTAATAGCTCTTAGCTAACCGAGCGCCAGCCAGCTTCATCCAGAGCAACCAGAGATGAACTAACGAGTAATGTTACATGTAATTTAGATAAAAGTACATACAAGTTAGCTATTATTCATCTACTTATTTTATCCACAACTGACCGATGTGCCACATTCAAAGCTGCCAGTGCAACATTAGCTAACCTCACAGCTGCAGTGCAACAAACATTTTTATTTAGCACAATACACAATAAAGAAGTTATTAATATTACAGTCAATATTGATCATAAGACATCATGTGTAATTGGAGCCCTGTCCGTTTAAAAAAATGTATCTGTTGTTGAACATAACGATATAAAACACATTAACACTGCTCTGCTTAAACAAACATTTACCTAAATATAATTTAGCTATTTACTTATTTACCTGGATCCCCATTCGCCACTACCTTTGGTCCACCAAAGTAAACATTACATCACGATCTAAAACAACTGTGTAATTAAAAATTCAAAGCAAAATTTAAAAAAATGAACATAAATGATTAAAGTAAAAATAACAAAGCCAAACTGCACTATACATCAATACAATACGGCTGTTCATGTTTATAATTACAACCATCACAATAACTGAATGGTAAAACATTTGATTCAGCCCAAAGATGAGAGCCATGGGGGTCAAATCAGGTAACACACACTCATCTCTTGATGCTGCACAATATTTATCATGAGGCTGAGCCCAGTGCGAGATGTTGCTAATCACACCATACAGACACACAACAAGAGGATGTAGGTTTTTAATCGTTTATATTGAGTCCTGTTTATTTGTGTGAAGTGAGAAATTATTACTCATGCAGCTGTATCCAGTAGAACCAGTATAATTTTGTGGGGTCTGGAGGTGTTTTAGGAAAAAGTGTCCTTCTGTAGGAATGTGTTTGAAACTATGTCAACTTCAGGGCCAACAAGGAAAATCAGCAACTCCAGTTTAGACGTTTTGTCCACCTACGAGTTTTCTTAGTTGAATTTTGTTACACTGAATTAAATCTAAAAATATTTGACTGAAATCTATGATTTGAAAATGCAACCAAGTTATTTAGAATGTACATGTGGGCTTAATTTCACCCTAAACGTATAATTCACAGACACTTTTGTTAAATTTTCTTGCCATGAAACTTGCCTTGCTTTTAACAGATGGAAAATACATCATCTGCAGTTTTTTGTATGTTTTTTTTTTTTTTAGCTATTTCCTGACAACTAATACATGAGTGTGTTTTTGTTTTCCTCATCTGCAGAATGTCGATGCGCTGCTTCGCTGTCCCATTTGCTTCGACTTCCTCAATATTTCAATGATGACTAAATGTTCTCACAATTGTAAGTAACAATTAGAGCAGCTTTCACAGTTCCTGTTGAAATTATGATGAATTATAATGGATATCTTTTTATTGATTTGTTGTTGTCGTTATTATTATTATTATTAGTATTAATATTATTATTATGAGAAAGAAAACATTATAGTACAGTCTATAGTAACATTGTGTGACTCTCTTGCTTAAGTTGGAAGAAGTCTTTTTTTTTTTTTTTTTTTTTTTAAGGTGGATACATCTTTGCCTCCATCTATTTGTGCCCATAAATTTTGCATTCTTTTTTTACCTCTAAAGTTTTGTATTGTGTCATATAGTGTGAGTGCATCATTAGGCTGAAAGTATTAAAATGAGCAGCTACAATTGAGCCTACTCTCGACCCTCCTCATATGCGGATTGAACACAGTTTCCATTTATTAGTCAACACAAACAGTCAGACAACAGTGTAAAAATAACAAACTTTGTTTCCTTTTACAGTTTGCTCCTTGTGCATCAGAAAATTTCTTTCCTATAAGTTGCAGTGTCCAGTTTGCAATACAGTAAGTATGAACTTGAATGCTTAATTATGCCCCCAAGTTTCATTTGCATAATGATCAGGGACGTTATCTCAATAAAGAAATTGCTTGTCCTTTTTTTGCTTATTCTCTCTCTCTCTCTTTTTTATTTTTGTTTTTAAGGAAGCAACAGAACAAGATCTAAGAAACAACCGTTTATTGGATGACTTGGTTGTAAACTTTCAAGCTGCAAGGTAACTGTACAACACAGTACACTTGGTTACCAGTAAAGTCCCTTATGACTGAAAAGTATAATTTTCTTTGTAAATGGACCCAAGCACACCCTAAATTGCCAGTAGCTGTTTCTCAAATCACTATTAACAGATATCGGAGTGAATGATAAAAATGAATATGTAGGCACCAGTTTTGAAGTCAGGACACATAACTATCTATACTGCCCTGACCCCATTTATCCACATAAGCCAGTCAGCAAACAAACAAACAAAAAATTAATTCAGTACCCAGCACAGATGGAGAACAAGGACGGTGTGCTATAGTTTTTGTTTAGTTGAAGTACTTATATCATCGTGCCCTCAGAGATAGACCAGCGAAGTAATGAAAATATCAGTTCAGGAAATAAGACTAAGTCTTAGTCTTATAAGTCCACAGGCTATGGAAAACCATCTTTACCATGAGCACAGGTGCACCACCTGAGAATACCCCCAATCTGTACGGTCATGGTTCTCAGAATTGAGGGCGAAAACGATTACTCTGTTGTTTTCAGGGGATGCCATTGTTATTGACGAGATTATAGTATGTCCACAATGGAACAGTATCAGTTTACCTCAATTCCCCAGCATTAGCGAAACACTTAGAATTGCATTCCAGCAATCTGCTTCTTGATTTAAGGATTTTCTGTAAATCAAATGGGGATTTTGTTTTCATTGGCTAAAGTCATTCGAAGTTCTCCTCGTACTGTGTGTCTGAGTGAGTGTGTGCAAGCTGCGTAGCTTTAGGGCTGATTTTTTTTTTTTTTTTTCTTCTTCCCATTACGGCAGGATGTACGCATAGTGAGCAGTGTTCAGAGCTCGTCTAAAGGAAATGTTTCGGTACTTTTAATGCGAGTTTTGTTTCTGCAGTGACGCCAATCACAGTGTCCTGTGTTTATCTTAGTGTCCTGTTTTTTTTTTTTTGTTTTTTTGTATCTCTCCCCCCATGGCTGCAGCTGGCCACATGCTTGCACACATTGTCTTCTGATAAATGTCGGGCTGTTTGTTTTTCTGCACTGTCACAGCTGTGTTAAGAAAAATGAACAGAAATTTACAATATCATGGCACAGAAGGGATTATTTATACTTGTTTAGAGTCTTAATAACATTTTTATCTTATAATCCCTCTCTGTATCGCTATTAGAAGTTATCTCTTTTCAAGGAGGAAATAATAATACAAGAACACTCAGTCCCACTTGCTTTGCTCCTTCTTTTCATATCAGATATAGAAAAGGCATTTAAGTTTTAAGAGTAATACGTGTTTTAGGGTACCTAAATGAATAAAAAAAACCTCAAAGTGAAATAATCAGATTTGTTTCTACAATGTCTGGTCTGATGCTGATATGATGTCTGAGTGCCGGTATCTGTCAGTCAGCCGTGATGTTTCTCCCTTCCATCAATCACCTCAATGTTATCAACACTCTGAAAGGTCTCCTTTTGAACTGTAAACCTTCTGATTTTCATCACAGTTACGAATGAGATGCTTACACAGCTGCTCTTTCCCCAGTTTTTTAATTTCCTGTTGTCTAGCATCGAGCGTCTAAAAAGAATGGGATTCCTTGATAGGTGACTTTGTCATAAAGCGTTGTTGTTGTAGAGCAATAGAGTTGTCTGAAACAGTTTTTTAGTTTTGGATTGCTTCCTTTGCTATTTCTGATATAGATTTCAACATTAGGCCTGTGTAAAAACTCTGTACAAAATAGTACAAGGAAAGATATTTGAATTATTCTGTCCATGTGGTTGTTAGATTTTCTTGCTTGCTTCTTTCACTGGGCCACTCTTCTTTCTCTCTCTGAAACTTTGCAGAAAACACTGCAATGAGTAGCTGCTGGCTGATGGTCTTAACTTACTGCCATTAAGCTAGAGGCCTATTTCTCTGGCAAACTATTAGCTGGGTTAGGGTTAGTCCCCAGACTTTTATAGTACATAGTTACCTCCAGTGCCATAGTAACCTAATAAACCTGTGATATTACGTGGCCAAAAAAAACCCCACTGCCTGTCTGTAGCTGACATTAATAATTAATGTGGCTAATGTTAACTTTGGCATTACCAACTGACTGACCTATCCGGGTGCATTTTCATCACTGCCTGATAAAGTTTGATGTGAACAGTCCAGCATCTGTTATTTTGACACCACAGGCGTTGCATTTAGTCATTCTTTTGTTTGGGCCTTGTGTGAAGTTAATCAAGCTAAAGGTTATGACAGGAGGATGTGACAAATGGCACAGCCGCTGCAGGTGTGCTTGTCGTGGTCATCTGTGGCCGTGAGCACCAGATTGGGGTGGTGGAGGAGATGACATTCATGTTGTTAGACATTTCTTTAATGTTAATGGGCCAAAATAAATTAATAAATATTGTTTGACTCTCAAGTCTAAGTATAGTCTGAAAAAGCTGTTTGTGCGACTTGTGTGTCGTAAACTCGAACTTAGCAGTTTTCCTTTGTAATGGCCCAGTGCTCTCCTACTTCTGAACAGCTGTGCCTTTTTATTTACTCCATTCACTTTTACAGTTCCTTTTTATGTGTTTTAAATACAACAATCAAGCTAAAAACACACATCGATATACATTTCTCACTCACTGAAGTGTTGTATGTTAAAATTCTGTTTTAGGCCTGAATAACTATTGAGATTTTATGTATTGTAAGTTTGGATCAGGAAGCGCATGCATTTAAGGCCACCAACATCCAGCTTTCAAAGTGCTGTTGTAGCTATCCTTGCACTTAACACACACTTCTAATTATAGAAGGTTATGCTTCATATTGTAGAGCGAATCAATATGATGGGCCAATTTAAATTCAATTAGTGTGTGTAATTTAAGTAGGTGTTATTGACTTGCTCTTGGCCCTTTTGGTTACTACAGGTCTAGACCAGGAAGATCAATGAGACCTCAAACAAAATGCCTCAAATTTTATATTTGAAGAGGAGTTATAGAATATGGTTTACAGTCTGTTGCCAATACAGGAATAATAACAGAACAGCTACTCTGTTATCCTTGGAATTGTCAGAAAACGTTGAACACTATTTAAGAAGTATCTTTTTGTGTACTGCTTAACAAAAAGGAACTTTTAGACAGAAGTGGAGGAAATATTTGTATCCTTAACTAGTAAATCTCATACCACACTTAAAAAAAAGAATAACATAGTTACAAGTAAAGGTCCTGCATTGAAAATGTTACTTAGGTGAAAGTTTTGAAGTATAATCAGGAAAATGTACTCTCCTGTTTATACTTACTTGAAATAAATAAATACTAAATGTTCCTGTGGTGTACTTTTCTATTGTTAGATTAGTATTCCTCATACATTCATGTAGATGCAGCATTTTGTTTTTTGGCTGAAGTGGAGCTAATTTTGTGCTATTTACTGCAACTAATGATTATTTTCATTATGGATGAATCTGTTGATTATTTTCTCCTTTTAACTGATTTATTGGTGTGGAAAAAAAATCATCAAACAGTAAGAAATGCTGTCATACCAAGTACCAAAGCGACACTTTAAAAAAAATGCTTGTTTTTTTCCAATCAACAGTACAAACCTCAAAATTATTAAAATGAACTAAAATCATTTACATAAATGAAAGGAAAAGCAGTCAGCGGCAGTCCACACGCTTGAGGGACGATGAAATGCTTTTGCGTATGTAGTGGATCTGGATCTGCGTTGTGTCGTGTTGTGCTCAGTAAATGGTGGACACTTCACAGGACTGCAGTTGGTTGATTTATTGTACACCAGCAGCTGTATTTATGGAGAAATAACATGTACGCTGAACAGCCCTCTACACATTTCTCACTTAATAAATAGATTTATGCATACAACGAACCAAAACAACATTAACGCATTAACTTACAACTGTCTCTAAATAATTTTACATCACATTTTCACCTAAAAACAATAATATTTCGCCTTCCCGGGGAAAAGCCCAACCAAGAGGAAGTAAACACCACGAAAACACTCTCAGACTGCTTGCTACACTTCCGTGTGAGGGTCTTTCAAAATAAAAGCAGCTCCATCAGAATACCAGATGTACAGTGTGTTGTTCAGAATATAGCGCAACAACATCACACTGTTACACATAAAATGACTTCATATCAAAATGTGTTGCCATTTAATTAACGGATAAATTACGGCCTGATTGTTTCAGCTGTACATGTATTTATTGCTGGGTAGTTTAATTTACATCAAAACATAATATTTTAAAAGCTCTAATTATGTTTGATGTATACACATCTTAATTTGAAAAGGAACTAGTAACTAAAATTAAGTGTAGTAAAAAGTAGATTTCCCTCTGAGATGTTGTATATAGAAATGTTGCATGTAAATAAGAATTTGATGTACTTACATTCCACCACTGCTTTTAGGTCCCTTGAAATGTAATTACTTTGGTGATCTTAAGAGTCCTTTACAGTCATATTTTTGTCACCTATAGCAAATATTCCTAGCTGCTAGTTCCCACCATACAGAAGAGGTAATAAAACAAAATGATCATGTCTGAATCTTGATATTGTCATAATCGTCTGTCACAACATAACTAACGTTTGTTACTAATTTTAAAAGCGTACCAAATATACTCTAAATCTCAAAAACTGTAGTGCGATTTGCTTCACTTAATGGCGTGTTTTGCATGGCAACAGTCAGTAAACCGCTTGGCCACAGCAGTATTTGAACCATCTGACATACTAAAGTGATGGAAAAACTAGTTCTCTCAAATGAGGCAGAAACTGTTCCAACTAATGGCTATAATGAAAGCTGGTAGTACATTTTGAATTATCCAGCTTGTTGTGAGTAACAGCGCAGGTAAATAACAGCTTAGCTGTCATTTGAAAGTAAACCGCAAGATGCGAATTACAGTAGGATCTGAGTTAACTTTGTTACAGAAATATGACGCCAACAGTGTTTACCTCTATAACCCATGGTAATGTAGGGACTTTTTCATATTTTTTCATTACTAAATTTACCTTCTCTAAATTATTTGCTAATTTAGATAACTCAAAATAATTTGTTGCAGTACAAAGTTGGGTAATAAAAATGTTAGTGGAGAAGCCAGTAATAGTCATAGCTGGCTGTATACAGTAACACAGATGAATGGTAGGTGGGGGAAGCATATAAAATGGCTTTGTGTGTGTGTGTGTGTGTGTGTGTGTGTTAGAACTTGTGTGAACCTGCTCTAATGGGAGAGTAAGCAGAAATGAGTTTTAGATATGGAAAGCAGGACATCACACACCTCATTGGTTCCATTTTATTGCCAAGTAATGGCCCAGCTGCAATTTGTTTGCTTTCCACATTTCCAAGACTGTAGCCAAAGTGTTTCCTTTTCCTCGCTCAGTAGAAAAGGAGCGAGATAATTGAGCAGGTGCAGTTAACGTCAAAAGGCTCACTTTACCGTCAACAGTATTTATTGGCACTTACTGGTCTTCTCCTCTTACTGGGCTCGGTACGTTTCTTAAGGCGACCTCATGTCTGTTACCCTACATGTTATACTTTGCGTATTCGTACATTTGTACCATCGATGAATGTTTTTAAGTAGATAATTTGTTGTTTTATGAAAGAAGGAGAACGTTCTACTTGATGATTCAGGTGTGTGGCTGTCTAAATCATATGCTGCGCACGTTGCCATTCACATGCACTTTTGCCTTTCTTCTATTTCCAGGCAGCAATTGTCAAAAGCAAATTTTGACTCTCCTCCAATATCGCCAAAGACCCCTGCTTCAGCAGTCAAATGCAGAACTCCCAGAGAGAAGAGCCAGAAGTGTAACAGCACCGTTTTGAGTCACTTTTTCCAAAAGAGGCCTAAAACATCTCCCACTGAACAATCCCAGCGAAATGGTTCTGTTTCTCATTGGGTACAACGGGGGAAATTACAGACTGCAGGCACTCATGATGCAAATGACGCTGACCTACATTCGGCATCCACTCAACTTCCAGTGGCTGTGAAGGAAGAGCCGATGGACATGCAGGAGATATCTATCCAGAGTTTGGTGTCAGTCAAACGGGAGGCCACTGCTGTCGAGGTGGCGCATTCCTCAACACCATCAAAAGTCATAAAGCCCGTAATCAAAGGTGAAGCCTTTCTACCTGAAGGTTAACAGTGCTACCGTCAACCAGTGTGACTCATCCAACCTAACAAGCTTGTTCACTCGCAAACTCACAGTCTCACTTGTGCTACAGAAGAGGGGACAGCTGTTTGATCACTGTCAGATCAACTCTATACATGCAGAACTGCTCTGCCGTATCACGTAATTGCTGCAGAAAGTTAAAGAAACATGGATGTAGACCTTTTGATGTTGCCATCTTCAGCCAAGGTTGAAGCGGCAGGAGTTTTAACATGTCCCTCACCTATAGATAATGAGAGTTACACTTTTAAGGGCTCATCTAAGGGCTTTACATTTGACACTTTTATCATCAACAGTTAAGGTAACTGTGACCCACTAATGGTGCAAGCTTTTAAGGTAATTTAACATGAGTAGTGAGCCAGTGTGTTGACTCGTCTGGAAATGTGAACTTGTCTAAAGCGGACTATCCAAACAATATACGACACATGGAAATAACGTCAAAACTAAATGTATTACTGAAACATTCAAACTTCGGTCTTTATTACTGTTAGCCTCTGCAGCCCACTAATGAAATCTGCTTTGGACCGTCTCTATGAAGGATGCATGATGATACCCTAAAGCTATTTAAAACATCCATTTGATTCTTTTATGTTCTTTGGCATTGGGAATCCATTCCTCCGAGCAATAAGCCACTACATTCAAGTAAGGGCTGACAATACCAAGTTCTTGAGCAAGCTACAAGTCCATGTACAATCTTTTTTTCTTCCAAATGTTATTGACATGGCAGTGATCTAACTGAAAATGTATGGTATACTTTTGACTGCAGTCAGAGATAATATAGAGTAATTAGTTAATGAAGTTAAAACAGATATCGTTCTTTCAGCAAAGGCCTTTTTTTATTGGCTAATATTTGTTGCTCTTTTTAGACTGTGTATTATATTTAGGATCAGCTCTTTGTTTGATTTATTTGAATCATAAATGCAGGCATTGTGGTGTGATATTTTGTGGGGATTAAGTTATATAAATAGTTGCAAGTGCGGCGAGGGCAGAGGTTTGCAGCGGAATGTAAAATGACTCAAAAGCAATAATTGTTTTTTAATTAAGCTGCTGATATCTTGTTTGTTTTTTTTTGTTTTTTCTCCTTGCAGTGGAGTGTCCTGTGTGTTCTGTAAGTGTGCCACAGCAATTTATCAACAAGCACTTGGACACATGTCTTACCAGAGGAGAGAAGAAGGAAAGCTTGAGGAGGTAAAATGGCCACCTAACTAATCAGTGAAATCTCTCTACCGTTGCTTTTTTAAGCTGCCATCCTCTGTAGGATGGTGGGATATAAATTACAGATACACAGATTTTCTGAAGATTAGAATGATGAGGGAAGTGTAGTGGTGCACCTGAAATGTGTGCACATACAGGGTTGCCACATTAAGAGGATTAAAATATTAAAAATATATTTGATTAGAAGCTTGCTGAAAAGCATACTTAAGATGTGTCTATCCAGGGATTGTTGCAAGACAATGATGTAAGACGAAGAAATATTTTTTGGGGGTTTGATGGATATAGCGATTTCTCGATGCTTCCTGCTAGGATGTGCTGTAAATCTCCAGGGTCTGTACCGTTATATCTACACCTGTTCCCTAATGGTATGTTGAGGTGAAACTTTGGCAAAGAAGTGTATATTCCCAAGTGTTTAAATGTAGCTTCAGGGAGAAAGATATGTGCGCATTTTTAGATTTTTTTTTTTACAATATAATTTGTAGTTGACTATATATGTGTACTTTTTCTGCTTTCTATCTGTTCTTTCCACTGAGAGGATATTTTCCACAGAACGTGTCTGTTTTTATGTCTCGATAAAATAGGGGAAAACCTGGAAAACCTGCACACTAAATTCACCACATGTTAATAAGCTTTTGTTTGCTTGAAATGTCAGAATTACTATACTAGCTATACAGTTGCTATAATTATTAGATTTTTTTTTTTTAATTACCATCGACTTAATAGAGGCTGTTTGACATAAAACTGATCCTTTTGAGTGGACTTTGAAACTTAGTGTTTCAAGGTGATTAATGACCCATGCACTAATAATGAGGTTTTGTCCATGATTGGTCATATTTGCGTAACAGTGCAAAACAACAAATCTGGATCAGTCCTCGATGTCATAATGATAAATTGCAGAGGTTTTAATATTCTGGCCTTATGTAGCCAGCCTGCATGAGGAGGATTCTTCTTGCTAGCAGCTTTAATAACTTACACTTGATATCTTTTATTCAAGACAAAATACATAAAATGGCACATTTGACGGCCTTGTCTGATTACGACAGGACTAGGGATCATCAGAGGTGTGTGCCTTTACTGGGGTGACAAATTGCAACTCCCATCCGTTAATATCATTTTGTTATGAGCTCAGCTGATGTGGCCACTGTGTGATATATTTGATTAGTTTTGCATTTCCATCGTTCTTTTTTTCTTGTGGTGTCCGAGACTTTTATTTAGTACAGTCATAAAAGTTTATTACTGCTGAGCGCAAATGCCCCCATCAGACGACATCAAGTAATATCTGGCGATTGCTGAAATAAACACGCTAACATGTGGGTTGCAGCTCCATTGGCAAGGCGAGACGTCCAATGGGGAAGCTGGTGTACAACCTGCTTTCCCTGCAGGAGCTGAAGAGAAGGTTGAAGGAGTGTCATCTCTCAGTGCAGGGCTCTCGAGACCAGCTGGTCAAACGACACCGGGAGTTTGTCCAAATATATAATGCCCAGTGTGATTCCCTCAACCCCAAATCAGGTGAGGACATTTGCTCCGCTATACCATGGTACAGTTATTTTGCAGTAATGAGGAACGAAGCTGACTAATGTGAGGTACAGCATTGGTTTTAATATACTATAAGTATATACTATCACTGGAGAACTTCATATACCTCCAAGCAATGTGGTCAACAAAAAGCACACTTTTATGAGTGAGTAAGCACCTACACATGAAGCTGAAGATGAACGAGCAAAGACAGAGAAACAGATGAGTCACAGACATAAAAGATGTATTGATCGTCCAGGTTGTGTTTTTCTTTACTGGCATCACCAGGAATACCTCAGTTTTGAACAGCAACCTCATGGGTCTTATGTGTTTAATACCACAATTCATATAACAGGCAATATTTGTGATCTCAAGAGTTATAATGATTTTTTTCTTTCCTCTGTCAACAGCTGAAGATATTGCCAGAGAGCTGGAGGCCAATGAGAAGATCAGAAATCAACTGCAGGGGAGAGCGAAACCAGTATGTACTAATGGCTTTAACTGCATCGTTATCTTTCTTCTTAACTACCCTGTAGAGTTGTTTCTTAAGCAGAATAATGTTTTATGAGAATGCTCCATTTATTGAACGTTGGTAGCTATAATATGCCATAAAAGGTGTGAGGTAGGTAAAAATAAGACACGTAGTCGATGTGTTAGGTCTTTAGGATGGAAAGAGTGCATTTTGTTGAGAAACACTGAATGGAAAAGTGTTACAATAAAAAGTCCACTGGCTACCTAAACTTTCCAGTTACAGTTAGAAAATAAAATAATAAATAAATAAAATAATAGCTAATATTGTTGCATGTATACTATGTGTTTTTTCATTGATGAATAATGCTAACATCTTTCACTCTCACAGGTCATGGTGTTCTCAAAGAAACAGTCGGAGAAGGAGATTGATGAGATGCATTCAAATTATAGTGAGTGATTTTATTTTCAAGGTACTTTGACTGTTTATTTGTTGACACTGTAGGGGTCTAACTCACCAAGCTGATGGCCCACGAAGGTCCACTGATGAAATTGTCTTGCAACTTCTGTGAAACCAACCATTTTCGACCACTGTTTAAGTGCAGTATGATGTCAGAAAGCCTTTTTGATGTGTTCAGAAACCACACAATTCTACACTCCCATTTCATTAATGAAAAGGCTCAAATAACAACATCAAGACTTATTCCCCCTCTTTGATTCATATCAAATAAGGCCTGAGTGCTTTAGTTTAAATTCAGGAAGGTGTTTATTAGAGAGAAGGGCACAAAAGGATAGTTTTATGATAGTCAGCTTTGTTTGATGAAAAGTTTTGGGTTTATTTCACTCTGACCCCCTAAGCCTTGTAGCCAACTGTGTCCAAAACTGTGGTTCAGTTGTATGAATGCTGTCTTCTGTAGAAAATAATATACTAAAGTGCAGGAGTTGCATGAAAACACATCAAACAAAAAGAGCAAAATGCAAAATGTTATTATCTCCAAGACACCTACCACAACTCTCCAAAATTCGTCTCATAAATTTGTTTTTGAACTCCAGTTGAATTGGCCACTTTTGTGTTCGCTGAAATGGTTTGTAATGTTGCTTTGTTCTTTTTACTCTTACCATATATTTCACAGCACTTTAACACTAATACTAACACTAATATTGGAAAACACTTTGGTGTGATTTTCCTTTCTACCAGAGTGGACCACAACGGCTGCTGTAAGAGTGTAGGAGAGCTCCTTCATCAAGTCCTCCTGTTGGAGTGAGTGTACAGCTGTAAATCATATTGGCTTTAGCACTCTTCAGGACGAAGCTAGTGAGAATAAGCAGGCACTGCAACCTGTCGGTCTGAATTAGGGCAAGTACAGCATAGCTACACTATAATGTTTAACCTTATAGTATAATTAAGGCATTCTCCGTAAACTAGCTTAAAGCAGGGATAATTCATACAGAAACATAATTAAGGCTAGCCTTTATTAAATTAATCAGATATACAGAGTAAATGTACATGCAAACCTGCTTGTGTTATAAAATATACCACCCACTGCACTAACTCCATCTACTATGCCAACTTTTTTTTGAAACTGCACTATTACTTTTATTCTTTGGCTTGACTGTTTTATATTTAATTCAATTCCATTTCATCTTCTTGTATTTCATTTTCCTTTTCATTGCCCTTTTAATTTATTCTGTTTTATATAGTGCCCTGGCAACTACCTTTTGTTTGAAAGGTTCTCCACGAAAAAATTCTGCTTTACCCTTATACTCTATACTCTTACTCATGATACAAGGACAGGAATTGAAGGCAGCACCGTAGATTAGATCAGTGTTTCCCTCAGGGAATTTTCTAATTCGAGGTGGTAAGGATTCAAATTCTATCTCCTTTCTTTGCAGGTTTTTGTGTCATTACTGAAAAGTGTATTTATTTCTTATGACATCGACAGGCTTTATCTCAGGTGTGGTGGCCCACCTCTCACTCCTGAATTACTGTCAACAGAACAATGCAGGACACAAGCTTGGGCTACAAAGGTTTTAGAGGTCTTGTCTCAGAAATGGATGTCCCAAACAAGACTGAAGATAAGATACACTTTGGCATCTTAATGACCCTTTATTGTCAATTTCCCAAAGCAGACCAATCAGTAGGCTTCAAGGGGTTTGTGTTATAGTTCCTTTATGCTACACGGACAAAAAAAACCCAGAAACAAAGCAGAGCAAAAAGACTATTAATTTTGATGGAGTGCAGAGGATGAATTTAGTGTCTAAGCCTGAGGGGGAAAAAAGCTGCTACAGAGTCTGTCGGTCTGACAGCCGATACTTCTGTATCACTTGTCAGGCAGCAGCAGAGTAAACAGGCCGTTGCTGTTGCAGGGTGGGTATCGTTTTTTAGTATCTGTCAGGCTCTATGCAGGCAGCCCACCTCACTGATATTACTAATGCTCAACAGATGGGTACCTTTTGGTGGTTTTAATCACCTGCTGTAGTGCTTTCCTGTACTGGACTGGGCTGTGCACAAACCTTTTGTAATGTTTCCAGTCAGGACACTCTTTTTATTTCACACTTTTTTTTTATTGCTCCTCTGTAAATGTTGACAAGAGCTTGGCATTGGACTTTCACTATCTTAAGTTCCTTAAGAAATACAGCCATTTCTGAGCTGAGCTTTCTTTTTCTTTCTTTCAATGTGCCTACTTTCCACTTCAAGGCAGCTAGTAGGGACCCGAATGTTTCAGATGTAGAGACTGTTCCTCGGGAAACTGAAGAGGCTTTATTCACAACTTTGCATACTATTGTGTCTCCAACAGAATCATTACAATTTTGCATATTCAGTGTGTCACTCAGCAGTAATCTCAAGCCCTCCATTAGGAGCCAGTCTCATTTACTTTCCAAAACACATCACGAACAAAAGAAACCAGCTGAATTGCTGTGTCTTCAGTGAGTAATTTAGCACCAAGGAGTGGAATGAAAATGTAAAACTGATGAGGTGACTTAGGTTTTTGCCTCAGTGTAAATAATACTGATGATACAGTTTTTATTTTGACATATAGGGTAATTTAACAATTTAAGTGTCTATGAGCTCATAGGTAATCACTCAGAGACAACAGATGCACAGAAATCTAGACCAGGTCTTTGTTTTAATGTCTGTCAGAGGTCAAGCAAAAACAGCAGCATTAGAGAACATTATCCAAAGTCATGTTGTCAGAGCTGAACAAGATGAAATGCTTGTCGGAAATAACTCTTCGGAGCTAACTTTAAAAGTGGTTGAAAAATGGATGCGACTCACTGGAGGTGGGTTCTATAAATAGCTGCACTGCTGCGATAACCTCTTGATTTATCAGAGGAGGATGTGGATGACTCACTCCGTCAGCATGGGGAATTGTGAATGAGCAGACAGGAAGGTGTAAGTAGCACACACGCAAGCACACACTGAAGCACACACCAAATCAACCGTCTGCTCGCAGCCTTTTCTTAATGTGACACCATGTTCTGTTGGTGTTAATATAATTAATAGCTGGTTAGTCAGAAAACATTCCCACAACCCAGAATAACTGCAAGGAAAAACCTGGAAATCTTGCGTCATGAGAGCAGCCCCTGAGATGTTCGATACGTGTACGTGCTTCCCAACTCTAGCCTAGTTTAAAACAACTTGTAACTTACTGTGAAACTCCATCTAGTCCTTATAAGCCTGCAAACTAAATCTTTGTGTGAAAATACAGCAAATTCTTTTCTCATGAATATATCAAGTGTGAGGCAGCAGAGTTGTTCCATGTGCAAATAATCATCTGTTGCCAGGGTATTAATGGTACTAATGAGGATCCAAATAAAACATGAACATTTTACATTTAAAATTCTGCTGTTGTCACTCATGGTAACAAGAAGCAACAAAAACTGTGGCCCTCGATGAATTTGCTTAGTTTTTTTTTTTTTTTTACTATGTGTCTGTTTGTCTGAGAGAGTCATTTTGCGTGGGCCTCTCCTTCAGTTTTATTAATATCAATTAATATCTTTTGTAAAATAACAATCCTGAACTTCTTTTCACTGAACTGTCAGTGGTGATATTTAAATCACACTCATGTTAATTTCAGTGTTTGATCATGATATTTGTTTTTTTTTCTCCTTCCCTCAGTCCCTCTCTGTGTTCTCCAGTCTTTGTTTATATGAATCCTTCTGTGAAAAGTGATTAAATCCTTTTATTTATTTTTGAATCACTGCCAAAACTTAACTTATATTGTTCCTTTGCCCACCTCTATTCTTGGTCGGCTATAATTTCTTTTTAATGACACTTGGCTTCCACCACAGAAGTAAAAGGATTTTTTTTTTTTTTTTTTTTTTTGGTCACAGTGATCTCATCTGGGAGCTTACATCTAAAGTGGTGAATAAAACCTTATGTTTTTTTCCAGAATCTAATCGACCTTGCAAGATTGGAACTTGTCATTTCCAAGTCAAAATATTAAAGCACGCTGTGTTACAGATATTGCTGTCTCACAAAAAAAATGAGCCAGCATTCATTAGAAATATTAATACATGTTTTCCAAACACCCTATTCGACAGTAGCTAGCTTCTTTGTGGGTGTTTTTTTTTTTTTAAGTTTTTTTTTTTATATATATATATATTATCGGCTTAAATGCTCTGGTGGGTGGGCTGTATTTGTCTCTTGTTTTCCACCCACTACATGCATCCATTTAACCTTTTATTGTTAATGATCGATCGATTCTTGCATAATTCATTCAGGATTCAGCTTTATTGTGTGCATACCTTAGATAATACTGCATTCTGTCTGTCTTTACCTAATCCACCATATATGCCATTTTGTCTGCAGGGAAGCAGCACAGCAGCGACTTTTCCCGCCTGATTGCTCAGGTTCGGGGTCGCCTAGAGACCAACAGACAGAATCGTATCAAACAGGAAGTCATTGTGGAGGGAGAGGATGCACGAAAAACCCACTCAGCAGGTACTCCAACACTCATTACCTTTTCTCAAGGAGTAAAATACACTCCAGCCACAGGAGACTTAAACCCCTCTGGCACCCTTCAGCGTAAGTCACTTGATCCCCATGTTATCCTGCCGTGGCAAGTTCACCTTGTGTCTTCACAAAACAACATTTCTGCAAGTAAAATTATTACAAATGAATTCCCTTGTGACAAATTTGTTTTTCTAACAATATGCTAAGTAAGCCACACGATGCAGCTTGACGGAGTTGTTGTGCCTCCCTGCTGGCTTTGTGTGAGGGTTTATTGGGTGTGTGTGTGAGAGAGTTTTGTGAATTAAGTGCATGTGCTCCATCTTCCAAATTCACAACACAACCAAACACTTCATTGTTATGCACAGCTGGCAAGAGTGGATAAAGAACATGAATAACTGTAATCAATGCTGGGGTGATTTCATGTGTTCTGGGAGGAAGAGGGAATGCAGAGAGCAATTTATTAAGATAAAGGAAAGAGGACGAGCAGAAGAGGAAAGAGGGAGTAATAATAAAAATAAGAAAAAATAAGAACACCCCTAAGGAGACTATGGTTTTTCCGATCATGTTTTAGGGACATGTGTTGAGGTAATTTATAACTATGCTTTTGCATCTTCAAAATCAGTTTAAAGAGAGATTTTCAATTGTACCTTTTTAGTAATAATGTTAATGCAACGCTAATTCCTGCAGCACTCTGTTGACAGACAACTCCTCCTTCTTAAAGTTAGTCAGAGCACAGCTTGTGACTTTTAATCCAAATCCATACATGCCTTTCTGTCTTGTTTGTCCTCATCCCAGATGGTAATTTGGGTTTGCCGTCGACACTTGTTTATTCTTTTGAGAGGAATCAAATGTAAACAGATTGGAGTTAAAAATGTAGAGTCAAGCTCCGGGTGTCCTCAAATAAACTTTACGTTGGTCAGGGGAAATTAAGTTGTTACCGCACACCTGTGCCCGTCTCCTCAGGGTTCACAAGTTAATTCAGAAAGTAGTTGCCGTTGGCATACTGGTGACTATATATGTTTTGTAATCTAACTTTGAGAGGAAAGAGTCTGTCTGCCTGCCCTTCGATTACTTCGATAACCGTTCATCTGATCGGCTTCACAGTTGGTGGGTGTATTGCTGAGGACCCAAGAAAGTTCAGTGTCGAGTGTGAAGCTGTTTCGATGAGCAGTTATCCAGAAAGCTGCAGCAGTACCAGTCAGTCTGTTTAGAACAGGCAAATTTTTGGCACTGCACTCGCTAATTCATTAAAAATAATTTAAGACAGGTATAATCAGTGCTTTTATAACAATATGTAAAATAATGTGTTAAGTTTGTGAATCACTTGTTGTGATGGACCCCAGAGACTGATCACCCCACTTTACACTACCTGCTCAGCACAAAAACAGATAAGAGACTGAATATTGGACGTACATTCACCAGGTGGACTAAAACATTCAAATGACAACACTTCACATTAATGATAATGTTGCTCCATAACTGCAGAATGTGTTAAATAAGCAACCATTTGCTAAACAGTTTGCTTTATTAACTAAAAAGCTGATGATATGTCATGTTTTACCATATGGCATAATAATGTTGCAGATTTAAATTAAGGAAGAATTACACTAACTAAACAAAAGAATAAATGCTGTTGCATGTTGCTAATTTGTACACAATATACAAATAAAAAGGCACAAACAAAAATCACATGATGCTGTACATGGTGCCAAAAGCTAGATATAGTATATGTGATATTAAGGACAGGACCTTAAATTTGCTCTCACCATTGACAATATGTGAAAATAGGGTTCCCAAAGGAGACTGAATTGTCTGTGACATTCATTTTTTGCATACCCTCTTTTGACAAGTCCTTCTTCCATCGTTTGATTTCCCCCTGGATGATACATATTTTTGCCTCCTTCAGAACAAGTTGCAGAATCCAGAAGCTGCCTGGTGATCAAGACAGAAGATGAAGAAGCTGACGAGGAGCCATCTGAGAGAGGGATTGAAATGCCATCCAGTCCTACTTACAGTGAAGTGTCCATCAGCAGGTGAGCCCCAGATTGTTTTCTGAGTGGAACAACAAATCAGTTCTGACATTATGCCTTTAATTGAGATCTTTGAGCTTTTCCACTAACTATAAGCAGCCAATTAAACATTAAATATTAATTCACATCCAGAATATTGTATCATATTAAACAAATCATGTCAGTCATATCGGATCAATTCAGTCGATTGTCATTTGTTTAACTGAAAATAACTTTCATTGTTGAATGAAATGGCAGCGTACATACTTAGTGCGGTGCAGTGAAATCACAGTGTGAGTTTTTTTGCAGGACGTCTTTAATGGCATACATCCTTGATTAAATAAAAAGGAATGCAGCTGAATCATATGCAGTATAATAAAAAGCATTTTAGTGTGAACCTTTACGATCCTCAGTGGGAGTAGTTATTACCTGCCTTTACCTCATAGACCATGAACAGCTTTTATATCCCCTTCCTATACTGATGTAACTATGATTTTACTGCAGGAAGAAACACTCTGCCTTTTATCAAAATAGCTTTTATACCAGATACTTATACTATACCCACTAATGTCCTTTTTTATATTTTATATTTTATATATTTTATATATTTTTTATATTTTATATTTCTTTTTATATTTTCTCAAAAGCATCCATGCTATTAAAAGGTTGTGTGTTGATAATAATGAATGTAAATCACGTAAGACACACTAGTTAACTGTCAGATTTCTTTGAATACAGAAATCTCTGATCACAAACAGCCTTTAAATGTTTCCACCCTCTCAAATCAAGAAAGAAGAGCATGAACAACCCTCCGTTCTTAAAGTCAGAACAGAGGTTGTGACTTTTAATCGAAATCCCTGTGTCTCCATATCACAGATGGTGATTTGGCTGTGTGTGTGTGACACTTTGCCTATTTAGGCATGCGGCTTGTTACAAGTGCACATTACAGGAATCGAATGTGACTCACTCGTAAAAGTAACAGAACATAAAAAAAATGGATGTAGAGAAAAATATAGAATCAAGAGACTTTCCTTCCTTGTCCTCATGTAAGTTTTACAGTACACCTGTGCCCATCTCCTTAATTCAGAAAGTAGTTGCCCTCAGCATACTGCGAGTGTGGCAATGAAACTGTCTTCATTGTGGCAGCTGGATGTTACAACAACAGATGCAAGTTAGAACAGAAAAGCTTCTCTCCAGTCATGACTGCACTCAGCATCTTGCATAGTTTTGTCATGTAAGATTGAATTTTTGAATTTTTTTTTAATGCTATTGTAATATTTATGGTTTCTAGTACCAACAATCAAGTATGGACCCAATTATTTTAAGTTTCAGTTTATAGCTGTGAGGCGTTAAAGTAAACAGAGTTTTGAGGTTGAAAGTGGCTGTGCTGCTGCGCTAGCTGTTGAGCCGCACTGAATAAATCATGGTATTATATTTTCCTACAAGAAAACCAGAAATTGTTCTTTTTTTTAACATACTCAATTGACATGCTTAATATCTTCCATATTATCCACCGATATCCCCTTTTACTAGCAGTTCTTATTCTCACATGTACAGCAAGAAATCAGAAAACTACAGCCTGCAGCAGTGAGTTATGGCAGCTCTAACAGGGAAAACCCAGTGTTTGCTCAAGGTGTGCAAGACTAACGTCGATGTATGTTGAAGCAACTATGACAGGTCTCAAGGGGAAAACCCCATTTCTCATTTGTTCAGTTTACTTTGAGAGATTATTGTTAAGGTTACTTCATTGTATACTTCCACTGATCAATTAAACAATCAGTATGTACTCAATGCCTCTGATTCATGTGTGTTTTCTGTTTATAGTCATTTCTGGTAAAATTGCAAGTCGGAGAGTAAATATTAAAGCCAAAACACCAGAACAAGTCAACTCTGTTACATTACAGGTGGATGATTCAATCACTTTCCTTTAATGCTTTAATACTATATGTGTGTGAATCTGTACTTTACTGATGCTAAATGGCTCATAAATCATAAATATTCTCTTCTGCCCAAACTGTCTCTATTTATTTAGCATTCATGAGGTATAGTTCAGCGGTGGCACAGGGTCACGCTTCAAATATGTCTCTATAGATCATTGATCCCAGTGACCTAACGAAAGAGAGACATGTTTGAAGTACTGCTTGGATTAACCTACCTGATGAATATTGAATGTCGCATTTTCTTTAATAGATGGCAGATCAAAGGTCATGTTAGATTTAGCTTTTCACTACTCATCCTGGTGAAGTAAGACCTTGTCTAATAATTTGCCAGACCACACCACGCCACACTATCACTGTTTTATTAATGCACAAATGCCATGCAGGGTTATCTCCAGGATTCCTAAGGAGTTTAATACCAACACATTTTGCAACTTGTATGCTTAATATGTATGGCAATCTGTGTTTAACTCTCCACTGTGCTGGTGTTATGATAGTGCAGCACCTAGTTTTATCCTAAGGAAGTAGAATAACTCGCTTTTCCTTTCATCATTTACTCTTCACTGAACTGACGTGACCCATTATAGGTGTTTGCAACTGTTTCGATATTAAAAAATAAATAAAAATAGTGTAAGATATCACTTCTTCTCTGCTAATCACATTGTGCTCTTAATTTGGACTCTAGTTTGACTAGTTTAGTTTAATTTTTTAAGCCATCAGACACATTAGAGGGATGCCCTTTTTTCCTCAATCTCTCTCTCCTAATCTGTCGTTAAAAATCACAATAGTACAAACACCAGGATGGATGGGTGCATTACTTCTAACAAATAAAATCAAAAGGTCTACATCAGTGATTCG
This sequence comes from Scortum barcoo, assembly GCA_023238725.1. NCBI lineage: Eukaryota > Metazoa > Chordata > Actinopteri > Centrarchiformes > Terapontidae > Scortum > Scortum barcoo. The sequence goes on from CM041537.1 coordinate 16,897,996, forward strand.
AACAACCTCAAAACGTCACACAGAATCAGACATCTTCTAAGGTCGCTGGGAAACAATAGCTTGTTAACCTTGAATACAGAAGTGATGGCAACAGACGAACTCTATAATCTACATGTTTTTACCGGAGAATTTTTAACAACCTGAACAGTCTAGATGGAAAACAACAACTGCAGAACAGCTTTGTCACATTCAACTATAACACAGTATTTATTTTGTTATCTTTACTGTGAAAGATTTTTTATTTTGACCCCTGATGGAGCATGAATAAACATAAGAAATGAGACTTGCTTTATGGTACATACACCATATTGATCCAGCACAGCATCATTGTGTGTGCATGTGTGAGTTTGCTTTATGCAACAGGGGAAAAAAAGGGTACCTCTGTACCCAAAGCCACAGGAAGTCATTTCTCTTATCAGTGACAAAAGAAATGAACCATTGCTGCTAATTCAAAACTTACCTGTTGCTCACCACTACTGAAATATTTCATATTTACATATTTTCACTGATAATAGTTTTGGATATTTTGTTTACTGAAACAGTAAATACCTCATATAAGTTAAATTTTGTTAGTGACGTGCTCTCCCTTTCTTTCTCCACTCTCCCTCTTTGTCCCATTTACAGTTCTCTTTCAGACATTTTTGGGCCAGAACCTGTCAGAAACCTCGGGTAAGTAATTCTGCTGTCATTACTACTGTCAAGAATTTTTTTTTTTTTTCACTGTGCCATCCAGTAATGCTGGAAATGTCATTGTTTGTGTTTGCCTATACAGTCTGTCTGCCATGACAAGTAATTTCATGTCTGTGTTGATGCATATATTGGATGTCAACATACTTTTTCTGTCGTGATTATTGTCCTTTGTGCTCACTGATAAATACTATGCATATTACGTTCCCTGCACAGGCCACCACTACCACTTAGATAACATGTTGTGTCACTTGATGCCACTCTGGAAGACTGTCTTATACTTGAGGGAAAAAAATAAGAAAATTCAGAAATTTCTCGTTATTTATTTATTTATAGGTCACAATATGTGTTAAAGTGTAATCCGTAATCTGAAAGAAAACACGTTTATAAGTAAGAATTGCTCTAATTTAATTACAGAACTGTGATCTTTCAAATAAGCATTATAGTACCTTTCAAGCACTGAGCATATTATACATATATATATATTTTTTTCATTTTTCTTTTTCTTTTGTGCTTGGTCTAGTCTGTATCTGCACTGAAAAGCACAAGTGATGCTGTTGCAAATTAATTGGTAATTTTGATGTAGCCATTTAGTATCAGTTCAACATAACTGAAATAAGGTAAGAAAAACATGTCATTTCCATCCAAACTGATATTTCTTGTCCAGAGTTTCTATAACATAATGCTGACAAACAGATAAAATGATAGTCTTTAAGCTTCTGGCTTCTCGTATGTTCTTATTTTTCATCCTTGGAAAAATAGGGCGCTGTATCTTTAGTTAGACTTAGTTCTTCATTTATTTCATCTTTTATTCAAAAAGGTAGTCTCATTAAGATCATGATCTCTTTTTCAAGCTCATTCCATCTGTGGAGTAATGTATTTGAAACCAGTTCTTTGAAGCCCAATTTAAACATTGGTTACAGCTAATGTTAAAATATCTCATGACCTCATATTGTAAGTGTTGTATAAGGGACCGGAGAGCAGAGTTACTGAGGCAATTCTATAGTACAACCTTATATATAGATAACAATAATGCAACTCCCTTCTATTTTCTTAAGGAGGATCATCCTACCTTTACATGTAAGATGAAAGTGTGAGAGCACTAATACAGAGTCAAGAGGCTTTAAGATAGAGTGAGGCATTCATCTGTACAATATTATCAGACATAATTGTAGAATGTACAATGGGCATCAGACTAGCAAAAGAGAACTATGATTTGTTTCTGTACAGAAACTTTGCGTTGGCTTTTTAAAAGTGAGTCTGTCAGTTCAATTTGAGAACCCTGAATAGGACTGTATGGGTAAGGACTGTAGGGTGGATATTGTTAAATGACCTTTAGAATAGCAAACATTTTTGTTTGAATTCCCCAGTGTTGTGTCCTCACAGTGTTGCATGATGGAAAAATACTGTCGCAACCTTTCCCCCCCAAAATACTTTTTGATTTCGAATTAGTTTTCCAGTCCAGAAAAGTGCAATTGGCCCGACATCATTATTGCACAATAATTTCGAAATTAGGTGCTCCATATTTTTGTTTTTTTTTTGCTCTTGTAGATTACTCAGTGGTCAGAGTCAAATCGAGTTAAGTCAGTTTTATTTACACAGCCTAGTATCTCAAGTCCCCAAAAAAGCCTTTAGATACAAAAAGTGTGGTTCCAAACTTTTGAATGGTGTATTTGTGTTGTATTTGTGAATGTTTATTTGTGTTTTTTGTTTTTTTTTGTTGTTAGAGTAAAGATGAGAAAATGTCCCCACATGTGTTCTCGCTGTAATTTCAGATAATATGAACTCCTATAGATGTTTGAAAATTGAATGGATATGAGATACATTTTTGGATATTACTAAAATCTGGATCTTATTTGCCATTTGTAATCCTTTGAGTCTCCTCTGCTGTCATTGTTTTTGAGCAAGCTGACTCTTATTTAGTTGAGAGGCCCTTAATTGGGGCCCACAAACCACAATGAAACAAGAAAATCAGCTCGGCCTGCAGCACTGTGTGTGTCTAAGCCCACTTTCACAGATTGCTTTTTACTCACGGGTCGAGCTTGGACAGGTTGTCCCACTTGTCCTCAGTGGCCACATAATGCAATGCTTTTCTGCACGTTTGGGAAATTCGCTTGTTATCAGAAGCAGCAAGATAGCGCAGCTCATCAAGTTACTCGTGTCAACAAATTGTTGAGAGATAGTGGACAGTTTTTCTTGAATATTGTCTCCCTAAGCTTCTGAAGATTGCCTAGACAACTAAATAACCCCAGAAAGATGATTTTATCCAGTTAAAATGTTTGTCACAAACTGAATTAAGTCAGCAATGAATAGAATTGTCATGGTGTAGCGTTGGTCATATGTCAAAGCAATTATAACTGTGATAAATAGGCAGAATGTTGAGACTTAATATTGTCCTTTATTCTTACAAAATCCTGTTTGTATTTGATCTTTTTTTTCCTCCATTTCCTTATGGGGCTATTACTGCTCTCATCTGTCAAATGATTTTGACACTGCAATAAGACAGCCACACGCAGCTCTCCACCCTAGAGGACTTCTATAAACAACTGCACTGACCCAGTGCTCATTTACTTGCAAACAGTGCCCTAAGACAGAGGATCACAGCCTCTACTGGCGTTGCATCTTCTCTCTCTCTCATTTTTGCTGTGGGCAGAGCTGTAAGCCCAGCCCATGTCACCGGTAGAACAAGCACAAATAACAGTAATAAATGATTAGAAGGATTAGATTACAGCATTTTCTTTCATTGTAATACATCGCATATGCAGCCCATGTTTTGTTTTGTTTTTTTTCTCAAATGGTGCTGCCTGTATAATTCACATTAGCCTGTGGCACATTAGTTTTAATGAAGTTTTATCATTGCACTGTGCTGTTTTGTTACCCACACACTGGCTAGTCTGTTTAAAGGGTATTTGACACACTGAAAGCATTGCTGTCACGCTACTGAGAAAACAACAGAAGCCCATACATCTGAATGTCATTCTGCCTCGTGTTTGCCATAGATAATCACAATGCTGCTTTCTGAGTGACCTTGAAGCAAAGTGGAAGTTGTCAGTGTTCGTTCCCAATGTCATTCTTCCACACAGCACTTTACTTGTGCACTGTGATTGTACGCAGGGGGGCGTTGGGCCTTGGAACGCTTCATCAATTCAATGAGCAGAGGCCAAGTCTGCCTGTAACAAGAGTGAAAGGATTTATCTCCATCCTCCAGCCTTTGTCAGAGTCTGGAAAAGATGACACAAGTTAAAGGTTTTTTTTTTTTTTTTTTTTTTTTTTTTCACAGAGGCCAACTGTCTGCTTACCAGTAATCCACCATACTTAGACGTCTCCCATCCTTCTACTGCCCACATATGGACTTCTGACCCAAATTCCAGGGCAGGAATTTTGTTTTTCCAGTCCATACAGTCAAGATAAAGAGGCATTAGATCTTGTCACTGACTGGAGGGGGATATACATATGCAGCGTAATCATCTGAAGAGAGCCCTTCATGTTAAGCTGTAAGTGGTTCCACATGTGAGACACGGTGGCTTTAGGGCTCCCCTTTAGGTTCTGAGCCATGTTGTCTGAACCTCTCTAACGAAGGAGACCTCAGTGTCCACCATTTTTTGTCAGAGGTGATTCAGTAATGCGGCTGTAACACTGCCCGCTGAGTTGTGGAGCTCACCGGGGCTCACATGGTAGGAAAAAATATCGATGTGGCACAAGGTAATCCATAAGGGGAAAACGGCTTATTTAGAGGCATTGAGCACTCAGTCCAGAGGGGTGTTCCACGAAGCTGGATTAAGGGAAAGCCTGGTTTATTTCTATAAGTCCGGCTCATGTAAGAGAGTTCCGTCCATCATCATGGCTTATTTGAATCCCCGCTGAGTAACCATGGTAACTTGTGCCGCAGAACTAGCCTGCTCTGGGGCAGCTAAGCTAACTGTCAAGCTTAGTTTAGCTGTGTGTCAAAGAATGTCTGACGGGCTGAAACGGAGTCCTGAAACAAAGTTCCGCCTGGTGGATTTTCCACTCTCGCGCCGCTTATGTCTTGTAAAAAGAAATAGAAAAACTTGTGTCTCGTGAAAATCACGTCTCCCTACTTTCACTGTCTTTTGTTTTACAATCAATCAGTCAAATGAATGACACCTCAGTTATATGGCACAATTCACACATCAATTGCAACTAGGTACTGAAAATTGAATTAAATACAAAAATGAATGTGGTTGATTTAAAAAAAAAAAATAAATAAATCAGAGGTCTAAAGTCAGCCTGCCAGGCTTTCTTCTAGCTACGTTGATGGAACACCCCCCAGATGTGTTCTTCTGAAAACAGAATAACACGGATAAAAATGTTCTCCTAAAAATTATGAAATACAATAATATGCATCATCTTCCAACTGTAGAGCTGATATTATTACAGTGTGTCAGTAGAGCGCATTGCAGTTACTTATAGATCTCCAGGAATACAGTATCTTGATGAGGTCTTTGTAAGATCTGTTTACTGTAATGCTTTGTGGTTAAGGAAAGGGGTTAAATCTGTTGTGATAATGATAAACCCATGTCCATTATGTGACTATATTTACCTAAATGTTCAAAAGTTCATCACTTTTATTCAAATTACATTCGTGTACTACTGACCAGAAATCCTCCCTTTCCTAACATTGCATGTAATCTAACACTGTGACAGGTTAAATAAATTCAGTTTATCATCAAAGACCACTTAATATCAGAAATGAACAAATATAATGGTACAAATATTAACTACTGCTCTGATACAAAGGAATCAATTTTCAAGACTTCATAGATTTTGATCAGCTGGCTTGCAGTTTGAAAAGTTCTGTGGTTTAGTTTCCAACATGGCTGCTGTCTAAAGATCTATTATAAACTGTAGAGACCTTGTTGATTATGTTTGTATTTTGCATAGTGTGTCTGAGCGACTGTGCTGTAATCTGTGGCTCCATATTTTTCATTTTCCTTTCCACTTTTGCCGTTGGGGATTTCGTATTTACATTCCATAAACCAGAAAGACCATTCAAATCATGAAGTGTGAGTTAACACAATGTGCGAGGTTAATAAAAAATGTACAGTGTCTGCCCAGCTTAAGTTGACTTAATTTTTTTGAACAGCTTGTACAAAAGAAAATAGCCTATAATCTCCTGTCAATAAATTTTTTCTGAGTCCCAAATGGAAACGTTTTATCTGTCACTTCGCTGGATAGACAGACACTAGTGTATGACGTTCATGATAGCATAAACCTTGATTCCCCCCCTTTTTTTTAATTTGACACACAAAGTTACATCTAAGTGGTCTGGTCATCTCATGTGAGCAACCACTTAATCCTCAGTAATGTGTTTACTGGAAAGGTGTCAAGTAGTCTGTTACGTAAGATGGAGAGGAAATAGTTTTTCTCTCACTGCAGCATGATAATCAGGTATGAATGCAGTCAGGCTGTGCACCTCCTTCAATTTCCTGGTGGCTGATTGCAGTATGCAAAATTTATAGTATCTCCCCTGCATTACTTGGTCAAAGTAAAGGTGTTAATTGCCTGTATGAACTGCCGGATACACAGAGGCAACTGCTGGCCAATAGGCTTTCAGTTTACTTTTTCCTTTACCAGATACATTATGATTTTTTTTTTTTTTTTTTTTTAGCGCTGCTGCATCCACAGAAATGGTAATGGGTAAAGTAATTGTATTGGCAAATGACTGAGCAGAAAATAACTTCTGGTCATGTAGAACTTATTTTAAAGTGATGAGACCGTAAGCTTTTCTCTGCCCTCTCAAATGTGTGTTCTCTCAAGATACACGCATGTTGGTGGATGGCAAGAGAAAGGACGACTTGTTATAAGAAGACTCTGTTTCCACTGTAGATTGATTAAGATAATGCACAGTCTGTATGGCTTTAAGACCAGATATTAACATCATGGTCAGCAGATAATTTACTGCTGTTAGATTTTAATGCCTCTGTAATGACAGTAGTCATGGCTGGTATGTCTCTGCGTTGTCTGTCTGTACGTCCAATTTTCGGGATGCTATATTTCAGGAGCCCCTGAAAGAAATTTCATTACATCTGTCACAAAAGTCCACTTAGACTCAAGGATTACTGATTAGAATATGGTGGTCAAAGGTCCCTTTGACTTCATAGAACATGTTTTTTTCTGTTTCACACAAATGTCTAAGATGAAGTGATGACATTTTTAACTAAAAAGTCATCATAATGTTTTTAACTAAAAAGTCATCATAATGTCTTGGAAAAACACTTTTTCTGATTGAATTGGTGTCGATAATCTTGCATGCTCACCATGAAACTGTGGTGATAGTATAGATCTTCTGGGGGGTGTTCCACCAACGTAGCTAAAGAAAGCCTGGCTGACTCGAGGAAGCCTCGCTTGAACTAACGCCGTCTCCCAATTAAGCCTCAAGTCGTTCCACTAACACATTTCAGCCTCATCTAATCAAGGCTAATTCAAGCGAGGCTTGCATAGCCCGGCTATGTGCGGATGCTTGAGGAATGTAAGAAGCCCTGTAAGATGTAAGAACTCTCTCTTAAATGAGCCAGACTTATCGAAATAAGCCAGGACTTTCCCTTAATCCAGTTTCGTGGAACACCCCCTCTGGGCTGCCGGGATGAAGATTTGTGTGAAGCTTCCGAGTTTTACAATCTCTAGCTTCTTTGCAGGAACATCAAAGTTTGAAGCATTGTCTACCAGCGTGGCCACAACTTGTGTTCAATCAGAAAATCATTTATTGTCCAAGCTTGTGACCACATGCAAGGAATTTGACTGTTTTTTTTTTTGTTTTGTTTTTTTTTTGTTTTCTTTTTTTTTTGTTTCTTTCAGTAGACATTCACTAATTGACACGCAGCGGGACAACAAACACAATCACACACAATCTCTATTCTGTTCTTTCATAGGGACGCAGACACGACCTCAGTCCAAAAGCGAACATTCAGTACGAGAGATGATGCAGCTTCATCGCCTGTTCTTGGAAAACGACAGCGTAAAACTTAAGGCAAAGGAAGAAAAGGAAGGAGAAAGAAAGTTCTGTCATCAGATCTGTCATCTGCAAAATCACAAATAAACTTTTGAAATACTTTCAAGCGAATCAAGATTTTCATACGCATTCCTGTTCTGAAGTTGCACTGTTCACTTTTTGTATCATGGCATGAATAAATGTTTTGTATTTTAACGTATATTGTAGTCCTGTGATCCCTGATGAGATGTGGCCTCCAGAATTTCCTCAGGTTACTTCAGGAGTAAGAGGACTATGAAAATAATACTTCAATCTAGTGAGACAGTATTTAGTGGCGAAAGATTTAGATCAGATTTATATATGTGTATATACATACATATGTGTGTGTGTGTGTGTGTGTGTGTGTGTGTGTGTATATATATATATATATATATATATATATATATGTATATATATATATATATATATATATATATATATATATGTCTGTCTGTGTATGTCTGTGTGTGTGTGTGTGTGTATCTCCATCTCCATCCAACATTGGCTACCCGTGTAGGCATGGTTAAATGTTGACGTTTTTGTACACTGTGCAGAGCTACACTTTGTGGACTGTGAGGTAACTATTGAATTAGCTTAATAAATGTTCCCTTCCAAAATGCATTAAAAAAATCTTTTTCCACCAAAAATCAAATGTCTGTTACCTAACCTATCACCGCTACCTTCAAATATGCCCTCATATTTTGCGTATTCTTTGGCCAACTCAGATTAGGAGCTCTGTTGCATGGGATTCATCCGTCATTTTCAATTTCAAAGCTTGTAACAAATCTGTGGCTTTCAAATTGTTTTCTTTGAAAGAAAGTAAGCAGGGTCAGTTTAATTCAATCAAACCAATGCTGGTAAAAACCCAGGTCAAAGCAAGCAAGAGTGTAAACACTTAAGGAGGGGAGGTGGTGTTTATGTATGTACGTGCATGGGAGAGTGAGCAGGAACACATTGGGGAGCTGACCTTGATTGAAAACAGAGCTCGTCTGGAACCTGGAGTCAGAAAAATGGTGCTTCTCCCTCTACCCTCAGACAAAGCAGGGACACACCGGCTGACATTGCTGGACACACATCAGTGTGGTATGCTCATGCGCACTCCCACCTCTGATCTCATTGCGTCTTTACATCCTTCTTATACAGTCATCCTGTTTGTCCCTGGCTTAATAAACAAGGATGATACTCTTATTTGAAACCACAGGAGAGGACTGAGTCGCTCCTGATCCCTGCCTCGATTTGGGAAACAGCAGCAGAGCAGGCAGCGATATCGCTGATTCCACACGCAGACACACACGCATACACACCACCTCTGGGGAAGATCCACAGAGACTACGCTTTCAGCAGAAGTCACCTTATTTGTCTGTGGGTGGTGATGTTGATACTTGTCATCTCTCCAACACAAGGTGAAACAGATTTTAAATCTCATTAATCTTGGCTAATTAACTGATGCCCCCCTCCCATTCTAGTCCTAATCCATATTTTCTTATATTCCAAGTGCTCTACAGCCGTGACAGCAAGACCAATCTGACTGTCATGGTGAAAGATCAAGAAGGCAAGGCAGCAGGCCTACAGGGCCACGTTCGCCCTCAGGACCGAGTGTTGTTCTTCTCTGCCCTCAGCTACAACTTTAAGCTAAAAGTGTTTTTTTTTTCCTCTCAGACAGCTGAAAGATTCTTCCAGTGGAATGACAAATTTCTCTTCATCCACAAATTAGCCAGAGGCGAACTTGAAGGAGCGCCCACACTAACAGGGAGATGTCACAATTCTTTCAGAAGGAAGAGATTTCCATCTGACCACTGACTTCTTGAAATTTTTTAAAACAAAACAATAAGACACCCAGGAGACTCCAAATGTATGTTTTAAAAAAAAACAAAAACAATAATTAAATAGTGTATAAGTAATAATGCACATTATAATTAACAATTGTCAAGAGAAGGATTTTTTTTCCCTGTAGATAGGAGTCTGTTTGGTCTTTTCCTTATGAGGTAGCTCTTTTATAAAACCAGTCTCTTTGGCGTCAGTGTTTCCCCCTTTTTTCACTTTCACATCTGCATTCCAAAACAATTCAAAAACAACTTCTGCCACTGCTTTGATAGATCACTATGGCTGCCGGGTCTCTTTAAATGTAAAATAAAAGAACCACCATAGGTTCGGTTTAAAAAGCTCCTACTAATTTTTCACCCTTCTTTTAAAAACCATTTATTTTCGCTCAAAATTTGAAATGCAACCCGCAAAATAACATTGTTTATACATTGAGACAAAACAAATCATGCAATCCATGGTCATTCAGAAATTTATTAAACCATATACACATTTTTGACATGTAAATGTGCTGTATACTTTTATGTAGACTGTTATTGACATTAGATACTCTGGCAGAACTGCCTAATGCTTTGGTTTTCAAACTCCGTAAAAACTGTTGTGACAATGTAACTGCAGGTTTTCTCTCAGCAATGTGAAATGAAAAACAAAGGACAAAAAACCCACAAATGTAAACGTACTGGTAATTGTATGTGTACATATGTATATGTTTGACTTGTCAAGGATAGAACAGATAGACATTTGGTCATAGAGAACTAGCATTTGCTGATACAGGGCTAGAACACAGAAAACCGTTTCTAGAAGCTGGGAGAGGTGTGGTATTAGTCAAGTTTATAGCCCACAATTATAGTCTCAGTGGGCCCCATAATGCCCACATTATGAGATAGTAAATGAAAACCACTCTACCCCAGCATACACCCTCAGTGGTTATAAGGCAAAAACTCCTATCAAAACATCATGAGAAACTGAATGTTAGAGCCTGGTTAAGGACTATCTGTCTGTCTGTCTGTCTGTCTGAAATAAACATGTAGCAGTATTCATATGTATGTATGACACTGGATTGTTGCAGTAAGCTGATCTGACAAAAATGTGTATTATTGTCTTATTGCATGCATTTCATGCTATATTAAACTCTAACTCCAACTCTAAACTCAGCAGTGATATTGGTGGTTAAAATGTTACCATACCAGATAGAAATGATTAACTGAAGTACAAAAAAAACAAAATCCAGGCTGTGAAATGAAAGGAATTTCCATGCAGAGATTTATTTTCAGGCTGCTGCTTACATCAGAACTGCAGTATTACTTTTAAACTTGTGACACATCCAAGCCTTCACTTTGTCAAGAGATGTAATCTGATCAAGATGAGGGACTGTGTATGACTCTGGGTCTCTTTTCCTTCAGACTTTTAAAACTTTGGTTACGCAATAATCATTTCGTTGAGTATGAAATGTAATTTCATTTGTGTCGGTCAAGTTAAGCAGTACTTCCCAGCAGCGGAGCGTGATTGTTTTCTTCCTCCCAATCAAAAAGGAAATTAGACCAATGCCAAATGATGCAATTAACTACCTGGTATGGTGAAACACAAGTTGATATAATAGGCACAAAGACACAGTAGCAGACAGAGAAAGTAGAGTTCAGAGAGATGAGCCAAACTTTATAATTAACTCAGTGTGTGTCCATAATAAACACCAGCAGACCTGTTATTTGAGAGAGTACATTGATCTTTTTATATTCTTGTATTTTCTATGACATCTTATTATTTTGGAGGGACCCAAAGTACCTTTAGCTTGCTGACTTTAGCCATTATTGAGCTATTTGACTGCTCCCAGCATCCTTGAGGAGTTCTCACATAGGCTGCAGATTCATATGCAGGACACTTTCCCAACTCAAGTTTATACTTGCTTTAGTTTTTGCCATCCATAACTTTAATGAATGCCCTTGATCAGGTATGAAGGATGCAAAATAATGAGGCACCTTTTGTTGCTGTTATCTTTTGAAGTGTCAGCAGTTTGATGGGGAGATGCAAATCCTCTTCTATCCCTCATTTTCTTGTCTGGAACAACAACGGCAGGCTGAAGTTTAGGATTTAACACATCGCTGTTGGAGGGATGAAAAAAAGTATTGGAACAGACTGACAGGCTAAATTACAGTCATTCACAGTATTGATTTGTTTCTTTGGGACTGGGAACCAATACTTCACTATTATAAACTGTAGATACAACAGAGTTATTTACAACTACAGTTATTGTGTACCACAAAAGATGAAACACCAGAGGCTTTAGTTATAGAGCATCAGTGTCTATACAGCCTTTTAATGTGCTGCTCTGTTCACTTTACAACACTTTACATGACAATAATACAATCACACTCATTGTTTTGCCTTGGCCACCAAGGTGAATGGTCTGACTTTTTGAAAATCAGTTTATCTTTACAGCTGCATATAAAACACTAATTGCAACTCACAAATTTGAATCAGTGCATTTCATTAGCATGCCAGATGGGAGCACAGCAATTTGGTTAATTGTTCCCCAGGTGAGAGGAGAACACCATCGGTGGCGCAACTGCAACACAAGCATATTGAAATGATTTAATGTGGGCTGACAGATGCCGGATTCAAACAAAAATGTTGAACAAACACATAATATGTCCAGGATATGACCAATTCAAGCTGTTGTCGCAGGTTCAACAGGAAGCCACTTAGACGCATTTCAGCACAGATGCGCGCCTTTATTAATAAAGGCACCTATTAGCATAAAATATCATGATGTCAGACTGTAACCATACATGGTGAAAACACCCCGTGTGTAGATAGGAGCATGTACAGGTGTATTGGGTGGGCTCGACTCAATATTCAGGCTTCTTTGTATGGATTCGAGCAGGTCATCCAATTAGTTTTCTGTATCAATAGCCAGTGTCACGTGCAAAGATTTGTGGAGGTTTCGCAGCTAAATGACTATTGTAACAATGAAAGTATTGAGTCTCTCTCTGAGAAGAAATTTGCATAAATACACCAGAGGATCCTTCTTACTGGAGTGCGACTGTGCAGTTTCACTCCAGACTGCCATAGATGTTTAGTCAAATCCCTTTGAATGAACTGAAATGATCTTTGGCATTTGTGTTTATCCTAAACTGGGATTGTCTGGGTGGCATTTAGTTAGCATTAGACGTGATTACATTTTGAATAAAGCTCGTTCATACAAAAGTCAGTTTAGTTCTGCACTGGGATAAAGCAGTGGGAGCTGGGAATGTCGCTGAATGCCAAAACTGTGCTCAAAGAAATATTACATCACCCAAGTAATATTCATTTTGTTAGATAGAATTATGACATTGATATAATTTTTCTTATCAATTAAAACAATCTTGCAGTTTTTCTAAGCCCTTCTCATATATATATTTGGAGGCAATGTACTGTATCTGGTGCCTAGTTTTGTGATTTTTGAGTCTGCAGATTGAACGCCCAGAATCTGATTACCCCTCTGGGAGAAGTAAGTTTGCCGAATTGAATTACCAAGCCATATTTCTCTTTATGGCTCCTTTGACTTTGAGAGATGTGAATGGGTCGCTCAGCAGCAGGTTGTGTAATGATTTGAGAGAGCTCTCTTTTTTTGGCTGGAAAAGTGAACACAAGCATCTTGCGGCACTCAAGCATCACTGGGGGATACAGCGTATACCCATGTCTGCTGTACTGTAGCTGACTTTGTGCTCTGACCTCCCTGTGGAGTAAAACAAGCAAAAAGAGACATTTCAGAGATCAATAGACTATAAACACAGATCACTTCCCTTTGGAATATTGATGCCTGGAGTGGTGAGGCAGTGTAGCATGACCCACCATTTAAAGTCACAATTATCCTGTGTTTTTGTGGTTTCAACCACCAGTACAGTTCCAGCAGTTCATCTTTTTTTATTTTTAATCTCCTCATCTGGAGCTACTCACTGTCTCTACTTGTTACCATGTTTAATGTCGTGTTGAGAGAGCTCCGAAGCGGAAGGCATGTCATCGGCTAATGAGGCAGACAAGAGGTTAATTAGAGGTGAAATACATTTTAATCACTGAAACATGATGAGTTTTTACCTCTTATAATCATAAATAATTTTGAAATTACCCCATGTATTGAGAATCAGTCCTGCAGTCTATGAAGCCCTATCAGCTTTTATACAAGTGGTATTAAGTTCACAAATGCAGTTAAAGTTGTACATTAATAAGACACCTGTGTCTCTCCAAACATCAGCTTATATGGCTTATTTATCTTAAATGGGAACTCCACCAATTTTATAAATCAAAGTCTGTTTAAAGGTCTTGGGGAGAATTACTGCATATGAAATCAACTCGTATAGAGCACTTTGTGGCTCCATAGGGAGCTGCATGAAGACTGATGAATTGGCTCAAGTAATGTCACTTGAGTCAGTTGGAGTTTAAGAGTACAAATTACAAGTTGAAAATCTGGCAGTGATGTGTTAGAAAGAAGTGAGCTTGACAGACCTCTGCTCGAGGCTACATTAGTCAGCGCTACACCTGAACCTCCAACCAAACTGTCTGCGGCCGAGTTGCACTGTGGGTAATGTATTGGTAGCAGGTTTGTTGATAAAAAAGACGATACATCTGCTTCTGCTTACTCCTTTTGACTCTTGTTTGTCACTGGACAATGACAAACACTTAATAAGTTCATTTCTACTGTTTAGTTATTTGCAAACACTTATAAACAAACATTTATAAATAAACTTTAAATAATATTTGGCTATGTATTGTGTTTGTTTCAGTGACTGGTGAAACACAGTTTTAGAGAATATAACTGCTGATTTCCACCAAAGCAGAGCGGAAAAATGGATGATATCCAGGTTAGCACTGAAATACTGTGGATTTGTTCTGGCACTGCCCATTACCATAGAAACAAAATAATAATACAATTAATTTATGTACCATCTTTCTTAACTCTGTTACTATGCTTTTTTATATAATAATAGATGCATTCATCTTTAAAACACGGCAAACCACCACCATGTGAGCACTGGAAAGGAAATCAAACTAAAAATCTTAACAGCTTACTGGAGAACATTTACCAATGATGATTGCATACCCTGGTGCATTTATTGTGCATCTTACTCTGTTGGTGTTCTCTATTATTTTCCTAATGTCTCTTTTTTTAGTGTTGATTAGCACACAATTTTCCCTGAATCATCCTCATAGTCAACATGGGCTACTGCAGCACTCAAAATCAATTTCTGCATTATGATACTGCTCCACTAAATGGCAATGATCCATCTCCTGGTGTGAACTATGTGCACAGTTTACAGTGTATTATAATGCAACATATCAGAATCAGATTCAGAATCAGAATCAGACTTATTGCCACCCAAGTTTTCACATTTTGTATGTCTGTGCATCACATTTAAACATGGTAAGTGGAAAGTATATATAAAAAAAGGAAAATATGATAGCAAGAACTGTAGGTGAGAAGCATAGCTTAAATATAAAACAGACAAATATGCAAATATATTCTTAAATAACAATATAGACAATATGTACAATATGGCTGTTATTTAAATGAAAAAACTTTAACTTACAACTCCAACTTTGTTGGAGAATAAAGGATAGCTGAAATGTGTAAAGATAAAGTCCAAAGTGGTAGTAGTAGTGGGGATGGTGGGTATAGAGTTAGAGTTAGGGCTTGCTAATTAGGCCAGCTGGAGTTGGGAGGGAGGATTAAAATAATCAAAATCAAGCTCTACTTATTGTATGTAATAGATGTCTTGCCGTATCAGACTGTCCTCTGACATGTTTCCACTGTTCCTGTGCAATAGAGAGTAATATTATACCCTCCTGTGCCACCACCTTGAAATATGCAAAATGTGCCTGCAGCGTTAACATCATGCTTCAAATGTGTGAACTTGCAGTTGCCTTCAGTGTCCTGCTCATCAGTTTATCAGGTCTTTAATTATTCAACATTACTTCCATTCTATTTCCGTAGTTGGAATGACATTCATGATTTTCTTATTAGCTTAGGTCAAAACACACCGCAGTCATTTTAGCTGGTTATTTAAGTTGGTGTAACTCAGAGCCCAGTGTACACAGAGCCATAGAAGGCAGTAAAATGATTGTGCAGCATCTCATGTGTTGAATTCTTGTAGTGTTATCTCACCAAGAGAGAAAAAACCCACAAAGGAGACTAACTGGAGGGAGACCTTTCCAATTTATTTATTTATCTATAATTGAGACTTCAAGTCAGACCAGACTGCTGTGTGAAATAATGCTGTTGTTGAATTTTTATTGGCGTACTTAATCAAATGTAATTGTTTGGAGGTGTTTATCACCCTGGTTGGGTTGGCTGACTAACCACACATGGCGCCATAGGTGCTATCTACCATTCATAGGACTGGGGTTAACATTTTTATACATTCTGACCTGACAGGGATCAAAACGTTGTCTGTTTAAATTAATTTGTGGGCAGACATCGCTCTTTTCATCAATGCTGATTTCCTAAAGCCTTGCACCCACATGTGCTGTATAACTATGCTTCCTCACACAGAAAGGAGTGTTGTTATAAACACACACAGGATAATTGTGTCCCTCAGTGTTAAAAAAAAAAAAAAAGTCAAATAAAAACCTATTCTGCTGTTTATGTGAGTTCTCATCCACAGGAGTTCATTTTACCCCAGAATGATATGTGTGTGTGAAACAACAGACTAAAAATAGAGACATTAGCACGGATCTCTGGATAATCTGCCCCGACGCTTTGGCAAATGTCTCAGTTGAATTCTTAATGTATAAACAAAACATGTATTTGTGTTTTAAACCAGAGCAGATGTTCCTTCTTGCAAGGGTGCTGCTGAGAGAGGCCTGATGTTTATCAGATAGAACTAAAGAACACAGCACATCATTACAAATCACATCAGGCTGCTATAACATTTGTCTGAGAATGACTCTTAGCCACTCCCAGTTCCAGTTTGCGTCTCACAGCGACTGGGATGATTTTCAGACGACTCTGGAACTGGACAATTTAATTTCTATCTTTGCCTTCCAGGTCTGTATTTCAGAGACATCTCCTGGCATAAATGCAACTGTTTCTCAGCAAACATGCACTTCATGTATTAAAGTTTCTCTTATCCCCACTTCTCCCCTGCTATTACATCAACATATTTTGACGCTTTGCTGGCTGTCTGAACCTGTATTTGTTTGATATTATGTAAAGGTTGAGTAGAAATAGAGGTTAAATAGAAATAAATATTGGAGAACCCAGCAGGAAATTGAAAACACCAGACCAATCATGCATGCCCTCCAGGGCTGAACCTGTCATGGGGGAATTTCAAGGGATAAATTTTGTCCCTCAGTTTCGCTTACTGAGTCATTTTCTCTCATGATGATTGTGTGTGAAGTCACCTTGGTGGAGGGTCACTGCAACATACACACATGAATGCAAAAAGAATGAAAAGCCCCTCGCAGGAGGAAAATCTGTTATTTCTCACATTAATAGTAATATTGCCATGAGAAATAATTAAAGCTATTGGTAAAAAAAACCCACTCCTAAAATGATTTTTTGTGATATTTTTATCATTTAGTAATAGTGATATCTGCGCTATTTTTGTATTTCACTTCTCTTCTCTGGTACCTGGGCTGAAACCTCACCTTGTGGTAACAACTCAGTTATTTCTGTTGTCTTCAGCTGAGCATGTCATACTTTGTGCGTGTGATTTTTCCAGGACGGGAAGTAGTTGAAGCTGTGGGTTTCAAACAACAAGTGTAAAAATTGGGAGGAAAAATAGAGCTGGTCTCAAGCAATGTACCAGTCATCAAATGGTAAAAAATGAGAGGCACATAACAATGACATTCATATAAGAATGTCATTGCTTATAGTAATGTAAATGAAGGTTTACAATCTATGTGACAAACATTATCATATTTGGTGCTATTAAGTGTTTTGAAAAGTCAAAAATGGAGAGAAAGGAAAAAAGGTCCTGTCTGGATTTCCACTACTGTTGTAATTGTTTGAACCCGAGAGCCATTATGCCACTTTAAACTGAAGATATTTAATGGTGTTTCACTTTGAAATTCTGAGCGGCGTTGGTGACTCATCTTTAATGTTTGTTGCAATAATGTTTGAAATTATTTACCGTTTATTATTTACCATTTCTGGTATTGGAGGTGGTCTCTGCTGGATGTTTTTTTAAGTGCTTCTCTGTACTTGTCTTCCCAGTACTTTTGTTTTTTTTTTTCCTACATCCTCCAGCAGCGTAATCCCCATCTATCACGGCATTGCCGGGATAAAGACCTATGGTGAGGCATGCAACGCCTACCGATGTGCCCCTGCTTTTCCAAGAGGAGCTTTTCCGTGGCGAGAAACCCAGCTGCCCTTTCAGAGGGCAACATTTCGCCTGCTTTCCTCTTATCTGCCGACATGCCACAAACAATTGGATTTGTTATTGTCGCCATTCAGTTAAGGCTCAGTGGGGTGCAGGAGGGATCCATCTCTTAGCTGCTGTGAAAGGATGTAGTGAGGTTTACACACACGGTACAACGTAAACATTTCCGGAGGGTTTCAGTGGACAAGAAAATAACAAAAATGAAGTGTGAGTGCTTGTGAGGAGTTTTCCAACAGTTGAGAGGAAGATGGGCAGAGCCTTCGAGACTTAGAGAGGTCGTGAGCTTACTGTAAGTTTGTCTTCATACAGACAACTAACCCACTGATCTGTGCTTTTTCCTTACATGTTTCCTGACATATTAACTCATGCGCCGCCATTTCCCCGAATCCTCTGCTGTCTCCCCATGGCATGCCCCTGATTGATCACTGTCAGAGCATGAAATGGACAGAGAGTGAAATGTGTTTTAATAGAGCCCGATTGCAGTGCTTTGAGTCATCTAAGGGATTGTAAATGCGGTGACGAGGGGAGGGAAGGAGGACATGAGCTCTGTGTTAATAGGTTCAGAACATTGTGTACGCAATCATTTCAACAGCTTGTAAATTAAATGGCTCCTTGGAGACAGCACACAGTGTTCATGTTGTCAAATCTATTATCTGAAAGAGGCTTGTCACTAACTGGGGGCCATCGAGATAATCCTGCGTGCTATGACATTGCCACTGTCCGCCATTGCCTTGTGTGTTATTGACTGTACTCTCTGTGCTCGCCACTGCGCTTCATCATGCTGTAGGAAAGAGGGAACATGAAATATGATACTGTGCTGGCACTGACAAATACTTTAGCCTGACATATGTCATTTATGTGCATAAACCCTCACTTACTCCCCATAACTGACTCCAACATTCTTCCAATGAAGCCACGCACATTTGTACATTTGCATTTCTTACGTGTGTGCCTTTCTCCAAAAGGAAAATAAGTATGTTTCCACTTGCATCATGTCTTTGCTGCATCAGACTCAGCTTAACTGTAGCAGTGCATGCATAATGTATGGTTATGAGGAGGTTATGGTTCTGTAAGGTTATGAGAGTTCAGCTGCATCGCTTTCTGCTGCTCCACAGACATCTGGTGTCCACCCTCATAAAAATGCATGAAAGACACCCTCTTTAACCTGAAGACAAAATACAAACATGAGAAGTGAAATGCTGCTCTTATTAATTATCCTAAAACTTTGATGACCTGTTACAAATGAACAGTTTAAAAATGTGAAAAGCAGAGGCAGTGGCACATGTTGTGTTGGCAGTGCAGGATGACCATGGCATAAAAAGACACCAACTGTGGACACAAAATGAGAAATTGGCTATTGAAAGTGTGAAACAGCACAAGAACATTTACATTCTCATTTAGTTCCTCTTAGCATCAAATCCATTTTTTTTAAATGAACTTAATTTGCTTGCTGTAATTACCACAAACTAGGGATAAAGGAGTCTTTGAGAGGGTTGGCTGCAACATTTCACTTAGGGTGCAGTGGAGTGCCATGCTGTGGGATTTCTGGATGGACTAAATCACATGGACAATATGTTGTCTGCCTTCCTGATACAACGCTGTCCCTCTCCGTCACAACGAGCCTCTGAAGTGAGACTCAATGTGAATAGAAAAGAGCCTGCAGGTACGCAGTTTGCCATACAATGCAGGAAACACCTCAGTGATTAAACGTCCTGCCTGTCAGGCTGTGTATGACGCGATGAATACTAAAAGGGCTAATTATAGCAGGAAAGTTGTTTGTTAAATCCACATCTGATCACAGAGGTGATTCAGAGGCATATTCCTCAAATCTCTACTATTTATTAGTGTTTGTGCGCTGCTCTCTGTTTGTATGAACCTTATTAAAGATGCAGACCCTGAGTCCATCTTACCACTCAACGCTCTCTCCTCAGTAAATTTCATCTTCATCTACACGAAGACCTGCACAGCGCTCTCCATCTGTGAGCCAGTTACAACTCAATTTATCTACTTTTGTGATATAAAACTTTTCCAAAGAGCAGGGCGTGAGTTCTCACAGCCTGTTTGACATATCTTCATCATGTTTGGGTAGTTTAATAGTTTGGAAAATAGACTTCTGAAAACTGTATAGAATGTTTTTAAGCAGTTTTGGGAAAGTTTTGTGAATGCAGAATATGCTGAGAATATATATATAAAAAGCACACACACGGTTTTGAGGTTAAAAATAAGGAAACTCCATGAAGAGCAGTATGCTAAAGAATAATGATTTCAAATCCTGCTATCTGCGCTCCACACTGGTCAGTGTCTTAACCTCGGTGGAACTAATTAGGACTCCGCAACACACTTGCCTAACAGTATCTTCATCCCCAAGTGGCGAATGCAAACAGAGTATGCAAGTCAGACATATGTGCAAAGCAGCCAGAACAATGTCAGACAATGTGAGTGCACAGCTGGCCGCCATGCCTCACATGGATTTTAAGGGAAATTCTTCAGTAATAGTGACACTGTCAGGTTATAATTTCGCTGTTTGCAAATTTTGGTGGCACAGAAGGCTTCATCCCCATCTCTTAGACTATCAGAGGATCACTTTAGCTCCTTTCCACCCATGTCACTCAGATTATTTTACTTTACTGAGAAGATGTACTCTTCCTTCTGGGTTCCACATCTGTGTGCAGAGGCATACGTGCTAGAGCTCTTTGTTTACATGCTGAGGATGGACGGCGTCAGCCCTCCTGTACACAGTCCAATAGGTCCAGCAGCACAGAGACACAGTAGTAGAATAGCTTAGCCCTCCTCATCCATCACAGCAGGCTCGGGTGACCTTACTATCCTCTGCAAATCCTTGTCCTTGTCATCCATATGTGGAAGTAATATATCTGTTTGTTTTGTTTTAATATTCCTGTCTTTTCTCAATATATATAGTGGATGACCCACAGAATCCTGCAATGTCACTCTGGCCTCTATTTATTTTCTTTGCGTTTTTTTCCCACTTGCTTATCCACAGTTGGGTAAGAATGAGTTGATAAGGAACAGGCAGAATTTCACACGTCAAGCTTGACGCTGAGGTGTATTTTGAATGGCGTCAATAATTGACAGAGCACTGGGTTCAAGTTCTTTTTGCTGATTAATTTTTGTACATAGTGCTGGGATTTCAAACTGATTGTCGTATTATATAAAAGTTCAAATATATTCCACTAAATTGGCAGTGTGGCATCGCATTAAAATTCTGGTTAACTCTGGGATTATTTTGTTCATTTAAATCCCCTCTTTTCACATTTCACTGTGCGCTGTCCATCATATCGATGGAGTTTTCTGCATTTGACTGCATTTAGTTTTGTTGTGCCATTTAAACTTTAATCTTTGATCAGTTGTTCTGACGTACTTTTTGATGGCTTGTCAAAACATGTTTAAGTATTTCTTTCCAGTGGCTCAACAGGCTCTTGAGGGAGAATATTTTCCACTCATTATATTGGCAGCAGGCTTCAGTGTCTTACCATCACTTTCAGGAGCGAGTTCAGAACCATACAAAAGCTGTTTATATAAAAAGTTCTGTGAATATCCTCCCATTACTCTCCATTGTTCTCTGTTTGAACATCACCTAGCCTGATGATGCGTTTAATTTGTCTGTTATGTCTTGTCAGGATCATTCACTCAACACGTCATTCAACATTAAGCACACGGGTTGCATTTCAGAGACATTATTGTAGTTTGCTGGAATTAATTAACACGCAATTGAATAATGCGCAATCTTATTTGAAGCATAGTTCATCGTTTTTTCAGTGACTTAATTTAACTTACAAGCCACAAATCAGATAAAAGATCAAGATGTTTTATGAAATCATTAGGAAGAAATCTACTTTGTGGTTTCCCACTGGGCATCTTCACTAATATAGTTAGTTGAAATATATGGAGACCGTCTGATGATAGCGGCTTAGATCACACCTTTGCATGAAACCAGGCCCAAAATGCATAAAAGGCTAAAAAGGGAGAAAACAGCCCAAATCAAACTCAGTCAAAAATTCCCCTAATATGGCCTCTTAACACTGATAAATACAGTGGGTTGCACGTGTAAATAAAATGTCTGTTTTTAAAGTTCTGTCATGGACAATGTCTTCATTGCCATCTGTGACTTCCTCCTTTCAAATTGTGTCGCTTCTAAATTAGGTGGGCTCATATTATTGGCCATAATTTTCATCAGTCTGGTGATGCATGTTCATTGCAGCTGCGGTAGACATCAAACATTGTTTGTAATGACACTTAGCATGGATAAGACAGGAAATGATCTAACAAATAAAATCAAATCCAGTTACTGCTCTGTGTTCCATGGGGAGACAGAAGCAGGAGGCATCTATCAATGAATACCATTTTTTTTTTTTTTACAGTTCTGGTGCACAAAATCAAGAACCTCTACCTCCTTGTATATGCTGTAAATATTGTATGAAGTGGTTAACAGGGTCAGTTTAAAGGATTATTGTGTGAAAAATCACTGGTAACTATAACTTTCGGCATTATCAAGGATCTCCAATTTGTACCATTTGATTTAAGTTTAGTTTAGTCAAAGTCCTGTATGCCAGACGTTCTACCTAATAATAATAATAATAATAATAATAATGTGAATATTATCGAGTCACTATGCAAAAATGTCAAATCCCTGAAGGGCCACAAGGGTTATTTTTACACAAACACAGAAACACAGGTACATAACATCAACATGTGTGACTGTAGTGAGAATGTATTGGCTAAGCTCGTCCAGTCCCTTTATGGGTTTAATGAAAAAGCACACAAATACACACAACTCAGCTGAGGAAAACACGAAAACACAACACAACACTTTCACAAGGTCTTGCTTTTATTCCAAGTCTTTTCTGGCATAGTTAATTGGGCTTGAGGCTTTGAGGCTTTCATACTTTCTTTGAAGCATTGCCTTGAGAAGTCTGCAAAGCAGAAAAACCGTCAAGGTAAAAACAGAGAAGAGGATGTGTAGGACGACTGGCACAAGCAGCTTCAAGGGGTGATGCACCAACTCTACTCTTCCTTTGTGTTAGTGATTATAAAGGATCTGAATGAAAGTTGTATGAGAAAATAACAGGGCCTTTTGGATGTGGAATTATCAATCAAAATAGTGACAGACTTACTGACTTTGCTCTGAATAGATTTATATCTTCCATAATATCCACAAACTAACCTTGACAAACATTAACTCAATTATTCTTTCCTTATAAACAAAAAAGTGGCATCAATCACTTCTGGATGCGGGGTCCAAACTGAATGCAAATGTCCACACTGAAATCACTTTCAACACTTTTCTGATAGGCATGTCCTTGACACTATGCTTCACCATCGACCTGATGAATTACTTTGTTACTTTGCAAAAGCTCCCATGTTTAAAGTGTTGAGTGTTTTGACGCAGAATCAACTAAAGCTGTGCTTACTACTACAACTAATAGATGGAAAGTCTGCGGAGTTTATTTGACTATGAGGAGTGGAAGGGCGGATAAACAACTGATAATTGTTAAACACCTGCCTTAAACAATGATCCAATCATAGCTTAGCAACTTTATTCAGGATTGGAGGTCATGTCAGGTTTTAAAGCGTTGTACATGGGGCTGTAGTGAGAGTGATACCCTAAAGAGGGTGGTGGTTTCTTTTTTTACCTTCACCAAAAATACATGAGAAAAATAGTATTTAATGGATTAAATGGCTCCAGGTGAAAATGTTCACAAGTTCAACTAACTGGCTTAGTAACCTTGAGTTACTTCATGGACCTAGATAACTTTATCCAACATTATTTTGTGGTGTTAAGTGTTACACATCCACTGTGTATTTCACACTCCAGCAACAACCTCATTATCTGAGTTGCATCCACAAAAGGATTGGTCAATCTTACAGTCTTTTCTGTTGTAATGTGACCCAGCTTTGTTTAAAAAAACAGCTAACAATTTCAAGTGGTAAATGTGCGCCTATTATTTATATCTGTAGCTGCTGAGTACAAAATGGCCACAAATTACCAAAAGAGTGAAGAATGTACATTCCAATGTTACTCTCCTATAAAATGAATACTATGAACATAAAGAGAACGAGAGAGAATGAAAGCTGCGAGGTCAGTCACAGGTTTTAAATATGGAGACACTAACAGCTAGCAGCTTTAGGTGTTTGCTCACGTTGTTCAGCATACATATTCAACTGTGAACTTTTTTAATTCTAAAAAGCAACCAAGCCTCACTTTCTACAGAAATTTAAGTTGGAAGAGTCCACTTATGCTTTACTTTCACATCTTTAATAGAAGATAAAATGTCTTTCACTGCAGGCACAAAGGACCTTTGGCCATTTGAACTAAATGGAAAACTTGACGCTAATGCAGAATGAGTATAATCCTCAGTGTTCTTCTTAATGGGGTGATAGAGGACTGACTAATAAGCTAAGTTTCACTTGCTAAGAGGATTATGTTTTGTTTCAACTAAATGGGATTATTAACCACTGGTTCCATCCTCTTTGGTGTTGGGCAGGATCATGAGCAAAAGTTCATTTTCATGATTGTCACCCACTGTCTAACAATAACGTCATTATACTCAGACGACTAATGAAGCAGGGAGTTGGAAACATGGATGAATAGTTGGTGCAGTAAGCACAGGATCATACCCATCAACATAAGTCTAATAAAATTTACTTATGTCCTGCTCAAGTCAATAGTCTGCTGGATTTTAGTACTTTATTCGAGAGAGAATTTGTGAAGTCAAGTTAATGAGACTTCTGGCATATGTAGCCATACTGGACTATAAACCTTCTGTTCTCCCGCTATGTCTATTCATATACAAAATTTATAGTTAAAGCTGGACTGGTCAAATACTTCATATCAACAATGGATTAAATGACTATGAAAAGTAAAGTGGGAGGGGTCAGTCATAGTGAGGAACCCATTAAGAAGAACCCAATTTTGCAGTTCCTCTTTGCTTTACATTTTTTACCCAAATTGTAGGCAGACAAAGTGACTAGCTTGACAAGGTGTCTACCTTGTAGACAACCTACCTTGTAGACACCTTGACAAGGTGTCTACCTTGTCAAGCAGCTAGTCACTAACTTGGTTTGGCAGCTAAACCACCAGATATTTTTATCGAACAATGATGGAGAGCTACATTTTCATCATAATTACTTTACAGGTGATTATATGCTGCCCATGTGCCAAAATCAATTAATTCTGCTTTAATAGCTTCAGTATTTATATAATTATTCAGCTCTAAGTAAATCAGGGGGTATAATATACTGCTTTGAAAGAGTTTATATTGATGCTACCGGTAATTGTATTTGACATTCAATATTACTCTCATTTGATTATTTTCTATATTTACTTCATTATATAATTTTATATGGTTTATTTTATAAAATACAGCACATAAATCACGAGATGAGCAGCTTGCAAAATAAGCGACAACAGACCACACAACACACCATAGATTTTCTGTCAACGTCCTGCATGTCCGTCCTTCATGACGGTGATGTGTAAACTTGAAAGAAATGTGTTCTGGGATGAAATTGTTTTGTTTCTCAGCCTGCATGATAATGAAAGATATGTCTCATAAGGAAGAGTCTCAGAGTCCATTATTGCAAAACAGTAGTGCTTTTTGATTGAGTGTGCTTGAACTGCTGAGACCTGACTCATTTCAGAAATTAGTCGTTAAATGACCAACAGATTGTGGACTCTCCTGCTGGCAGGGGTGTGTGCTAGTTTCATAGAGATAAGTATGTAAATAAGAGATGGCCATGGGCCGAAATAACATTTTGTTTTCACATTTTGTTTCAATTTCTTTTCTACTTTCAGCCTATTTCTCTCAGTGCAATTTTCAAAACAATAGTTTTAATATAAAAGATGAGAACTTAATTATTATTTGTACTACAGGTTATCTATTTGAATATTTTTTTCATAACATTGAAAAAAAATTGTATGTAGTGGACTATAATTTTTTTGCCAAAAATTATGAGGGGAAGTTAAATATCTAAAAAAATCATCTTTAGAACAATGCCACATTACATAATAACTCAAAAAGCTCAAAGTGATCAGAATATATGGACTAACACAGACCTCAGCTGACCTTGTCAAGTTACAACCAGGATAAAGATTTCCCTCAGGGCAGTGTGGTTTTATATAACTAACAATTTGCATTTATCTCACCAGGATATCAATTTTCTTGTTCTGATGCTTTCTTGTACATTTGCTGTTGTATTTCAGTATTGATTTTGTTGACCAAACTGTAAAACAAATGTTATTTTTCTAAGAGGACGCGGACAAATTGTTATTCAAGATGTGAATGGGCTTGAAGCTTTCAGATTTACCATTGTTGGAGAAAGTAGCACAAACCCAACACTTCACTTAAAGCCTTTAAAATGCACAGGCACATCCTCCAGACATGAGCACACCGGGTTTACTGATGACAGCTTTCTAAGTGGTTTTTGAAATCACTGTGACTCACTATGACTGGGTGGTGGCAGAATTAATCTAACATGAATTACATTCGAAATGAGAGCCACAGGCGTTCTCCTGGATATTAGAGCCATGCATGCAGTTTTTCAGGTGTATGTAATGGCACCATAGACTCAAAAGCCCCACAGCCCACCTCCCACAGCAACACACACACACACACACACATACAATGACAAACAGTCCACTGGCCAGTAGCTAACTGGTGTATTGAAGGTAATGATCCAAGACAGGAGAGCTACTGGTATTTCAAAGAGCTCTGATTATCCTCTCTCACGTACAGCTCTATGCCAAGTCTGCTTTTCTTGATAAAATTTCAAGCCCAATAAGCAAGTGTCTCTTATCATTCGCTGTCTGTGGTAGTATGATAACTTTAAAAGCAACACTTGCTTCATTCCAGGCTCACACAAGCCACGCCTTGTTCAGTTTTCAAGCACATCACAGAGGTCCATTTCCGAGGCGACTTTTTAATGTAGCAAGCACAGATGATATCAAACCAGTTGATTCAAGTCCTGCACACAAAAGAAAATCAAGTAGCTAGTATTTCAGTATATTCACATCCGTGAATCGTAGAACCCAAGTTGTTATTTTTTTCTGCCATTATCAGAACACAACAGGTGAATACTTGTTTAATTCAAATCATTATCTTGGTTTCACAAATCCATTGCAAAGGATTTAACATAAATTGAGAATAAACACAAAACATGTTAGACGGTGAGGGCATATAAGCTCTGCATGTGAATTCAGTGTCTATGCCCCAGACAAAACTTTCAAAATTCAAGATTTAGTGATGCCTCTTTCCTTTGCAGAATGTGCTCCATTTTTCAAATAAAAAAAAAAAATTTGGCTGCCTTTACTCTTTTATAATATATCAGATGAGTGTGTTAACACTATGGGGCACAATGAAAGAGAGGGTTTCTAACCTGCTTAAGGTAGTCTGATCACACAGTAGGTTTCGTACCGTCCATGAGTTTTCCTCCATTGTACCTGGTACAGTCTGTTACACAATTACAGCAGCAGTATCATGATAACAACGTTACAGGGGGGAACATTGTGCTTTCCTCTAATTAGATCTTTTTTCATCTTTCTGTTTCAACTTATATAATAAGATTTATTCATTTAGGAGCAGTTATTTCCAGCATTTATTTTGTTTGCTTAGATGCACATGTGAAGTTAAAGATTGTTTTGCTTTATCTCTAAGCACCACGGTGCGCTAAAATATGACCAAGGAAACTGTTTGTGAGGCACGCATGTTTATTAGTGGCGTGACTTTGTATCATCCTCTACACGCCCATAAAGGACTATTAACAATGTCACACTGAGGCTCTGGAGATATTGTCGGTGTGACCACCACTCTAACACTGATGGCCTTGACCATCTAAACTATCCAAATAAGCTTCTGTCTATCAGCTAAATCCTTGTTTTCTTGCTCTCAGGTCTTTGAATTTCCATTGGTTTGAAGGTTGCAATGGAAATTGTTCTGTCTGTTAAGTGTTTTTCATGATCCTTATTCACTGCACTGGATTGATATTGCACCAGTGCCCAGTGCTTAGCAGGAAAAGTGTAAATTGTACAATACCGTAACATGACTCAACGTATGAAGTTTGATTATCATGTGTCTATCTAAAATATCTAACGCTTTATCAAAAGTTATAAACTTTATCCAGGAGACTTATTGAGCATATCTAGTAAGTAAGTAAGTCCACTTCAGAAACTTGTATAGACTACTTAAGTATTCTATTTTATGCTACTTTATTTTTCTTTGTTATCTCAAGAGTCAAATATTGCAGTCTTTACCCCACATCATATACCAGACAATTATATACCAGACATTACTTTACAGATTATAGAAAAAAAAAGAAACATGCTAAACTCATAAAATTAAGTGTTGAAGATTAAATCAGTGGTTTCTAACTTTGCCTTGTGACAAGTGTGTCATGTTTCAGATGTCTCAGATGAGCTGTTAGCCCTTCCATCAAAGAAAATCTCTTAATCTAATGAATAATAATATATATCTTAAAGGGGGCAATTTGCTGTGGAACGAGTGCTTTTCCTTTTGACACTTCAAGTATAATAAGCTGATAATACTACTGGAGAATTTTTACATATTTGTCTTGGTACTTCTACTTAAGCGAAGATCTGGGTATGACGTCTACCACTCAGTACAGAACTTTGACAATGGTATCTCCCTCGAACATAAATTCATATAATCTGGTAATCTGGTATAAGTCACAGTCACGAATTGCAATCAAAATACACAGTCTCATGGCTCTTCATTTAAATGTATGTACACATAAATACAAACGTGATGAAGTGAGACTGAGAGTCCACAGTCATGCTAGCAGCTCTGTGAGGCTGTGCTTGTGAATGTGTCTACAAATGTTCATTCTAATCAAATCAGAAATTGTTAAGATATCTTAGTCTGAACCAAGGTGGCGACTAACCAACAGAGCTATATTGACATCCATATAGCCATGCTACCACTATGGCTATATATCTACAATTGGTTGATTTACAGTCTCTACTATGCATAAGACATCGACTTTACAACACACTTCCTGCCACAGCTACAGTGATCAGCATGGCATGTTTATTTGATCAAAGGGAGAGTCTAAATGATGAAGTGCTATTCATAGTGATGACAGCCTTGATTTATCACACCAATAAAAGCAACAGGAAGAGGAACATAGTTTATTACATAAAGTATGATAAACCCAATCCTTGCTTTTATAAACTGAGACACTGTGAATGTGGAAAACCCAATTACATTTATCTGACATCACTGAGGACTTGTAATGAAAAGTGATTCACAACAACATCTCTAATCACTGTGTTCTACCAGGTTTCCTGTCTTCACCCCTTTGTGGCATGAGTCATCTGTAGCTATCCTTTTTTTTTTTATCAGTTTTCTTTCAGTTAGCAGAGCAAATATGATTTATTGGCTGCTACACTGTGTCAAACAGTGTGTGCTCTGTCTCACAGAACATGAAACAGGCATTAGCTAAGGGGCATTGTTCAGATGTTTGCTTTGTGTCCATTCATGATCCACTGCCATAACTGACTCTTCTAGACACACCATGTGAGGCCTTATCCTGTTATTGTTTTGGAGGCAGATGTCTTTGATCCTGACTTTAAAAAAAAGCTCAAGGCAGAAACTCAGGAAGCCCCTGTAATGAAGCCGGGCATTCTCTCAGAAGTGAGGCCCACCTGAAGAGCCCTGCATGCAATATTGTCTGACACATTTGCAAGTCACAACTCTTGCAACTCCATGCTTGAGTGAGATATGTCTCAAGCAGGTGCTATGTCTGACTTAACTTCACTTGTTTACACTCAATCTTGCCGGGCTCTGAGACATGTGGCTGTAATCTCAGAAATCAGCCATCTCAAATTCAAATTCAAATTCAAATTCAAATTTATTTATTTAGAGCCCAAAATCACAAACATTGTTTGCCTCGGAGGGCTTTACAATCTGTACAGTTGTGACACCCTCTGTCCTTAGACCCTCGAACCGAGTCAGGAAAAACTTCAAAAAACCCTTTATGGGAAAAAGAAGAAACCTGAGGAAGAGCCACAGATGAGGGATCCCTCTCCCTGGGACGGACAGACGTGCAATAGATGCCACATGTACAGAGAACATCATCAATCATATTATGGAATTATACATGAGTCGTAATAAGCTGTAGCTATACTGAGTTCATTGGTTTAGTCCATGTATGAAGATATCACAGGTAATGGAAATGAGTCTGTGAGTCCAGATGCATCTCTAGATGTCCTCATATGGAGCTCTGGGCCACTCGACCTTCTCTCCACAACACAGACACAGATCATGTCCCCACCAGGCCAGTGAACCTCAGACAGATGGACCACTTCTCCGCTACTAAGTAAGTAAACGACTCACCGGAACACTTTAAGAATATTAGCATGCAGGATGCACCATGCGTCCACTGAGCTGGTGGTGACAGCATCCGAGTGCACCCCGCTGGGTGTTGGTCTACTTTTTTACATGCACCCCATGACACGAGATCTCCCAGAGGAAAATGGTAGGCTGAGAACCTCATGTACTGAGTGATTACATAAGCAGCAGGAGCCAAAAGTATTAGCGTGCAGATTCTTTGTATCTTACTTCATCAAGGGCTTGGGTCTGAACTTAGTCTCTAATTAGATCTGTCAACTCAAAGCCCAGTAACTGTGGGAATGGCACGGAGAACTGCTGAGCAACTAGAACGAGTCGGGGGGTTGGGGATGGGATGGGAATGGTGCACAGGTATCTTTGGCTGGAGCAGTAAGGGAAAATTTTCATTTTTTTCTATACTACTGGGTGTGATCACAGCAATGTTATTGATGTTGACAGCAGGCACTTCACCGGTGTTTACTGCATGTCCATCAGTTAATTCAACACTAAATTTAGTTTTTACAGCCGCTGTTCCAGTGCCATATCGGCTGTACAGCTGGACAAACAACAAACATCTGTCAACTCACAATGACTTTCCCTAAAAAAACTCTCCCTATAAGTGGGACACATGCCAAGTAGATATTAGTTGCCAGCAAGAGGAGGTCCTCCATCACCTCTTTTGCAGTTCAAGATGAGATAAGATATGACTTTATTGATTCTTGAGGGGAAATTCCCATGTTACAGCAGCACAGAGGCAGAGGTTTGACAAGAGGTATACAAGAGCAAGTATGCAATAATATCAGTAAATGCCATGAGTTCAGTGTTTATACAAAAGAAGTCAGCTAGTGCAACCCTGGCAGCCATGAT
Source organism: Scortum barcoo (assembly GCA_023238725.1). Taxonomy (NCBI): domain Eukaryota; kingdom Metazoa; phylum Chordata; class Actinopteri; order Centrarchiformes; family Terapontidae; genus Scortum; species Scortum barcoo. The sequence continues at coordinate 16,929,078 of CM041537.1, forward strand.
GTGTGACTCGTAGTATATAAGAAAAAACTCATCTTCCTGATGTTACTGTCGCTCAGGATTGCTACACCTAACAACAACAACTATATATATTAGTTGTATACACACACACACACACACAAAGTGAATAGAGGTACAAGTGGAGGAGAATACTATGATATAGAAAATAACTATATGAAAGTATAAAAGCACACTAATATTGTGCTTTTATAATGTGATCTAGTTATTTTTTCAATGTAGCATTAATACAATATGATTTTACTACTAAAAGTAATACAAGTGTTGTTTTCTATGTTCACCGGAGTCATTTTGAATTCTAACACTACAAGTCTGCAGACTTAATTTCCTATCTTCCCATTCATCACTCTGAACTGGGCCGGACATTATACGAATCCCTTCCAGTGCTTTTTGCAGATTTTCTCCAGCAACGTCATTAATATCAGGAAATCCGAGAGCATCATCTTTTTCCATCTGTCATACTTCCACTCCGTTTCCATGATAGTTCATGTCCACCGCAAGAAACCTGGAATTCTCTCGGTCTTGTCATTTTAATTTGCTCTATCCATGGCAAGAGGAACCTCTCCTCCATACTCCTCTCTCCTTTAGCATTCAAGTCGTCCGGGCGTCTACTGTCACAGCTTTCTATCCTTTTAATCCATCCGCAGAAACTTCAAGCCAGACCTCATGCTGTTTACCTGTTCATCTGAATTCACAATGCCTCACATGCAGCTCAGTTCACATACAACAGCAACATTTCGTGTGGACTATGTGCTTTTACTATACCTGTTTCCAGTTTCAGAAGCTGGATCTTTTGAATGATGTGGTCCTGCTCCCCTTCCCCAAATGAGAGACGTCCTCATCCACTCCCAAAATCAGTACAGGAATCTGCCTTCCAAAGCAGACATATTGGTACATATCAGTGTTAATCAGATTATCAAGCGTAAATTATAAACATCCATATATTTTTTCTGAAAGAACAAGATGCCCAGGCTGTCAGCAACAGCAAACGGTTACGTATTGCCTCAATTATTATATTGCTGCAGCTGTGTTTGTTACAGCCTGTACTAACCAGTAAACAACTTAAATATGATATTTCTAGACTTATTGAGTTGGTGAAGAACACCTGAATGCTCCATCAAACAATTTAGCAGCACACACTGGATTGTGTGGAACAGAGCTTTTTCCGGTCTTCTCTCTCCTGAAAAAGCTTATGGCTGAAAATATTCTACATGGTGGCAATCTCATCCTCCCATTCATCATCCGCGGACCCGAGGATGTAGCCTTGATGATGTCAAACCAATGAGGCGATTTACTTTTAAATGATGGTTTAATAAAAATAAGAACTCTCAACATTTTCTTTGTCTTCTTATATGTATATGTTTAAACGGTTTTTGTCCTTTTGACTGTGCAATTAAAAAGAAACTATGTTTGCATGTGTTTTCAAGCACTTTGTTTTACAAATTAATTATTATTAATTTTAATGATGGTCCTTGCCTGTAACCTTTAATTATTTGAAGTCATATTTTGCCTCTCATTGGAGGTTGTGAATCTTGCAGGAGCTTTGTTTTTTACAACGTGTACTTACCAGTGACCAACCACCTGACCATGAACACTTGGTAAATGTGATATTTCTGGACTTAATGAGTTGATGCAGAACGCCTGAGTGCACCATCAAACAATTTTGCAGCACACAGTGGATTGTGTGATACTTATAGCTGCAAAGTAAACATACGTAGTATGCTCAAACTGTGGTTCTCAGCCAGATTTGGAGGAATCTTTGAAATGGGCCAGAGCTTGCCTGTCTGTTATGACATATTTAGTCTAGAAAGGCAGACTTTGGAGGATCCAGCCCCTGATTTGGGACACAGCTCTTTTCTAACAATAGCACCAACAATTAACCTTCTCTTACTGTAAGACTCCACTTTGTCACATTTCAGTGACTGGACATGAAGTTGATCATCAGCAAATGGAACAACTAACTTTTATCTCTGACATCTTGCACACTGTGCGCATCTTGCGTCACACACTCACCACACACTACCTTAGAAAGCCCAAACTCCTGACATTAAGATGACTTGACTTCAGTCTTACCCTGTAATAAAATAGTCTCTGTAAACCTTCTCTGGCAAAACCTCCTTAAAGATTTGCAGCACTGACAGGCTCTTTTCTTTTTCACAGTCAGAAGTGTGTGGAAAACACATCGCTTTGCTTCACATCTAGCCTACGCCTTCCATGAGATGGCGACCACTCATCAATCCACTAATTACTTTCTGCCAAGCTTTAGCAGCCTTCTAGCTGCACCAAACTTTCCAGTTTCAAATTCTGACTTTCTTATGTTGAGGTGATTGCACTTGTTGTTTGGATGTTATTATTATTTTTCAGCTCATAATTCAGTTCTATAACTCACATGCTGGCTCATTTCATGTGGCTCACCACCGAGCAGTTAGCGAGGTCATTAAATATTTTCATTCCAACATCACAAGTCACATCATTAGATTTAATGTATCATCATTCTTCTTTTTCCTTGTCCTTTCAGTTTCCAGCCAAAACTAAATCATCTTCAGTCTTTATGTTACTGCTTTGAAATTCCTGTGGATGTGCCATTTTCCAAAACCCAAAGCCACAAAAAGGGGGAACGACTTAATGACATAGATAGGACCTGGGGCCTTTTCCCACAGGGTTTGCAACTGTATGTTGCTGGAAATTTTAGGAGCAGCACAGTAGCAGACAAATCCCACTTTTCAGTACTTCTAACTCTGTTTGTATTGGTGTAACTATGCTTAATAAATCATGTAATCCTGTGTCTCCCTAAATTTTCACTGGTGTGTGCTGAACTCAGTGCTCAGCCACAGTAAAAAAGTGTTTGGTACTTTATGGTGTATATTATTTCTATACACCAGGCCTCTGAAACTGAGTCTTAGTATTTGTTATACCTGTACCTCCTGTTGCCGTATGCCGTCCACATGCCATATCATGTGTCATCATATCATCTATAGTCATGTGTCATGGTTTACTGTTGTAAGGCATTTCACCATCATGACTTAAGTAACAATGATTATCACCAATACTATTTTAGTTCCTAAATTCCTAAGCAGCATTTTGTGTTTGGCATCACAAATAGGAAGAAGGAAGAAATGTGTGTTCATGGGTTTACTGGAATGTAGCACATGGGCATTAACATAACATCACACAACATCGTAAGTAACATTTAAACTGTCTATATATACAGTATGTTTATATGGAACAGGTAACCAATGTTACTGGTCTTTTACATTAAATTAAGCCATTTAAAAGGAGCTAAGATAAACTGTGTAATCCTGTCATCTTGGACTCTTGGCTTAAATACTTAAATACATCAGCAAGGTTTTCCCAAGTCTTAAACTGAATCTTGAATCCAGTGTGACAGGCCTTTTGATACAGACAATAAACAGACAGTAGGCTACCTTGTGTGATTTTCTGGGAGCTGTGTGCAGAGCTCTCTCCGGTCTTAGTGCCTCTCCTGAAAAAGCCTAAGGCTAAAATATTTTACATGCCGGCAAACTCATCCTCCCATTCATCATCAGTGGATCGAGGATGTAGCCTTGATCACGTCACACCATTGAGACCATTTACTTTTAAGTGACAGTTCATAAAAACAAGAACTCTCAACATTTTCTGTCTTTTTATATTTCTATATACAAACTGTTTTTTGGCCCTTTTGACGATTAAAGAGAAAATATGTTTGCATGTGTTTTTTAAGCACTTTCCCCTTCAAAACATTTATTGCCAGCACTTGCCTGTAACCTTTAATTATTTTAAGTCTTTTTTTGCCTCTTGTCGGTTTGGGAGGTTGTGAATGGGCATTTGTTTATTAATTAGCTGTTTATTTATCGACCACTAGCTCAAACCAAATTGACCTCCAGGACTCCAGCTAAAGACTCCAGGCTTTCACACAAAATGAAACACTCTTACAATAACAAAGGATGTTTTCTCACCACAGCCTTCACTGTTAGGCCACTGCTTTCTCCCCCCACCAGTGTGGACAGCTCTGGTCTTCCACACCAAGCCAGTATCAGTATCTGACAACAAAAGTCCTCTAAGATGGGCTTTTGAGATGAGACTCCTGATTCAGAGCAGATCTGGGGGTTCGTGGGGCTCCTGGCTGCAGAGCAGGATGGGGAGGGTGCGGACTGATGACCCACATCGCCACCTTGTGGCCGTGTGGCTGTTTGCTGTCATTTCTGAAGCAGGGACAGATATAACAGGGGCTCATGTACGGTGGTGCTGCCCATTCCGATTCTTACCAGAGGTGATGGTGGAGCTTTCAATTTCTGCAGCATTTTTTCCCTCGTAATATTTTAGTTTCCAGAGTTTAACTTAAATATGTGAGGTAAATTTACATTTTTTTCTTGCTCCACCACAAGCCTGCTAATACTTTGGATTTACTCTGACTAATTTGGGGTTTTAGAGGAATACCTGTGACCCCTGATGTGTGCTGCTGGCGCCTTCTGCACCCTGGTTTTGGTGTTTTGTAGGAACACGGTGTAGATTTCTGCATCTCAAGTTTACTTTTCCTGCCAAATGTTTCACAGTATTTAGACAAAGTGGAAACAACTGCTCTTCTCTCGGGCGTCTTTAGTCATTACACAGCATGGGTACACAGCATGGGTGAGGCTGAGGCTGAGCCAAATCTTCACACCTCAGAAACATGCTGTGAGCTTCACCCATCGTCTTGCCACCTGCGAGGACGCGAGGAAGACTTTTGTCACTGAGGAGCCTCCAGGTGACCGATTCAGCCGCTGAATGACCGCACAAGCCTGACGCATCAGCAAAGCACCAGACTGCGGCAATGGAAAGTGTTTCAAACGAAAGTGACTTTTGGCAGTTCAACGACTCCTGGCGGAACTCGAGCCTCGTTAACGGGACCGGCTGGCTCAACCAGACGAACCCCCTGAAGCGGAACGAGGAGGTGGCGAAGGTGGAGGTGACCGTGCTCGCCCTGGTGCTGTTTCTGGCGCTGGCGGGGAACCTGTGCGTCCTGCTGGCCATCCACACCACCAAGCACAGCCAGTCCCGCATGTATTACTTCATGAAGCACCTGAGCATCGCGGATCTGGTGGTGGCGGTGTTTCAAGTTCTGCCCCAACTTATCTGGGACATCACGTTCCGGTTCTATGGGCCGGACATTTTGTGCAGGTTGGTGAAATACCTGCAGGTCGTCGGGATGTTCGCCTCCACCTACATGTTAGTTCTCATGTCCGTGGACAGGTGTTTGGCAATTTGTCAGCCCCTCCGCTCTTTGCACAGGAGAAAGGACCGTTTCTATGTCATATTTTCCTGGGTCCTCAGCCTGCTCTTCAGCATCCCGCAGATGTTCATTTTCTCCCTCAGGGAGGTCGGCTCGGCCGGATCGAGAGTGTATGACTGCTGGGGCGACTTCATCAAGCCCTGGGGAGCCAAAGCTTACATCACCTGGATCAGTCTCACCATATATATCATTCCGGTGGCGATACTGAGCATCTGCTATGGGCTGATAAGCTTCAAAATATGGCAAAACTTTAAGCTGAAGACCCGGCGGGAGCAGTGTATCAGCCTGACACCCAAAACCACCAAAAGCAACACACTGGCCCGCGTGAGCAGCGTTAAGCTCATCTCCAAGGCGAAGATAACCACAGTGAAAATGACTTTTGTGATCGTCGTGGCTTACATCGTCTGCTGGACCCCCTTCTTCTCTGTTCAGATGTGGTCTGCGTGGGATCCCGCAGCGCCACGGGAGGGTAGGTTCAATTTAGTTTAATAAGTGCGCCCGGCGTGATGCGCAAAGGCTGGTGTGCTCATCATGTCCTGACGCATCTGAGGCATTTTCAGACGCTCACACACTATCCTTATTTCCCCTCAATTTTGCACGTTTTAGGCACGATATTGCTCGCTGGAAATGAATGGAGACTTCTCACTGCTGCGCCCCTCGGTGGTCTTTACGCACGAAGATGCCAGCGCGCGTTTAGCCATTTGGAGCAAACTGAGTCTGTTTGTGCTGGTTTACTCGCTCAGGTGCGCAGAGCATATGAGTTTTAGGAATGACTCATGCAGAATCGGGTCCTGCTGTTTCAGTCTGAGGGCAGATCACGACGGAGTTTGCAGAGACTGAGCCGAAGCTCTGACAGGAGGTTTGACACCCGAAAACAAAAACACAGAACAAAAACGTGGAGTACATTTTGGACTTATTTATATGTCTGCTAAAAACATAAATGCATAAATGTATGTGACATTTGAGAGTGTGCGACATATTAACAGGTATTTTGGTATAAAACAATACCTACAGTGCACACAGTTTAAATATGCAGACCACCAAGATTAATACATTATTAGAACACGTTGTCCTTTCCAAACTGACTGACAGCTCTTATTACCCCCCTCACGCCGCAGAGAGTGACTGACGGGTAATCATTAATCAAATTAGTGTGCGCCACCACGCGCCAAGCAGCTTGTATTTGTGCCTGTGGGCCACGGTGGAGTGCGTCGTTGACATTTAACCACAATAGGTCACTAAGCAGCAATCTATTGTATGTGGTCCCTATATTTACCAATCTGCTGGGGCATGACCACACCCATAAAACAACTGCTTTAATGTGCCACTTTGGCTTAAAAATGTGTTTACACCGGGCCTGTGTGACCCCTCCATTAGTTCATTATATTTAGGTAGAGCTAAGTAAAAGGCTGAGTTTCACAAATAGCCATGTGAAAAGTGTTTAATTTGAAAATGGCTACTTTGTGTATTTGGTGTTGGGGCATGTTTTTTTGCACTGGAAAAGTGAGGGGTAAATCTGATTAGAGTGAAATGTCTGCCTCTCCACATGAATGACAAGAAGCAATTACTCCAAAGATGATACAAAACTTGTTTTCCAAACAGTTTCCCTCCATTAAAGCCTGTTATTCCCTCCGATAAAAAGTGCAAAGACAAACAGTTTTTTAAAACAGCTTAAAACAGAACACATACTAAAAATAAGAAAATAATGTCAGGAAGTTGCTTGACAAGTAGAGCGTAAAGGCACTTTCTTCTTTTCCCCTCCAGCCTCTGTGCGTTTGTGTACAAGGTTCCAGCAGACTGGTCCTGTGTCGCTGTCATCCTCCTCAAGCTGCATTGTTCCCACCAGCTATTTACACTTTGGAGCTTAAACTGTTGCACAATACACTTAGCTGTCATCTAGTTCTTCAACGCTGAGGAGGCACACCATTCAATGCACTGATGAAATGACAGTAGATGGCTCTGATGCTACACCTCACAATGGTATCCAAAGTTGCAGTTGTCAGAAAAGAGCAACAAATGCACTTCAGCCCTTGAAAGGGAAAGAAAGTGATAAATTTGTTTTCGGTTGCTGAGCCAGGATCAGTGCAAGGAGGAGGCTGACGTCTGGTGGCTTTCTGCCACGTGAACAGCGCTCAGAAAGGCCAGAATTAGCAGTGACACGTGTCAGTGTTTGTGTACAAAAGATAGGCTGAAGTGTCACCTGTGTGTGCAGATAAAGTGTCCATTAGAGTCATACTCAGTGTGAGCCCAAACCACACATCTTAGAGCAGCAAGCCCTTGCAACAAGAAGAATCTCTCCACTGCAAAGTTGAGTTTTAAACACTCATGATGTAGAGAAGCCATGAATCATTTCAGAAAACATTTGGTTGATAAGGAGGGTTGTGTAGTTGTTATTAATTGTAGGTAATGTAGTCCGTTTGAATGAATTATCAGGCTTGAATATTGTGTTTTGATTGTGGGGCGACTGAATCACAGAGTGTATCTTTAAACCTGTTTGTACTGTAATGAAAGATTAGCAACCAGTGAGCAAATATTTAGGTAGTGGCAGATCTCAAACACGGCCATCCCATATAATCTCATTTATTATTTTACTATGGAACATACCCATAATATTAAACAAACAAATCTTTATTTGAAGAGTAGAGTCATGAAAATTGATTATTTTCACTGGTGGTCGCTTTTTCAATGTGAGGAAAAGAAGCCTTGTTTGTGAGTGATCGGTGCCATCATCAGGGGAAATGATTTCCATCATTTCCTCTTGGATTCACGTAAGAAAGACATCTTTTTGTTCCAACTTCACTATCAATCAAACTGACGCTTCAACATAAATGGAGGTTTAGTTAATTGCTGTAAAGGTTGCTGTCTGTCTTTAAAAGGCCACTGTTGGTGGAAACAGGGTGAACAAGCAGCAGTTTTCTCTCCTGAGTCTAAATGCGGATTCCCACACTTTCTCCGTCATGGCTCATTACGAAAGTAATCATGTCTTCTGCAAGGAATGACTCAGAAATCATTTTAGAAGATTGAGAACCAGATTCATAATGTGTCCAGGTTCATCAGGTTCACCACACTTTCACAAACTCTCCCGGTGTATAAAAAATTTGACCAGTGTTCTCAATAAACCAATTGGTGTCCCTTTTTTGATTCACGAACAAAGAGCCAAAAGGCATCGTCCCTCAAATTTCCATGAAAGCTAGTGAGATATTAGATTTGATGCATCTGGAATTATTGTGAAGGAGCCGGGACCTTTCACAGATGGAAAGTTTACCATTTTTAGCACGCTATCAGGCTTATCTATACGATTTTTTGAAATGTCAGAAGACAGGAAAATTGCCCCTTTCCTCCAAGTGACATCACTGTGATTTCACATTCAACGGCGAGACATATTTCATTATGTGGAGGACAAAAACACCTGAAGGTTAAACCCTGACTCAGACACTCACACAAGCTTCCCCCCAAAAAAAATCTGTGAACACAAACACCGCTGAGCCTGGTGCCCCCGGACGCTGACTCACTCTCTCCGAGTACTATTGATTTACATTAATGCTTGATGGACACGAAGCAAAGCCCAGTGTTCAATCGCCAAGTGTGACTTTTTTCTTTTACAAAGGTTGGTTCCATGTTTGCACAAGCACTGAAGAAAGCAATGCAGCTTCATATGTACAGCAAGATGTCTCAAAGCAGATTTACTTCACCTCACGTAAAAACTAAAATTGGAGAGTGCCTGTTTCAGGGAATTCCTTCAGGGAATGAGAATCAGCGTTAAGAGTTCTCGTTAATGAATTGCTGAGGAGTCGTTTGGGCTCCACAGTATCAGCTCTGACAGTCAGACGAATGTACCACCCAGGGGATGATTATTCTGCCTTTTCATTCACTGTGTGATTTATCATTCTTGTGTGAAAGATGCTGTGAGTTAATTCAGTAAAGGCGTTTTTGTGACAGTTCCCCCTAAAATTCAAATTAGATCCAGGCTCCACTCTCCTCCACCCTGATGAGAACGCCTGATCTGATAACCACCAGTTGGTCTTCTGCAATTTTGCAGCATTGTAATCTATGTTGGAGAAAGTTGATGCATGCTTGCAAAGCCTTTGTGCAATTTTGTGTTTTTAATATTTCATATTGACAATGTTTTTTTCTGCCATTTTCTTTTGTTCATGTGAAAGATTGCAATGCAGCACATACTCAAAAGCTGCTTATAAAACCTATGACATCGTAGTGGGAAGGAAATTGAATGATCCACATTCAGTTAAACTTCTATTTTAGTCCAATAAATCAAAACCTTAATGACTGATGATCAATTCTTATTATCAAGCGTGTGACTTTTGTGCCCTTCCAGAGATCATTTGCACTGAGCAGTCATTAGAGACGACATGTGAATAGCAGGAGCGCAGACAGGCTGAGAGAAAAGATTAGCAATGAGTAAGAAGAGGTTAAATACGGGATACAAGCCAATTACATGAATCCGATACTCATTTGCCAAATGTCAGTTGGATGGTGAAGATGAGTTAGCATAAATGTCACCCAATGTGCGACTGTGGGTTACTTGCGATGATGTATCACCACAACGAAGCATGAGAAACATTTCCGCCTCTCCCACTCTGTCCTTGCAAGTGTTTTTGCAGGACTTTGCTTTGTTTTAAAGACCTGCTCAAAATGTTAGTTTCAACGGGTCAACATTTAAATTCTTTTGTGTGTAGTAAGACTATAATCATACAGTTATTACTGTAAAATTGAACCTTGCAATTAAACTAATCCTACACTGGCAGAAAATATTTGCATTTGCTGTACACTTGATGGCAATGGAGAAATTATTTGTTTTGCAGGTATTTTATTCAAAATATTGACCTAATAATTTTTCCAGATTAAAAGAGGGGAATTGTCCAAAGTTTCTGCATTTCATCCTAAAGCAGGCCTGAATGTTTTTGCCAAATTTTAAAGCAATCCATTCAATAGTCGTGGAGACATGTCACTCAAAACCACAAAAGTGAACCTCATGGTGGCTCTACAAGGAGGAGTTAGGAGCCAAAGTTATTAAGATTCATCCTCTGGGGTGGGGCAGTTCATCTTATAGTCTGAGATTTTGCAGTCTGGACCAAATTGGGGGACTAACTCATCAACCAACATCCTGACAACCGCTAGCATAGCTAAAAAGTGTGTATACAAATTCGTAAATGATGTAAATAATTTTTGTCACCGCGCATGAAATGTGAATGTTGGTGGATAAACTGCCACTAAGACCATTACCTATTTGAATCCAAACTTTCACAGAGAAAAGCTGTCGTCACAGCGTAGTAACTTTCCACTCTCTCTCTCTCTCTCACCTCCTGCAGCCATGCCCTTCATCATCTCCATGCTGCTGGCCAGCCTCAACAGCTGCTGCAACCCCTGGATCTACATGTGCTTCGCCGGGCATCTGTTCCAGGATCTTAGGCAGAACTTTCTGTGCTGTTCCGCTCGCTACCTCAAGTCATCCCAGTGCCGCTGTGAGCATGACTTTGACTGCGAATCCAGTCACAAGAGCAACTCCTCAACCTTCGCCATTAAGAGCACTAGCAGTCAGAGGAGCATTACTCAGACTTCCACCACATAAGCACCTGCCCTCCCCTCTTCTCCCTTCCTTAAGCTGCCCACCTGGCCTTTCACATGCCATCACCCATAAAATATCCAGCAGCTTGACTCCATCAGATACCTCTTGTGCTGTGGCTTGCTGTTCAAGTCCAGAAGGGAAAAAAGTCTTAATTCTTTTATTACAGTACTTTACAGTGTTGAATTGTGAATAAGAGAGATGCACAGAATGTACAGAATAGTCTGATTTCTTCACGGACCAAGCTGCCAATCACCTGAATCTTTTGTTTGTTTTGTCATGTTTTAGATGTACAGTATATATTAACATATTTGCAGTGCAGAGAGCGCAAAGGCAAAGAGAATATCTGAATGGTTACCTTGGCCAATCGCGCTATTGATCCAATTGTTGTCACCAGCAAAGCTTATGAATCCTGTTTGTCGCTGTCGAGATAAGATTGCTCACCTGTTATAAATATTGTGTACAATGTTGTTCACTTTGTTACATTTGCAGTGGGTTGGTTACATGTGAACTTTCTTGCGATGTCGTTAGATGTGAGATGTCATGGCTGTCACTGGTAAAGATTATTATTTTTTTTTTTTAAGAAAAAAGGCTTAAAAATAAAGACAGATCGAAAGCAGCAAAAAGGCACTGACCACTTTGTTATTCACACCTAGCTGATCTAATTAGAGCTCTTTCTGCCTCCTGAAATGACTTATAACCTTGGCATGGTTGCTGGAAATGTTCTAGGGGGATGTTTGTTCACGCTGAATCAATAACGTCACTGAGTTCCTGCAGATTTTTTGGCAGCACACTGAAACTTTGGACATCCTGTTCACCTCTGCACGGAAATGCATTATTGGGTTGAGATCTGGGGACTGTGTCGAACACTGGAGTGAACTAAAGTGACCCATGTTTCTGGAGGTATCTTGAGGCAACAAGAATGCTGCATGACATGGTGTATTATCCTGCAGGAAGTGACAGTACAGGTAGACTGTTGCCATGCATTCACTCTAGCATCCTTTGTTGTAATGATAATTAAGTCTGAGGCTATTGTTTGGTCAGTTGTGTTAATATTCGCTGTAAATGTTTCAAGTCTATGAGTCGTCCAGGATGTGAACTGTTCGTTATTGTGATTGCAGCACATCAATTTTTCTTTGCCAATAATGAGGAGTGGCCTGAATAAAAACAAAAGCTGTACAATCAAAACAATCTAATTCAATAGCTCTGCAGTAAATGCCACTGTTGTAAAATTTCTAACAGCTGCAACACTGTGGGACAGATGTTGATTCTGCTTTCAGGTCTGTTATGCAGCTTATCCTGATATTTTGCCTCTCATCCTACATGTACTTGTACTCACAATATAAGAACATACAACTCCACAAACTCCACAATTATCAATATGAGCTTTGCAGGAATATTCAGCTGCATTATACTGCCTAAGTGTTGCTTTATTACTTTCATCGGGTGGATTAAAGGATGTGGAGGGAAGTGCTGAAAATTATAGTTTTAAAGTAATATTCGACTTGAACAACTGTACCACCACTGTATATTTTTTTTATATATGATGGTATCTAGGGGGAGTTGCTTCCCTCATAGCCTTGAAAATGTGACCTTTCATAAGACAATCTTGTGCCAGTGAAAAATATTATATCAGGAAAGAATTCTGTCAAAACATAAACCTTTTTAAAGGCAACAACTGGCGCTAAAGACTTCACAGAACACATCAAAGACATTCACAATGAATTTCATGATCCAACATTATGAGTATTTTTTTCATTCTTAAAGATGCCAATAAGTGTTTAGGGCACTTTATGTGTACAGTAATTCAATTAAACCAGTTCAATCAGTCATTTGCTGAAGGCAAAAACTATTAATAATTTCATCAATAAAAGCATGAGATCTGTATTTGTGGAGATTTTTTTGTATTTTGGTTACACCATGTTCATGTATTCAACATCTGTACTGTCTCTGTATAGTTTTGGCTAATAAATCTCTCCTGTTCATTAATTACAGCTCATTAATCTGAGTAATGCTTTAACACAGTGTGATATTTCTGCTCATATAAACTGTAACAGTGCATTTTCCAGCACAATAAAGAACTAGAAAGAGTCAACCACAGAGAAACACACTGAGGTTATGAACAAAGGCGGGCGTGGTGACACTGAATCATCAATAATGGATCTCAGACACACAAGTGAAGCGTATCAAAGACACCCAGCAGCAACCTCCCAGGCTGACTGAAGTTATCAAAAATATCACTGCAGCATAGTTTAGATGTTTGGTTTGAGAAATGCATTTCTCAAGCCAAAATTATATGAAACAGTACACATAACAAATGTTCACTCAAACGGTGGTGCAACATACTCATTACAGTTACAGTACAGTTTCATCAATTGTAAAGTTTCTTTATATTAGGTTCAGCTTATTTTTAATTGCCTTTCTATGCTGCAGCTGCAAAATAACAACAAAGGCCCTTTTTTGCATAATCAAAATGACACATTGGAGCATTAAAATGGGTCACATAGAGATGTTTTTACTTTACTTCATCAGTAGTTAGGTCCATACTCGTTTACATACTTGACTGAAATATGCAAACAAGTAGGTTTACTATTCCACTAATAACACTTTGATAAAAGGAAGCAGATTATCTGCATGGTTGGTTCCACACACATTTCTTACATTTGCAAGTCTCCAAAAAGTTTTAAGAAGGGAAGCATCTCAGAATACATAAAGAAATCTGACAAAATAATTATGTAGAGACAACGTTTTCATTTCCTTTTTGTTAGAGTTTTTCTAATAAGGTTACATACATGATTGTCAAATTTAATCAAAATAAAGTTACACAATATCAGACACAGCAACATACAGCATCAATATAACTTTTAAGAATGGCCAAATGTAATGCAAACAAGCAGCATTGTTCACAGGTGCAGCAGTGTTGTGGAGTTCATTTCATAGGTGGTGAATCAGTAGCTATTGTCTGAGCTTTTTGTGACACAAATAAATGAGGGCAGACAGATCATCCTCCTGGCAGACAGCCCTCTTCTCCCTCAGTGAAGAGCACTCAGCCCTCCAGGAGTGCCAGAGCTGTCATGGAACCGCACTGCCCGCTGCAGCTGTCATAGAGCTTCTGGTGGCAAGAGGCACACTGGGCATGTCAGGACTCAGAGCAGAGAGCTTGAGGGTGGGGAACAGCATGTTATGAGGGGAGGAGGAGTATCAGGGAGTAAGCAAGATGCCAGGACTGATCTTCTGGTGTATAAAAAGATACCTCACCTCTTCCAATCACACTACAAACACTACTGTGTGAGTTCTTAGACTTCTTTGCGCAGTGCAACGCGCACACTGCTGAAGATCTTGCCCAGAGCTTCGAAGAAGGGATCGCAGAAGGTCTGGATGCAGAGAGAGTAGATGCGGCTGATGCACTGTGACTCAATCAGGCAGCTCTTGATGCAGGGAACCACAGCCCAAATGTGGCAGAAAGAGATGCACGCGAACAGGAAGCCCCAGAGCAGAGCAACGGGGATACCGAAGACAGCAGACAGGATGCGGTAGCACCAGTACTTGGACACAGTGAAGGTGGTGTAGCTTAGCTTCCACACCCCATCCAGGCTGTGCGTGCCATCAGGCTCTGCAATGACATCCTCAAACTCCACCTAATAGAAAATTTCAAAGAGGCTTTCATTAATACACATCCCTGAGCGCACAAAGCTTTTATCCCTCCACCAGACCTCTGTGGGCCCAGAGTAATATGCACATGCCAGTGTTAAGTGTTAAGATTAAGCTTATGAAGGCTGTAGAGTTTTAGGGTGAAATTTATTCAGAGAAACCAATCATCAGTTGTACTTCATAAAATAAAAAAAAACTTAATGAAGTTATGGAATGGCTTTTAAAGCCAAGTCCAAATCATTCTAATAGCTCTACTCTGACACATTTTTAATAACTGAAGTCCACCTTATGTAAAATGCATGAGAGCAACTGAACAATGCTCCAAATTTGTTTGCAGTTTTCAATGTGTGCTACCCAGCCTTGATGACGCTGTCGCATTCTAGACTCAGCTATGAAAATCAACATGTCTGTGGCATTCACAGATAGGTTGTTATGTCAGGCTGATGCAGTGCACATCTAAAACCTTTTCTTTTCCTCCAGACCATCGGGTAGGATCGGAATGGGATGTAATGTGTCACTATGCGCTTCCCACAGAGATAGCAGCCGTACATCATCCTCTGAATGAATGGCTGGACATGCACTGTTCTGTGTATTTCCTCTGCGGGCTCTGGCCTCTTTCAGCTCTTAGAGATATTGCTAGAGTCAAATTCAGCAAAAGAACAATGTTCTTTAGAAACAATAGAGGGACAGTCATGTGGTCCAAATCTGGCATATGTGATTAATCAGAAGATAAGATTCCCTAACTAATTAGGGACACTGTCTTAATATTTCAGGGCAGTGAAAAATATTAGCAGAAAATGACTGCATGCATTAGAAATATAAGTGGTTATTTATAACTTACTGTGTGTTCTATACCAGACTCTCTGAGTAAAGTTAGCGTTGAGTGTTCAGTCGGCTGTCAACGTCTTGATGTGTGAAAAGAGACAGTACAGTACAGTACTGTTACTCCTTCTGAACTGAGCCATGCAGACACTAAACATATTCTTTTTTTATAACTTAGAGTTTTCCACCTTCATTGACCATGTTACGTATTCTTCCAGTCAAACAAAATCTATATGTATAATTCAATATTTTGTGGCTATAACATGGCAACAATCACAGGATCAACAGCAGTCAGCCCCAGTGTCAGTTTCACACTCTTCTACCCCATTCCCAAAATAAACATTATGTTGCTGCACAAGCAACAGGAATAGCATCTGGTCTATTTAAGGCTTTTCCCGATAGTAACCTTTACTCTGTTCCTTGTCTTTGTTTCCATTGACCACTTTATTCATTTTCTCCATATGCTTCCACACATGCCAAGACAGGGGTTACATCGTCAAGCCTTTCTGTGACAGGGCACGAACCTTCACCACGTCCTCATTGATCTGCTTGGGGTCTCTGTTAATTAGATCAATCTCCTTGGTGTGGCTGTCCTTCACAATCTTCTCCTCGTTGGTGTTGTACTGGTACTGATCCGCCATGGTGGGGCTGCAGGTCCTGGACGGGCCGGAGACGGTGAGAGTAAACCTTTGTGGATCAAACTGCCCGCAGCCGCCTCAGTTCACTCCTGAACCCCTGTATCACCACTGTGACGCTCCCTCTGGCATGCCAGTGGACAGCTGCTGCAGACGTCCTGGTAAAAATGGAGGCCTGACCCCCACCCTGCACACACATAGGCACCCACGCACACACACAATGTAATGCACGGAGACAGAAAAGGCATGCCTTAAAGGAGAACCCAGGGTTGTGTCACATTTCACATAGGGTTGTGGGGCTAACTGGGCAGGGTTTGCATAGTGGCACGAACTTCCACCACAGAGTGAGGCAGTGAGCACAAACACACCCTCCTGCTCTGGCTTTAGTTAACACACACACACACACACACACACACACACACACACACACATATATATATATATATATATATATATATATATATATATATATATATATATATATATATACATATTAGAGTACTGTGTACTGTTATTTACACTATTACTCTAGGTTACCCCTCAGTCAGAGGAATATAATTCACATTATAAATCACTTTACTGAAGCAGAATTAATCAAGTCTTCATCTTCAGAGAGCTTGATACTATGAATCAGGTGGTGGACTGGGCATATCACTTTAGTTGTTGACATTATGCCAGTCTGGAAAACTCTACTGTACTTCTTCTGCCACTGTAACCCTGCAGCATGCAGACACTGCAAACACTCTGTAGAGTAGTCTTGCTGTGCCGCAATCCGAAATGCGATTACTGCAGATGTATTGCCTCATAACATGTCACAGAGCTGAGTGGACATTTTCCTGAGTGGAAGAAAAATGCAATTCAGTCAATAGGACTCAGATAGAGAAAAATGAAAACATGCAATTTGCGATTGCACCCTAATCGTCATGTTTAGGTAATAAGAATAATAATAAGATATAATAAGAATAATTTAAATGTTTCCGTATTAATAGTAGAGTAGAGAGGGTTAACACAGGGTGGGCCTCTTATTCTACACATTTCCCAATACATAAAATTCAATAGTCCCCTAAAATAAAACTCTGATTCAGTCTTCCTTCAGCTGTGCAGTTGTTGCTATCAGTCATAGCTTTCTATATTAGCATGTTGCATAAACAAACTCCAAAACGAGGGGGAAGAGGAGGAGGTGCCTGTGAAAAGTGGTACAAGGACTCCTAGCATTCCCATCTCTCTGTTGCTATTTATCTCAGTGGGGTATAAGAACAGTGCAGGAAGCGTGTCTTCGGCGCATGGATTGGCATTCTCTGCCCCTGTTCCCTGGTGGCAGCAACAGGGACGAGGAGGGAGGGGTGGAAGGGGATCAGAGTGCATGTGATCGGGAGCCAACCCAATTAGAGGAGTATTCTTGGCGTGGCAATGGAGAGAGTAGAGGCCAGTTAGGCATGGAGGCAGTGGGACAGAAATAGCTCAGCAGAGAGTCATGGTGGGCATACCTTTACGTCTATGGGTGTCGATGCACTCAGCTGAGACTGCACTGGCTCCTGTCTTCCATTTAATGTAGACATACAGATCTCTCAGTCCTATATTTAGAGCCATATAGAATGTAATGGTAACTAACTTGGGTTAGTTTGGGTGGTGTTTTCTGTGAAGAGTAGTGTGTTTGTGACTGGACACATACAAAATGATTTATATAGTTTGTTGAAAATGATGTCATATATCTTGATTCCTGAGAGTAGTAATTTGGGCCAGGGTTTTAAATGCATGTTTTTCCATGTTCTGCATGTTCAGTATCCTGGGATTATGAATCAAATCAAAGCAAATGATCGAAATTACTCAAAATTTTGGGAAATTTGCTTTCATGATGAGAGTTTGATGTGAAAATGAATGAAAATGGGTACAATTCATATTTTTATCAGTTCAATATGACACTATACTGCCAGCAGGTGGTTAGCTTAGCAGGTTAGCTTAGCATTAATATTAGAAATGCGGGTAAAAGCTAGTCTAGTTCTGTCTGAAGGTAACAAAGTCTGCCTACTAGCACCTCATTGATTAACGTGTTATGTCTCCTTAGTTTAACCCATAAAAGAAAAAGAAAAAATCAGCGTAAATCTGTGTAAAGTTGGAAGTTACATAGGTTCTCTCCTGTCTCCACCCTTATGCTAAGCTAAGCTAACCAGCTGCTGGCTTCATATTGGCCATATAAACATGATACTGTCAATGTTCTCATTTAACTCTCAGCAAGAAAGTCAATAAGCACACTTCCAAAAATGTCAACTATTCCTATTCCATATAAATTAATATTAATCCACCAAAACAGTTGCTGATGTCTGCATTGGTGTCTCTCATAGTTTTCATCTTTTGAATCATAAGTTAAATAGATTTTATTGAAGACAGAACAATGCTGTTATGATATGCAAAAATGTGCTGCACTGTGTGCTGGCTGCTCTTTAATAAAATAATGATTGTGATCTGATGATGTCAACCTCATTACCATGCAAAAAAGAATGGAACATAACAATCAAAGAAAGACAAACCATTTATTGAAAATCATGAATGTGATATCATTCAACTTGTTACATTAATATCAATATCATTAATGCTATAATTTAGCCTTTATCAAAAACACACACTTCCAGAGAGTGTTCAGTTCATCAGCATCTCAGAGTGCTTGTTGGTTTCTTTGGGTTTACAGGATGAAATCTCTGGGTTTTAATGTTGATCATAATGTAATGATGCATTAAATAGTTTCAGTACTATTCAATTCAATCCATCACTATTCCACATATTCCATCAATAGTTCATAAACATCATTACAAACTTGACAAATATCACGACAGGTGAACAAAAATATAAAATAATCGCATGATGCAGATTAGAGTTTACCTTTAAATAATTATTTCTCTCCATCCCCTATTCTAAACTAAACATTCACACACATTTTGTTTTTCTATCTCTCTTCATCTTTTGCCAGATGGATGGTGATTCGACCGCAGCACTTTCCAACACTGGTAAAGAATGGGCCGATGAGAATGTTCAGTATGCTGCCCCACAATGTCTGGACCCAGTGCATGTTGATGAGGAGGAGCTGCACACCGGGCATGATCAACCTGCAGAGATACAGAGATGTGGACACAACATGAGCTCATCTCATCAATAAGAATAGAAACAAGGTGGCCACTGTGAAAAAAAAACTTAAAACTAAAGGGTCCTTGTTTAAATTAAATCTACCTTGTCTAAGTGTAACAACAGTCCTACCAGATGTGAAGGCAGCTGAGCACAGCAAAGACGAGCCCTGCTGCCAGTGAGACCGGCACTGCCAGAAGGAGGGAGATGAGGCGGTAGCACCACAGTCTGGACACCTCAAACAGGGCGTGACTCCACAGCCACACTTTATCAAAGCTCCGCACAGAGGGAGGCTCTGCAATCACATCCTCAAATGTGACCTCAAAACACACACAGAGACATTGATTTCAAGAGACAGTTTTTCCCCCCGTGTGTGTGTAAACTGTAACACTGAGAACCACAGGCTTGGATATGTAGCCATGGAGCCTTTATTGCTGTCTTAACATGCTTGAAACGTACTGCCCTCAGCTGTTTTTAATTACAAACGATGTAATATTTTTCATCACTTCATCAGCCAGCAAAAATATAACTGTGTGCATGATCCTGTCCACTTGAGGTCAGTATTATGCAGCATATAGACATTTAGCACATTTAGTTGGAGGTCTGACATTATCTGAGAAAATTACTTTCACTTTTACCTAACGTAGGCTTCACAGATAGCAGTTTATATGCAGATGTCATGTATCCTCATGAACCATCTCCAGAAAAATGTAATTCCAATCCAATATCTCTACTTCAGCTCTGCTTTGAGTAATCAGAGTTGCATCTGTTTTGACAGAGACAGGAGGAGTGGTATGCAGAGCACATTTGTTTATTTCACTGACCTGCCAAGTTCTCTGTTTCTCCAGACTGAAATGACATACTTCAGTTCGTTGCCTGTGCTGCATGTTCTCTGTGAAGGTTTATGCCTGTTTTATGTTGATTTAATCCCCGTGACGGTGCACATTAGTTACCTTAAGACACTTGTTGATTCTTTTGGGATCCCTGTCATGAATCAGTGGCCTTGTGTCACTGAGGGTAGGATTCAGATCTTCAGATTCCACGTCCACTTTGACCTCCATCGGTTCCCCCGCCGGTCTCTCGTCCTCTAATCGCTGGTCCTCCATTTCCACCAAGTTGAGCTGCGTCTCGGCTTGGCTGACTGCTGTGGTCATGTCACTGGAAATATGGAGGACAAGCAGGGCGTAGTAGGAGGATGGCCCACCACTCTACAGGCTTGTCAGTGACACCCAGGTGGAACATACTGGACTGCTGACTGCCTTTGCCCCTCGTTGAGGAATGCCTTTATTGGCTTTTAAAGGCCTGCCTTTAGTGACATTTTCCATGTGACACACCACACGGAGAGTCTCATTTAGACCTGCATGAGAAATGTCCAGAGGCCTTCGCTGATAGCATAAAATCAGCCTCCACTTCCTCCTTAAATACTGAAGGAGTGTTGATGATCAGTGGTCAGTATTTTGGCCCTGTCATATTCATACATCCCCGGCTCTCATCATGAAAGCAGAGTTGGCAGTGTTGGTCCATGAAGAACAGACGCCTGTGCACTTCAAAAGATCCTCGCCAACTACTGTCTTCCTAATCGCCCGTTAGAGCTGGAACTTTGCTCCCTGACTACAGAAACTGACTTTAGTCCCTCTCACATGTGCTACTTTCGAGTGTGGCACTACACAAAATCCCTGCATGTGGTCTTTGCACACTTTACACCTCATCATTATCTAAGGCAGTTTGTATAACCTCGCAGTTTGTAGACTGTGGACATTTTGTAGAAAAACAGTATAACAACAGGTTTTCTTGCATTCATTTCATGCAAACTACTCAGTGTATTCTAAACCATTCTCAGTACTGGAGGTTGCAGCTTAGGATAAATGCCAAACTTTCCACATACCCCACATACACGGTGCACTTACGTATAGATCTAATGGCTTTTATATGTATGCAGGACGAAACAGCCATGTATTAATGGCTGTATCAAGCTGCTTACATACCCTGGGGCAAAAATGTGGCCCACTCTCTGGGCATTGTGTTTGTATCTTATGGCCTCATCAGATTCACAGCACTCAACATACAAAATGCCAAAGTACTACTTGGTGATTTAGTGAATCTATTTAGGAATATGAACCCCATGTTCCTAAACAAAATTCAATATCAGCTAATTTTATAAGGATCTTATCCTGCATTAACAGATTTTTGGTCCCTCAAGGACAGAGCACTTACACACAGTATTATGCACTTGTGAAGTTAATGTGATACATCCAGCAGATACAAATGTGACATTCGCGTTTATTTGGAGTTGTGTTTCTGGCCACTCGATTAATGCAGGTCTTTTATTCACTCTCCTTTAGGTCTGTTTCCCTCTCCACCAACTCCTGAGGGAATTGTCTGGCTCTTCAGCTGAATGTTCCAAAATATTAACTTATAACTTCGTCTGTGTGCTATTTGCAGTGAGCAGGAAGTGTACAGCAGGGTTTTAGATCTCTTTAACCTACAGAGTGAAAGATGACAAAACACCAGAGGGAACTCCAGAGTTGGGTGATGAATCTCTATGAGCTGTTGCTTTACCTAGCCTTGCACATCTTTGTTTGGTAGAAAAGTCCACCATATGTTACATCCCTACACTGCCTTTATTAAACATTGACTGTGAGGTCCTGTTTTAATGATGAATTTGTGCCTTGTGTTTACATCACTGTAAGTGTTGTATGGTTGGGTAGTTTTTAGCACACATATGGTATATCACCAAATTGCTTTGCATATTCGGTGACACCAAGCATATTTCTTTCAAACCAACTTCCCTCAATCAGGCAACAAACATTCTCTCTTAACCATCAATTACATGCTGCATAATGGAATTAGGAAAATGTATCTGACCATACGACTGTGAATGCCTCCTTATCCGTCTGTGCTTGTTAGCACACTGTTCATTTGCACTGATTACATACATTCCACAGGCAGGCAGCAGTCTGACTCCAATATCTTATGCATATTGAGACGTCATTCACATTCTGAAAAAAAATCTTGACCAGACGTTTGGCAGACAACACGTATCTCACTGTTTGATGGAAATTCCTAGAAGCCCTCTTGTGAGAGATGTCCAAACACAGAGGAGAGTGCATCATTCCCTTGTATATAGCGCACTCTGTTGGTCATGGTGTGTCTTCATATTTAAAAAAAAATCAATCCTCATTATTTATAATGACAGTTAAAAATCAGCCACATTTCCCACTCACACAAACCCGAATGACTGATTTTCTGTCTGTGCTTGCAATAATACCAAAGTACTTGTTTTCCCAATAGCAGAAGAGCTGCAGTGGTGATGGAGTGGAAGTAGATTCTGATTAGCAGATGATTAATGGCGTGTGTGTGTGTGTGTGTGCGCGTGTGTAGAAACCATGGTGATGGAGAGCCCCCCATATTGTGTTGTGATTGTGTCTGAGGTCTGTCTCTACTTAACAGATGCTAATTTAGTTACATCTGGCAAATCTCCTGTAAAATAATCAGTTCAATGAAAACTGGTATCACAGTAAAACAGCTTATGAGGTCAATTTAAAATCGAGACACCAAAATTAAAAACATTAGCTGTGTCAACTGCCCTTATCCAGGTTAGCTCATGTCAATGCCTGCTGTCTGGTAAGGCTTTTTGAACCAGCAGAAGACAAATGTAAGCACTGGTTTGTAGTGTGGTTGGTGAAATAAAAATTCTACAACTATATTGACAGTGAAGATTTATTTGTCGCTGTAATACACAATGTTGCATAGTATGTTGTTTAGTACAAAGTGTTAATGAAACACCATGAGGCATATTGCAGAAAAAATGCAAATAGAGAATACAGTAAAACCTGAATACTGTGTACATGCCCTGGTAATTTTTGTGTTCCAGTGAGTTAAATTTCACATTAATCATGAATGTCGGGGAATCAGTCCTGAGGTCATAGGTCCACACAAAGTGAACATTAGTTATGTTAATTATCAGTAAGCTTGTTAGTAAGATTGTCTCCTAATGTTAAATGACTTAACAGCAGAAATCTCTTGGGCTCCTCCATGTTATCTTCCTTAATCTACTTGTCTCATTCCTAATTACACTTTAAACAAGCAGGCATTCATACACTTCATGACTTCAGGAATTTTTGTTTTCTTGTCCACTGCATGGGACATCAAATTGTACATACTGCCATGCAAGTCTTGTCTCTGCTGTCCTTCATTAGAGTGAGTGCTCTTTCTTGTGCAGATATGCAGCCTGATGAGATTACAATACTTGTGTGACAACTCTCGACAGATAACAATCCGAAATATCTGGCTCAATAGATGATCTTTGCTCCTACTGTCTTTTCTGACCCATGGTGTATATAAACCACAGTCGGGTCCAAGCCGTCTGGAATTAAATTTCCAGACTGAGAAAGCATAAAGGACATTATGTATGTCAGCAAAGAAACAAGTAAATCTTTTTGTGAAACTAACAAGCACAGTTGAAACATTAGATAACAGTTAATAGTCGTGGCACCTTGGCTCTTTCTCTGTCTCTATTTTGTTTTTAAATGCAGCACTTGAAACAGTTGAAGACTATTTGATTCATTAACTGTAGATTCTTGCAGTTCTCAGGTTATATCCCCATGTTTGAATGCAGTTACTGAAAATATCAACTAAATAATGTCAGGGGAAAAATAAGATACATGACAAAGACAGCACACTGCCATTTTTACTCACTCACGTGTGGTTTGATTAGGTTTGAGAAGTGCTGAGCATCAGTAGTCCCAGCTGTCCTTCCAGATGTTCCTGAAACAAGCTTTTGTCTTTCAGTCTTTCAGTTCATTTAATAATGTTAGAGCTCTGAATGTTGTGAACAGTGATATGATGGATAGTGTTTCAAAAGCCCTTCAGACAGGTAAAAAGATGTATGGTGGTCATCGAGACTGTGTCCTTATTTGTATTCACTGATGTATAGTTTTACAGATACTGTATTTAGAGTCAATGATGGATTTTTTCACTTTTTTCACATTTATCACTGTGTGCACACAGGGTCATGAAATTCAAATCTCAGCGTTACACGCTGTGGCTGTCATGTCCTGAATTTTGAGGTGTCGGATAAATAATGTAATATTTGCCTTGCTGGTCTCATTATTTAACTCTTCCCTGATCATGCTGGCATAATCAAGTTACATCTGTTACTCCAGTACAATATGTCAAAGTGAAAAAATAATTTTTCGATACTATAGGTTATGTTGTTCTTAAAAAAAAAAAAAAACTGGCATTGGTATGGTCAACATTTTTAAGGGCAAAATAAAAGGTATTCACAGTGGCTTAAATAGCCCATGACTCCTAAGGGTTAGTGGGTAAACATTTGTGAATAATCCAGGATGACATCCATATGTGAATGCACACATTCATGTGGATAAAGTCTTGCAGCATGTTCCCGTGCTTGTTTATTTATGCAGCATCCATATCCTCCTGGTATGAAGGTTAATGCAGTATTCTCCTCAAAGTTTTAAATACACAACTACAGTTATGTAAGAGTGTTTGTTCTCCAGTTAGTGACAGCCATAGAGCAAAATGGTGTTCGCCGTTATTTGCTTTAACCACACTGTTCTTCTTTATTCATCTTTTCCACTGTTTGTGAAAGACTAACACAAACAGCAGAGGCTATAAAACAGCACTTTGTTTCCACTCTCAGAGCATTATCAATGCCCAGCAATGATTTCCACTGTAAATTTACTATCTCTGACTCACCATATCTATGCTAGTATTATCGCAATCCATATTCATGGGGACTTGTGCTACCTTACCCTTAGTCTTTATTCACATTTTAATGAGCCTCTATCTGAACTTATAGGCTGCGCGTGTGTCAGCCTGCATGTGAAAATCAAAGCATGACCCAGAATTTGTAGACTCCAAGTGGGATCCAAAGCTAAAGCATACATCCAGCCGAAAATGTCCTTGTTGCTATGTGAGTCATGGGCTCACTCCATTTCCATGACGACACAGGCAGATGACATTCACCGTCTATCAGCGTATCTGTTGCACACAGGAACTCTGAGGTATTGTCCCTCGGATTCATGAGAGCTCCTCACACTGCAGAGACAACAGTGTTAGTGGTCTAAAGAGATCATTTAGTCGTATGTGGGAGTCACACCATGTTGCCCATTGCGCTGTTTGTCCTGTTATTCCTTATATAAAAAGCCCCCCTATGTGGCACCACTGACATCATATTCTTAATCATATAAACAAAATTCAGCCACCAACATAATATTTGAATAAACATATTGTTATTGATGTGAAAAAACGATACAATGGGGCCATCTCATATTCATATGGAGAACAAATTATTACAGTACAACAAAACATTTAAATATCCATTCAATCACAACCTTGTTATTCTAGTTACACTCCAGATGTTCCCATTTATTAACATACAAAACATTTCCACAAACATCATTAAAATAACGAAAATTGTAATATAAATGGAATATATTGACCAGGAAATATTTCAAATGTACTGTGACAGCACCTTGACCTAAAATGAGAAAGCCTACCTGAATCAGACAATAAGAGGCACTAGGCATTTAAGATGTATTTAAATGATACAGTCAGGTGACAAATTAAAGGAAAAAACAACATATAATATCTCAGTCAGGTGTTGGGTCACCACATGTTGCCAGAACAGCTTCAATGCGCATTGGAATTTATTCTCCAAGTCTCTGAACTCTACGTGAGCCATTCTTCCAAAAAAAAAAAAAAATCTCATTTGGTGTTTTGATGATGATGGTAGAGAGGGCTGTCTAATTCATCAGTTCATCATCAAAGTTTCCCATAGATGAGTTGAGGTCTGGTGACTGCAAAGGCCTTAGCCTTTGATTAACATAATTTTAATTCTCATCAAGTTGTTCAGTGACCCTTCTTGCTCTGTGGATGGAGGCTTTATTATCCTGGAAGAGATCACTCCCATCAGGAAAGAAATGTTTCATTGTAGGATAAAGGTGATCACTCAGAACAACTTTATATTGATTTTCAGTGACCTTTCCTTCCAAAGCCGCATTTCAACTAAACACTATATTAAGCAGATGATACTATTTACTTACTTGGGCTGAACAAATACGTTTAATAATTTATAATAAATAATATATTTAAAGAAAACGTGGTGAAAAGTTGCTCCAGTAGCACGTAAGTAGCAATTCTTATGTTGACCAATCAAAGAACCGCAGTGTTTCCAGCTCCACCTTTAAGTAATTGGTCAGCTTGCTAGGTACCCCAACAGAGGGGTAATGAAAAAACAAGAACGCTATGCAATAGTTCTATTGGTACCTTCCACAACTTTTGATAATAGAAACTTGTTCTAATCTGTAACCCACTGAACCAACTAACCAGACTGCTTGGTGGAAATATAGCTCAAGGGAACAAGTAGATGCAAACTATGCCAGCAAATGCCCCCCACAGCATAACAGAGCCATTACATCCCCTCAATGTAGGGGTCAAGAATTCAGGTTTTTCCTTTTAATTTCTCACCCATCTGTAAGTGCACATATTGTTATAAGTCTATCATATAACAATATGAATTTTTGTATGTCGATTTTGTCTTCCTTCACTTGAAACATTTTTTTCCTTCACTTGAAAGTTTCTTTAAATAAGGGATTTCTTTGCAGCCAGTATGGACAGGAGGAATGATTGCTGCAACCAATAATCCTGGCAATATATATAACATGTCAGTATTGTTTTAAGATAGATGTAAAATGTGAACTAACCCGTTAAGAAAAAATGGCCCGCAAACATGAAAAACATGACGTAGTCTGTATATTAGCACTGCAGTCCATAGCTTGAGTTGGACAGTGTCTAAGGGTGTTCCTCGGGTATTTGCCCTGGGATCTTAATCACCTGGTCCATAGTGTTTCTGGGACAGGAGTTGGTTCTCTGGATAAACTGAAGAAAATTCTCCTGAAGAGAGCCCTCATGGCTGGATGCCCCAAACTCTGCTGGATGGGTCAAGCAGCAGCGTCGAAACTTAACCAGCTCTTCTCTGATCTGTCTGTTCAACAGGCCATAGAAGAACGGGTTAACTGCAAAGGAGGAGTAGGCCAGCCAGGTGACTGCCTCCTCTAAATCCCCGGGGCTCTGCATGGAGCCAGTCAGAGACATTTGCAGGTGGAAGATGAAGTAGGGCAACCAACAAACCAAGAATTGGCCCACGATGAACACCAAAGTAAGGGCAGCCTTGCCGCCACTGAAGGCCCTCTCTGGAGATAGTCTTTGGGGCAGAGTGCAGGTGGTGGTGATCATGGTGGTCTGGCTGTTGATGGAGTCTGAGCGATTCTTAGCGGGGCTCGCATTTGCCCATGTTTGCACAGCGGGGACTTGCTGCAGCGCTGCAGAACGAGCTACTTTGTACACAGCACAGTACACAGCAAAAATAACCACTGCTGGAACCAGGAAACAGGCCACACTGAAGAGCACAGCAAATACGCTTCTTAGGCGACTGTGGCTCGCATGGAGAGAGCAGTGGGCTGCAGCAATAGAGCTCTGAGGCCCATAAGCTGGCCATCCTAACAACGTCACCGAAGCTAGGAGGACAGACTTAACCCAGATAAGGAGCATGACACCAATAGCGAGGTTGATGGTCATCTTGACTTCATAACGCATTGGGTGTACAATATAGAAGTAACGCTCCACACTGATGGCTGTGACAGTGAGAATGGACAGACAGATGAGGAAAACGTTGAGAAAGATGTAAACCTGACACTCCAGAACAGTAAACACCACGGTACCAAAGAACGGCGAGCTGGATATGATACCCAACGGCATGAGGAGGATGGCACACAACAGGTCTACTGCACAAAGGTGACACACAAAAGCAAACCTCTTCAGGTGAGGGGCACGAGCAATAGCCACCATCACACCAGTGTTGGCCAACAAAGCAATGAGGTTAAGGGTCACCATGCAGAACAGCCCAAAAAGGTCTTTGATCTGGGACTGGGAGCTTGTGACGACGCCCACATTGGCAGGAACCGTAGGATCCGGCTCCAATGGGACAGTGGTGAGATCTGTTACAGAGTGATTTGGCACAGAGGCTATCATAGGACCAGTCTTGTCGGCCATTATTTACCCACAGCTTCCTCCATTTGTATGTCAGATGTCTTCAAATGTGTATGTCCTGTGTTGAAAAGAAAACAGTTATTTAGGAATGTTCTTATGTGTGTGTATGTGTCATTTTTTATTGTCTGATTATTTAATATCACGTTCTTTAATGTGAAGACATCTTGCAATTGAATTTCTACTGACTACTAATTTGCAATTGGAAACATGTAAACATGTTTTAAGTATAGACATGCCTTCACTTGTGGGTGAATTGGAAACTGTTTACATTGAAGTTCAGCAATGAGCTTTCTGCGCTGTTGTTAAAGATAAGAGTTGTGAGGACAGTAAGCAATGACACCATTTAGTTTGAGCTGTTTGCTTCTTCAGCTGGGTTTTATTGTGACCCATTAATACTAGAGATAAAAGGTCTGACTGTGCCCCAAAATGTCTAGAAAAGTAGCAATATCTGACATTCCTGCTGTCTGTGGGTAGTACGCAACGATGCACTGATGGTAAATATAGGAAATGTGCATTTGAAAAACATCAGTACCATAATGTCTTAATGTGTGGCAAAACATATTGTTTAAGTTACGATTTAATGTACAATTCTATCTAGCTTTTCAAAAAAGAAAAAAGCAATTACTTACTCATGATCCAATGATGATTTTGTCAGTTCCGACCAAACAGGTGTCTGACTTGTCAAAGCTCCTGTTAAAATGCACCATTTGTTTTTATTTGGAGTTTTTTTTCTGCAAAAAGTAAAATGGTCTGTGCTCCAACTAAAAAAGAAATGTTATCAAGTCCAGTTAAGTCATTGCCTGAGGTTTGTTGAGAGGCTCCAGAGGTCCAGAGTTATCACACATGTATATCTTCAGTAAAAGACAAGTCGACCACTGATGCCATGATTATTTTAGGTGGTAAATTATGCTTCCTCTCTCTCGTCTACGCTCTTCCAACAACACTCTCACTCCTGTCCTGTGCTGTGTATGGCAGTGACTGTCACACATTGTATTGTGTGTGATTGTTTTTTTTTTTTTTTTGCTTTCAAATAGACACATGCTCCACTGTCCCAAATCCAGAGACCAGTCTTCCCTGGGTCCTAATTTCCACCAGGTTAAAGGGGGAAACTCATGTTTCCCATGATGGAGCTTGCTCTGTATCTTTGAAGTAGTATTATTTATTGTATTATTTATCCAAGGGACCAGTGTATGATTATAAAATAAGGTTAGCTTGTGTAATATATTTTTACACTCAAATTAGTAGTCTAGTTTTTAAATAGTTATATAATAAAATAAGTGGTTATAATAATTGCTTACTTGTTCCTCCTGTTAGGTCAGAGAGCAAGATTTTATCTGAACAATTGTCAAAAACATGATTATTTGATCATTAACGTCTCCACAGGATATAAAGCAGAAATGTTTTTGGCATCTTTAAAATAATTTGTTATTTAATTTGTTAATACACCATCTTCACCATCCTTTTTTTTATGTGTCACTGCCGTACAAATAAACTGTATTGCCTTTTTAAAAATGTAGATCAGCAGCGTACTGAAAAATTGTTGCACCAAAATCACTGTTGTAAATGATGGTCATATCACCTGAAATACCAAAAAAATACAAAAACCATAGTGTTAAAGCTCAACATTCAAAAGGAAAAACACTGCAACAAGTTGGAGGGGCACTTGGAGTTTATTATCTAATTACCGGTTTAAATAATGTGCAAAAATGCTGAGGCAATTACATTCTACAGGGAGTTGCTCATTGCTGACACCATGTGGTGGAATCTGTAATGGAGCTAGAAGCAAGAGATTTGCCCAAGCTATTCATAATTTACATATTACATCAATTTGCATTGTAAAAGCACTTTCAGAATCTTTCGGCTCTGAGCAACGGCTCAACAAAATACAACATTTGCAACTGTGCTTGAACATTAGCCACAAATTGCACTTTCCATTTCTGTCTGTATATGTATCTGTGCATAGAGTATCATTTTTACTTCTACTCTACAACATCCAATTATTCAGAATGTCTATATAATTCAATGAGCATGTGTTAAATTCCTTTAAAGTGTCAAGAGTATCTTCTTTCTCAGGAAAAGGTTTATATTTGCGTTACCACTTCAACTGAATAACGCAATGCGTAAAACCGTAACTGAGATACAACAAAAGGTGCAAATTTCAACAACAAGCAGTGCAAATTTCTAAAAGGCCTTTTAGAAGTTTAAAAATCATGATCCAATATCAAGAAAAAGTTATCTTTTTCACTGAACAGGAATCCAGTATAAGTTACAACAGAGGTGCAGTTTATCACACAGTTTTGCAGTATGCAAAATGTAAGGCACAGAGAAGTATGAGTTTATGTTTCATTTTAGGAATATCTGCAGTACAGCTATGATAATAAAGACAATAAGCATAGTTTTAGGAAAACAGTACAGTAAAGCCTTTAAGGAGGCCTCTTAAATAGAGGGAATGAAGAACCTTTCTTTTCTAAAGGACCTGCTTCTTTCCATGAGTTGAATTAAAACTTCATGTTCAGCTCCAGCAGGTAGCGAAGACGACACTGACTCTCTTTGTAGATGAGATATTCACTATTAGAAAAATAGCTGTTGGAGAACTGGGGCTGTTCTATGGCCTTACCCTGAGGCACAGCAACCTTCTTACTCTCCAGGGTGATAAAGATGTCTTTGGATGGATCTGAAAACACAGGAGTTATAAAAATTTACCAAACAAACAGATGTGGCATTACACGATTTCACACAGTTGTTCTGAAACACTTCCATTTTATCAGTTTAATCATTTTTTGAATTTCTATCTGGGGGAACTAGTGACAAAATAAGCAGACATGATGTTTTAACATATGAACATGAACATAAATGGCGTGTTACTGTTGTGCAAATGAAAATACAATTTAAACTGAGGAGATACCTGGTTCCATGTTTCCACGAGCCACCACACTATCATAGCCTGCAGGAGCCTTCTTTAAGGAACAGTCGTCCCTAGTGATGGTGTGTTCTTTGCCGAGGGCTACCTCACTCAGAAACATCACTCCAGTGTTTTTAGATGTGCGCACTAAAACACATGACCGAAAATTTAGATTTTTCAACCATCTTGTTCTTGTGACTTCAACATCATCATTATGTTATTCACTCTTTATGATTCCAATCAGCCTCACCGTAACCTGCAGACTTGCTGTTTTCAGATGCGAAATAAATACCGCAACCAACACGGCCTCCTGAATGGGGCATTATCCTCAGACCGCTCTTCAGGATAGCTGCCACCACCGCTATGTTTGTGCCATGCCACAGCAGACGCCGGTTCTCCAGAGAGTCGTTCTCCCTAAAGCGCTCTCCCTGTGATGTGCAACGCATGTGTTACTGGAGATCACAGGACGCCTGTCCTCTGTGTCACATTTAACAACTGTAGTCCCTACCTCTGTCTCTCGATCAACTTCCCAAACATTGATAATTTTTGGCTTACGAATGGATTCTCCTGTTGCTTTCAGGTAGTTTTCGATGATCTTTAAATAAAAAATAAAGAAAAATAAACAAATGTAAAAAATTAAGTTAATATTGTTGGACAACAGGGCAACGTGACACAGTGCTTTGCATTTACTGAACCTTATTATCATATATGACACAGTACCTTAAACATATCTGACTTCTTGTCCATTAGAGTGAGCCTGCATTTGAGAGAATTGTAGTCCTGGTCTAGAGGGTGAGGAACCATCTCTATCATCTCTTCTTGGGCCTTTTCAGTCTCCGACTTCAGAGTCTGGGCGAGCTCGATGTCAGCTAGCACCTTTACGAAGAATAAAGAGAATGTAAAAAGAGAGCGACTTTAGCACTGACAAAACATCATTCCCGCATATGATCTAAAAAGAAAAAATCTCACCATGAGCATCTCTTTCTTCTTCTCCACGATCTCTTTGCTGTCGATGATTGGCGGCCTGTTCCTGCCAAAATTGTGCGGGACTGCGGTGAAGAATTTTGAGGAAAGTTCTTCCAGATTTGAGCGCGCTCTTTTTTGGTTCATGGCTGCCTCGATCTCCTCCAACACTTCAAAGCCCTTTGCAATCTGCATCTTACTGAGCTTACCCAAAGGCATTTTCTTGATGTCTGTACACACACACACACAGAATACCACAAATCCCAACCAGACTATAGTTATTGTGTTTCTTTTTTTATACTAACTAAATACATCTCGCACTGGCTACTTTGCCTATTTTAAGGTACTTTGTTAGATTGTTTCTTCAGATACGCACAAGTGTTATAAAACATATAATAACAATGATCTTGTTACAAAGACCAAAACACTAATCAGATAAGGGGCTGTGTTGTGCAAAGGCAGACTTCACCCTTTGGTCAATCATTTACAAGTCACACTCTTTGATCTCCAGGCTTTCGACATTTCGAAGCAGTATAGAAAGTCAAGCTTAATACACAAAAG
The DNA here is from genome assembly GCA_023238725.1 of Scortum barcoo. Lineage (NCBI taxonomy): Eukaryota > Metazoa > Chordata > Actinopteri > Centrarchiformes > Terapontidae > Scortum > Scortum barcoo. The sequence continues at coordinate 16,961,666 of CM041537.1, forward strand.
GCTCAGAGATGTTCAACTTAACACCCTATTTAGAGCAACACATGTGGCACAGAACAGTTAATTATGCACACTGAATTTTTGCAGACTGCATGAACCTGTTTGTATGAAAGGGCTGGTGAACTGAGACACACCCACCTAGGTTCATACATTCCATCGCCTCCTTGAACATGTCGTTGCTGAAAATGAGCTTGATGAGGCTCTTCGTAGCGTCGTCGAGGGTGCAGGGTTGGACATTTTTTGTGACTTTAACAGCCAGTCCATCGACAGAGTCCGCCTGCAGCATCAAAAAGCACAGCACAGGGGAAATTTGACTATGTTGAATTTTAAGAGGTTTTAAAATAGATGATGCTCCTAGGTTTCATATTCAAAGCTCGCTGTTCCAGTGAGATGAGCATTAACATTACCTTGACCTCAGCGTCCTGCTCTCCGTCCACCTCGATCAGAGTGTATTTCCCAGAGTAAGACACAAAATTCAGCCGATCGCTCCAATTGTTCTTTGTCTTATCCTTAAACTTTTTCTCAAAGTCCTTGACGGCATCCTCAGGTTTAGAGAAGCTGTTCAGTTTGCTTTGTCCCGTTTCCCCCTGAGTTCACAACAGACATGAGGCAATCGGAGGCAATTTGCTTTATGTAACAAAATGAAAAAAACACTAACATGAGCAGTGCTGTGAAAAGTCCAGACATTGTCACCACACGATCATTATACTAAAGATACATTCATTAAGATAACTAATATATGCATTAGCAAATACTACTGTCAAAAATGGCATCTTCACATAACGTGCTGGGATCATTTGAACTCAGTAAGGATCCATGTTTTAATAAGCTACTCAGCAATTTTATACACAACAAAATATCAGGAAAATGGCTGCTAATATTCAAAATATATAATAAGATAAATGAGCAGAACCGAATAAAGAAGGTAGTTTAGTAGGAATCTGAAGCAGGACATACTCACCACTCTTCCCCATCTGTTCCACGAAAAATAGCTGTTGTTTGATTTAATGACTTGAATGACATAAAACTTGTTATTGTTTTGTCCGACGTTTGTCTGATTGAGCATGCAGTCGTAGTCCTCATATACCTGGGGGAGACGCCACAGAGTGTCAGGATAGATCTGTCCCTTTTAAAATGACTGGATAAGAGTCATAAAACTGCGGTCAGTTTTTCACTGTGAGTAAATACTGCTGTTAAAACTGCATCCTCCTTACCTCTCCGTGCCCTGACAGTGTGCAGTGCTCGTCCACCTTCCTCTTGCCTGTCACCTGTGGCCCCGCGGCCAGGAGGGCCTCTTTGGCAGAGGTGAAGGCATCCTTGGCCTTGGGGGTCTCCTCTTTTGCCTTCTTGCCACCGGCCTTGGCGGAGGAAGCGGCGCGTCTCTTTGGTGCCATGGTCCTGGCTTTACAAACCCTGCACAGAAACTTTCTGTCAGCCGCTGCTCTGCTGCGTGGACAATCTCAGGCATGCCTACAGTGGCCAGCTACTCTCCCCCTCCCTCTAGAGGAGGAACATCAACACAAATGAATGACCCCCCTGCAACACACACACACACACACACACACACACACTCCATGCATGTACTTACAGAGTAATTACCACACTGATAACCACATGCTGCCACTACTAAACTCATCAGACCAGAGATTTGTATGTAAAGTAGTTTCTGATGTGTTTTGGAGGAAGGCCGCCCCACAGAGCCTCCACCCTTCCTTGTTTACTCCAAACCTGGATTTCCCCTCAGCTGGGAGCTCACCTTTCAGCTCTGAAGTCAGGCTGAGGAGGCCAGAGAGAGATAGAGAGGGGCGGACAGACGGACGGTTCTCCTCTCCGCTCAGGCTCACTGACTGAAGGCAGCTTTGTCGGGAAGTTTGCGTTGAGTTGACAGCCGGAAGAAGAGGCGGAGCTCCACTGTATCTCCTCTCTGCCTGCTGCAGGGAGGCTGCACCGCCACCTAGCTCTGCTCCAGTTTTTCACCGTGTGCTCTCTCCCTCCACGTCTACACACTGAAAAACTCACTTCACCGTGTCCGCTGTTTCTCCGCTGGCATGAAAAAGTATCGCCTCCACACTGGCGGATGTGACGGTGCCAGATGAGGACAAACATCTGGGAAGACTCCCAAAACAGTGTCCTCCATGTGAGCTGCATGGGTACGGGGTGTCATTTATGCCAATATTAGATATATTAATTAGATTAATGTATTATTAAATATTAAATTAAAACAATAAATAAGATTAAACAAATAATAGTATTAATTTGCATCCCCGACTGGTGCCCTTTCTTCGTGCTCTGTCTTTAAAATAAAAAAATCTGTTGGGGGTGAGGGGCGCCAAACCATAATCTTGCATCCTTCATCAAAATGGCTACAGCTGGCTCTGATCACATCACCCTCCTGCAGAATTTGATTTGAACCTAAAGGAATATTTGTTTAACCAGTGAGGTAATGGTCCTGCTGTTATTACTAGCTTTCATCTTAAATAATTTCATTTGAATTTTAAATCTGAACAGGGGAAAGTGGATAACCACCTCCACACACTCTCATGTCCTTGATTGCATTAAGTTCACTGTGTGGCAACTACTTTGTAGTGATGTGATTACTTGCAATATGCTTTGACATTATGCACTATATGAAAATGATGCGCAATATTGAAATGGTAAGGTGGCCTCTGCTTTTTTTTAAACAAATTTTTCATCCATGTTTTGTTGAGTGGCCATGTGTCATTTGTAGTTTTAATGTTTCAGTTGATGTGATGCTACCATGTTGAGATCTTTTATTTTGGTTAAAAGTGGCGCAACCACCATGTAGAAAACACGCCAGTATAAAAGTACAGACATTCAAACTTTTACCTTTAGTGAACAAAGGTAATAGAGGAATATATTGTCATTTTTAGTGTCAAAGTAAAAGTTATTATTATATGTTTGTTAATAATAATAATAATATAATTATTATAATGTTATTTATATTATTATTGCTGATACATCACTGTGTAAGCAGCATAATATTTTGTAATGTAATGTAAAAAAAAAAAAAACATATACAGGAGTGAAAGTATTTAGTTTCCTTTCACTTCCTGGATATTCCTTGATTCCTGGATATTCCTAAATACATTTATCATCATCAATTTAAACTCAGTGGGGAAACACCGGGGTTCTGAATTGAGGACCATGGCTCATTTTAGCTCCAGTGCTCAGCAGTGGATTATTCCTGTCTTGGTTAAATGCATTTCAACAATTTAGTGCACTCCCACAGTTAGGTGTACACTTGATACCAAAGAGTATCATTCAAAATCAAAAATATTCTTTAAATATAAGATTTAAGAATTGTTTGTGCCGTCTGTGCTGGCAGCTGCTATCAGGTCAATTTTACCATCCCTTACTGTCTTTTGTTGGTTTGTGTTTCTTGTTTCATTCTCTGCTTATTTTCTGCACCAAAACTTTTAATTAGTATAGTATATGAAGTATTATATATGCAATATATAGTATGAAACACAACTCCTGTAAAATGTCTTCATGTTAATATAGTTTTATTAATTCACAATAACAACAATGCAAAATTGTAATAGGTTTTTACAGAGGGGATTTCATTCCATCTCTCTGTCATCCTCAGGCCGGAAGCAGCAGCAGATGTTTTTCTGCAGCCACCTGAGGAAGCCACTGAATCCACGCTTTTTTCTTTTTTTGACTTCTGAAAAAGCGACAGGAGGACAGTCAGTGCCTACACTCATCACAGCAGAAAAAAACCACACCGCAGATATTCCTAAAATGAAACACAAGTTAACCACAGTGTAAATGGACCTGGTGGCCCAAATTAGTATGAGTAAAAATTCTTACTTTCTTGTCGTGCAGAGGGCATTTATCCACCCTGACTGGCTGCTCTCTGTGATGATCAGCTCATCCTGCACTTCAGTGATGGCAGGATCTTCATCAGCGGGTATCAGAGAAAGTTGAGTTGTAGCCACAGCAGAGTCTGGTTCTCTGGTGGGCTCCTCACCCCTAAGCTCAGGATCCAGGACTGAGGGTGTGACCACAGCTGGAGGGCTCATAGGCGGTGGAGGAGTTGAAACCATGGCAGAGGTTGGTTCTGAGCTGGGCACCGACTCTTCCTCTCCTTCATCTAAGCCGATAGGATGGTAAATGGATGTTCACTTATATTTTCTAGCCTTATGACCACTTAAAGCACTTGACATTACATACCACTCAACCATTCACACACACTCACACGGCCTTACACATGGCACGGCTTTAGGGAACAATTTCAGGTTTAATATCTTGCTAGAGGACACTTAGACATATGGACAGGAGGAGAGCAGATCTTCCCATTAGTGGACGAAACATGTCATGTTTCTGATTTACCTAAATAATGTAGCACATCACTAACAAGCTAAAGTTAACCAACCTTATCTGAGAGAAACTAATTTCTGACTGCTAGCTATAGACCTGTGAAATAACATTGTCACTTATTTTTCACCATTATCAAACAAAGACAGGTTGACTGCTGCTTTCACGTCAGTGCAGGTTTGATTGATTGTCAACATCAACAACATCAACATCAACAACAACATCGTATTGAGTAATGTGTTACAGGCCGAACCCATTTAGAGCAACGCACAAAACAGGTGTTTATGTACACTGACCTTTTACAGACTGCATGAACCTGTTTGTATGAAAGGGCTGATAAAGTGAGACACACCCATCCGGGTTCCCACATTATTCACCTTCTTGAACATATTGTTGCTGAAAATGAGCTCAATGAGGCTGTTCATAGCGTCGTTAAGGGTGCAGGGTTGGACATGTTTTGTGTCTTTCCATTGACAGTGTCCATCTGCAGCATCAAAAAGCACATCCAGGGAGATTTTGCCAAGGCTGAAGGTGAATTTCAAGGTTGACATTATGCGCTGTTGTTGATAATGGTAAGTGATTCACTGGGGTGAATCTCCCAGGTTTCACATTTAAAGCCCTATGTTCCAGTAAGATGAGCATAAACATATTCCATGAATTTCATGGTATAATCACTTTGAATTCCAGTGTAACACTAAGCCCCCCTCTTCTCTAATAATACAATTAATGTGTAGCTTTTCTCTGTTAAATTCACAAAAACATCAGAAGAGACCAAAAGAGGAGACAGAAGTGTGATGTGGAACAGTTGCAAAGCTGGGTAGCGTGTGTCTTCTGTGAATTTTGTTGAGCTTTTAAATTAAAAGCTTGACTTGCTAATGTCTTAACATGATAAATTAGTTAGTTGTGATTAGAAAATGGTGTGTGATGTGTTTATCCCCTTTAGGAACTTTTGATTGAATGCATTATGGATTTGTCTGATGATATTGATTCTTATCGGTCAAATATATCTCAAGAAATAAAAATATCAAGAAAATATTCTCTCATAATTAGGCCTGTAAATATTCATCTTAATGTGGAGAGGCTCTGTCTTTAAAATTTACACAGAAGTTGATACTCACAGCAGCAAGGAGTTGCTGCACATGCTGTACCCAGTTTATGTAATTTAACAGTAATTTAATTATGGCCACTGAGCAGATCTAATAATGTAAGAGTGCTCTGTCCAGTCTGTCCACTTCCTCCATATGCAAATACTCAATTTACAGCAAGCCCCAGGGCTGCCTACGTGTTGTAATGTGCAAGATTAGCTCACAATTTGCACACAAGGTGGCAGTGTTAAATCACAGATACTATGTGTGTCTATTTTCAAAGCATCTGCCTCATGTACACAGAGGCACAGACTGCTGTGTGTATTCCTAGGACATCTTTGGTGGATTTTATCCCATATCAGCAGACGACATTTGTGCTGGTAATTTTCATGTAGAGACTGTTTGGTCTTGGCAGATGGTGTAGATTGAAGATGATAAATATTAGACCATTCAGACTTGAAACCCAGAATGAGTCCAAATTTAATTTGCACTAATATCATCATATATTTTAAGTAGTCAAGGAACTTGACTATCTGAAAAGCACTTTCTCCACAGAAGTCTTATGTTCCTATAGGTTCTTCTTTTATGGCCATAGCTCAGGAGGCAGAGCAGGATGTCTGTTGTTGATGGTTCAGTTCCCGGCTGCTTCTCCCCACATGTTGAAGTGTTGTTGAGCATGATGCTGAAACTAACACTGCTCATGATGGCCACCATTAATGGTAGCTTTTTTTCAGTGAAGTTGAAGAGTGCTACATATGCATGTAGCATGTAATACGACAGCATGTTTGGCAGATTTGTGCAGGTTACTGAGACTAGAGGGTTGATTTTTCTCAGTGTTTGCAGTGTGAAGCAAAGCAAAGCAACATCCTAAAGCATTTTTGCATATAGTATCTTGTAGAATATGTATGAAGAGTCATAATAATGTGCAAAGAAATAATCAGACTGTAATTCATTTTTATATTAATAAAAAACACATTTTATTTACATAAATTACAAGAAAGCACAAACTGGTTCACCAAAATCTACATTAAAAACGTCTTGTATATATTACATTTAACAGATTTACTATAATTTACTCCATTGTTGCAAGTAGAATCTTCAATAAAAACAAGGGCTATATGCGACTTTATTGGCATCTCGTTTAAAATCGATACGAGTCAAAGAACAAAATAAAATAATTGGGACATTGTACTCACAGCACTTTGAGGACAACAAAGTCAGGACGATCATCTGTGTGACCTCTTTAATATCTGAGACACCTGATTCAGGACTAGTGATTATATAACTCTGTTTACAATGCTCGGCAAAGGAACTCGGCTAATCTTCACAAGGAGGACGTTGTGGAGTCTACCACCTCTCGTCCGTTACACACTGTTGGAACAACATTGGAGGCTGATGCTGCGAAAGATAAAACAAAGATCTTTTGGATTATACCAACAATGCCATTGATATTCAGCTGAGTTATTGTACTGTTGACAGCCCAGAGAAGTGCATGCTTACAGATGTATTAGCAGTATGATAATCAAGTAATGACATCTTCATTGTGATTTTCAGTTACATGTTTGTGTGTGGGTTAATATCACATTTTTGATTGAGAGAGAAACTATAATTGGGTGCACACTGTCCTCTAAATTGCCTCTTTTTCTTTATTTATTGAAATGACCAAAAGGTTCAGTGTGGTAGAGGTTTTCCAACTGTTTTTAAGTTTTAAGTTTTAGAAGAACCGCACACTGGACAATGTGCTGAGCTTTTTTGGTTAATCTGAGCTGTGCAGGATTTTTAGAATAACCAGTGTTACAGGTGTGACAGAAAAGTGTAGTGAGATAAAGTAGTTAGTAACAACATAATTATTAATTATTAGTAATGAATTACTGTGTTTAGTAATGGGCTTAGCAATAGTTACAGTGATGTTGTGGCATATCAGGTGGTACCTTGAGAGAAACTGGAGCCTGGGCCGGTGGTGACGCTGAAGCGGGTGGTGGCCACTCTGAGAGTGCTGACATTCTTCTGCGGCTGGAACAGGATGATGTGGACCTTGGGAGCGAAGAGGCAGCCCAACACCACTGACCCACTCAGACTGACAGAGATGCACATGGTGGTGGTCTGCACCTGGAGGGTCAAAGTGAGGTGAGAAATTCACTGTCAGAAAACAAATCCATGGTTAGCGAACAGATAGCCTCAGGCTCTTACTTCTGCATCTACTGTAAATTTTACACATATTTCTCAGAGACTTGAGTCTCCTTTTATGTTGTACTGTATATACTGGTATGTAACAGAAAAACAAACTCACGCTTCTTGATAAATGTTGAATTCCTATAACTCATTAAAAGTGGCAATCTTAATTTTACACCTGTGCCAGTATTAATGTTCACACACAGCTCCACAGGCCCAGCATTAATTTCAAATTTTTCGGTGACATTTTTGGCATAAAAAAAACTATAAATTCTGTATTTATTCATCCATAAAACTGAAATTGATCTCAGGGGGAAGGTTCAAAACAAGCAGAAAGTGTCATTAACTCACGAAGGCACAGGATTGAGGACAATTTTGCAGTACAAGAATACTTGTTTTAATAAGAAAGACATTCAGCAGTCAGAAAAGAAATGACGAGGACATCTTTCATAATTCAGAATCAAAGTCAGGTGTGACAGAGGATCAGCTGGGACTGTGAAAGAGAGGTGTTAAGCGATCTGTTTATTTGCTTGTCAATCAACTGCTTAAGCCCCGCTCCTTTTCCCCCTCACCCTGCCCACATCTCGCTATGTGTCATCAGTCTGCTCCTTCATTTCCAATCTTCTCGCGGCTTTCTTTTTGCTTTTTATGCTGGGTAACAGGATACAGCCAAGCGTCGTGCAGAGTGTGGCAGGTGCATCCCATTTTCACAAGGCACAGCAGGTGTCTGTTATCACCCTGAATGCTAATGTTGGTATTAAAATAATGCGGGCACCAAGTATTGCACTGAGCACGCACTGTTCTGTAACAAAGATTACAAAGACAATAGCAAAGAAATAGCATCCATTAGTTTAGGCAAGGGTGTAACTGACAGAAAGTCAGTGTTTATTTACAGAACAGTGTTTAATCATCTTAGATAAATGTTTGTCAATTTATTCATCTCTTACAATACATAATCACTAATTACTGCAGAAGTATTCATCAACTGATAGCAAATTATGTGAACATATTAACTAATTGATAAAGATATCTAAAGAAAATTATTTATAAGTTTATATATTTGACATATATTGTATGTTTGGAACACAGTGACCACTGATTCATAGTGTACCATGCACTGTGAAGCAATAACATCACTGAATTTATCTCGGTACTCAGAGATGTATTGCAACATTAAGATTCGCCTCATGCCACCTCTGAAATACAGTACACACACTAACACGCCCAGGGTCGAGCTGTACATTTGCAAACAACTGCCATTATCATTTTACTGTATACCTGAGCAGTTTACCTGGATACAGGGAATAAAGGTGGCATACAAAGGCTGTATACATAATAATCTGAGCAGCACAGAAGTGCACAGAGGCTAAATGTCTTCTGTTTAATTCAGAAATAGTTTTGAATAAAACCGGGGTAAGTGCTGCATGGGAATGACCTGTTAAGTGGTTTTAATAATTCACAAGATGTTGCTTTGGAAGGGCAGAGGACAAGGAATCTGCTTTTGCAGTAATATTTTTCCAGATGTCTTCTGCTCGTGTGTGGAGAACAAGATGTAGAGCACGGCTACAACAATTTCTGCTTGTCTCTGTTGTTTTTACTGTGTTTGGCCTTTAAAGGTATTATTTTATTTCACAAATACAGCACTGCCGCTTCAGACATAAATAATGTCTGCTCTTTTCAGGTAGCTTTATTCCTCCAGAGAACCCCACGGCAGAGATGAGATCCCTCCTTTTATTGGACTTTGTGCTGTACATTTATTGAAAAGCTTTATTGGATGAACCAAAAGTCAGTCCGGGTAGGCTGGCATGTGTGTTATATTGACAAAACTCGCAAGATATTCACTTCTTTTTCTTATCATATCATAATTAGACATAAAATGTGAATGAAGCTGATGAGCATTTATGATAAAAACCACCAGTGGGCTCTATAGGATCCAAAAATCACTACAGAGTCATCGGAGCTTAAGTGACAGAGATTTAAAGTGATTTGGGAAAGGTTTTGGACCTTTCTTCCTGAAAGGATCCATTAATGTGACAGGCAGCAGTTTTAAAGATCACAAATAATATTTTTTCAAAGAAGTGCTGTGACTTTTGACTGCAGTGGCTGTTTAATCAGTTGTGTTTGCTGCTGAGATGAGATGGCCAGCACTGGCATATGAGGAGAGCCCACTTCCTCAGGGTCTGCAGAATGTCTTCAATATTTCATATGATAATCAAATGTGTTATTCATGGCTCAGTAGATTGTATTTAGTTTGCTTTAACATTTCATGACAGACCACAATCAAATCTGTTATTTGTTATTCAGCTGGAGATTTGCATCAGGCTGTGAACAATTTGAGAAGTGGTGTAAAACTAGGAGAACACTAGTAATATGTCCTTGCCTGTGAACAACTACAGACACTGTGCCAACTCTGTTTCTTCAGTAATTATTCATCGGTCAAAGGGGAGTTTTGCGTCTTTCCGATGAGCCCGTTCTGGCTGTGAATTGCTCATGTTGCCCGGAGGGCCTGGAGAAAGGGCTCCTCTGAGCCTCACTGGAGTCCCAGGACAGAGGACACAGCTGGGACTCAGCATCCCAGTCTTTCACGCTCCATCCCACACAGCTAAGCACAGGGACACACAGGGACGTTCAGTTCCCTTTAAGCCCTCGTGGTCTTGCTTGCCTTCTCCATGTTTCTGCAGAGGCAGCTGTGTCAGGGGATTCCTCTGTCTGTTTCTCCCTTCTGCCTCTCTCTCTCTCTAGCTGTTCATATCCCAGAGGAATAAATCCCCACGACTCAGGCCACCCTTTTCTGTGAAGTTCTATCAATTCATTGTACAGTATGTTCCCGTCTACAGATGACCATCAGCATTCATTCAGCACGCAGGTCCAGTGAACACTATTTATCTCCTCAGTATCGCCATATTGCTTTGTTTAAAATGTAACACACATGCGTACTCATCTATCTATCTATCTATCTATCTATCTATCTATCTATCTATCTCTATCTATCTCATCTATCTATCTATCTATCCATCTATCCATCTATCTATCTATCTATCTATCTATCTATCTATCTATCTATCTATCTATCTATCCTCATCACAAGTTTTGTCAGTGTGTGTGGATTGGTACTGGGGGTGTTTACCTTTAAATTAGAGGCATTGTTGCAGATGCAGTAATAAAAAACCTTCTTTTTCCCGGGTTACACTGAGTTGTGGGGGTGGAAGGATGAAATGACTTCCTCCCATAAGTTTTAGTTTTTAGTGAGATGTAAAGGAGCTGCTGTGTGAGCTACCCTCCATTTCGCTTGTTCACTTTAACCATACTGTATGTGTTTTTTTGTCTCTTGGAAAACCTAGAATGCTTTTTGACAAAGCACTACATTAAGTAATACCACCACTAGAACCGTGGCTTAGTTACTCTCCATGACTTGGGAATCCATATTTTATCATTTGCTCTCACTATTAATATTTAAACTTTAAAGGTGAAATAAGTTCTTGTCTTAGACAGCACCTTGCAGTCTTTATCATGCAGCTAATTGTGAGGAATTAAAGCAGTGCAGTAATAAAGAATATATTCTACAGAGCCACGGGCAACACAGACACGGCTGACTGCTGAATCAATACAAGATGACATTAGTTTGGGATTTCATGCATATAAAATCCAAATTCAACCCCAGAAGAAGTCATTATCTGCTAGGATATATTCTGCTCAGATTAAGAACCGAAAGCTATTTGAACAAATAATTTAACACAAATCATTACAGAACATAGGAAAGACTAAAATAACATTTCATTGATATGAGAAACATGTGTAGTGATTATTTTACAGGACTTCACTTGCATATTCATAAAGCAGGTATAACCCAACTTGACTCACCCTGTAGTCACTGGCAGTAACGTAGAAAATAGGCTGGAAAGCTAGCCAGATGATGCAGGTGGTGTACATGGTGAACCCGATGAACTTGGCCTCGTTGAAGTTCTCTGGGCATTTGCGGGTCTTGAAGGCGTAGACCGTGCAGAGGATAATGAGGATGCAGTTGTAGGTGAGCGACATGAGCATGCTGGAGTCCTTGCTGTTGCACTTGAGGGTGACCACATCTCTCCTCTCCGGGCTCACTTCTTTTCTTACCCCTGGGGCCTCCACCAGCAGCCAGACCACTACCACAACCAGCTGGCAGGAGATCAGAGCACCGCAGATGGCAACCTGGGAGGCTGGGCTGATAAATCGTGGGCGCTGGGCTCCATCTTTCACCCCACTGAAGATCCGAGCGATGCGATTGGTCTTGGTTAGGAGGGCTGAGTAGCATACTGCAAAGGAGGTGCCCAAACCTAGCCTGCGCAGGGTGCAAACTGCTGTGGATGGTTTGGCAATGTAGATGAAGGTCATGCTATAACACATCAACACTCCCAGCAGAAGAATGTAGGACAGCTCACGTCCACTGGCCTTCACCACAGGTGTCTCGTTGTGTTTTAGGAAGAGACCGATGACGAAGAGTGTACACATCATCCCCAGACAGGAAATGGTGACGGGTCCAATGGCCCAAGCATCTTCCCAGCGGATGTATTCCTCAGGCAGATCATAACAGCCTGTCAGATTGGCCAGGGGCCACTGTCCAAAGTTGCAGTCAGCACAGGTGAACTCATCCTGCAAATACTGGTAGGGCTGACAGGGGATACAGATCCAGCAGCACACATCTCCAGGTTGCATGCTCTTCACCTCGTTCTTCCTACAGGGGTCACTACACTGGGAGGTCGGCGCAACCTGGCCGGCCCAGGGGATCAGGCTGGTGTTCAGGGTCAGGCTCTGAGCCCAATAACCAACTTTGCGGTAGATATAGCGTCCGTCTTCTTTGTGGTAATGGAAAATATTGTAACGGCCGAGGCTGTCTCCGAAGGCATCAAAGCGGACTATATTCTCTGTGTCTGGTGGACGAAATGGCGCTGAAGGTGAAAAGAAAACAAGTGAGTGTTAGAAAATAACAAGTACAAGGAGGTTGTTGTGTGGCAAGTGCATGTACAATAGAAAACCATCAAGTCAAGCATAAATGTCACCATTTGTTTATTAAATTTATGACAGTTAAACTCTTTGAAGTTTTTTTGGAAGCAACAAGGCTGTGGAATTTGCACCATGAACTCACATTGTATAGAGCAAGTTTTTCATCTCTCTGCTTATTTATTTTTCTCAGCTGACATTTTATTCGTCCCGCAGTACAGACTGAACACCGACTGCGAAAGAACGCTGGTGTAAATTGTCAATTTACTGTACATGATGGAAGCCACAGTTGGAATCTGGTTACTTTGATGGAAAGTTTCTGGACTGAACACTGGAGCAGGAATCCCAGAGAGATGACAGATTATATAAAATAGTGTTTCATTTTTCAGAAGAAATCAAGGGTATAATAAACCACCATTTTCACATTTTTGTAAATCATCATTATCCAGTTTGAACAAACGTTAATAGAAGTAGCAGTGCAGTATTTATCATTATAATTTCCCACAGTCCAAGGTTACATATTCACATGACGCATTGCTTGTATAATAGTATCTCTCTACAGTCCAGAACCCAAGGTAATTGAATTTATTATAATAAATGGAAAATAAAAAATTAAATCCTCACATCGGAGAAGCTGAAGTAAACTAATCAATTATTAAAATAATGTAGATGCCATTCATTTGTTGTTGAGTGACTAATATATATGTATGTTAAATTGCCATTATGTTATATATTATAGAATTAGAATATTAGAATGCCTTGTTATATAGCACTTCAATAAAATTAACATCTAATCTATTATATGCAATGATTTTATTTAGTCCCCCCCCCTGTTTCAGTGTGTTTTTTCTTCTGTTCTATTCAGTGTGTTGTAATTTAGACAGGGACTGACTAATTTGAGGCCTATCATCCATTTTTAAGTCTGAAGATAGTAAAAGCCTTTGGGTATTTTTTTCTTACAAATTGTAAAGAATAGAAAGGCACAGCTGGATAATAGCACACTGGTCCGCCTCTATCTCCCCTCAGTGAAAATGTCAGTATTTCCATAAATCGAAGCGTAAGACAATACAGCTCATTTACGGAAGAGAGAACGTTTGAATTGCTGGGTCTGTCATTTGTGATCTGTGGATGTGTTGATGCAAATACAGTACTGTGGCAGTTTTGTATAGACCAGCAGAAAACAAGCAATGATTACGTGATCAGTATCTGCAAACGGAAGAAGCCTCTCTCTACTCACACTCAAGTCAAGATGCATGAAAAAAAAGGAGCTTCCAAGCACAAGAGTGTGGAAACAGTTTCATCTCTGCAAATTGAATCATTACAGAGCTTATCTGCAGCTGCAGCTTATAAGCATGTAAAATTACTCTTGCACTAATTCAACATTTTATTTGAACTGGTACAATGAATGTAAATTGATATAACCTAATTTGGCAGCATGCAGTATGTGCAGAGAGCACTTTAGGAAATTAAATGATATTATATTGAGGTTTGTGTGGAGTTTTATACAGATGACAGAATAATGAGAAAACAGATGCTGCTTTACTTCATGAAAATTCATAACTGTTTAACTCCACTCTAATAATAGTTCATCAAGATTTTACTCACCATCAAATTTGACCTTGAGAATGTAGTCCCGGTAAAACTTTCTGCCGTTGCCAGGTTTAAGAGCATCACACACCTTGGTAGAGTTGGGGCACAAGGCCTGCCTCATGTTATGTAAAGCAGTAGCCATTGCATAGACAGCATTCACTACAAACATGATCTTAGATTCTGGCTGAAACGGAGTCTCGCGGAGTGAGTGCTTCCCACAGCCCAGATCATGGAGGCTGCACTGGAACTGGTTTTCCCAAAACTCTCTGAACCAGGGATTCCTGGTGTTGTTATAAGGATGCAGGGCAGTGAAGTAGTCATTAAACTGGGGGATCTGATAAGAAGCCAGTTCAATGGTGAACGCCCCGTCGGCCACAGCCTCACTGCCTCTCACCACACTCTCCTGCGCCCCCCAGCCATCGCTGGCCACCCAGGTGAAGGTGACGTTCATGCGGTTGGCCGCCACCAGCAGCTCACGGGCGTCTTCGCTCCGTGTGAACAGGATGACCACCTTGGCGTTGGATTTCTGTTGCAGGGAGCGGATGACGTTCTCATAACTCCAGCGGCTCATGGAGCGGCTCACCTTGGCTGAAGTGGCGATGCAGATCTGGCGGGCACGGGCCTCCTGCTGGAAGGCGTCAATGCCAGTCTCACCATAGTCACCTTCTGATGCCACCGTCGATACGTATGTCCAGTTGAAGTAACGCAGGATCTCTGCCATGGCCTTGGCCTGGTAGAAGTCGGGGGGCACGGTGCGGGCAAAGTAGTCGTAGCGGGTTTTGTCGCTGAGCTTGGCACTGGTGGAAGCATAGCTGATCTGAGGGAATTGGAAGAGTCTTAGCAGGTTGGCCACCTGTAAGAAGTGAAAGAGACCAAGATGACTATGCTTGTTACTTAATTCTTTCTTTACACAATATAAATAAAACCCCAGTAAGGCTGCTGTAGGTATATGTAGACTACAGGCCAAAAGTTTGGAAGCAAGATCAAATTTGTACAAAAAAAGATCATAGTTTCATTTGTATACTTTGCAACAAAATAAACATGATTATTATATAAAGAGTAACTTATCAGAAGACACTTTTACTATAATTATCAGGTATTTGAGTTTTTCTTGCTTAGACTTTGCTTTCTTCAAAGTAACCTCCTCTGGCTTTAACTTTCACGGCATATACGAGGCATTTGTTCCACAAGTTTTTAAGGCAGTATTTGCTAATTGCATTCCAAGATCCAATCCAGGTTTTTTAAGGTCATGCCAACAAGCTTTCTCAAATGGAGAAGGTCTTGTGAGCTTTCATGCGCTTTTCTGACCTCTGATCAATCCATTCATAAGAGGTCTGGACTGCTGACTTGTGAGATGAGGGGGCCAAACAAATGAGAGAGGCTTTTAGCTGACCTTTTCTTCTGATCAATCCAATTCATCCCACACAACCTCAAATGGAGAGAGGTCTGGAGACTGAGGGGGCCAAACCATCTTTTGAAGAACACCTTCCTCTTCTTTTTTGTCTAGGTAAGTTCATCAATTTTGAATGTATAACTAAAGGTAAATTGAGGTAAATTTGTGGGACGCGCTTTTCTGACTGATCAATCCAATTCATCCCACACAAGCTCAAATGGAAAGTCTGGAAAGGTCTAAACTGATGAAACCTTCTTTTTTGTCTAGTAAATACATCCCTAAAAATACATATAAACTCTGAGGAAAATGGTGCATATCAATGAAAGAAAAGTCTGATCATGCAGTAAATACATCCCAAAATACATATAACTCATGCTGGTTTTTAACCCTAGAACACTAACGTATCATATAAGTGTTATTGTTAGTTATAGTGACCATACCATCTCTAACGTTGGGTATATTTTACCCGATATAAGATATAAGAAATACTTCTCATCAAAATATATATTCAACAATACATACATTGTTTTCCCCTATGCAACGTCTGATAAAAAAAAAGGAAATACTTCTCATAAAAATATATTCAACAATATCATGGGGGACCCTATAAAAACTATAAAAAATATAAAGACTACTGATAAAAAATTACAATCGCGTGGGTGAAAATCACCCGAACCATAATATAAGAAAAAACCGACGTTAGTGTTCTAGGGTTAAGAAAAGCATTGTGAACAGAAACTTGAAGTTGCTTCCAAACTGTTGGCCTGTAGTGTATATACATGCTTTAATGATATATTCTCTTGAAAACTGGTAATTAACTTATTACAGTTTACACAGAAAACATACACCTGCCAACCATGGGAATTGTTTTAATTGTTCATCATTAAATAAATGAATGAAATTGGCTGCACAACATGTTTTTTTTTCCCCTGCAGATGCAATTAGTCTCACCCCATACCCATCAGTCAGTCTCATTCATTCACTGGATCCCTGCTGGGCCTTTTACTACTTAACTCTCCTGCTGCCTGTGTGTTATGTTAAGATCCTGCGTTTAACAGTTATGAGGATTTCCTGTCTATTCCTTTTTATCTATAATGCCAAGGACTGAGCGGCTACAGGTCTTAGTCACAATGGATGGAATTTGATATACTACAAAAGTGAACACATTTTCACAAGGTTCTTGCTCTGCTTTGGAGAGAAGAGCGAAGCAGACAGGGAGAGACAGAGAGCAGTTGGGGGCAGGGATTGGGAAGTGAAAGGGAGTCAAAGTATCAAAGAATCTTGAAACTTTGCGTTTTCTGTGTAATAGATTTTGTCAGTGTCGTGACACTGCGTGCAGTGTGCAGAAGCAGCTACTGACTAGCTTTTGCTTCGGGCACTTCTGTGGAAGCCTAGGGGGAGCCAGTCTGATCAGTTAAAAGAATGCCAACCTGAATCTGTTTGACTTTAATGCCAGTTCTCACACCAGCCCACTTGTGGCACAACATCTCGAATGCCAATGAATCATTCCTGAGAAAGTCAGAAAGGGAATTCACATTCAGATGCATCCACTCTGAGTTGAATTTATCGTTAATATATTATGAAGTATGATATATTTAGTATGATATGATAAATATGGCCAGCTTCCCTCTCAAATAATTGTCATGTTGTTGCAACTATGGATAACTACAAGTTGTTGTTGTAGAAGAGCTCCTAAGTGAACAAGTAGTCTTTTTATTTGTTTTAGGTCAGATTAACCCTTCCACAACAATTTTATAAA
This sequence comes from Scortum barcoo, assembly GCA_023238725.1. Taxonomy (NCBI): domain Eukaryota; kingdom Metazoa; phylum Chordata; class Actinopteri; order Centrarchiformes; family Terapontidae; genus Scortum; species Scortum barcoo. Next base: position 16,978,977 of record CM041537.1, read on the forward strand.
GCTCATTCTTCAGGATCAGAAAAATAAATATTATATGAGCCAATGGCAGTGATTCCCAGACCACCAGATTTATTGGAATTAATGAGAGAACATTTCACAGAAAAGTGAAATGCAGCAGCACTATCGAGAGTGACTGGACTCAATTTTTTTTACCCCCACCAAAAACCCAGAATGCCATACAGAGGCAACCTTGAACAGACACAGTTCAACATTGTGGTGTAACAACTGCAAAGGGAATGAGCATCTAGATTGTTGAAACACATGAGCGAGCATTTCATATCAGTTCAAAGGTTGGTTTCCCCCGAGATTTTCAGGTCAGCTGGAGAAACCCTGATTATGCAGACAGGATAATAATCACATTTCCACATAAAGTCATCTCTCTCTTTAAACCGCCTTGACAGCCGTCCTCAACATGTGGTGAAACAGCTGGCAGCAGCATGCCTGCTCTCTTAGGAAGAAGTCGGAGTATGATCTAAAGTGGCAAGTGCCACATAAACACCATCCAATTAATCGTTTTCACATTGCTCAATTCTGCAAAATTCCCATTTTGATGAATTCTCAGGAGGATCTTCTCCACCTACTTGTGAATACTTTTCACAACAAAAGCTGTGTTCAATATTGAGGCCTGTCCACTTTTAGTTTTAGTGTGAACTTTGAGTGAACTGACCTAGTCTTTGCTTTCAGCCCTCAGAAGGAGGGGCGTGGCACAAAATTTTGGACCCCAAAATCACTCCAAAATTAAAGTTCCTTGCATTTCACAGGCTTGTTCAACACGCTTTCAGAAAGTAAAAAGCAGTATGTTTGAGGTTTGTTCAAAGAATACTGCAAAGACTACTTAAAGAATTATAATTTCTCATTTTAGAAATCCATATTAATCATAACTTTTATTTTTGTAACACTGACATAAAGGCAAAATCTGTGCAGGAACCAGCAGTTAGAGTTTTACTTAAAGAGATGAGAGAAACACGCACTAATGCATGAAAAGCTCTGTCAGTGATATAGATTATTTAAAGCCTGATATATTTGCTTGAGGATGATTAGTCACATAGATGCTGACTGAACAGTGAGGGGTCTTAAATAAGTTAACAACTTTATAAAATTGCTGTTATCAACATTTTTGTTCACAAGTAGCGTGCACACGTTCAGGTTCCCGTTGGTATGTCTTAACACAAAGGCAGTCAGAAAGGCTGAGAGGGCTCCTGTAGGGAGGATACAATAGGTTCTGGTGGGATTTGAATCCAGGCCAATAAGGCTGCATGTGATTCTTAAGCTGAGGGTCTCAGCCATCTCCGAGCATTAAGTCTTTCTAGACAAAGGCGGCACAGAACACATGTAGGTGCATTAACATATCAGCAAATGTTCATTCAAATTAGAAGAACTAGTCCAAGATGAACAACAGTGAATTTAAATCTTCACCTACTCATTGAAATGCATTTAATACTCAACTGGCTAGTCAAACATTTAAAAAAGCCCTACTTTTGTCTGCACTTTGATAGAGGAAACACCTAACCTGTAATATAAATGCACTGCATCTGTATCTGGTGCCTGGCATAGTGGCGGATAATGTGATCATTTCCCCCACACAGGTACAATAGTAAAGCACATGCAGTGTTATTCATCCATTCTGCTGAAATTTGGCTATGCTTGCGGTAGTAAATGAGTAATTTCTCTGCAGGGTATTAAATGGAGCTCTATGCCAGTTGAGTAATCCACTTATATGTGGCTCATGGAGGTTATAAAGCACATTTCCAGACATGTCACCAATACAATGGGCTTATTGGAAATCATTATATACGTGTTCATATGGCTTATGTGTAAAGCCAAGACTCTTCCACCTGCCAGCGCTTGTGACTGACACATTGTGAGTACAGAGACCATTGATAGATATCAGGAGGCAGATATGGATTCCATTAAGAAGATAGTGAAAAGACAGCATTATTCTTTTTAAACCAGTTATGATCATATTTGATGTTTGTCATTTTGGAATCATTTTTTTGCTATAGTTTAGTTGACCTTTGCACACATTTACAACTGCATCGGGATTCTCACTCAAGAATATCAATGTTAACAGGTTCAAGGGAGCGCAAAATTTCTGGAGCTTAAAATACTAGATGACAAGAAGAGCAGACACGAAGAGCTTGAGGAATAAGTGGCGTCACACCAAAACCGCAGAGCCAAAAGAGGGAGAGATGTGTAATGCACTAAAGGCTTCTATGGCAAGTTTATATCCTGCAGACATTGTTGTTCAGGAAATTGTGCTTAGAGGATGTTGTATAGCTGCAGGTTTTGAGGAGGCTGTGAGAATGTGTTTGCTGATTGCAAAACAGAATTTAATGTGTATGCACATGCAACGTGCACAACATAAAGATGCACCTAATTTTTTTTGTCAGTTTTAATATTTCCCTGCTGCCAATATTATTTCCTTACATGACAAGTAAGACATAGTTTAATCATTGCGCTGCTCAAATGAAACCTGCAATATCTATTAGTTCAATAAGTTAAGGTTGATTACACCAAACTGATTTATGTATAAGAACTCTTTTGTGATTTTTTTTGTGTTTTGAATGTTTACAGCACTAAAAAGAGAATCTAATGGTCAGGCATTCTATATTTAGAAAGGAAGAAAGAACACGAGGAGGGACGTAGAATCGGGGAGAGTTTACGCACAGGGGATTCTGAACACCGACAGTCTTTTTCCACCTTGCAGCATGTTCCTTGCATGTAAAGCAGATCAGATTTTTTAGTCTTTCATGAGCTCGAACTGCAGGTACATCAGCCTGGGGTTTTAGCTTACAGTCTCTCCCTTTCAGCAAGAGGGATCATCCTGCATCAGACAGCGCCTTATTTAATTAAGAAAATTAAGAAGTGGCCCAGTGTGGCTTTGCACCGCAGGGTCTGTTACTGAGCAGATTACTGTGAAAGTGGTTTCCTCCCAAGCAATGAGAGAATACAGGACCTGGTAGCTCCATTTGACACAGAGGCACTGATTAACAGGATTGTTCTTTTCAGCTGTCGTATACTGTTTCCATAGAGATACTGCTAAGACACCAGCGAACACCATGAGCTAGAATAATTCATTCAAATGTCAAAATACAGTTGTATAACACACATAATAGCTATCTATACATACTAAAAACTTGATAAAAGTAGATACATTTGTATATCTAACAAAAAATAGAAATGTGTAGAAATGTGTTCCCTTTACAATAGCCGTAAGTGTACTGTAAAATTTACTGCTACACTTGATTAAAAATTAAACAGAAATGCAGTTTCTTTTTGCAGCACATTCTCTAACACATTCCACACTCTGCACTTATTATTTGTGTCTGCTTAACATACTGTTGAATGGATGAGATCTGTTAAAGAGAAAGAAAAAAAAAGAAGAAGGAAGGAATGTGAGAGGAGACACAGTTGGGGCAATAGTGAAATAACAGAGCAAGAGAGACACAAAAATGAGAGTGTCCTGGTCCAGGAAATATCAGGCCTACTTTGTAGAGATGTCATGTTTTTTCTACATGAAAAGCCCATCTGCTCTTCCCAGAAGACTGTCTCAGTGTGCCTCTACAGCAATAACACTGTATTCCCAAAGCAACGGTCCTTAGCTCCACTCAGTATCACACATATATGGCCCACTGCAGCACGCCGAAAAAACCCATGCAAACACATGCATGAGACGCGTACATGCATGCACATACAGAACACGCATATTGTATAGTTAGAGAGTATGCATTGGATCGTTATTAGTTTATTTCTTGTGATTTTGTTGCTTGGCAACAGTTTTGACGGGGTGGAAATATGAACTATAAGATACCTAGAGCAAGGATGTTTTCTGATCAGGTCCTGCCCCCTCATACTGCTGGATAATATGAAGCTTCTTTATGCCGCAGTAGCCTTTGAAAGCTCCCAGACTCTTGCAAACCATTCAGACACCACATGTTAAGCGATGGCTGCACTTCCATTCATTTACAGTGTCAGTAACTCAGCTTGGACGAGCGCTCACTTCCTTTCATTTCATGACCCGGCGCATTATCAGCTCTTTACAATCGGTTCTTTTCTGTCAAACATCACGGGCATGCTCAGTGCAGTTAGTCACCTGTTAAGGAAACCTGGTAAGTTTTAGGTGAATTTAAAATCCACCATGTCACTATATCTGAGAGAAACATTCATTGAGTTTGTGAGGTGGGCATGATATACATTTTCAACTGCACAAATAGTGGGCTCTGCCAAGTCACTGAATAATCCAATCACATGTGAATTATTCACGATTTTGGGAGCACGTTCTTTACTTTTACCCATGAATAATGCATTTTCACTGCATGGCTTTACTGATACGTTTCATCATCATTGTTCTCTCTGGCATGAATTCTGTCATGTGTGTATCCATGTTTAAATCCTTTGCATGACTCATGGGTGCTCCAGAGATTGGCACTATCTACCTGCAGATGAAGACAATTCTATAAATAGGGTTGTTTGCAGATGAAAAAAAAAAGTGAGTTCTTGAGCTCGCTGAAAGCTCATAAATTCACCTTATTATTCCACTCACACGGTTTAGTCTGCAAATGTCAAGCAGTGTGTTCATATCAGGATCTATATCTTTGAATTCCAGTATGCATTTTTGGGAGTCCGTCTGTCTCATTAATCAGGGAAAAATGACCACATCTCAGACAGTGTGCTAAAATATACCAATTAATTGTGCCATTACACAATGAGATCTTTCATCCAAATACCAAGCCAGGTTTCTACTTCTAGACAGCAATTTTTGTGCGCTGCTCTGAAAGATCAGAGAAGGTGATTTTTCATTGTTTGCATATTAGTTCCAGAAGTTTTCCTCCATCTATGTTTCATGCCTGAGAAAAATTCTTCAGTGAGCGTTTGAGTATCTGACATTCCAGTGGTGTTGTTCCTTAATGCGTCCTGGTGATTATGATGTTTTTCCTTGGAGATGCTCCCTTACCAGTCATATTTAGCAGCACAGACTGCTGCTGGGTTAACAAAAGTGGACTCCATTCCATGTATTAATCAGAAGCCAGCCCCGAGGCTAGATGTTCCTGGACTGTAATTGTAGAATATTCTACATCTCTGATTAACCCACGCCTTTGGGACATTGAGGAGCAATAACACTAATGTGTGTAATCTATAAAGCAGCCACATCCAGAAAAAAATCATACGCTGGATTAAAGCGTTTTTCTTAATGCAACAGCACTGAATATGTTGTGCTGTAGGCAAATGTGTATCTTGTCAGTGCTGCAGCCTTGCGGACATGAATGAAGATGCTGAATGCAGCGAACATGTCATCACAAGGTCGTTACTCACCTCGCACCCATAACCAGCTGTTTAGATGGACCAGAGGGAGGATGTTCAAGGCTAAACCCTTGAATCACATCAGTATTTCTCCAAGTAGATTTGCTCAAACTGTCCAGATGGCATCACAGACTTCCCTGTGACTGTTTAAGATACAAGCTCTTGACTCTCAAATGGTTCGATGCCATATGATGCCATGTGATCACCCCTCCCGTGACCATATCTGCCTGTCACTGTCTCAGTGTCTCTGTGAAACGTGATCTCTCATTTGATCCCCCTCTACATCCGCTGTGTGTGAGGCACACCTCTGCCAAACCACCAGACAGCCCATCAGCTCCCCACAGATGGGGAAGACAGGGCCCCTAGCCTGCGAGAGCTTCATGCAACTTCGCCTCCACAGTTAACTCAATCTGTGCCCATGTAACGCCAGCATGGCTGGGCCTGCAGCCAGATCCGCCCCCATATCTGCGATCGTCACACCACAACACCAGCGGCACAGCAACACGCTCCTTCATTGTGACAGATTTAGACAGCACTCGGCGTTCTCGCCACCTGTCAGCTCACCATGTTCCACCATGTCACCATGGCGATAAGGGTCTTTAGACTAATACTGTTAGCTGTCGTGTAACTGCCTTGCCTTTGGGGTGAAATACACACATCTGACCTAACTGCCTGACGTTCAGAGAGAAGGGCCGGCATGGTCGCCTTTCAGACAGTCAAAGGTCTGACTGGCCGTAAATTATGCACAAACCAGACAAAGGACAGAAGCGTTATGTGGAGATGGTATCTGCGGAGTAACAACCAGCGGCAGAACAGAAATGCCACATATTTACACGCCCCAAATGCATATCTTTGTGTACTAACATTGCCCCTGAAAATACAGCAGCACATGTAGACAGATACACTTCGTCTTGTTTATAAAAGGCACAACTCACAGAACAACATGAGGGAGATTAAATAAATTGCAAGGAAAGCCAGAGTTAAGTTTTGTAGAGGACATAATTGTCTGATCACAATTCATTTTTAAAAAGCTAGCAAGTGATTAAAAAATTAAGCTACAAGCTCATTTACAGTTCCAAAGACTGAGTACAGTGGTCCGCTGTAATCAGGTGTTCGCCAGCCATTACAATATCCCGGATTATTCATGGTGAGAAAGGGAACCGTGTGCTGTGGTGCACTCCCACTGATGAGAAGGATTCCGTGAGAAGCTAGGGCAGACCTCAGACCTCAGGCTTGTAATAGTTTGTGCAGTGAAAGTAACAGTGTTTCACTAAAATTACAACTCGTTCATCAAACCCTTTATTTCCAAACTGTCCTTTTCACCAGGAATCCCAATATAGGTGCTCTGAATCCTCCTGTATAATGTATCACCGCACTGTGCTGTATGTTTGGCATGTTGTTTTGTCAGCAAAACATTTGTTTTGGAACTACAGAAAACAGAGTTGTTTGCAGAGTCCCAGTACAACTGGGGAATATTTATCCTTTTAATAGTAGTATTTACTCATTCGAATAAAAGTAGATCTATGATTTTTTTTTCAGCATGCTGCTCTAAACATGTCTACAAAATATGGTCATGTGCCCACTTGAGAAAACATTTGTATGACAGCAGAGAGACGCTGAGGGCAGCTAATAACTGTGATTAATTTATTGTCAACATATCTGACTGATGTCTACTGCTGGCCACTGTTGTCTACAAATCATGACTAAAAAGTGTGGAAGGATGCCACCACCAGCTTATTGTCCTGAAGTATCCACTAGGGAAAGCTGCTCACAGCAGACTGCCACTGGCAGGGGTTCCTACAGTATATATGGTTTATCGATGGTCTGAAGCCAATTATTATTTCTGCATGGGCGGCAGCGTGTTCCTTTCTTCAAACAGGCAGATATCTGGAGCTGCGTGTCTCGAGTGAGGTGAACCATACGCTTCAGCCCGAGACAGCAGACACAGTCCTCTGGCTGACTGAGCCAGGATGATGAGTTTAAGTTAATGCTTTAAGGCATGTGTATTTGCAGATATTTACGAATCTCAGTTCCACGTGACACACTATCTCTTCTCACAATGACTTGAAATTGCACTGATGTGGCAGCCATATTACAGCACAAGATTTGGAGACCCAATTAGCAGAGCTTTCATCGCATCAGCCTGAGTGCTGCTGCTAAGAGTAATCATGCCGTCACTAGTCATCCTGTCAGCCCGTCCCGAGCGCAACATCTGTAGCACGTCTGCCTCTGACAGGACAGCAGCTGAAGTGTGAATTACCGGAAAGAGAAGTGTGAATTACCGGGAAAGAGAAAGAGATCTCCTAAATTAGATCAGCCAAGCGTATGGGCCTACAGGTAAACAGATCCTCCTTGCGGAACGGATACTCATTAAGTCCCTGTGTTAACATCTCGCAAGGGGTAATTGCACATGGTACTTAAGTCTAAATGGACAGTTATGTGACCATCCATCACACTCTCCCTCTTGCTTGTACTCCCTCCTCTCTCTGTTTCTCTCTCAAGCCCACAGTAGCGGCTGTTAGTTAAGTACACCTTCTGTAATTGCCCTGTCTGACTAAAGTAATCTCATTTTCGTTCGACTCATTTCATGGCATAAAACAAAGATGATCTTCAGTGACAAATTATTTATTCTATTGCAGGTACACTATGGACAGCCTATCCACTCTCACACTATTGGTGTGTCTTCATCAGTTCTTACCTGAATGGAGACATCACTGTAGGACCCTCCTATGACGCCGGAGATCGCCAGAGGGACTTCATCATGGATGGCATAGGAGCCATCGGGGCACGTGTACTCGCTGTCGTCCACTTTGGTGAGGGAGGCCCTGACAAACTCCAGAGACTGCTCCAGAGCGTAGGTGTCCTTAGAGCAAGTGTCCAGTATATGAGCTCCCAGTCTGATCCCAGGCAGGATGTGCTCATCCTTGTTGATTTCGTCTAGTGCCAGCAGCATGGCCTCCAGTCTCTGGATCCCTCTCTGAGCGTTGATCTTCCCACAGTCCTCTGCCCCCTCACCCTTCTGGTGTACGGGGAACAGGCCGCCAATCATCAAATCTCCATCCAGTGTGATCTCCCTCTTGGAGTCAGTGTTATAACCTACCACAGGCAAACCCTGGGGAGCCTGGGCAAAGAGTGACACACATAAGCACAGCAGGCTGAGGTGGGACAGCCAGAGGGGTCGGGGCACAGGGCGCACCCCCAACACAGGGGATTTCCCCAATGACATATCCCTGGGCAAAACAAGGTCAGCGTCCCGCCTGTGGTTTCTGGTCAGTGTCTGGTCAGCTTTTGATGGCGGCGGCTCTGAGGAAAAGAACAGTAAGGCGCAGCAGCACCAGATCTCAAAGCACCAGTGTTTTTATTCGGACAGAGGCCATTTACAGCATCAGTGCCATCCTCTTCATCCGTCTCTTCTCTTCTTCAGGGTTTTTTTGTAGATTACAGCCTGCAGATCAAACAGAGAGAAATTCAGTCACAGCCTTTGAGCTGGAGTACAATGATCCCTTTGTTTGACACACATTGTGTCTGCCAGGGACAGACTGACTCGTCCCATGGAAATATTTGACATCATGTGCAAAAGTGAGTGAATATCTGCATCCTTTGATGCTTATTGATGATGGATGTGATATTCAAAACAGAAAAAAAGATGATTCATATTAGTAGCCACCACAGGAGTAAACTAATCAATGGAATGAGTCTATTTTGATAAGACTATTTTGTCATTCAGTAAATAGAAAACATTGGTAGCAATTATTATTTGAAAAGTTTCATGGAAGAGGCATACGTAGGTCTGCATATTCTTGAAATAATCAACTGATGAAATGTTTGTAGAAGCTTGAGGAAAGATTCACTATGAGGCCAGAGACCACTGAGGAAATACTAAAATCCTTCAAATGGTTTTCTCACATTTTCAAGGAGCACACGGTCAAACGCTCACTACAAGAGGCTTCATAAAAAGTGCGTGTTTTATTTAGAGACTCCTTTTCTCCTCCCCTGCTGTTTCATTGTCTGTTTGACCTCCATGATTGCACACCTCTTTCATAATCACACGTGCACATGCTTCTGCACACCGGATATCAAATAATGTCCCCAAAGAGCGTTTTGTCAAATCACATTAACTACTCACACGGTCTCACAAAAACAAAATTCATGCACAACGAAAGAAAAAATCCACAAATAAAATGAGATAAAAGGATTGTATCTATTTCAAGAATACAAATTCATTTTCGTTGCCAACAGATTGAATTAGTGTGATTTTTATGGAGAGCTACACAAACTTATTCATTTTTTCTGCTCTGTGCGACATTATTTATTTTCAATACAAAGCAAGCAACTCCAAAGTAATGTGAGCGTTTTTTCATTCCCCGCTAAGAAAAAAAAACATGTTAGTAAAACAAATGTGACTCATACTGAGACAAACGGTGCTTTTGGGGTTTCAGTGTTTTTCGAAAACGCTGCAGAGTGAGGCTCTGTCCTTGATTTTGTAAAAAGGCACTTACTGTTTGTGTTCATTACAGCAAGACACACAACAAATCTGCCAGGTCAGAGGTTAGGATCGGCTACAAAATGGATTCCTCAGCGCTAGAACTTCTGTGCTACCGAGTGACAACAAAATACATTTGACAAGAAATTTTACTTTGGGGAGCAGTGAATCTACTCTGTAGGACCAAAGTGTCATGCTACGTTTTCCTTCTGTCATATAAAAGTCCTTTGCTTATAGATCAGTATAATTAATATATATAATTATATATAAGTATAATCAGTATAAGGAGTTAAAGCTGGTGCAGTTCATGGATGGATGTATGGATTTATAACAGAGGAGGCGCAGAGTTATTGTTCAGTCCTGGTGTCAGTCCCCACAAATCCCAGAGGCTTAATTAAACAGAGGGTTGAGTGTAGGAGAAGTTTATCAGAGTAAATTATTGAGCCAGAATGATCTGTTTCATATCCACTGTCTCAACAAGTCAAGTAGGCTGACAAGCAGTAATTAACTGTATTGATGAGAGATTATGAAAGCAGATCAGGGGGTTATTAATACTCAAATTTCTGTCGTTCTGTTTCAAAATATTGACTTACCTAGTGAAACAATATACAGCTCTCAACAGGAGTCAGACTGCAGACCACATTCTTTTGGGATTTTTCTCTGTTTCTCTATCGTCTTCTTCCCTCTATATCCTCTCTCTCTCTCTCTCTCCTCCGGTTGTTTCCATGGAAACTTGCCAGTAGATGGAGAGGGTGAAGAGGAAGTGGAAGACACACCAGGACAAGTGAGCCAGTCTGACCATGCATGCCGCATGGTCAGACATGGTCCTGTGGGAGAAGTGGGAAGCCTGCACTGTGAACTGACCGAACTGATCAGACTTCAGCTAGAGCTTTTTGTGTTCTGCCTTTTAAACACACCCCAAACAGGATGGACATCACCACTAATGCTTTAGATATTGCTTTAATATCTTATCTTTTGATCCATCTGTATTTTCCCGTATTGTCCGATGACGAAAGACTGCCTCAGAGCGGCTTCTGGTGCAAATACTGCAGTCTTTTAATAAGAAATAAGATGCGACATGTTGTATTACATTTGAGCATCTGTCAGCGCAACTTAAAAGGTTTTTTTTTTTCTCCACACAAAATAAGTGTGCGGACATCAGACTTCCCATTCGCTTCCTCAGCAGCTTGTCAACAAGTGAGAGTCCACCGCCGCAGCCTGCACACATGGGCCAAGTCACTACTGCTTCTGTCGCACACACTGACAAGCAAGAGAATATAATTGTGCACAACAACAACATTTTAATGTTTGGGGAGTGGATTCTGCCTGTGCTGTACTGTAGCCCCACAGCATGCGAAACATTGCCGCATAATAAAACACATGAATGAATGGTGAAGGACGCTGTAAGCTGACTAAACGTGTTCATTTGGAATAGAATTATGCAGTGAAAAAAAATGTTGGCAGTAACACTTGTAAAGCCCTTAAGTACACTGCATCAAGAGAGAATGGTGACAAAAGCATTTCTGTCTGACACATTGTCAGTCTCCACCCCTATCTCGCGCTCCCACAAGGAGGCCTCCATCTCACCAGTGGACTCTCCATTCTGTCTTTGTTCACTCAACTCCAGTATCCAATCTACTACGGCAGCATGCGTGTTCCTTTTGGAAAACCTGTCTCTAAATATTCTGTCACTGCAAGGCCATGAGCAGTGAAGGTTGGTAATCTCCATAATCTCTATTATGAGGAACGTATCCTTACTTTTAGACACCTCAGTTAAAAATCACACCCTGAGCAACAGTGTGACATTTTGGAAAATAAGCCTATTTGCATTTTTTGCTGAGTTAGATGAGAAGATAGAAAAAACAGAATGTATTGTGTTAATTTCTGATTTTCAGATTTTGTTACCATTGCTCAGAGCCCCCTTGTTTCCACTCACTGTGCCAAACTAACCTGAGCTAAGAAGCTGGTAGCTTAATATTTGTTGTTTTGATGTGAGAGTGAAAGCCAATAAGGGCATCTCCCAAAATGTCAAATTATACTTTATTTAATGTGTAAGCCTTATCTAGCAGGCGCAAGTATGATTATGGTATTTTATGGTAGATAGCTGCTGTTTCTCACTCATACACCACACCAGAATCTCTGAACACTGAAGGTATGTGTAATTGACAGATCCTTAGAGTAATATTTACACTTTAGATGTAATATCCCACCTAGAATTCTGTCTACACGTTAACTTAAAAAAAAAAAACATGCCTCTCATTTTTCCTCTCTCCTCCTATGCAGCCATCTCTGTTTCCCTCTTCACCAGATGGCCTTTTTAATTCAAGAGCGCAAAGCCTGCCAGCCTCTTACACACTTCAAACCAGACTGTGTGAAGGAATGGGAGGAGTGGATGGCGGCCGAAAAAAAAAAATACAAGGGAAGATAGCAGATGCGAGAGGGCAAAAAAAAAAAAAGTAGTAGTGGATGACAGTGTAGGGGCAGCAGCGAGCGAGGGATAAGGGTGAGGTTTGAGAAAGATGCGATCCAGGCTGATTTTTTTCATGACACTCATTTGCCCCAGGAGTGGAGAGCAGCATTAATATGGTAATATCCCCCCGGGCGATAGCAAGTGTTGAAGAGAGGAGGTCATCTACTGTATATGCAGCCCTGAGCCTGGGTAAGCAGGTTGGAGATCCCCAGTGGAATGACTTGGAGGTTAGCTAAGAGGAAGCAAAGGTAATGGGAGTCGGGCTTCCCTAAAATCACATTTCCAGCCGACAAAGAGAATGGTCCTGGGTGGGGGGAGAGTGAAAATGGTCCGCTAATGGGAAATAAGACTCAAGAGTGCACCCACCACACACACACACACACACACGTATTTATATATATATTACTGAGCACAAACAAGGCATGAAGCTTCAAATCCTGGAAGCACCTGTGACAAATGAAACTCTGTGATTGCTACTGAATACTTGACTTTAACTTCTTTGCACATATGAAAGTATAAGTTTGCTGACATTTTGTATTTTTTCTTATTGTCAATAAATCTTAAGACAAGACCAAAACCAACAATGAATTGATGCCACTATTTAGTGTCTAATCTAGTTTAATCCTCTGTGCCAAGAATCTGCCTTTATTACAAAGACTATTAAAAACGCATCAGTAGGCCACACTGCCACACTGGGTAACATACTCTTTGATTACCATGAACATGCAGACTTCTATTTTGAGTTGATTCCACAAACATCGTCCTGTTGCTGTAAATGTTCTTGACAGCACCAAAATGTGCATTCATTAATCCACGGCTAGAAATACCCCAAGTAAATGCACTATTTACTTCTGGTTGAGCACTGTTTTCTATAAAAATACTGTGCCCAGCTGTTTTATGAAACCTTTTTATCAAAATGAAAATATATATGTGACTCCTTTTTAAAGCTGTATGTCTTCAGAAGGCTTGAATGGGCTTAGAACTGAGAGTCACTGACAGGGCAGAGAAGAGTACTGACTTTGTTTTTAGTCTTTTTATGAATATAACAGAATACAGAATAGCTTGAGCCTCATGCTTTAAAGATATTTTTTTTGCCAAACTTTGACATGCAAAGACTTTAGTATTGCAACTAGTGATTAGAGAAAAGTAGAAACCCCTTATTTTTGAGAGGCTGGGAGCATTTGGGGGCATTTTTGCTTTTCTTGAAATAAAAAAGCGCTTCTCCAGGCTTTGTGTACACATATGTTTCTTGTAACTTGTAAATACAGCTTCTATGACATTTTATGTATGTTTTGGTCCTGAGTTAGATCAACCAATCATCAAGCTTGGTGTGCTTTTCCATACGGTACATTTCTGATATTTGAGAGGTGTTCTGTTGCTTCCCTTGCACGCCTCTATGACCTACAGTCTGTGAGACAGTACTACAGTATGTTGAGAGGTAGACTTTACATGTATCTTTGCAGAAGCTTAAGTCCAGTTCTAAGTGATCGATTTTCTGTCGATCAATTTACCAATGAATCCTGTGCAACAAATACACTCTTAGCCTCAAATACACATCCTCACCCGACTCCGTATTCTGCTGTGTGCTGTGAGTTGATTTCCTCCTCTTCATGTAGACACGACCGATAGAGGAATGCCAGCTTTAGTTTCTTTAATATGATCGCGATTATATGAGTTTCTCCATATTTGTCTAGCATTCACAGTGCAGACGGCTCCCGGGAGGTCTTCCACCAACAATTTAGTGCTCAATATGTATGAATATTGGATGCTTTTTCACCTATTATGAAATCATTGCTTGGGTTTATCTGACTCAACCCCTGTGGAATTACTCATAATGACTCATTCAAACAGAAGCAAACATGGCTACTTAAAGCAGCAGCAATATGAAGTGCTTCAGTCATTTAATTGGTAGTATAATCTAACATGATCTATAGAATAAAGTGATGGCAGATAAGATATTTACATGGATAATTTCTTCACTCTGAACCAACCGAGTATTTGAAGTTCAATGAATGTTTCAATGAAGGCTGACTGGATCAACAATACCCACTAAAGTCACATCAGTAAAACAATGAAATGTCTCCCAAAATCTGGTGACCTTTCATACAATTAGCTATTAAAAAGGAGGAGGTCTTTTCACTGCATTTCTGAGTAACAGCTAGCGCAATTAAGGAGAATCAATTCAGAGGCTTACTGCATCAATGCAGGGGTTTACTGCTGCACAGCTGTGCTTACATTCACTTGAGACAGTCAGTAAATGGGAAAAAGAACCTCATATTCGGTTCCTCATTATCATACAATCCACCTCTTTCGACGTTTGCTCATGTGCTTCTTCGGCTTTACAAACAGCTTGTCCCATTTGTCATCCCCCCCCCCCCCATCCATCTCACCCTCTCTCTCCACCTGTAAAAGTGGGAATCCCTTGCATGTGCTCACCGGTCCCTTCGCCTCCCAGGAGCCCCATTCTACCTCCCTCATCAAACATTCATCCTCTCTCTTTGTCTCTCAGAGATCATTACTGCCAGGACTATGATTGGCCGGAACACAGTGATGGATGTATGGTGCTTTTGTTTCAGTGGTTTTTATTGTATCTTTGCATTATTCATCATCACACTGCTGTTAAGAGAAAGTGGCCCAAAACACCAGTGCTTTTTTGGGAAATCATTAGTCGTGCTGTTCCCGGCCTGATAATTTATATTAGTGAGGGAATTAAAGCTGCGTTACCTTAAATGTGACGAGATGAGAATTCACATGTAGTTTTTCCATGTTTTTAAAATTGCACCATTTATATAACTTAAAAAAAACAATATCCCAGAGCAATAAGGATTGTTTTTAAATAGATGCTTCAATTTCTCTCAATTTAGTTCTTGCCTTGGCTAAATGACAGTTTCATTGCACTCAGACTGAGCCGTGATATTTTTGCAGGGAACACCACAATGGAAGCTAACACAGTGGTATTTCTATCATGTCATCCATGTATTTTCCTCTCTTTTTTCATTATTTTATCAGATTTTCAACAACATACTAACACTCAAATAAACTGGGGAACTTACCTCAACATTTTTTTATTTGGTTGAGAGACTCTTGCAAACAAAAGTGTACATAGTTCTTTAAAGCACCAGGAAGTTCACAAGTAATTATGACTAAATTCTTTAGTAACACTCAGCTGATTTGCTTTATCTGGACTGCGTAGCTCCATCTCCTATAATTGACAGTGGCCTGAAGCAAACAACCCGTCCACTGACCAATTGATTTCAGGTAAGAGGGGATGTGTTTCTAACAAAGAAGAGATGCAGGGTCATTGTTCAAGATATAATCATGTTAATTAGTGAGCATTAGAGATGCTGGTGAACTCATTCTGTTATCTTTGGACACAGCAAGGCTAGCTCTTCCCCACCCATTTTCAGTCTTTATGCTAAGCTAAGCACACTGGCTGCTGATGTTAGCTTCATATTAACGTACAGACATTATGATATCAGTCTTCTTATCCAACTCTCAAAAAATTCCCTAAATGTTAAACTTTGCATTTCTAACAACATCATCTCATGGCTGTTAGTCAATAACAGCCTGATACAAGTAACTACAAAGAGTAATTCAAAATCGCAGTGAGCTGTAGTGCTAAAACCCCACAGCAATAACGGCTGCAGGATGCTGGTAAAAACAAGGAGTTTGAAGTTTAATACTTTAATGCAGTGGTTCCCATTGGGGGTCTTCACCTCAACAAGAGGTCACAAGATGAATCTAGTGGGCTAAAATGATTCACAAGAAGGAAATAATGGAAAAAAACTAAATTCTGATACATAAATTCATGTTTATTTTTCCATCTTCTCTATAATCTTTGCTTCTGTATTGTGAAATACTGTAATTTAATCCTTTCAGGCCCCTCGCAAATGTTAAGATGAAAAAGAAAATCTTTCTAAACAAGCAGCTCACAATTTATAGTTTACCTATGACAAGGTTTTGTAAGGAAATATTGCTTTACAGTCAATTAAGGCATCACAGGCAAAAAAAAAAAGTTGGCAATCACTGCTTTAATGCATCACTATTGGGCCCCACAGCTGATTATTTCAGAACAGTATTAAAATCTCATCAATAGCAGATCAGCCATCACTTTTGATGGTTCAGGACAGTTTCTTTGAAAGTACATTAGAAGCATGAGAAGTAAACAGAGCGTGGGCTTCACTGACTTGAAAGCAATTGTATTATCAAGCTTCTGCCAGTCAGAAATCTATCTAGGATATTTGGGGCAGAAAGACAATCATGGTGTATACTTCTGTGCCCAAAATACTTTAAATTAATGGCAAATTTCTGGGTTGGAATCCACACACCCATGGTTAATCCACAGATATGAAAATGCTCTGTTTATTGTCGCGAGTTATTTTTATTAACTCCACTCTTTCGAGTGCTACTAATCCTCTTAGCATTACAGAAGTCAGGGTTTCCTCTGGTAAGAGTTGCAAGCAGAAAAAATCAACAAGAGTTCATTATTACTTACAACTACAATTATTGATGCAGCTGACCTAGAACTCACCTAGCAACCCCTCACACATACTCAAAGAATGGAAAATAGGAACAAGTTATTTGCAGTCAGCGCAGCAGTTAATTTTAATTTGAGAGTCATGCGCACATCATTAATTAATTGGAAGCTTCTCTATGCTTTCACTTGAGTAAGTCTATGCTTAATTCTTTCTACTTGAGTAGCGAGCCGCTGAAGGTGCGGTGCTGTTTCTCAGTTTAATGTCTGATTTTACTATGATTTTATCAGGACCGGATCATCGTAGCATAGTAAGTAAGAGTTTGCAGGCTCATTGAACGTGTGTATGTTTGTGCTGAAATTAACTTGACAGGAAAGGTACCAACAGTGCACCCTTAAAACATACACACTGAAAACATTTCCATTCATTCTTTGCATTTAAACCTGGGGCCAAGACTCTGTTTTCTGTCATTTCTAATCTTTCATGGTCACTTTTCCATTCTCATCATACGCACTG
The DNA here is from genome assembly GCA_023238725.1 of Scortum barcoo. NCBI lineage: Eukaryota > Metazoa > Chordata > Actinopteri > Centrarchiformes > Terapontidae > Scortum > Scortum barcoo. Next base: position 16,996,222 of record CM041537.1, read on the forward strand.
TGTCTTATTAACACTTGTGCAGATGTATTACAGATACAAATCAGTACATTAGAGAGTACAGTTTACAATAGTACAGGTTGGACACTGAATATTCAATTTGAAAGATGTTATAGGCACAGGATGTACAGCACAGTCCGGGCTTTATGTGCATGATACTGGCAGACATCCAACTGCCAACCTCACCTGCACATGTGTGTGAGTGTGTGTGAGTAAGTATATGACCATAAGGAAGAGTGAGCTATTAAGCTTTCATTTTCGATAGGGCTGGTGTGATTCATCATACAGGAATTTAATTACTCGTTGGTAGCTAATGCAACACGTGTGTATGGAAAGAGTGACAATAAAGTAACAAGGCAGATAAAACTGCAGACAGCAAGCAGGAAAAAAGAGGAGCCACATATTGGTCCTCCTCATTAAATAGGAGTAATGGTCGATAGAGATCACTGTTATCAGTAGCAGACATTTATACACCATTAAAGAGTTTTTTCATCCTTGCCTGCACTGAAAAGATCAGGCATCAGAGTTAACCTATTACAATTGAACATATCTGAGAAAAAAGCCCTTGCTGCTTTGGTTCCTCTTTGCAGATAATGACTCATTTTTGCACCGTTTCCTTCTAAAACTCATGCATGCTGCTCCCCATCACACGCGCGCACACACACACACACGGTAATTCTTCATGTTGCACAGCCGGTGAGCCCCCCTCCTCCTCAGCATCGAGTCAAAAGTAACAGGTGAGGCTCTGGGGTCTGAGCTGTGGGAGCACAGGTCAGACAGCCTTACCTCCTCCTGTTACTTTTCCTCTCTGGATTCAGATGACGGCAGTGGAGCATGGATTTCTTCAGGCAGCCATGACCTGAATAATTTACTCTAATCACCATCTTTGGCCGTGAGCACCGGGCTCACACATTTATTTCAGATTCTCGCAGGAAGAGGATTTACTAGTGTACTTAAAGCTGCTGTGTAAGAAATTCAAAAACATTCATGTGCTACACAAATGGTCAATGAAACACACCAGTAATTGTCTTTTTGTTTCTGTATGAATCTGTGTGTTGAATAAGCTGATTGCACTGCATTCTGGGGGATGGGAGGGAGGGGGTCTATTGTGTTTTATCTGCTGAACATGCAGCACAGATGCCCCTGGGACTGGAGGAAGCATCTACAGTACATTTTTTACTTTAGGATGTCTCAGAGGACTCAGAGGACATTCTATACCGCCATCATTGAGAGCATCCTGACCAGCTGCATCACGGTTTGGTACGGGAACAGCACTGCTGCGGACCGCAAACGCCTACAGAGAGTGACGGGAACGGCAGAGAGAGTATCGTCCGGGCGCCGCTGCCCTCTCTGGAGGACATCTATCACTGTAGAGTCCACAGGAGAGCCTGCAGCATCATCAGGGACCCGTCCGACCCCCATCACACTCTTCAGTCTTCTGCCCCCTGGCAGGAGGTACAGGAGTATGAGGAGAAGGCTGAAGGACAGCTTTTATCCACAAGCCATAAGACTCATCAACAGATGCAGTCCACTACCCCTTCTATTTACTCTATTTACACTACCACTTCTATTTATCCTGGCATTGAAGACGGAAGAGCAAAGCAAGAATTTCATTGTACAGTGAAACCTGTTTTTATCTGTGCAAATGACAATAAAAATTTTGAATTGAATCTTGAATCTTTTTCTTCCCTTAATGACTTTGTCCAGTATCAGCGACACAGCCTTTAAATAATTGTGCCTTGGGGAGGGACGGGGGGAGGGGGTTCATTTATATTCCTCCTGTGTTTAAAAATGCATGTAAAACTCCTGATAATACTGATGATATGATAATCAAAGAATCACACAGGATCCCTCCATCTGTAGCCACACGTGCAGCATCTCACTGCTCCAGTGCTGATCTACAGACAACTGTGATGCTGATCTGCCTGGATGTTGTTCCATCAGTTTTGTTTTGTTTTGTTTTTTTATATCTTTCATTTCATTCTAAAAAAAAGACAATAATCATGCACGACCATACATTTCCTGAGCATCATCTGGTGGCAGAATCAAACTATGAAGAAATCCCTCAGACAGTGGAAACCAAATGGTGGTCTCCTCCTCTCCAGCACCCTGTGGCACACCAACTGACCCTCAAGTTTTTGACTTTTCCACTTACTCGGCGACGCTAAGCACTTTTTTTTCGTGTGTGTGTGTGTTTTCGGACACACACAGCGATTTTGCCAAATAAGCGAGATTTGGAGACATGGCGCTTGTTGTGTGCTGCAGCGCCTGTTTGGTTTGGTCAGTTTGTCAGCAGCCTCGCACATGTGGAGGGGCTGCACGGCAAGTAGATGCAGCCGCAGATACTGGTGGTCAACAGGAAAAAAAAAGGAGGAGAAAATTGCGCTTATCGTGTCAGTAAAACGTCAATGTCAATAAAAAGAACTATGGAAACGTTGCAAGAAAAATGAAACATTACGCACTCATTTAACCCCACACCTCCTTCTGGTTTTAGAAGACACCAGTGTGACAGAGGCTACTTCAAGGATGTGAACTACAACACAATGCAAGGAACGCGAGTGAACTCCTCACAACGACACATCCAAACCTGATTAAACTGACAGCTTGTAGAAGTTGACAGAAATGCACCTTCAGGCATTTGACGCGAGTGGAGACAAACACACACACACACACACTCGCATAACACGACACGTCTCACCTGTGCAGGATCCCTCAGTGTCCAGCGCTGCCGTGCCGCGAGTGGATCGCGCAAAACCGACGCATGTCCTCGTTTTTTTTTCTTCTTCTTCTTCTTCTTTTTTTACGCCTCTAAACCGAGCAGGGCTGTGAGGATGAGCTGGGTGAATGAATGACTGAATGAATGGATGAATGAAGGAAGGAGAGAGGCTGAAGTTTGAGCCGCGCGCAGAGGAGCCGCGCGCCAGGAGCTGTCCGTGGTGCTGGAGAGAGGTGGAGGGGGGAATTCAAAAATAAAAAAGAAATAATCATTTAAAATAACAACAAAAAAAAAAAAAAAACAACCCAAAACAACCCCAACAACACACGCGCGCACCGCCATTTGCGAGCCGGAGGATTCAGGAGGTGTGATCCCGCTGACAGCCGCTCAAAACTCACATTTCCCAAACACGCGTAAAACAAACGCAACTGACGCCCACCTCATTGTGCCGATGGGGGGAGAAAAGAGGTGGGAAAAAAAGGCGTTTCACTTTCTTGAGCCTCAGCTGGGAGGGAATGTGATCAATTTAAAGAGCGATCTAGACTTTTGAAAAAAAAATGTCAGTGCGCCAGATCGTACAAATGAGAGATAATAAGAAAATCCAATCGCGCGCAAAGTTTAAATTCTACCTGTTACTCGGGCAGGTGGTGCAAAAGCTCCACTAACTGTGACAACGGACAGCTGCGGATGAGGCCACCGACCCGGGAGAGCGCCCCCAAACTCTCTCAGAAGGAGGTCTGGACACTTTAAGGAAAAGGCGCAGACGCTCCTCGTCTGAACGGTCCCGGAGACGAGTCCGAGTCACCGAGCCGCTCTAAATGAACATTATGTAACCCGGAGCATGATGGGGAAAAAAAGATTCCTCTCAGCTGGTTGGTGAGCTAGTTGGGCTTTCAGTGTGTGTGTGTGTGTGTGTGTGTGTGTGGGGGCTTTTAAGGGTCGCCCACTATTTGTTGGAGCGGTCAGGAGGGGGGCTCGCTGTATTAAAATAACGACTCTTTGGAGACTTCACGTCTTCATAGGAAGGGGGAGAAGAAGTGGGGGTGGATTTTATTTGGGATGCGCAAACAAGTTGTGACACGGCACGAGAGAGTGTGAGGTCCCAGTCCCAGATGGCGCGCGCGCTCCGAGAGGGGAACGAGCTGCGACCTTTTTTTTTTTTTTTTCCTCTCTGCTGCCAAAAAAGCAGCTTCAGACACGCAGCGGTCGGCATCCGAGTTTGTTTGTTGAGACATCTCCCTCTTCCTCTCTCTCTCTGTCTCTCTCCCCCAATCCACCCTACGTCTCCCTCCACGTGCGATGTAATGACATTAATAATTAACATCACGGGAGGCTCAATGATCTCCATGCCCTCGAAGATGCACGACACCCCCGTGGGCTTCGCGATTAATTAAATCAGTTGTTGACCCCAGTGTGTCATCGCAAGTCTCTTCCAGGCTGACTTTCATTTTATCTGTTGCCTTCGGACAAAGGTTGGGGGTGCCAGGATTAAAAGTGAAAGTGCAGCAGACATGTAGTGAGGGCATCTGTCCCTGCAGTCTGATCGCACCCCTGCAGGGCAGCACAGCCACGGGTCTCATATCACGAAGCTGAACGATACCCGCAGACTGACAGGTGGGGTGTTTTCAAGCTCGGTCTGACAATAAACAACTCGGACCAGATGTTGCATTGACTGTTGAATTGGATGACTTAACGCGAGAGATGATGCTTCTTTTCTACAGTGCAGAGACCAAGGTCAGAGCAGTGCAAAGAAATTACAGGTGTGTCTTAATAAGGTGTTTCTCCACCACAATAATGTGGACACAGCATCAGTATCCCTTGGCATAAATTCTCTGAACTTTACTGCTGCTTTACTGACTATCCCCGTTCTTTTTATTTTCTATTTTTTTATACATTGTGCCTCCTTTGGTGACTCATTTTTCTTCAGACCATTCAGTGGACCTTGTGTCTGGTGTGAAAGTGTCTGCATCAGCTCATTTATTCAGGTTTCTCCCTTCTATAGTGCATCTTGTGCCATGATGGGTTGTGTCCTTTTCTGCACCTTGGAACAGCCCACAATAACCAGACCAGCAGATCAATTTTGAGGAACATATATAGCTTAAATATGTTAGTTCCTATTCATTTGTACATACAGACACATAAGGTCCCTTAAATAAGTCTTTTTAGGTGTCAGTGCTCTCTGATGGATAAAGTATATGGGCATTGTAGATGTGTGCTGAACAAATAAACAGCATTAAATTGGCCTGACCAGGAGCCAGCGGAACTTTTCCCCTCTCAACGGCGTATTAATCAGTAAAACGACAGTGCCTGCGATTGTGTTGGATGAGAACGAAAACATTTGCACTTATAGGTCATGCTGCTCATTAAGGACCACTGGCTGAAGAACACGTGCATCCATCAAACATCGGTGGTCTGCTGGAGCCCATTCTTCCTCTACCACTGTACACACAGCTGATTAAATAAAATGTGACACAAATGCCAAATCTCTCATTCAAATGCTGCTCCGATCAATGCAGCTCCCACCAAGGTGACAGAATTCGGATACAATAACATTTTGTAATATTTTTTAAGACCGTTTGTGCTTCTCCAAAGATAACCGAAATTATATTTATTTATATTATTTTGTGAGTGTTGATTAAAGATTTTCAGCGCACCATCGGAAATTGCTTACTCAAGAAAATCAAAAAACAGCTTTTCTTAATTTGCTTGCACTGAAAAATACCATATGCCATTATTGGCTCTTTCTCAGACGTTTCTCTTCTATTCAGCTTTTGAATTCCATGTCTGCGCCTCTCCAAAAGAAGCACAGCACAGGCAGCCATTACAATGGCAAACCACGAAAGCGGTCAGCGTTTCAAAAAGGGGGCTTAATAAGTTATTAGGCGCTTACTGTCTCATCAACAACAATGTATCCCACTGTACCCAATGTACCCACACTGTGTTACATCTCCCCGTCTCTGTTGGGAAACAGACAAATAAAAATGGGGAAGGACTATCCTCAGAGCAGAGCGGTAATGATGTGGCTTTGTGTTATAAAACTTTAAATTGAGGTTGCTGCAAATGCACGACTGATTCCTGTCAACTGAACTTTTTCATTTGAAAATTTTATTACAGACAGAAAGACACAACCACGGCAATGTGCTGTACATTACTTCCAACGTCTCACAGCACCAATAACTTCAACCTACAAACGTGTCACAACTAGTCTCCGGAAGTGAGTTAATGCTGGCTACAAACAGAGCTGAAGAGTGGTGTAACTAAAGAGGAGAACATTACGTTAAAAAAGAAAAAAAAATAAAGCAATTATCTGAGCGCAGTGTGACAATAAAAAGTTCTGTACAGTATCCAAGGGAAAGAGTTTACATCTTGGAATTGCAGTTTAAATCCCAGTCATGGCAAAATCGGAGGTTTGGTCCTTTGGTCCTCACTGGTGTTGACGCCTCAGACTTCGGAATCTCCCCTGTGTGATAGATATTCTCCGAATTGGGAAAAGAGCATTAACAACACAATTAAATGGGTCTGTCGAACATGTCTACAGCATTAGATCCTGCATGTTTTCACCCAATCATTACTGTACATCAAGACACCAAAGTCAGGAAATGCACACAAATACGTGACACAAAATTCCTCCAGGACATTCCAGGACATGACCTTGGAAGTGGGGTACAATATCAACTGTCACACTTGGGGAAAAGAAAAAAAAGATGCTGTACGATGATCCATAATAGCCGGTGTCAGTTCAGTGTCCTTCCTTTGATGGTGATCTTAAAGTGAAGTGTCACTTCAAATGTGCACGGCAATGGTGGTGATTCATGTAAGATTAGAGTCTGAATTGGGCAAATCTTGCCTCTTGACCGCTGCACACCAAGCGCAGAGGAAATTAGGTTTACCTAAGAGAAGCCTAACCATATGGGGTTGTCTGTTGTACTATCCTGACAGAATTTAAATACAGGATCAGGAATAACCTGATAACATTTAAAAAAAAATGAGATTACAGTATAAGAAAAAGTAAAGGGTTCAAAAAGAGGAATTAGAAGGCGCAGAAATAAGGGCATGTTGGTCATGGCGTGAACAATTTTAGATCCACCAACAAGATTACATGACAGATAACCAGCAACAACTGAGAAACTCTAGCATGCCAGTGTTACATGCCCCCCCCCATCTCCTCAGCATCCCTTACTCCTCTCCATCCCCCAAGGGCTCCTTCTTCTCATCCACCAGTTCAACTGCTTCTGTAGCTCTGTCTTCACCCTCAGGGACATCCTCCACCTCCACCTCCACCTCCTCCTCCTCTCCATCTCCCTTCTCTTTCCTCTCTTCTCCCTCCTCCTGCTCCTCCTGATCCATGTCAAGCTCTTCAAAGGACGAGCCGCTGCCCATAGACTCGTTTGAGCCTCTGTCGCTGTTGTCCCTGGGCTTAATGTCTTCGTTTGCATCCATTATGTCCCTCAGAGGCAGGGAGGAGGCCAGGGAGGCGGCCGTGGAGGCAGCCAGGGATGTCTCTCTGCTGTCCCAAGGCATGCCGCCGCTCACCGAACTCACGTCACTGTGGGAGTCTGCACCTGCAGCGGCAAAAGAGAAAAGAGGTGCAGATAAAATAGGTTAGAGGGAATGAAAACTCATTTAATGTGAACTACAGGTGTTTGTATGCTGATTAGAAGCAAAGAAAGACACTACAACTGCCATAATTCAGAAGAGCACCCTGAAAAATGAAGCTTTAAATACCCTATAATGGTTACAGCACATCCTGAATATTAGAGACATGGTTAGACTTGGTTGGTATTTCCACTCATTGACTCTGTCAGACAGCAGTATGCGCAATAAACATCAAACGAGAAACATGTTAACATTTCAGTCAACATTTTCAGTGGGTAATGGCAATAGATGAGAAGGCAAAGGATCACCAGATTTATGATAATTCATCCTCTGGGACTGAATACCTGTCTAACATAATGATGCTCATAAGCCACAAATGTAAACCTCGTGGTGATGATAGAGGACAGGGGATTGCCAGAGTCATCAGGATTCATACTCTAGGGATGATGAATGTCTGGACCTCCATAACTTAGGATCCATCCTATAGTTGTTGAGATATTTTGCTAAAAATGTAAAATGTCAACTACACTGTTGAGTTATTTGAGTCTGGACTGGCTGACTGCCAGACAGGAATTCCCACATAGATCCACCTTGGTAAAAAAAAAAATCGTATGTTTATACAGAAACAAAGATTAATATGTGCACTAACATTAACATCACTGTATGTTTTGTAATAAACCTAATGTGTGAAGGGGCGTGTGTGTATGCCTTTCCATTCGCTGCCACCCTTTAATAATCGCTACTGAGCAAAATTATATTTGCGTTGTGAAATTTCCGATTCTTTGGTCACTTAAAATTCACCAGATCTGCCTCAGAGAAATTTAAGCTAATACTTTATGATAATGATACCAACCCCACTTCCTTCAGCATGTACCTGGTTATTACAAAGCTCATCGGGAGTCTGTGTCAGCTGAGCTCAGACGAAGCAGATTATTATTGTTAAAGAGAGAAAAGATCTTTTATGTAAACTCAAAAAACACTCATTACTTGCATCTCATTTTCCTGTACCGTGCTACTGTAGGGCTAACTATATTAATGGAGATTTCTTCACCCACATGATCAGCTTGCTAATTGCTTTCAGACCAGACCTGATTCTAATTGGCCTTTGGTCTATGATTCTCCGTGAACGGATAGCCATTCATTATCTCTTACTACTTGTTTGCATTTCAGCGAGACCAGAAGATAAATGTCAGAACATGCACACTTACGAGCAGAAACATCAGAATCACAGAAAAAGTCAGAAATATGAAAATATTACAGGAAGGTTGGTATGAATTAGTCAGACAATCAAAAGTTTGCCTTGCGCGTCAGGTAGGTCAAAGATGAACTAACTCAAACGAGAGACAAAAGAAAGGGATGAGGCCGGTTTTGCTTAGAGGGAGGGCCTAAAATTACAAATGAAAACAGGAATCAAAGCGTTTAAATATAAGAGGCACATCTCACACCTACACAACAAATATTCTGGTCTTCCAGAAGAGACTTCAGAGGGAGAAGAAAAGAGTATGTGAGCAAAATTCAAAAAACAACATGTATAAAAAATCCCCCCCCTCCCTGTGTGTTAAACTGTGATCAAGTTAAGATAAATGACTCATCTCTGCCCAGCTTCACCCTGCCAAAAGCAGACTTATGCCAAAAGAAACACAACTCCTTTCTATAATTCTGGGTTAAAGTTTTATCCGATTTAGAAAGAGTGTGTGTGTCTAATGCGATACACTGATGCTTTTCATTTTGTTGCACAGGCTTAATAGATCTCACTCGCTTTAAAATAAAACCTCGATATAAAACGTCGTCCACAAATCAAACTCCAGTTGGCTTGACTATCCCACAGGACACTAACACACTATTTTCCGAGCTATTTACCTGATGCCTTCGCACTAAAAGCACATGAAAGTGTTTTTGCACTAAAAACGTGTCACCGGGGACCCGGATACAATAAACAGGGAGTCTCCGAGCTCCTCACTGAGGTCAGTCTTTTCCTTTTCATTCATTTGAATCTCAGCATCACTCAGAAATCTAATTATCACATCCAGCAGATCTGATCCTGTCCGCAGTGACGAATATCATATATGGGAAGTCCATTTAGGTTATCTGTGCCCATCTATTTATGGGCCTGTTGATTAGCTAGCATGTCCAAACAAAAACCACTGGGAATGGCCTTTGGTGGAACAGGTCCAACGTGACGTGAGAGAGAGGATTCGCTTTAAAATGAATACAGATGGAGTGTGCACAGTGATTTATATTTCATTTGCATGTTGCAGTTAAAGGACTTTTCCGGGGAGACTCGTTTTACAATACAAGGAATTTTACAGGAAATAATGGGTCTATTTAGGGTAATTGGGTGGACAGCCCCCCAAGGAAGAGTCTCAATGCACTGGACAACTTTCACCCCCCTCTACAACTGCAAGCAAGTCCTGAAATTGGTACCCTTGTTGAAGTCAGGCAGCTGTGCCTCTGAAAGTCTTTTAGATAACGTTTGCCTAAATTAGTTTCTAAATTGGGCCCATTGGGATTATTAGCAGAGAATCAAGGTCTTGTTCTTCAAACAGTCTGAAATAGAGGAGAAGATTTTTAAGGAGGTAATTAGACACAGACCGGGCTGAGGCATGCTGAGAGTTTGGAGAATCAGAGTCTGAGTGGATGGCGAGAGGAGCGTGACAATAAAACGCATAAATAGAGGATAAGAGTTGATACAGTAGGTGGTTCTTCTTGTTTACAAATTAGAGGTGGGAGGAAGGAGCATTTAAGGATACTCATAAGATATGCACCTGTATTATTGCATATATTTGTCATAGCAAAACAGGCACTCGGGACAATTTAATACAGTTAATAGTGTGTTACTGAAAATAAATGTAAATGTAAAAAACAGGCGGGGGAGGGGGCAATTCATACAAAAAGGCATTAATCGTGTGATGGCCTCAGTGTAAAGTTAACATTTTTAACTTTTATTAATGATTTCATGTTCATACAACAGGTGGCAAGTTTCCATCCAAAGCACAAAGTTTAAGCAAGTTTGCAGAAAATCGACAAAAGAAAATGGGACAAATCAATGCTCGTCGCCATCCACTGTATCTTATGTGTGTAATGTAGTAGTAATATTGAGAGTTGGGCAAACAAGAGTAACAGTCCGTGGCAACAATTCTCCAGATAAATAACATTAAACCAGTACAGAGGAAGAGAGAGGTTACAGTGTCCTCATCGGTCCACACAGAAATTATGTTTTTCATCTCATAGTATGACATAGTTAGACAAAACGGAGAAGGAGCATCCCTTATATCATAATGTATTTGCTGTTTCTATGGGCGGCACAGCGGTACACAGTGGTGTCCCCTCCCACAATCTTCAAACATGTATGTTAGATTAATTGGTGACTCTACATTGCCCGTAGGTGTGAACGCGTGTGTGACTGGTTGTCTGTCTCTATATGTCAGCTCTGTGATTTGGACACACCTTCTTGTTCAATGGCTTTTCTTTATTTTCTTTATTATTTTTGAGTAGCCTCCTTTTGATTTGACAGTCTCAAACACATTAAGAGGAGGCAAGAAATTCCACAAATGAACCCTTGGAAAGGCACACCTGTTAACTGAAAACCATTCCAGGTGACCACCTCATGAAGCTGACTTGAGAGAAAGCCAAGAGTGTGCAAAGCTGTCATCAAATCAAAAGGTGGCTACTTTGAAGAATCTAAAATATAAAACATATTCTGGTTTGTTTAACACTTTTTTCTTTACTATATAATTTCCATATTGTGTTCTTTCATAGTTTCTGATGTCTTCAGTATTAATCTACAATGTAGAAAATAATAAAAAATAAAGAAAAAACCATTAAATGAGAAGGTGTGTCCAAACTTTTGACTGGTAGTGTATATGCCAGCTTTTCCAACTAAGCCAAGAGTAAACTTTTTTCTCAAATTTCCAGCACATAACAACAATTGGATGGAAACACACTTAATATTGCATCTTAGTCAATAGGATTAGGGACACTTAGTATAGTGACTGATCCCTCTGACAATTATTGCATGCTTTCACTGAGCACTGTTATCTAATGATGTGTAATTATACACTGATTACAACCGGATGAATACCTGCTAAGTAAAAGCACATAAACAATTACTGATTTCAAATTTGTTGATGCGTTTAGAAAGCCTGCTGTATTTTGCAAGGTTTGTACCTTAGCTGGGTTCAGTCAGGGGCTCCCTGTGGCTTTCTGTGATGAGGTGAACATGTATTAATGATAGAAATGGTGGAAAAATGAAGCCCACTGGCCCGTTTTCCCACCGAGGCGGGTTTGTGTCCTCAAACGATTAACAAGCTTCTCGCAGCACAAACATCGGCTGCTGTGATCACCAGATTATCATAAAAGTGTTTTCATTTTGTTCTGAGTGTTTACTGCTCCCAGTGTGCTGTGATCGTGGAAGCAGGACAAATGTTGGGGCACAGTCGGAGTTTACGGTCAAGACAGTGCTTATTGTGGACAGCGGAGTCCAGCGGAGGAAAAGTCGAAGTCAATCTCCCAGGTGCCGGAGCAGGATTTCCACAGCTGGCTTGTCAGACAAAGCTTAGCTCCTCTGATTGATCGCTCCCTCATTAAGAAAGCTCGGCTGTGTCTGGGGCCAAGAACATAAACAAACACACACACACAACGAACACACACACACTTAAAACACCCTAAAAGTCATGTAATACAGATATACCAGCCATCATTTAGAGACACTGCACACAAATAGAAAGACATTCATACACCCTCACACCTGCCGTCTCCTTGTACAACATTTTAACATGCAATACCTGTGCTAGCTGACTTTTTGGAAAGGGCACACTTCACAGAGAACAGCGATTTCTTCAGATAAATTAAAAAAAATCTGATTTTTATCCAACAAAACTTTCCAAAGAAACAATCAAGATTAGTTTACAGTCCAATTTTTACAAGCGGGCACTGTAAAAGCACAATATCAAGTGCAGCTGTATAAAGTCTGATATAAACAACACTTCACTATGCAATAGAAATTCTGTCACTCTTGAAACTCCATTTATGTTTCTTCTATCCCCAATCATACAATAGCTCCTTCTCAGCTCTCTTATGGCCCATAGTGCCCATAGTAGAGTACAGTTCTCCATCTTTACTGTAGCTCTACTTTTAGCAACCACACTCCAAACTCCCTGCATGGAGACACTCACAGGAAAGTTATACTGTAAGAAGCAACCAGTGTAAGTAAAAATATAGATTTCCCCTGTTGTGATCTTAAATATTTGTTTATATGCTTGATGTAATGTGTTGAATATTACATAAACATTTGATTCAAGGGCAGCAACTATTAGTCTATTAATCAATTAGTTACAGACTGTTAAATTAATTGCCAACTAATCGTCTTGACAAGATTTTTTAAGACAAAGTGTCCAAATCTGATTTGCGTCTTCTCAAATGTGAATAATTTCTGGTTTCTTCATTCCTCTGTGACAGTGAGCTGCATATCTTTAAGGTGTGGACAAAACAAAGGATTTGAGGACGTCACGTTCGGGCACTTGGATAATGCTGCATGAGCTGTTCATGTTCATGTCATACCCTTTATGAAATTAGGCCCAAGTTCACTTTAATTTCCAGCACAATCCAGCCTATAAACATAAAAATAACAAAATAGTCAAAAATAGTCTCTTATTTATCAGCTCATCTAAGCAACAACTGCCAAGTTTTCTGGAAGCTCTACTTTGCTTACAATTGTGTGGCAGTCCACAAAAAATGTGTTCAACAAAAGTTTAAGTTGTTTATTTAAACTGCCAAAGTTAAAACTACAACCGTTTCACATTGTGTGGAGAAAATGCTTCGCCTCTTGAATGATTTCAACACAAGATTCTGAGGGGAAAATGATGAGTGGGTTAATAAAGGAAAGAGAAAAAAAGACAAGACAGTGTGTGTGTGTGTGTGTGTATGTGTGTGTGAAAGACACAGTCATTAAAAGATTATAAAACATGCTAGATCAACTTAATTTGATCTGAATTATTGTACTGAAATGTTTTCCAGCACTTTAGTTGGTTCTTATTAACTTTCTCATTTGTTAGAAAGGCAAGCAATAATCAGAGCTGTGTCTCGGTCTGGTGATGCTGACAAACTAATTTAAAGTTGTGAATAGCCTTGACTCTCAGTTCAGCAGAATGTCAGAGGCTCCACAGCTCACACTTGCTGTTGTGTGAAGACTGGCCTTTACTGTACCTAACCAAGGCAATGCCACTCTGCTTCAATGCAGCCCCAATCAAAACAAGCACATATCATGTAAGACCTTCTTCCTGAGATGCAACGTGATCTAAGCTCAAGGTAGACACCACCTGATGTGCATCAGCCCACCTCCCCACCCACTCTGTCCCATCAAGCCAACGCTATTTTATGTCTCCAGTGATTTGTACAAAGACAAAGTCAATACCTCCAATAGGTCCAGCCTACAGGTCTACAGAGTGATAGCAGCAGAGAAGACACTGCGCTTGAAGACACATACTTGCAGTGACAGAACAATTACAGAGTCTCATATATCACATGTCCTCGGTGACCAAGGGCAACAGGGGAGTCAGCGCAGTGTCAGACAAAGTAAAAGTTGGCACATCTTTCCTGTTTGTTTGCTTCTATCTGACAAAAGATGTAGTCTCAACAGAGCAGAAACCTCTTTCTATCCAGCATTATTAGACTGCAATTAGAGGACAAAACAAGGCAACACAGAAGCCAAATGCAATGTGATGAATCTGTTGTTTCTCCTGTCAGTTATTTCCAGATAAGAGCTCAACAGTAACGTCATGTTGGAACGAAGAAAATTCACAGTATTACCTGTGATGTCGGTTCCTCTGTCCTCGTCAGAGTCCTCTTCTTTAACGTCTGTTTTAACCTCCTCCTTCATCTCTGGAACAAAGAAGTCTGTCTGGCGAGACAGTGGGACCATGTAGTTGATGACATCTGAACCACAGATCTCAATAGTCGGGAATGCACAAAGCTTCCTCTCCTGTGAAAGAGAAAGAAACAAAATAGATAGTGAGATGTGTAACATGAGGCCCTGTCGCACAGCTGCTCAGTATATACTCTGCATCAATATAAGCTCATGTTTGCACTGCGCAACTTCACAAACTTTTACAGATCCCTCCGATTAAGGTGTTAACCTCTAATAATTACAAGCATGTAAGTTGTTATAAACTGTGATAAGAAGTCAGTTATAAAAAAGAAAAGATCAGACTACACATTTAGGAAGAATTCACGGCAGTGTGTTTATGAAAGGTCCTGCTATTCTACACAAACAGCTGTTGTACTCACACACTCAGGATTACAAAATCTAAGTGTATTCAATGTCATTTTCATCAATTCCAAACAACTGATGGTCTTTATGAAGAAATGACAGGCCTCTCATGTCTCAGGGCAATCTGCCATGCATGAAAAAAAGTCTAAACCAATTCACTCAAAATTCAGGATATCTAGTCTGGCACATCTACAGCGTGTCTTACTGCATCCATCAAACTAAACTGGTTATTAAGGTCATCTGTTTTTTATCAGCACATCCTTGTTTTTATATTTCTGTAAATCATTTTGTGGTACATAAGTTTCTAGGTAAAAGCTTTAAAATACTCAAAGGCATCATAAAATTCACTGTTAAATCCTCTCTGTCGGGACCTCTCACTTCAAACTTGAAATACAGCCGCAGTTAAAAGTGCAAGAGGGTCAGGAGGATAAGAGACTATATGGCAAAAGATTGTAGAACAGCTCTGCTAAAAACTAAAATATAGATAGCATGGGTACCAGCACAGACAGGCAGAAAATATCTGAGATATGTAGCTTTAAAAAGTCTTCACTTTGCTGACATAACACTATGTCTTTGACACATTAATATGAATATGGCCTCCCATGTGAGTCTATAAATGTTGCATTACCACATCTATGCGTCTACATTTGCTCCCTCCAGTGGTGTGTATAGAAAGTGGAGTTTATAAATATTATTCCATATTTTCTCTAAAGAGGACATTAGCCTTGCATAATTTTGCTTTATGCTTTCATATAGTACTCAAGGGAGTGCAAAGATGTGAGCTCTCCAATGGGCCGTTGGAGTACGGATGGAGTAGGCCTGTGTGTGAGCTGCAGAGGCCGGTCTCGGCTATGACCGTTCGCAAAGTGACAAATGAATGTTTTAGTACGAGATACAGCGCAGGACAATGTGACCAAAACGGCTGGACAACAAACGATGAAAGTTAAGGTGCCTCAAAAAAAAAAAAAAAAGAAAGAAAATTTAGGGGTTTTTTTTTAATGAAAAAAACAAAAAAAAATCATGCTAATATTACAGCTGTATATATGTAAAAAACTGTACAAGGATACCCATTTTTCTGTAGCATGACTTCTGTCGCTAAAAAATTATGTATCAATACAGATTTATTCTAATAAGGCTCTCTTCTATTCAAAAGTATTATCGACAAAATGTTGTTATTATTAAAAATATTGATTATAGCGTCTTTAAAATAAAGTCACAGGTAGGGATAATAATTGAAACTGCACTTCAGTAGAGCACTTAAGCAAATTTTCATCAAGATTGACTGGAGATGTTCTTATTCTATAAACTTAATTCGTTCTTGAGAAGGTAATGTAAAACCCTCTACTCTAACCCTCTAAGAGTTTACTTCTTCATGTGAACCTCTCGGGCCTAAAGTGAGTGAGTCTGAATCTGCAGTGCCTTTCTTTGAAGAAGCAGTTTCTCCAAATCCCTCCTCTCACTAACAGATACTGCACTTTCTCTAATACTATTTGCTAAGTAAAAAGACTGAAAGTTTCATTTCTATAAGGTTACGACTGAATAAATGTTGTTGAATAGTACTTTAGTGTTCTGCTCCTCTTTGTTCAGGATCTCTTGTGGTTTTTATCTGTTCCCGCATGGACATGTTAACAGATAGATCACACGCTTTAACGCTACTATGCAATAGAACTCCTTTTATTTGAATTTTCATGCTCACATCGGTCTGCCCCTCGCTGTGTGAATGCTCTCAGAATTCCAGAAAAGTCCCCTCAGTAAATTAAAGTGAACGCACACACTTGTGAAGTTGCCATGGCTGTGTGACAAAGAGGACTATTCTGAGAGGGCAAGAAACATGGAAAGTCTCACCGAGGACTCATTTTCCACTGGGTCATGGTGATCTAAGCTGATTGATTGGTTTTAATCTAATCCTCTGCAAAATAAGACTGTGGGAGCTGGTATGAATCACCTGGCTGCTACACACAGGGGTTCCAGCCCGGGGCTGCCTATGCAAATGAGTACCCATCTCCTTGAACCTGCTCCAATAATGAGCAGGGAAATCGAGACAAAGACAGTTCAGTATACTGTAGGCACGCACATGCACACACATGCACACGTCTCCAAGGGATACTGTCACAGATTAGAGAAAGAAAAATGTGAGGAAGATGCGCGCCAATACATGTTAAAACAGTAACTTGTTCATAATTACCATATTCTCTCTGGTGTAGGAGGTTTTAACCTTCATGCCAAGAGGGACTGCAGGTTCCCATTTCTACCCAAGACTACATCAGGTGGTTTTACTGATTAACATAGCATAGCCACAGAGGAGCTCATGAAATAACCTCATTTTATGTTTGGTAGAAATGAAAACCTGAATAATGCCAGCACTCCATGACAGCATTAGAGCTCGCTCTGCTGTGTGTAGATTTCTGCCTTCGAGCACAGGAAATGATAAACGACATTTCGCTACCAAACTCAAAATATGTTGTCGCCATTGCCGTAGGTAATTAGTGCTACTTTGACATTACCGAAGGATGTGACGCTGAGCTGGCCATCCAACGAAAACTTTTTCTATGTCTGGCTGCTGCATCATTCTGGTTTACTGCATGCAGTGATGTAGTTTCCAGTACCTTTCTGTGAGATGGCATTCTCATTAGACTTAAAAGAAAATAAATAAAGTGTGTTTTCTGTTCCTTTCAGCCCACACTGTTGTTTACATACATTCCTTTAAAAAAATACAGCATAAAGCTTAGTGAATTAGTCATTTCTGAAATGTAGTTATAATTTCATTTTTTCTATCTATGGCATGTACTTCCATGCTCATCGCTTATTAGTATATTGATTAAAGTCTCTGTGTAGGGTTTTTTTTTCCTAAAGCAATTATAGGTTTTTCATCACTTTAAATAAACATGCTTAATGTATATTATCTTACCTGTGTGAGACCTCTGCTAGGGGTATACCTATGATAATAATTCAGTTAATCTTATCATCATCATCTGTTATTCCAGACATGTTGTATCATAATCCCATCAAATTTTTGTCTGATCTCCATTCCTGACAGTGGAGAGACTGAGGCTCCTGGCGAGAGCTGTTAAGGTATTCTGCAATATCAAGTGGCGTTTTAAAGAATCTCATTCTCCCCGCGGAACCAAATTCTCTCCAAACAGAGGTGTTTATGACCTGATGTCCCTCCCTGCAGGTATTTTCCAATGTTTAATCTGCGATTATAATATTCATTTCAGCTCCGGAGTGTTGCCCTTTGATGTATTTCAAAGAACTCTGGGACTCCACCTGTGAATATTAGGTTCTTCCTTATCACTCCCTCTATTGTTAACATGCCGAATTGCTTGAAAATAGATGGTAATTTATACACACTTCACCCAACTCTCTATCAGTTGGTAAACAGTGTCCCTACTGCAAAACAGTGTACAAACCATATCCATATAAACCAAGCTGCCATACAACCTCTTCAAATAATGTTTTGACTTTAATTAAAAACCACCAACCTTATTTCACTACCAGCCAACATTTATTAAAAATTACAGACAGACAGAAAAGCCCCATGGATATTGAAGTGGGAATATTTAATTGTTCCCTTTCTATTGAACGTATAAGAAGATTTTATGCTTTGGTTTGCTGCTTAATATTTTTTCTATGGTTTTAATTTTAGAAACGGCATAAATCAAATATACAGACACAAATCATATAACCACTAGTTGGCATATTTAATAAATGTTAAAGATAAAAAGATAATAAAACTAATTATGATAAAAATGTTTAATTATTCAAGTCATATACTCGAGACACCTTAGATGAGTACCCCGATTAGCATCCTTGACTTCCATGTGTGTACATGAGTACATGTGTTTTAATGTTTAAATTGACCATTAAATCCTGAAAATCACACCCTGAATACTTTTGTCCAATCATAGCTTATTATGTACAGTGCATCCGGAAAGTATTCACAAAGCTTCACTTTTTCCACATTTTGTTATGTTACAGTCTTATTCCAAAATGGATTAAATTCATTTTCTTCCTCAAAATTCTACACACAACACCACATAATGACAATGTGAAAAAAAGTTTTTTTTGAGATTTTTGCAAATTTATTAAAAATAAAAAAAACTAAGAAATCACATGTACATAAGTATTCACAGCTTTTGCTCAATACTTTGATGGACCTTTGGCAGCAATTACAGCCTCAAGTCTTTTTTGAATATGATGCCACAAGCTTGGCACACCTATCTTTGGGCAGTTTCGCCCATTCCTCTTTGCAGCACCTCTCAAGCTCCATCAGGTTGGATGGGAAGCGTTGGTGCACAGCCATTTTCAGATCTCTCCAAAGATGTTTAATCAGATTCAAGTCTGGGCTCTGGCTGGGCCACTCAATGGACATTCACAGAGTTGTCCTGAAGCCACTCCTTTGTTATCTTGGCTGTGTGCTTAGGGTCGTTGTCCTGCTGAAAGATGAACCGTCGCCCCAGTCTGAGGTCAAGAGCGCTCTGGAGCAGGTTTTCATCCAGGATGTCTCTGTACATTGCTGCATTCATCTTTCCCTCTATCCTGACTAGTCTCCCAGTTCCTGCTGCTGAAGCGGTGCCTGGTTTCCTCCAAACATGATGCCTGGCATTAACGCGCCAAAGAGTTCAATCTTTGTCTCATCAGACCAGAGAATTTTGTTTCTCATGGTCTGAGAGTCCTTCAGGTGCATTTTGGCAAACTCCAGGCGGGCTGCCATGTGCCTTTTACTCAGGAAGTGGCTTCCATCTGGCCACTCTACCATACAGGCCTGATTGGTGGATTGCTGCAGAGATGGTTGTCCTTCTGGAAGGTTCTCCTCTCTCTACAGAGGTACGCTGGAGCTCTGACAGAGTGACCATCGGGTTCTTGGTCACCTCCCTGACTAAGGCCCTTTTCCCCCGATTGCTCAGTTTAGACGGCCGGCCAGCTCTAGGAAGAGTCCTGGTGGTTCCTGAACTTCTTCCATTTATGGATGATGGAAGCCACTGTGCTCATTGGGACCTTCAAAGCAGCAGAAATTTTTCTGTACCCTTCCCCAGATTTGTGCCTCGAGACAATCCTGTCTCTGAGGTCTACCGACAATTCCTTTGACTTCATGCTTGGTTTGTGCTCTGACATGCACTGTCAACTGTGGGACCTTTATATAGACAGGTGTGTGCCTTTCCAAATCAAGTCCAATCAACTGAATTTATGACAGGTGGACTCCAATTAAGCTGAACAAACATCTCAAGGATGATCAGTGGAAAACAGGATGCACCTGAGCTCAATTTTGAGCTTCATGGCAAAGGCTGTGAATATTTATGTACATGTGATTTCTTAGTTTTTTATTTTGAATAAATCTGCGAAAAGCTCATTGTCATTATGTGGTGTTGTGTGTAGAATTTTGAGGAAGAACATGAATTTAATCGATTAGAATACATACTACATACAAAAGCAAACCTTAATAGGGTTTTCCAAAGGTAATATAAGGGATATGTCATTAGCCAATTACATTACTATCTGGAGTTACATGTTACTTTAGGAAAATATCTCTTCTGGACCAGAGCATACACCCTGTGAATTAGCTTATACTAGCTAAAGCAGCTTAAATCACCAAGCAACAGTCAGCATTTCAAGTCTATTTATTAGATTTTTTTTATAATTACTGTCTGACATCTGACATCCAAACAAAAAGAAACTACTGACATCTATTATTTAACAATGATAAGCAGACCAAAGCAGGTCTCATCTTTGGAAAGTACACTTCACTGACCAATCCATATTTCCTTTCACTAGGGAAATGAATAAGGAAATAGCAAATAGATTAATTGTCCCATCATAATCAAAACTCACTCCTGGCTTGAATGTTTTAATTATACAACAAGCAAGATGTTCTATTTCCTCCCTGTGCCCTTTTCTGGTCTCAGCCTGCATGTCCGCTGTCTGATTGGGTGCCATCTATTTCCCGATAGTCTATCATGGAGTCAACATGCATCCACTTAACCTGCGTCTGTGTCTGGGAGCTGCTGGGATTGAAATGTACTCTCCTGCAGGATACGGAGGCAGATGAGACTGAACCCTATGAAAACAGGTCAGTCGTTCCCCCCCGCCGCCTCAGAGCAGACTCAATATTTTATGATCATCACAGTCACATTTAACTCTCTCAACAATAATCCATCATCGTGGGCGAAGGACCAGCATGTGGACGACCAGTCGTAATCAGCACCGCTGAGCCAATACACTCAACAGACCGTTTCTGTCTTAATAGTTCTGTGAATTCGGTCTCTTTCAGTCCTGATCCTTGTCTTCATGTTTTGCAAACTCACTCTTTATAATCAATGACCTTGCAGCACTGAAGAGTTTTGTCTATTAAACATGTTACATTTAAATAATTGATTTCATTAATATAGAAACTATTCTTCATTTCCTCGCACAGATCATGCTACCTGCTACTGGAAGAGAGTATTCCCAAAAATACGATGTACCTGCAAAACGCTGAAAATCAACCTCAGGAATGCAATGTAAACAAAAGAAAGAGGTGTGAACATTCTTATTTTCAAATATGTGCAATCAAGCACCAAAAAGCATACAGGTTTTCATTTCAACCAAATATTACACCACTTGATTTCACTGCTGTACAGAATGCCATTATAGAAAGGACAAACTTAACACCTTGTGAGTCTTGATAGTAAAACCACTCCACTTGTAATAACGTCTATCCCAATAGTATTTTTTGAGCAATATGATACATATAATATTATAATATTATGAGAGAAAATACACTTTGCTGTAAGGAAACACTAGCTTTGTTTCTTAACCTGATACAGTTACTTTATAATCCTATAAATATACCATGAAATAACGGAACATGTCACATACTGCATGTCTTCCTCATGGTGGAAGTGTAAGTGAGGAGAGGAAACATCAAGAAGCAATGTTTTATTTATTCCCTATACTCTAACAAAACAACAAAGCAGTCTACTTCTTTACAAAATTGTGATTAAAGATGATTTTAACCTCTCTCTGAAGCAAGAAACCACTTTTTTTTTGCTTTGAAAAAAACAACATTAATTACATTATTAGCTTTGTAACAGTCTGAAGAAATGTCCTTGGCTTTGGCTTGATTATGATGTCTCCTGTCACGCCTAATCAAGAAACAAATAATATCTGTCATATCTGGTCTTATCCTTGAAGGGTTTGGTTTGAATTAAAAACCATTGGATGGATGGTAATGTTTACAGCATCTGCAAAAGAGGTGTGAACATCATCACGCAAGTAAATATGCAGGAGAGTGACCTAGCCAGCTGTGAGACCTTCATTTAATGGATCGAAGGACGTAGGTTCACACAACAGTTCTGCTGTGCCCTTAATAAAGACACTGAATCTCTTGCATCCGTCAGGATACCAGTCCTGTAGTTGACCTCTGACCTTCACTGGAAAATACAAGCAGTAATTTCCCCACTAAATCAAAAAGTATCCCCTTTTTGTTATTACTGCTCACCCAGCAGCCTCCCAGGAATAACATAATTGTAATTCTAACAATCAAAATGAGCTTCACAGTTTTCATGAGTCCTCTTAAGTGTCTGAATGCAAAGAGCATTTCACAAATCGAACCAAGCTGACCAGACCACTACACTTTAGACAGAAAAAAAAAGTTCTACACCAAGATAAATTGTTTTGTACAGACAATGTTCAACCCCCAGCTCCCACAAAAGCAAACTAATTAAAGGAATAAATTAGTGCAGATAAAGAGACTTTATTTAATTGGGAAATTCATTAAATGGTGATGTAACTAGACATTGGTGTGAATCAGGAATGACTGGGTTGATTGTCTGTAAAAAGGCAAACACTATGTGTGTGTGTGTGTGTGTGTGTGTGTGTGTGTGTGTGTGTGTGTGTGGAAGGTGAGTTGAGGGACGCAGAAACAGACCAATATAGGGGAGGGTCTCATGGGGCTTTGTCATGTCTTTGACCTCTCTGGCAGCTGCTCTGTGACTACACAGACCCCCCCTCCCCCCAATAGAAATACCAATAAGAGGAAAGTAAACATAGATAACAACACCACTGGAGATTGATTTACTGCATCACTTAACTAACTCTGAAATATAAACATGGCCATGGAGTAACTGGGCCATAAGTGTAAGAGAAGAACTAAGTACTGACACAGTATTGTATATAAGCCTTTCACACATAAAAAAAATAAATGTATCGAGTACACCGACACAAACAATCTGCCACTTCCAGATGGGGCTTGAAAGACATAACATCGAGAAGCCATTTTCAAAGATCTGTGCATTAGCTTCGTTCCTCTTTTCATGTCTCATCTCTCAACTCAGTGTTTGTTTTCAGCTCAGTGGCTCTTCTGGCTGATGGCCAGAAAAAAGGAGCCCAGAAATGCTGGAGAATCTCACTCTCAAGAGGCCAGCGGTCTCACAAAGTGAAAGGATGTGGAGCAAACTACAAGCAAATATCAGGAGAGGACATTTTCATCTTTCTCTTTTCTGTGTATTTTCAGAGTGCACTGTACTGTATTGCTGGTCTGAGGCATGAATAAAACTAACAGTGTATGCAGAGTGGTGGGTGCACTATTGAACAACTCTGGACCCGTCTTCCCGAGCACCTTGCAGTTTGTTACTCATTCATTTTTGCTCTTATTCCTAAGAAGCACTGGTCAAACGTAGATGTAAAGTGGCATTTAATTGATAATATCTGGAGCAAACTAGGACTTTCAGTTATCTATGTTAACAGTGGTCACAATGGTCAGATATTGGTGTAATTTTCATCACATGCTACTAATATTTTACAAGATTGTTCAGCAACCATACATGCAGTTATCAATGAAATAAGGAAAACAATTCTAACAATAGTAACCTCACAGTTAATGAACATCAGCGTCTCCCAAAACGGGAAGACTGTTACGTGAACAGCTAATGCTCATTTGTTTCAATGAGAATTGCACCATCCTGCCATTACTTTCTCTCCAGTTCATTATTCTCTCCACCAACACATAACACTCAGCTGGACACTGAAGTCCTGTGGAGTTTTCTAGGAGACTTAAATGCTATTCTAGGAAATTCAGAAAATCACTAACTTAAAAAGAAGAGGACAAGGAAGGCTGTTGAAGCATTTATGCAACAAAAAGGCTAATTAAAACACTTCCTCACAATTCCTGGGATTCAGTGGACATCAACAAGGAAGGATTTATATAGGGGAGGGGGATCTGAGGCTAAGTTTGAATTCAAAGACCAGGTGGTAGGATGTGATGGCAGTTGGAGGTCCTGCACCATAACCAGAAGACCATCCATCAATAGTTGTGTCCTGTTAGTGTTTGTGAACAAGGCAGTGAAACACTACTGTCTCGTTAATTGTGCTGGCCAACCTGAAAAATTGCAACAATTCATGTAAATTCTAAGGCTTTTCCTTCCACCTTTCTCTTTGACATGTGCCAATTGCAAGACTGCAGCTCATGCTGCGTCTGTACTGTTCAAAGCCATCCCTAATGTAGGAAATCATCACTTGAAGAAGACGATGAGGAGAGCAGCTTGAGGGAAAATATGCACACCTTTAAATTATTAAAGATTAAATCACAACTGTTCATCAGAGGTTGGTAATACCAAAAAGACCATCCAAGTACTGGCTTTCTCCTTTAAATGTCCCTGAATATCATTTG
Source organism: Scortum barcoo (assembly GCA_023238725.1). Classification (NCBI taxonomy): domain Eukaryota; kingdom Metazoa; phylum Chordata; class Actinopteri; order Centrarchiformes; family Terapontidae; genus Scortum; species Scortum barcoo. The sequence goes on from CM041537.1 coordinate 17,020,444, forward strand.
AGGAAACTACTGATCCTAAGACGGAAAAAAGCTGTTGTCTTGCCAGCAGTAAGAATCAGTGATAGCACAACTCCCCCTCGGGGGAGAGACGTGAGATATGGCTGAGAAGTGGTGGTGAATAATGAAAGGAAGACAGAACGTTCATTCAGCCCTGTATTCGCAGTGACAGTAACTAGCACGGACCCTACAGCAAGATGGAGAAAAGACCCTGGCTTCCAGATATAGGTGTAAGCCACTTCATCACAAAGGGTTAAGTTCAGACACCACACACTCATCCATACACACTCACATCTATTTATAGGTGGATGATTTCTCACCTTGTCCCCAGGCACACAAAAAGGAAAATTAATACAAAAGCCGGGCGACTCATGGTGACAATTGGTGACAATCCCCTGGGTTCTCTCTCTCCCCTGGTCTATTTACTCCCACTGCACTATTACAGCCACATAGTCCACCCTCCTCACACCCACCATAACCTCCTCTTCCCCTTCCTATCTGTGGAAGGAGACAAAAACTCTACTTCACACCTCTGTAGAGGTGTCCAATTCTGACTGTCCCTTATGGTCACACACTTCCCCGGAACAGAGTATTTTCATTCTGCCTGCAGTTGGGCTATTTTCTGCATCCGTCTCAGCAAGCACAGACCTCCTCCTTTTCGCTTCCCTGCCCTGGTGGAAGTGTGCAAAGATGGCTGTGGGTGGAGGTAGCGGAGATCTGAGGACTGAAAAAGGCATTGCTATAAAGGCTGCGGAGCTGGAGGAGCAGAAGGCAGGGCGATGGGTTTGTTGCAACCCCTGCATGCACCCGTGCAATCAATAAGCAGAAACACTGGATGAGCTACAAGTATAGTGACTCCGTCAGCAGCTGCTGGGGTCTCTAGAGCTCCTCCACAATTGATCTGGTGAGCCGGCGAGAGGTGAGAGTGAGAGGCAATAAGAGCACACGCACGCACGCACGCACGCACACACACACACACTTCCTTTTTCCTTTTCATCACCTGGGAGCTTTTGGATATGCAAGAAGATAATGAAAACAGGCCAACAGTGAAACTATGAAATATGCTGTGGACACTCTATTCCATAAGCTATATGAGGATCACAAATCAATAAAGAGCAAGTAGTCAACACCAGTGTGAATGCTTCTTTTATATATACACACACAAAAGCAGGTTAAAAACATATTAAGATGGCCAGCAATTCGATTTGTGCCGTACCCAGTCCACATTTTTAGCCTCACTGAATGCATGTTGGTCCATCACATTGGTCCAGTTAGAAATATCTCAATGACTATTGGATGAATTGCCAAGGAATCTGTACAAATATTCACATTTCCTTTTGCCTTTGATCCCTTAACCTTTAATCTAATGCCACAATGAAGGTTACTTTTTTCTTTTTTAGTGAAATGCCTGGATGTTTGGCCCCTACATGCTGGCAGAACAGCTTCAGTGTTCCTTGGGAGTGAATCTCCAAGTCTCTGAACAGTACGGAAAGGATGAATACCGTTATTCAAAAAGATATTCCCACATTTGGTGTTTTGATGATGTTGATGGAGAGTGCTGTCTATCATGTTGGTCTAAAATCTTCCATAGGTGCCTGACTGGGTGGACATCTGGTGACTGTGAAGGCCACAGCAAATGATTCACATCATTTTAATCCTCATTAAACCATTCAGTGACCCCTCATGCCCTGTGGATGGAGGCAATGTCTTCCTGGAAGGCACACCTTTCCTATTAGTATTGAAATGTTTCATCATAAGATAAAGGTGATCACTCAGAACAACTTTGTATTGATTTGCAGTCCATCTAAGGGGACAAGTGGACTCAAACTCTTCCAGCAAAATTCCCCCTAATGCCTCCAGCAGGTCCAGTGTTTCACAAATGTAAAATGCCTCAACATGTACTTTATGTATTGGCACAAATGTTTTGAACATTCATGGCCCCCAGAAAATGCTTTCCAATGTCTTTGGTCATCCAATAACTTTTCCTGGAATGTGCAAAACCACAGATGTCACTGAGTAAAATTTCTCAACTATTAGATGGATTTTAAAAACTTGGGCAATTACTTTATTTTCATGTAGCGCCTTTATCAGGTTAAAATTTTAATCTGTTCAGTACTCAGTTCTGGCCTGCAAATCTAATGACATTCATCCATCAGCCTTGGCTCTAATAACCCATATTAGCACTAATTAAACACACTATTACACTAAAACACTCTATTAAATGGTGAACATGTGCGCAAATTAGCATGCCGACATTAGCACGTAGCTCAAACCACCCCTGCACTTGCTGTGAGTACAGCCTCACACAGCCAGCCAGAGTTAATGTGAGCTGCATATTTTCAGTGTATGTATGTTGCAACCTGAAGAGTTTTTTCTTCTTATTTGTTTGGATCTTTTACTTACTTTTCATATGTGTCAGTATTTAACAAACAATCTACAGTGACTTTTTTAGCCTTTTTATTTGTTTCAGTTTCAGTTTCAGTCATACTTTAGATTAATTTATTTTGGGTACAGCAAAGCACCACTAAGAGTAATGAGCTTTCCATTCACTTCACCACATTACCATCAGAGAGATACTTTCCTTGTCTTTTAATTCCCTTTTTATAAAATCAGTCTGAATAATGATTAAGCATTTATATGTAAAAAAAAAAAAAAAAAAAAAAAAAACAGGCTGTGTTAACTGAGTTTTTGTTAATCCCTTTTTGAGTTTACAGAAACTGATGTTCAGGAAATCCAAAAAAGAACAATAAGCCGTTTGCTTGATTTCATGTAAACACGCCAAGTGAGATGAGTTCCTCTAGAGCTCTATGTGCAGCCTTAACAAATCTTAACATGCCTTTAAGGCCTCAAGTAAACACACAAAAAAAGGCAAACTACCTTTACAGTAGTGAGATATCCTTCTGAAAACAGAGTGCACAAAGCCATTAAGAAAACCAGTGGAGAGGTTTGCAGTCAATTAGTTCTGGCCATTAAAGCTTCGAAATTCAGTGAACCATTATGTGGAAAGGAGGATATCGAAATACATGAATATGAAAAGTGATTAATTTTAAACAGGCAGACAGAGAGACTGACATCTTAATCTGGGAGTCTAATGTTAGAGATACTCACATCTCTATTCTAATGAGATACAATTAGGATGGGGATGAGGGCAGTTGCTATGTGATGGTGAGAGACTGGACTATCTATTCTTTTCCGCTGCAGGCGTCTCGTGTACAGAGCACCTTAAATATATGCTACATAACAAGTTTCTACACACCGCTGCAGCTCCTTTGCACAAGCATACCTGGAGGCATTTAGTGGGACCGAGAAATTATTAGTGAATCATTTCTGACCTGTCAAGTGAAGAGGGCTTAATTCAACGGAAGTGGCATTTTGTTAAGAGCTTCAGCGGTATAATGAAGCTCACAAAACACAAAACCTAGGGCAGATCATGAGAATTCTGTCTATGTCCCTGTGGCATCCTTACAGAGACATGTGCAGCCAATCAAATTTTATACATGGATCTTGTCCAGACGTAATTAAAAGTTAAGAAAGGCAGCAGCATGAGAAAAAAAAGCACAGCTTCCAACGACAGAAAAATGTGTGATTAATGTAGCGGTAATGAGTTCTGTCTAGTGGTTTGCAAGGTTTGGCCAAAGAATGAAACAGACAGAGAGGGTACATTATAGCAAAGAACAGGGAGTTTAAGAAAAGACCTGCGCAGAATAGAAAATAAGCAACGGGTGGTGAAAATCATTCCTTCCACACATCAAAATTCATAATCAACAAAGAAACAGAATTCTGTTGACCAGGCTTCACTTCATCTATTGTCCTTCACAAAGTCCCAGCCAGCCTGGCCTCGTAGCCTTAGAAATGAGCCATCAGGCATTCTACCACCTCTCTATGAATAAACCATGGGTACCCATCCTTGGCATTCACACAGGAAGAGGGCATACACCAGCTCAAAGCGCACATGTGGCCATGGTGCACACACCAAATTAAACGCAACTGACAGGAATACAACAAAAAAGGACTTACCAACCTCTCACACTCTTATTTTCTTTTCAATTTTTCTATTAATTTGCATGAAGTTGGCTAAAAAATGCCACGCTTAATGCATATTCGAAACAATATCTGCTTGTTTCAATATTTAATTGATGCCATGTTCCTTTCAGCAGCCCCATTACATCAAATAGAAAATTCTAGATGTCTTGTGCATCATTTCCTGCCCACACACATTCCTCCGTGATACAAGCGGACATATTTGGTATCTTTGGTAACCTTGGCTCCTTAGGCATAATTTAAAATAAAATTCTCCTGGTTTGAACAAGACAGGCTGTTTCTTTAAAAGCCCTACCACACACGAACTAAAGTAACTGTCACAAGTCTCAGCCTGTCACCGTTTTTACAGTTCCTCCCTTCCTCTCCCTTGCTGGGCATGTATGTCATTGAAAAGTCCCAGAGCAGAACACTAAGAACTCAAGCCCTCATCATGTCTGGGAGCTCAACACGGCTCCTCCTTATCCAGAATGGCTATAGAGCTGAATTAAGGACTGGGATGGACAACTAAATCTCAAGTGTTTCACGAGCCCAGTCAGGTTGTGTGGATCATCAAATGGTTCCACACAACCATGAAATTCTGGGATCTAAGCTAAAACAGAAGAGCCTCTCAACAGCTCTGATTCACAAAAACCATGTCCTATCATTTAGCCAGGAGGTGAGACTAAATATTCTAGTACGGGAATTACTAGACAGATACATTAGGAGTATTCACATCTTCCTTAAACAGGTGTGAGAAATATGTTGACCTGAGGCTTTGACAATAATATTACTTCTTCCCCTATCTGAGTATTTAATTTCTGTTTTAATGTTATCACAAGACAGTTAGTAAGTGACAGATATGTTGTTAGCATCTGTAACCTCTTTAATGATGTATATATCAGGTCCAACAGGATAAAGAGTGTGCAGTCACTCTAGAAGCTCTGTGAAATTGTATTTACTCAAGTACTCCAGGCACAGAGGTACTTTTACCTATATGCTAACATCAGCATGCTGACAGGCTCACGGTTACAACTAGGCATTTTTGTTTAATGTGTCGGTTTCATTGCAAATTATCATTTGTTTCATGGAGGCAAAGGGAAATGCATGTCATTTAGGGAGAATTTGGACGTAAAGCAAATTATTATTAACGTTCGTATTTTTAACCTGATGATGGCACTAGATCTAAGATAAAGCAAACACCAAAGATACGACATGAATGATTGCTCCACATTTCATGGCAACCCATTCCATAGTTGCTAAGACATTTCACTAAAACCCAAAATGTCAGCCTCATGGTGGAGCTAGAGGAAAAGTCAGGAAATAACCAAAGTCATTGGGATTCATCCCCTGTAAGCAGAGAGATGAAAAGACAGACAGACCGACCTTGACATTGCCATCCTTAAAGCCAAGCCAAACAAAGTTATTTATCAATCATAAGTAAACCCATGAAGAAGCAGATATGATTTCGATGAAAAGGCTTCAGTAAATACTGAAGACTCTATCCTAAAATCTACATCTTTTGTTCTGAAGAGATGTGAGGCTGAAAAAAATCATTACAAAAAAAAAAAAAAGACTACAATCTAAAGCCCTAGAGATGTTCAGTATCAGCTCTTTTGGAGTAAACTCTGCCCCATCCTGCACATGTAGCCGTTCATGTGGGGCACCATGGGCTGCCAAGCTCCAAAAACATTCTGATAATTTTCCACTATACACGTCTTAACTCTGAATATGAGCCAACGTGACACCATCACAATACATAGTCCTCAAAGCAATACTATTGCCAATATCTAATTATAGCACAACAGTGCAGCTAATAGGAGTTTAATTCTGTTTGAGTCATTCAATTAACCCCCATAAACAGCACATGCTGCCAACAGAGCGGTGATCAAGAAAGCAAACAAACTTCACTTCCATGGCCACAGTCAGTGTGAGTGGAACAGAGAGAAGAAAACAGGAAACTGGAACCGATCGTCCACGCTAATGGCATGTTTTTAAGAGGTACCAAAGATAACAATTTGTTTCAGCTCCACGCCTCCATCCCCAAAGACCAAGAAGAAAACACAAGGAGGGGGATGATCCGGTGTCAGCTACAAGACAGAGGCTGTTGGGTCTGGGTTAAAGTCGCTATAGTCCTGCTGCTGTCCATGGGGCAAGAGCCATGTTTAAACCAAAGGCCACCCTCCATTAGAGCTCTGTCAGCATGGCACAACGGCAGCCTAATGGTTACAATTAACAATCCCTTCTGCTGACAGAGCTCCTATCTGACTGTGCTCCTCTCAGCCTGATCCTGCCCTAATGACTGTGTTTTATGGGCGCAGTGAAAAAGAAACCCGGACCAAAGGATGGATCGGGAATGTGAAGAATACAAGAAGAACAGATTAATAGGGGGGAGGGGGCAGAGAGGGGGGGAATGAGACAAAAGCTGAAGATAAAGCTAACAGTTCAAAAAGCTTTGAAAAAAAAAAAAAAGAATGTGACCCTTGGGTTGAGACAAGTGATAGTATGTGGTAATATGATACGCTGTAGATATTTGGATTGAAGGAAAGCAGTATTTTATTAAGTAAAATATGAGGTAAAAACACATTGCCAACCAGTTCAGTCTTTGGCTTTATTGCAATGGTAAACTCAAACAAAGGCTTAAACGAACTCTGCACAAAGACTTCACACTTTTACAGTAAAAGCAACAAAGTTCAACAAAAGCCACATTTGATCCATCACCTATTTTTCAAACTTCTGCTGTGGTGAAATAATACTCAGATATAAATACCAGAAAAAAACACTTTTTCCTCCGACTGGTGAAATCATGTTTGCTGTTGTTTGAGTAATTGAACCCCAGAGAACAGGGACTCCCACAAAGAGCTGAGCAATAAAAAAGCGCTGTAAACACCGGCTTTACAATATGTTGTTTGTTTCACTCCTTTTGGACGCCTATTTCGCTTCAATCCTCTCAATCAAAACACAATCTGCGGAAGAGGCACAGTTGCTTCTTCGGTCAAGTTTGGAGGCAAAGTTAGTCTTGAAAACAAAACACAGTTCTGCTGTCATCAGTAGGTAGGTTGGATTTTAGTTGTTTCATTGCTTGCCTTTGGTGTGACTGCTTTAGTTATTTAGCTATTCAGAATGCCGTTTGCATGGATATTGGCAATCAGAGGCAGACGGGCCATCTGGAGGAGTGGGAGTTTTCCTGGTGGGCCAGTCGGGCCAGTGGGCTGGTGATGAGTCTAGCAACACCAATATAAAATCAGGGGGAAAAAAATATCTCATGTTGTTTGATCCTTCATTAGGCTGACCGGCTGCTTCCATACAGATGTGAGTCTGGCAGCATTTAAATTCACATCTCTTGAGTCCACCCTTCGTCTCCTGCCAGCATCACTTTGGTGCATTCTGCCTCTCAAAACATCCAGTTGGCGATGACAAACTTCTTTTACAAGGAATTACAAGGTGATACAGTATGAATAAGGGGTGAATAGGATTTATATGCAATTATACCCTCAGCTTTGTTCATGTATAGCGTAGATTACTAAATAAATAAAAAAGTAAAGGCAAGTTCTCATGTGTAAAATCCAGGGGAAGTTCATACATAGAAATCCAAAGGCAGCAACTGACTGAAAGTTTGATTTAAAAGTTTACAGTTTTACATGTTTTTCTTGGATTCTGAGCATGATTGCTCAGTATTAAGGATGACTTATAAAGTGAATCTTAATAAGCTTTTCAGCTTTGGCTGAGCTGTTCTTCGTTTAGCTTCCTCACAATTTGGTACAGATTTTTGGCTCAATGACTTGTTCATATTCAGAACTATTGAACCACAACTTGAAAATGATGAAAATAGATTTCGTAATTCATCATCTGAAATTAAAACTTCAAACTGCATTGCTGAACTCAATAAACGTATTGACAACTCTCAAATCCTTGTTATGAAGTCAATTATTTAGGTATGAGCTACGAGAATCCTGACTGACTTGCCCACAGTGAAAAACCTTCAGGTTCACTTTTGAGCGGAAACAGCAAATGATAACACAATCTCTTCTCCAGGTCTGTTTTTCAGTCATTTTACATGACCTTCATAAGCAGATGGCATTTGCTTAGTTGTCATGAAATGGATATAATATTAAAATGTCCATTTTTTAAAATCCATGTGGCCTTAACAGTTGGGTAAATCTCAGAGTTAAAGCTCCAGAGCATCGACCATCTGAAGATATTTTACACTGCAGATACTGAGGTCAGTATAAGTCAGAAACACTAGTTAATAATTTCACTTCACCTTTGTCACTTCACCTGAGTCATTCTGTAACTTTTTAATACTGACATTTCGATTTACAAAGGCAACACCCACCGATCAAAGAAACTGGTGAACCAGGAATATTACATATTCATAATATGCTATAGGTCATTTCAAATATAATACCATTACAAAGAACCTCCCACCCTATCGTCATTCCTCTATTCATACTTTTCAAGCCCTTCTCTAAAAAGCATATCACCTTGCTCCAGAGGACACTTACGTCGGACCCGTCTGCCTTCCTAAAGCCCATTCAATTTGGCCACACCTCGCTGAATCTAAATTACTATTTAAATAGCTAAGAAAATCCTCATCAGAAAAGCCCTGTGTTAGAGCAGAACCCCTCCATTAGCACGTCTATTTCACCGCTTTCCATCACTATTTCAGTCCATCAGTCGAAAAGCGTCTCTCCAACTACTGTCACTCCACCTCTGATAGGTACTCATTATGGGCTGTCTCTGGAAGTAAAACTTTAACTTTCAACACTGTCCCCCTGTCTGTCACTCTTAAAATCCACTGAGCTTTCTACTTTTAAATACCTTCTGGCTCTTATGTCTCTAAAGCTACACATCAAAGATACTTCTTTGTACTCTGCTACTTAGTGGATTTTCTTCTTACAGTCTTAGAGTTCTTCTTCAGTTAAAAAAGGGTACAGTTTTTCATAGCAGTTTTCACACTGTACTATGAAGTGATGATGCTGCATTATTAATAATATAATAAGTCAGCATTTCCTGGTGTAGAGGCAGTTTACTAACCTATAACCACCCAGGAAAACGAAACCCAGACACAGTGACACTGATGAGATGGACGCTTGTCCATTGAGTGCTGAGCTGCTGCATTTGATATGGCTGACATTTTCATTTTGGACCTTTACTTTCAGGTCTCTCCATGTTCACATGCACAACTTGTCAACAAATTACTAATTGGACCATAGGATCCTTCAGGAGACGAGACAGGTCTGTGTCAGCAGCAAAGTTGCTTTCAGTCATCACCAATCACCAATCGGCCCTGAGAGAGCCGCCTGCTCAGGTCCACACTAAAGCTGCTGTCAAACCCCATGAATTACACATGCATTATTTAGACTTCAAGATTTTGAACAGTGAATCAATACATTTTCTCCACCTGACGTATTGAGCTGTCAAGTGCGCGAAGGCTTTGGCAGTCCATAGGATGCAAGGCCTTTCAGATAAAATATACTGAAACATTAGTCAATTTTACGGTAGCACATCAGAAAGAGATGAGATTTCAGACAAACCTGTGGATGCGAAGGAGAACCTGCAGCTTGTCAGGTTTTCAGTTTTTTTCCCCCTACTGGGGCTGACAGAAACATAGATGATGGAAATGTCAACACTGACTGCTTCTTTCAGTGAGACGCATGGCACTAGCCTGACAGTCCTCCTTAAAAAGACGCTGTTGCACAGAAATGCGAAGGAAATTGAAGCGCTCAGCAGCTCTGCCTAACAGCTCACGACACAATATGGTATGAATGACAGCAGCTCGGAAGCACACGCTCAAGAAGAAGCAAAAGTAGGATATGGGCGAGACAAGACAAAGCGTCCGTTGATGTTTGACTGCAGGTGTCAAAAGTTCTAGTTTATGTTACTAGCAGAAAGAAATCTCCATACTTTTAATGAGGAAGTCGTCATTACAGAACTACAGTATATTATTTCCAGTGTCAAGACAGGTCAAAACACAGGAGGAGGTAAAGGGAGGAAACGTTAGGAAGAAAGAGAATAATTGTTTTGTTCACAAAAGAACCATACTTCAGAAACTTATCAGAGGTAAAGATCCATCAGTGGCAGTCTATCCTCTAACACAGATCTTAAGCCGCTGGATTTCTCACACTACCCTCACCCGAGTTGTCTCGCTGGGCTGAGACAGGTAGGTACTCCATCCTGTTAACCGTCTGCCAACTTCCAGTCATGGGGTTTTAGTCAGTTGTGTTTTACCTCTGCTCTGGGCAGCTGACATAACGGAGCTTGTTGCCAGGGCAACCGCCTCTGCTAAAGATCCCCCCTCTCTGTTTTCCATGGAGACCGGATACTTTGATAATCTGAGGGATTGCAGAAGACGTGGGGAGAGTGTGGAGTGGCTGCCAAATGTCTTTTGAAGCACAGGAGTTCTCTCAAAAGAGCAAAATGAGAAAAGAAGAAGAAATGCCACCAGTGATAATGTGCATTCTTGAGACATCTACATTTCTGTAATCCGCTCATTTGTTTGAGGTGTTTTATCAGTGAATCTGAACGGAAACGTGAAGCACACGATTATGTTATTTTGGCATTTAATTATGTGTAAAGCTCCTGCAATGTTTTATAGCTAAGCATTTATTCATTTACCAACATTCAATTCACTTAGGTGAAATACAATGTGGAGAGCTGGAGAGCACATGGAAAGATCAAAAGGAGAGCTGAGAACAACATTCAGACAAACATGAAAATGATCATGATGTGCTGCAAAGACGACAGTTTGATTTTCTTTTTGTTACTGACTTTGAACCTTTACTTCATTTAGCAGTCACGTTTGCTTTTTATTGCCTGCTCTCACAAGCATTGTGTATGTGGATTACAATATTATCTCACTCTTCCTTCAAATCTCAAACATAACTTAAATTTTTAACACAAAACAAGAAAGACAAAGCAAAACCCACGTAAAACAGATCTTCTTATGACACTTGATGTGTCCACCCTCCAAAACAATATACTACATAAATTTTCTCCATTAGCAATGAAAATGTGTACAAGAGGAATGACTGTTCACCATCCACATACTTGCAACTAATCTTGACAAATCTTGTTTTGCTAATACTTTTCCCTGCAGATACAAGGCACAGTTTTGTGTTCTGTTTGTATGAGGACATGTTTTTGTGCCAAGTGTGAGTTTGACTCAGTACACTTTTGTGGCCATTATTCTGCCAACTGGCTCAAAAGAACCGCTTGCTGATAGTGTTCGAATCCTCACACAAAGTCTAATTGTTTCTATCGCAAAGAGCGGATCCCTGCATTCGGGGTTGTTCTCTTTAAAAAAGGGAATAAATTTAGTTCCAGATTATCTATTAAAAACAAACATTACAAGAATGTGATTCTTTTGGCTAATGGTTTTCATCCTCAGCCTCTCAGGAAAAAAAAAAACGTTTGCCCCTGAGTCAACTTCTTCGTGTTAATAGGATTTGTGACAGAGATGAAAATTATGTTAAATATGCCAGTGAGATGATGAAACATTTTAAAGATGATTCACAAGCCAGTCTTCCTGTTGCTAAAAATGAAATAAAATAAGATCAAAAACACAGAAAAGCCCATACAGAAAATAAATTCCACTAAATTCCACTGCTTACCAGCAGACTCATTTTTATGGAATTAAATCAAATTCTCAAACTCTTAGAGGGTAAGTTTCACTTAATCAAGGAAAAAAAATGTTGATAATGCACCACATTGCTATTGATAGTACAGAGATACCAAAGAATTCTGGAGAGACACGTGATGTAAAAATAGATGCTAAACCACCACATTACATTATTTGAATGTGTGAAACTTTAGCATTTAGCTATAAACAAAAGTGCTTGTTAGACCTCTAAAACATTATATTCCATCTAATAAAGTAAACCGAAAACATATAGTCCAGTTGCCCACGGGTAAAGAAACACAGAAAATGAGCATATATGCAAATGAGTCAGGGAAAGAAGAAAATGTAAATGTGTTCCCTTCTCTCCACACAAACCAGAGAGACAATTTATCTTCATTTTCAGCTGAATATGAAAAAGTTCCCCAGACATGAAAATATAGAGAACAATAAGCTGCCAACGAGTCTCGGGGGACATCAGATCCATATGAAAGTATTCCTCATACAGTGGCTGAGGCTGCGCCGATGACAGGGGGGAAGAGATATATGAAGGCGCAGTAGATTGTTCTGTTGTCTACATTGGCAGACTGATGCCATAATGTCGAGTTATTAATGTACAGCAAACAGGGAGCATCCCGGATTGCAGATCACTGGCTGATTAAAACTGTCAGATGAAGTGATGAGAGACACAGCATGCATGTACCGACCTGCACACAAATACACACACACAGACACTGAAATTACAATGTGAGGAACATATCTGAAACAGATTTGACTTCCCACTCAAAGTGTAAAGGTTCCAAGAAAGCTCTATTTATAGAACATTCTCTCCAATTAGCAGACATGTGCGAAAGCAAAGCAACACACCCACACACGCACATACAAAGAGAGCGGCTAAATGAATAGGTATTAAGGTCTATTTCACTCCATCTAGTACACAGACGAAGACATATTAAAGAAGAGTCTGTCAATTATGTTTGCAGATTCACCAGCCAAAAGCACAAGAGAGATGGAGGAACTAGAGACTAGAGACTCACCAAACCTGAGGAGCAGCACAGCACATTTTAACACATTTTATCAGTTACACATTCACCTATGGGGAAATGTAACATCCCCACTCAGAAAAAAAAACAACAAATATGTTTGTTTATCTTGGCACTTTGCTATTACACTCTAGAAAGGGCATCAGTAACAACATTATCATCCCCTTTTTCATGCTTGATGTCAAGATTGTGCCTTTGAGTGATTGGCCACTGCAATCATTGCACTTCAAACTGGCCGTGAAGTGACCCCTCTCTAACGCAACTGAATTTTTTTGTGTAAAAATGCATTGTGAAGTTCAGCTGAAACAAATAAGGCTTTATTAGCCTCGTTATAGCCCTGTGACTGACTGGCGTCTACTCCAGGGTGTACCCCACCTCTCGCCCAATGATAGCTGAGATAGGCTCCAGCACCCCCTGTGACACTGTGTGTCAGGATAGCAAGCAGGTATAGAAAATGGATGGATGGATGGATGGATAGTCTCGTATCCTGCGGATACTGGATCTAGGTATCTTCACAATGTAATCTCTTTAGTACAAAATTACTACTTCAACAAGGAAAAACGAGGTCAATGCAAATTTGAAGGTCACTTAACTCTGTCTCCTCTTGCTAGCTTAAGCAAAAGATGCACATAGGAGCAACGGCCGGCTAGTCTTTCCTCAAATTTGTGATGTAAGAATGAAAGACACACCTCTGTGGCCTTGCTTTCCTCAACTTGTAACATGCCATGTTTGACAGCTCGTCTGCCAACCCTTACCGAACTAATATGCATATTGAGAATTCTAGTGTGGGCAGGAATTAGTCAGATGAACATAAAAGGGCTGTGGATCGGATGTCAGCATCGTGATAAGATTATCCCTGGTGTGAATGGCACTGTAATGAATTTTATCACAGAACAAAGACTGTAAACGCTCTCTCTCTTCAGGGCCATAAACACTTTCAACGTACATTATGAACATAATACCCCAGCAACAGCCTGTTCAGCCTGGCAAGCGATACGGAAGTATCCTTTGCTGTAACAACAGACTGTAGAGCAGCTTCTTTCCTCAGGCTGTAAGACTCCTCAACTCATCCTCCATATTCAAACATGAAAAAATAGTTTTTCTTGTGTACCATAAAGGAACAACAACTTGCTTTGAATTATGAAACTCAATGCTCTAGAATGATGAATAAATTAACTTTGAACTGCGACATGGGAGTGTGAGTATTGTATAGTATGAGACAGACTTGAAAAATGTGAACCAATCCTTTAGTCATAGCTCTTATTTACAAAGTTGAGCTGAGCCACATACTCTGGGGCTCATCTGTATGTTATCCACTTCATTTCAGATCTGCCGTCACTGTCATCGTCCCTGATTTGCAGCACAGCTCACTGGTGTCCTGCTGCAAATGCTGTCTGCTCCTTGAGGCTTGAACTCAGTAGGTGAGCTGCATGCCATAAGACGCACGTATAAGAAGCCATAAATATACAGAGAGGAGGAGAATGTCTAACGGTCTAGGGTCTGCACGGCAAAATGTGCTCCTCACTCCCCTGCTCATGTGGTATCCTTCATTGCACTCGGGTGCATCCCATCACCTCTTGCCATCGTGCTCAGCAAACCGCTCAGTGCCGTGAAGACTGTTATGGTATTTCACACACTGCCCTGCTCTGCCTCATTCCTCTGAGCGACAGCTTCATGAATGGCATTAATAAATTTAGTCGCCCTGTTAGCTGTCTTCACTTCAGTTCACAGGGGAACAAGCACTCAGTCGGCATTTGTGAGGGACCTCGGGGTCAGGAGGGTAGGTTTGTCTGAAGCATTTTATCAACTGTAAAGTGCCCACAGTGTGGCACACTACATCAATTTCTCATTATGCCGTTGCAGTAATAGTTGACAGAGGCATGTCAGTAGGACACTGATCTGTATTTGTTTAGTTGTTGGCATGGTAGAACCTGGCTTCTGTTAGGAATGCACAGCGCAAAGCATTATCAGACAAAAACACAATTCTTCTTTGTTCTACGGAAGATGCAGCTTGACTGTGATCCACTCAAGGTACTACGATGCTCATGAAAGTTCATTTTATCCCGCAGCATCTATTCGATCAACCTCACGTTCCTAAAGGCTACTGCTGGCAGACGTCTTCAAACTGCCTCCATTTGTATTCATCACCATCCCACATATAATAAATGTAGCCTACGTGCGTTTGTGTGTGTGCGGGCAAGCTCATCTTATTTTATAGGTGTTGGACCAAATGTGAAAACATCAATTTTAATCGTTTGGCTCTCAGGGGGCTCACAAGGCTGTTCGGCTCAGCCTCACACTTTGACATGCTTTCTGTGTAACATTAACCTTTCCTCCTGTTCCTAATGTCTCCAGCCCCTGCGGACAAACAAGAAAATTAGAGCTGGCATGGGAGGGGAAGACAGGCCAATAAGGACACATACAGCGGTTGTAGTGTTAGAGAGAAGATCTATGGGGAAAGTAAAGGGATGAGGGGGCATAGAGGGATGTGCCTTAGACTGCTGATCCATAACCTGTGGCATCCTGAATGTTAAAATACCACCTCTCCCCCTCAGATGTAAAGTCCTCCCCTCTCCCACTCTCTTCCCACAGCTAAATGATTTAACATCCGTGCCAGTGCCGAGTGCTACTTAAAGGAACATACAAATGTTTATCCTGTTTGGCACACATCTTTATATATTAATTGGGTGTTTTCTGTGGGCTAATTCCTACTGCTAAGCTTTTATTGGTGTATTCTGAGCACTGACTGCAGCAATATTGGCTATTAAACCAAATAAATCTCAGCTTTATTAAAAATATTCAATAAACTCAGAAGGTCTAACATGAAAGAAACACCTCATATTGCATAGATTTTGTGCGACCCAAGAACATGAGCTGACATTTATTATGAGGGATACAGGCAATGGACAAAATCACAGAAATATATTGTAAAAGTACAATATCTTAAAAAAAACACTTTATCCACATTTTATATTTCAGTCAGTGTTCAAAAATAATCTCATCTCATAATGCTGCGATCTTCCGTAATACATTTTATGTACAAAACAAAATTTTTATATAGCCTAACGAGGTCATATTAAGCTGAATATCAGTCACAAAATGTTGCTTTAATAAATGTCTAGAAAAATCATCTTCATCACAAGTACAATTTCAAGACAGGATAGCAAAACTTATAAATTTATTACACTGAGGTGCAAAGGAACCAGATTGTCCTGACCCCACCATCAAAAATACTATAAAATAATGCAATGTGGAAAGGAATATCATCTCAAACATTACAAATACACGTACAAAACACAAGAGAACTGTTTTAGTAAAAAGGGTAACCGCCTACAGCCCGAGGTTGTAGCTCAAGGTGCCCTGGCACAGGTAAAATGGATATAAACTTTCCTCTAATGATAAAACTAACTTAATGAAAAAAAAACCCTGGATTGCATATGAGCTACTGGTCCTGTGGGAATTAGATGTATAACAGGTTATAGAATGAAGCTGAGGTTGGGATCAGGTAGAGGGGTAGGGGGTGGGAGGTGATTCAGGTTAAGAACTGCAGAGGGAAATGGTCATGGCTCAAGTTACTGATGAGGGTCAGGTTAGAAAGGGACACTACATGGAGCCCCCCTGTAGGAAACCCCTCAGGTCCCAGTGAACCAGGTCACCAGATGGATGCAAACTCCCCACTGAAACAAATAAATGAGTAAAGATTGAAATAAAGACAGAAATAATCATAAAATTGCATGGAAAAATTGAGAAAAAAGAGATATATTAAGAAATGTCAGAAGACAGGATGCTCTCCAGTCAGTAGGTAGTCAGTAGGTATCTTAAATAACCAATGAGGAATGAAGAACACTTCATGACAATGCTACAAATTATGGTCTCAGAAAAAACACAGAGCTGAATAAACACTTGGTAAAAAAAACCCTGAAACTGTATTGTGTAACAGGGTGTTAATGCTGTTTTATTCAATGAAGTGCCACTCAGTGTCAGCTTATGTTGCTCTGGTTGTAGAAAATAAACATTTCAGCAGCAGGGTTCTACCTGTGAAGTAAAAACAATACGAAAGTAAACCTGAAGAAAAAAAAAACATTTGGGGCCAATTCAACTCTGGTTAAATACTTCCAGCAAGTGCATTCAAATCTGTATCACTTTACTGGAAACTATTATTGAAGGTTGAGAAACTCAAGTGCATGGATGCTACATACATCATGCACCACTTCCACTGATGAGCTGAGGGTCTGTTTTAACACGGCTGCTTCTGGTGAAAAAAAAAAAAAGAAAGAAAAATACCATTTGCACAGCCACCTGTAGCTCTGTGTTATCTCGGCTGTGGACTCAGAGGGAGGTCTGACTTCTCAGGCAGTAGCTGGACATTTTCCAGTCTAGGCTGACTAACGCCATGCTGCTGCTTTGCTCCACATTATTCTATTGCCTGGGATGAGGAAGACGTATGGATGGAAGTGCGCGCCTCTGACAGACACAGTGGGTGTAAATATAATGCTCTGGTTTCATAGTCTATTTGAATACAAAAAGCGTGTGAAAGATAACAAAAGTACCATGCTGTTTTATAGGGCCTCTCGACCCCTGATGGCCGAGGCTCCTTCCCCAGCTGGATGACACCACTGACCGTAACATGCCACAGGCTTTGATAGCCGAGCTGCAGCGGCGAAAGGTTGAAGGATGAACCACAGTTTTCATTGTCCTCTCAGCAACAAAGGCCCTCTTGTGATACATTGTGTTACAGTGCAATGGTACTCAGCATCAAATGTGATGCATTCAGGCCATTAGACAGCATAAATCTTACTCAAGCCTGTTGGTAATAACCTAAAAGCATACTCTTACAAACTTCTTGACTGTCTGTTTCTACATGTATTACATCGCATCTTCTTAAATCAAACTGGCAGAGCTAAACAGAGCCAGGGACATTCCCATTCTTATACTGCATACATCTTCTACTGTATGCCATTTAACGCCTGTCTGAATGGTGTTAAAGATCCACGAAGAGTGAAGAAATGCATAAACCATGATGGCAGCCGCTGCTCCGTCTGAATAGGAGATCTATAGGCAGTGCAGGTATGATAGCTGTCAGTGTGATGCCACCATGGGACTGGGCCTCAGGCATGCTAATGTGGCATTTGGGTTCAGAAGTGAATGTGACAGGAGATAATGGGAGTGGACAGGGGACAGGCAGAACCCTTATTATCACTGTGATAACCAGCTCTTCCTTTCTCTCGCCCATTTCATACGAGGTCAATATGAATCCAACCACAGAACCACAGTTTAATCAATACACGCATGGCCGTCATACTCTACGATGTTATTAGCTTTGGATGCAGAACCAATCGAGTTTCACTGTTTTGCACTCATTTATACTCATTTATACCTGAGATACTATATATTCTTATATGTATGTTCTCAAGCACACTCTCCCTCTGTACTATGTACACAGGTATACTTACGGTTACAGTTATAATTAATATAATTTAATTTAATTTTTTTTTTTTTTTTTTATTCTATGTCTTTCATTTCTTACTGTCATTTTCCACTGTGTGTTTTTCGCTGCTGTTACAGCGCCGTAAATTTCCCCCGCTGTGGGACTAATAAAGGAATCTGAATCTGAATCTGAAAAAATGGATGCGTGAACTCCATAGATGTAAAAATGAAGACATGTCTGAGAAGTTGCTACTGGATTTACACATTTTAAAAAGGTACCCTGGGATGTTTTTGCAGAGAAATGTTTTGATAGGTGGTTTCCTATATTTTCATTATTCTTCCAGCGTGTGCACAAAGACCAAAGACGGACAGGAGCACGGATGGGACATGGCAGACGTAGTGAGGCATATATCAGCAATTGGCAGTGCTAATCAACTGTAAAGGGTAGCAATGTGCTGATAAAAGAGGAGAAAGGAAGGAAGGAAGGAAGACAACTTCACACAGATGTAAACAATGTAGCTTTTGAAACATAAAAAAGCTTTTATTATGTTTATGTTTAGTCTTATTATGTAGGAAAGGCATTGAAGAATATCTGAGAGGTGTTAATGATAAACAAGACAGCAGGAACTTTGCAAGATCCAAACTGTAAAATGTAAATTTATTCCTGCTTTCTATGATGTATATGCACTTTTTTTATATACATACACACAGACACATCTATGTAGCCTACAGTTGCAAAAGAACACAAATTCATGTATTCTTTTACAGTTATATTATTTTATTAGGTTAAAACCATCATGTTCTCACTAAAAAGGATGTTTCTGCCATTGCATTTTAGACAAGACTGAGTGTAAATGAATGAAATCGGTCTTATTGTCCTGACTGGAGTCAAGCTGCCTTGTGTTTTCTGAGAACATTCGGACTGGTAAGCTGCAGGGGGTGAATGAAGAGTGTTTAGGCCTCTGTCATTCTGTAACCTCTATTGATCATGCACAATCTCCAGCCACCTAACCTTCCTCCACCTCTCCATTCCTGCTCCGCCTATTGGCACATTAATCCCAATCTGCAATAGCTGCCGTAACGCAGATTGCATTAGCTGCTGAGTGATGAAATTAGGCGCCAGCACGCTTACCCGCCTCCGCAATCAGTGGCACTTTCCGATGGAGACAACTACACGCTTACAATCAATTTGCTACCCTAATCTAATCAAACAGCTCACACACAGCTCTGTGCTATGTTTTATTTCTTGCACAAGCAGTGACATGGAAAGCATGAGCTCTACAGCTAAACAATGACACACACGCACACACACACACCGACTCTGTGACACGAATGCATGGACATTCTTCACTACATCCACAAATAAACAAATTCGCCTCCTGCCTCCTCCCCGGAGCACGTTGCCTTCATATTAGGAGATGGTTGTTGGTTGTTGTTGCTGTGGTGCTACAAGCAGACAGAAGATGAGGTTGACACTGTCTCTTATCAACACAATTCATCTTCCAAGCATCTCTTTAACAGCTGCACAAACAGGTGAGAGGTGAGAAGAGCTCCAAAATGGGGACAGGCAGTGAACACACCACTATCCTGCTCACTGTTGGATGAAAATAAGTTTTCCGAATGAACTGCACTTTACCACTTTAACATCCCATCTCCCTTTCTCTCTTTCAGGAAAATCTAACTGAATTATTTCATTAATTATTTTCATTAAAATAAATATGAATTAATACAACCAAGATGCAAGATTTTGTTTAAGGAATGAATGTTAAAGACTTGTTGTTTCCTTTCTTTAAACACAGAAAAATAAACAGATGAAAAAAAAAACAGATCAGTTTAAGCAGATTTTGCATTTACATACATCCCAAAGTTGTCATCCTCCCCACTGCAATTAAAAAGACACAGTTCACTGTGGTTCACAAGTAAACAATGTCATCTTGCAACAGCCCAGCTTGGAAAAATGAAGAAGGGAGAAAGCATAAATGAGCTACTGAATATGCATGAGAATTGCTTTTAGTAATAAAACAAACAATAAATGCAGTGTGTTTGTGCTACACACAGGTATTTTTAAATTGTGTTTTTCACCTAAATATTTTTTTCAACCATTTTTTTTCCTAATATTCAAAATGATGACAGATACATTCATATTTTTTTTTGCACAAATTGGAAATAATGAGCCACATGACTACTGTTAGTGCAAATTCTTAATGACCTTGGTCTTTGATCATTAATCAGAGCAAATATTCAGCCACATGGATCTGCAACATTCATCCCACAGGGAGAGAATAAACAGAATCAATATTTGCACCCATGAAGTATTTCTCCAGGCTCCACAGTATAAACCACTGATGTCTCATCTCTTTTAATGAGGAATGGCTCACCAGGCATCTTTAGCACATACTAGATTGTTCCCGCTGCAGCTCCGGGCTGCTGATAGTTAAGAGTGTGACATACAGTAAGTGTGCAGTCCACGGGGAGATGCAAGAAAGTCCTGAACACATTATATTCGCATGCACATGAAGTTAGTTCACATGTAGTAAAGGTGCAAGAAGAAGGAGTTTAGAAGAAGTTTAGATGTACATTATTTATCCAGAATTTTAGCCCTGATCATAAATAAAAACATAACTTTATTGTCTCTTACAATTCATTAACGCTAAATATGAATGATTCACATGGCGCTCCTTCATTGTGTTTTGAGAAATATTATAAAATATGGAAATACATTAACTATCAAAACTGGTATGTAAATTGTGCTGTTGGAGTGTTGAGCCAGCTGAGTTTTAGCTCCAGAACCAATGGTGTTTAAATGATAGGAAGCACATTAAGGATGGCAGCACTAATACGTATACTGGCTGCTGATGGGTAATTTTACAACTTAGGTTCAGCTGCATCCAGGCTTTCTACAAAGGCAAACATGGAAATGAGGCAAATGTGATCAACATCAGCCTGTCTTTCCATAGTTGCAGAAAATGAAATGAGAAGTTTCTTGAGAAGCTGGTGGTGCATATGCATCTCTTAAATCCAAAGTGAAGCCTGACCCGGCTGGCTGGGGCCTGTCTGTATAGAGTGTGCATGTTCTCTGGAAGTTTTCTGAAGGTGTGCCACTTCTCAGAAAGTAAGAAAGACATGAAGGTGAGGTGAACCGGAAAACTCTAAATTGTCTGTAGTGAATGTGAATGTGTCTGTCTATGTGTGTTAGCTGTGTGATTGACTACTGACCTGGACAAGATGTATTGAACCTTCCACCTACGCCGGTGTTTCAGCTACATTAATTAACTCGTGGCAGCCAACCACACCTTGATTCTTAGCACCACAGCGATCCCTTGTGCATAATATTCTCTTATTTATCACCATTTGCCTACAGCCGCGCTGTCACTCACACACCATAGTTGCAGCGCGTGCTATAAGCTATATAATGTTGATTCCAACTTAACTCTTCCTGTATGTGCTTCACAATTAATAAAATGAGAGGGCAGTGGTAGGACTTTACTGTGAAGACACTTTGAAAGTGAAAACAAAGCCAGTAAGTTTGTCTAATGCTAGTAAAGGCTGACCTGATAACAATGTACCTAAATATAAATTACAATATTTATTCTTTAGCCTTTTTTGGGAGTAGGATCACAACACTGAGAGGACGAAACAGATACATACATATAATTATACCTCTTTCAAAATAAGGAAGGCAAATCAGAAAAACAAAATCCTTAATATCAATTCATTTTTGACAAATGGAGTGAGAAAAAAAATACAGCATGAGAGGCATGTATTTCAGTGGTCGGTTTTCTGCTTTGAAAAAATAGAAGAAAAAGATGGAGCTATGCAGAGGGCCGACATATAGAGACAGATAACTACTCAAACTCACATTCACACTGGACTGAAAAACCCACGCAGGCACAGGGAGAACATGCAAACTCCAAGAAAATAACAGTAATCCTAAATGTGCCTGTGACGTGTCTCAGACAAGGTCAATGAGGTTGCATCCGACCTCAGGTAACTAAGAAAGTGTGCAGATGGATCAGATTACATGAGGATGGCAGTGACTGCTCCATGAAAATTAAATGAATAAGGAAGGGATGCATACAAATACATATAAACACAAACAAACAAAATCATACACTAACAAACACAAACATATATAGCAAGCATTAGAGAGGATGAGAGTCCTAAGTAAACGCCTACTTAATTAATAGCTATTGTATTGGACAAACTACTCTCTGAAGAATACAAACTCCCCATGACAGGCTTCTAAAGGCCTTCACTGAGTTCATTAAAGTCTGAAATTACCACTGCACATTGGATTGCCTACTCCAGAATCATCATTGAAGAATCAATATATCTCAGATAGATGTATTTTTCAGGTCAGGTGTTGTTACAGCAGGGCTACAGTTTTGGAAAACAATCAGCCAGAGATGGGACACCAATCCAAAAGCACAGAGTGGGTCACAAAGTTCAACAAACACCATTATGAGTCACGCCAAAAAAAAAGGAAAAAAAGAAAATCTGTCCCCTGGTGTCACAATAGCTGAAAAATGTCTGCTTTTATAATGAACATAAACATGTATATATATTAAATTGTCATAGAGAAAGTCTGGAGTGGCATCTAACTTCACGTATTTCTATTTGGTTTTACTTTTGATATTGTATCCCGGGGTCTTCTATTAATCCCATTAAAGCATGATGACATATCCTTTCTTATGGTGGCCACAGGAACGGACAACAGGTTCAAAAGTAAAATGGATTGTGAAGCCGCCTGGGACAGCAACAGGAAGGACACAGTGGCAAAAGAGGTATTTGACAATTACTTTCACATGAGACAACACAGCATCTATTGCAAGACCTTCCCTCTTTGAACCTCTTTAATCCCCTCCAAGATGCCAGGTTAGCAGGTGGGCACTGACGCTGGCACTGAGGAGAGGGTAACACTAATGTCAGTCCTGAATTCCCTGCTAACTGATGGTGGGAGAAGAATATTCTCTGCCCCTGCAGGGTTTACATTCATGCACCTAAACATGTGTGTGCCCCACCGAGAGGGAGCTCTCCACTGCTGAAAGCACCTTCAGTCTCAACACATCTTAATTAGCTTAAGAAAGAAACGTGCTGTTTTTTATATGAACAATTGATTAATTGATTTCTTAATTTCTCAAAATATTACATATTTGAGTATGCAGTCTCTATATTTGAGAAAATATATTTTCATCTTGTTGTTCTAGTATGTAAAAGAAAGGTGCAAAAAAAGGATCAGCTCCTCGGCGCAGCTGAATACTGGATTCAGATGTGATGAAAATGTCTTCTGACCTGGACAACATGAGACATTTTCACACTTTCACATTGCAAAATGTCCAGTCCTGCCTGACTCACACCTCCGTTATTATTCTTGCTCTGTTTATTAGAGCTGGGGCTTCAGCTTCAGAGAGCATTGAGCCATCTTTTAGGCTCATTGTCAAAAACAAGAACATGAAGTTATTTAACGACAGATCTCTGCAACGACAGATCTCTGATATAACATGGAACTTCCTCCCCATTATGCTGCTCTCCTTACTGTAAGCAAGAATGATTGTGAGATCTCTGTCAACTGCAGTGACTCCTTTGACACGGCTATCTGTCCCTGAAGTAACATCTGTGCTGGAGCATCAGTGGTTTGACTACAAGTCTTTTAGCCAAAGCCTCAGATTAAATACCTCTCAATGGGTCTAAAGCAAGACCGTTTTTTATCCTTAGGTTATATGGTTTTTTTTGTTCGTTTGTTTGTTTTATTTTTATGAGATGGGTTTGTACAAGTAAATTTCCTTAAATTTCCCTGAGGGAGCCATCTCAAAGGGATCAATAAAGTCAAGTCTAAGTCTCTAAGTCTAAGTTTGCTACACTGGATATAGCAATACCTCTAGCTTCATATGGTACGCTTCTTATTGAGATGTACCATATATAAAAATCATAAACGCTGGTTTAATGGTTCCTGTAAATCAATGTGCATTCCTTAGAATTGCAAATGAGCATGATTTACATGGCAGCAGCAAGGGGTAGGCAGGCATGGACAAGAAGAAAAAACAGGATTTAAATGGGATGCCCACATTGTGTTATTTTACTGCTATACATTATGCTGGTCATAATGAATCATACAAAGCACAATATAATTGTAGCAATAAATTCTGACGTAAAGCTATGCTGAGACTGAATATAAATTTTTAAAAAAAGGAGACAAGAACTCCAGTATCATTGTTGCAGTTGCATTTCCACAGTATCCAGTATAGTGTTGCCAGATTATTACCACTTTTGCAACATAAACACAGCATGCCCCGTCTCCTCCAATAATATTACTCCCTCCCATGCTGTTGATACGGAAGTGCCCAAAGGCCAGTGCGTGTCTGTGTGTGGCTACTTTACATAAGCTCAGCATCTTAGTGTGCATCCACTGGAAAACAAACACACTCCCAACACACAGACACACACACGCACTCAAAAAGAGGTCTGCAGCAAAACAGCTACAAAATCAGGAGACAAAAAGATAAAAAAAAGCAATACTTGTTACACATTTTAAGAAATGTCAGCAGCTGATCTTTTTGACACCTCTGCTCCTACTCTTCTCCTGTGCCTCCACAGCCAGAGGGTTGTGGATTAGCTGCCGTATGTTCCACCCAGAGGGGTTTTTCTCGGTAATCTGGCATCTATTTAATATTTGCTCACCCACAGTGGCAAGGCACTGTGGCCTTTTCACTGCGGGACAGCCAGAGAGGCAGAATGATTGACTGATGGAGGGGACTGGATTCAAGTGGTCTGCAGGACAATACGCCGCTGACCTGGAGGTCGGGGCCACGTGTGAGATGGAGATCAAGGTTTGACCATCAATTGTGGGCAAATATAGAGACCTTTGATTGAAGTGAAATGTGCAGCTATGGAGCTGACTTGGAGAGAATTAAAAATACAGCGAGGCAGATTTCATCCTGTTCTCGCCAACAGAGCTACACAGGCTTGCTTGGTTACACTGGGATGACACTGCCTGAGCATCTAGAACAGCCACCAATGCTGAAGGCCGTTTTGAGCGCTAAACTAGTGGCAACACATAGCAAAACTGATACCATCCGATAATCACTCAAAATATCACCTCCTTCATTTTGTCACACTCATTTTTAAAAAAATCTCCTAAACAATTATTGGATGCCGCAGGTGTGGTAGCTTTTCAGTAAAATAACAATTAAAAGGTTTTAAATAGCAGTATCTATACTCCAACTATATAACAGATCTTAAACAGCCTGCATTTCTTGCAGTTCTTCGTGAAATATAAGCCTACAATGGTTGCCCAACATAAATACTTCTTCTATGCTGAAGTTGAATGAACTGCTCACTCTCAGCAGGTTTTGGCTACACAGCAGCCATGGCAAGCATTTGGTCTTACTGCAGAGACTTAAGTTAATTCATATCTGTGAACATAGCACGTACACAGCTGTGATTCTTCAGCAGTTCAGACACACAGTGCTGCTCAGTTAAAGTGCTGAATTATGATCATTGGTTTAGAGCATATTTGTATAATGCTGTACATGGTGTCAGACCTCTTAGTGGCCACAACCTCAGAAAGAGACCTGAATGCAAATTTAACCCACCACCAACCTTGGCTCTATGCTCATATAAGAGAGCAGTGGTCTTCAGAGTAGGGCGAGATCAAAAACTTAAAGCCCACAGAGACCAGAGCCCATACTGGTCCAGCCTGATCCAGGGTTCAATGCTGGGTGGCATTTTAATGTAGACAAACAAACAAAACAGACCAAAAAAAAATATTCAATCAATATCAATATTGTAGCTTTAAAAAACGTGGTAACAACTTGAGAATAATGAATGTATGAGCCCTTTAGCTCAACAGCTTCTGGCAGAGATTATGTTACTGGTTAAAAAAAAACAAACAAAAATTAAACATTCAACCTGTCAATCTGTTTCCACTGTTTAACAATCTCTATTGAACAGCATGTGCTTAGTTTTATACTATATACCTGTTTAATTGTGCACATTTATTTTATGATATCTAAAATCCATTCCTTTAGCTATGAACTGCAGATAGTGAGAGTATCAGACTCAACTGATGTTAGTTGATGCAGGGGTCAAAATAAAAGCGTACAATATTTATCTTTCTAAAAAATAGATTACTGTTGTGAACAAACAAACTTACTTTTGTAAATTTTAAACTTTTTTTTTGATTATTTGATTTTGAACCAGTTGGGGACAGTAAAGAGGACATTACTCGTCTTTACTCGTCCATGTCAACAGAATAGCCTGCCTTGTGTGTACAGCTTCGTGGACCTCCTCTGAGGATGGTGATGCAAAGATAAGCCTAATCTTCACAAACCCACTCCTCCACAGTCTGATACTTCAAACAGACAGACTTAGACTGAGCCCAAAGTTCCTGTGGAGAATTGCTTTTTAAAGGCCATGAACTTCTTTTTAAAGGCCAAGATGTCCTTGCCGACTTGGCTGGATGTAATAAGCTGAAATCAAGTCAATAAACCTCACTGAGCTGTCTGATGAACAACCTACTTGACACACACACAAACAAGATTTTGTGAGACCGTGTGTTCTGTGTGTGTGTGTGTGTGTGTGTGTGTGTCCTGAGAGGGTAACAGCTCTTCCAAAGAGGGATCCAGATGGGCGATGGCGATGACCAGATGCCCCGTGGATGCACGACGCTTCAGTCGTCTAACCTCTTCAGTTTTCAATACTCCCACTGCCTCGGTCTCACAAGCTGCCGTTCCCCATGCAAATGAAAGAGGGCAGGCCAACACTTTCAAATAGACCATTATTAGTTGCCTGTATCAGGTCAGAGCATGATTTTTAATCTCAGAAAGAAAAGGACAGTGCAGAATATCAAGGTAACATGATGCGTTCTACATCACCCATCACAGCCGCGCATTTAAAAGTTCACACAATTTCGAGGGCATGCTAAAACCTTCACATGCATTCATGTGCACAGAATACCTGTATGTGGAATTTGCAGTTTTGTATCACAGAGCACAAATACACCGTGTCTTAGTGCATATCACCATGGCAACCATTATTCACATATCAATACGGATGGGTCTGGTTGGGTCAGAAAAAAATGTGTGAGGCCGATTTTACCCTCAGCCGAACGGGAGCAGTGTGCATGCAGAGCAGACAAAGAGAGGCGAAAATGCATGCGGGTCACAAACATAACAGTGAAAACACTACCTGTCAGGGTTCGCTCACAAGAAAGCGTCTAATTGGCAGCATGGTGAGTGATGCCCAGCTGGAGTTTCAGGGGGAAGAGTATCCCTGAGCCGGAGGGAAGCAGGAATCAATAAGAACACCACCAACGCTTCTGCCTGCTATCAACCTCACTTACTGCATCACTGGATTGTCACTAAGAATAGGAGCCTCAGAGCAACATTACAAGACTACTACAACGATTAAAGGCCAGCACTGCTTAAATGTTTACAACACGGTCTCGAAAGGTGCAAGTCAATACTTAAAGGAAGAATTCAGCATTTTGGGAAATGAAAAAAAAAACTATATAACTATTATAGAATAATAAACTATTAGCAGCAGAAATTATACTCAATGTATCAAAAGTAGATGTATTCATTAAGTAGAATATCTCCTGTGAGCTTGTAATATTCTTATATATTATATTATAGTATTAAATCATTATTACCAATGCATTAACATGTGAACAGCATATAAAAGCATCTCATGTGTTGATCCCGTTTTCATATGCAAAATCACAAGGTGGAAATAAAACAACCAGTAGTTATAGCTATGTGGTACGTCAGTACATATACTTTGTTGCTTCCCACCACTGCAAAAAGCTCAGTTATGCTTTCATCATCAAATGTATAAAAAACTGAACCGACTGATCCTCAATTATGGCAGCCTTGAAAGGATAAAACATTTTTTCTTAGGCGTAAGAAGGTTAAGCGGTATGTGAGGTTTAGATGTAAAGATGAAAAGCAGACAATAAATGAATATTAGAGCTGCAGCAATTCTGGCACAGCAAACAGGAAACCAGGTATTACATGAAATTTTGGGAAGAGCCCAGTGTGTACACAAGGCTTCAGTGTATCACAGCCCACTCTTTGTAGGAGAGAAAAGGGAAAAAAGTGATGAAACTGTCATCAGCGTCATTGGTGTCTAAATATAGCCCTGTGCATCCACAGCCAAGTGTTTCCTCCACAGACTTTCAAATGCCAGAATGAAGGAATAACAAGGCATATTAATAGTAAACACACGATATGAAGAAGCGCAGGTCAGAGGCTGCCGACACCTCAGGACTGCTGCTCTGTTATTAGCCATAAGGTTATTATTATTGAGTCCTCAAGAAACAAGAAATGTGTTAATCAATAAAAATGTAATGGAAGGAACAATGCTGTGGAAAGACAGCATTAATAATGAAGGAGACTCATCTTGCTCTCGCCACAACCTGCATTTTAAAGCACTCTCAGACAGAAACACACAAAGAGCAGACGGACATGTGCCTCCTCCAACTCAAATTTCCACCAAGCTCCCGAGTAATCAGCCAGAGAGAAAGAGAGAGAGAGAAAGAGAGAAATAGAGACGCACGCTCTGCTCGCAAACTCACACATCACTTATTGAGTCTCAATTTGCTTCCTGCGCTTTGATGCCATCCGAGCCACAACCCCTGCCATTCTGCGCAATCCCATCCCACGCAGAAATCGCTGAACAGAGAGCAGTTAAGGGAGTCTGCGCCCCGAGCCTAGGAGGCATTAAAGATGTAGAATCCTGCCACGCCTTGCCCCTGCCTCCATTTCTCTTTTTTGGGCCGGTTTTAAGTTCTCATTGCCTGACAAAAAAAGAAAAAAAAAAAAAAGAGCTGGGAGGGTCAACATAGACCAGTGTAAAAGAAAAAAAAAAGACTCCTCATGGCTAATAACAAACAACGCTGCATTTGGGTCTGTGGTCTGCTAAGCATGGGAGTCCCTCATGGGAGAATATCATGGTGTCACTGGGCAGGCAGTTTAAAGGGATACTTATAGCTTTGTTTAGTAAAACTTCAGTCTGTTTCCTTTTTTTCCTTTCTATTTTTCCCAGGTGAGACTCGTAGATGCTTTTTTAATTTCTCGGCTTGCAGCTTGAAGGTGCCATATGTTGAAGAGCTCCTTTTTGATCCCACAGATACCCATAAAGCGAGCTACGGTAAGCTTCAAACTGCGTGCAAGAGATGTCACAAAGCATCTGTAGGTTTTTCTAACTCTGGGTACGAAGGAAATATAACTGCAGAATTCCCCAAAAAACAAACTCTTCCTCCAAACTGTTTCAGTGCAGGCTGACATTTGGAGGCTCAGCTTGTGCCGTAGCAGTCCATACACTGCTTCAGCCTCTTTCCCTGTGTCAAACTATTACCTGTTAATTGTCTCTCGTTAAGCCTCCTCTTAGCTGAAAGCAACCGGCTCCCATCCAAAATAATTAGGAGAGGAAACTCCATTTCTATTATCATGTAATTCACATGATGAGACAAAAAGGAATAAAACTCAATCTCTGAACAACGCCTCAGAATATTCCAGATAATCGGATCCCCCTGTACCCAAACACACAGAGAATCTTTACGAAGCTATGCTATCTGTGAGCCCAGAGGGTTCAGTGTGTGTGGTGACAATATGCTAAAAAACAAAGCCAGAAATGAGTTATTACCTGCATATAAATGTATTCCTCACACTGGTAACTGAACTCAGCGCTGTCAGCTAAAAACAGAAAAAGAGCTGTAATTTAAGGCATGATGTTCGGGATGTAAGACAAGACTGGGAGGATTCCTTTACCTGACTTTGAGGGGGAAATAATTGGCTTTATAACCGTGTAACATGATTTAGGATTATCACTAATAAATGGTCTGTGTCTATGTGTGTTTCTGAGGATGTGTGTTCAGCAGAGACGAGACGCAGAGGAGACAGGAGAGCGCTACAATGGGTAGGTAGGGAGCTCAGCTGTTCTACAGGAGTGCCCTAATTCCCCCTTCACCATCCCGCTGGTTGACTGACAGACAGCATATCGTTTATCAGCTGCACACACTTGGCACAAGACACAAAGACTGACATGGAGACAGACGCACAAAGACGATGCGATAAGTTAAAAATAGAGAACTTTCTAGAAAACAAGACTGTTCTGATTTGAGGGGCGAACATTTCAGTGACTGCAAAGGAGAGAACAAACAACGCAACTCCAGATAATCCATTTTGCTAACAGTTGCAGAGACAGCGACCGGGCAGACACATTTCTATTCACCTACCGACAGACCTAACCAGAGCAAAGGGCGTGATACACCTGAAATCAGTGCAGTTCCACTGGCTAACCCCTAATCAGGCCATTGCATGAAATATAGATGCTCTGGAAAAGCAAAACAAATTTTATATATTTAATTCAACAAATAATAACATCAAAGAAGATGGAGAGGAGCTGCTGGTGAATAAACCATGAGCAGAATGGAGGTGAGAAATCAACACTTTGCAGTGGCAGAGCGTGAAGGCGCCACTAACTAAAAAAGGTGAAAACAGAGAACGCCAGAGTCGCCTCCATTTTGCCAGAAAACAACACAAAAACAGAGTAAGAGTTGTGACATTAAAAATGAAGATATTTATCTAGATTTTCGCATAATGGATATTTTGGCAACCCAGGAATTTCCCGTTTTTTCCATTAAAGATAATGAAACGTTCAGCACACGTTCCAACAGGAAGCCAGCACCTGCCTAGATCTGCCAGAAATTCAGGATTTCAGCCAATTTCAGTTCCTCCTTAATACACATTTGGTCATTTACCAAGTTTTCCACCAAGTTTCTCCAACTGGTGGAGGGTCAGTTAACAGCACTTAATTGAGTGCAGATGACCGTAAATCTTCAGTCTTTGGCCTAGTGTCCTCATATAAAAGGTTCACCTATGAACTGTTGAAGATCCACTGAATGCAAACAAAGTGTGCAGCATCCACTTCTTGTTTGTTGCTGAACTGAACATAAGTATGGACGTCCAGCGACCAACCAGCACTTGAATTCATTAGGCTGTTTATCCTAATACCCAAACTGCACCCCAGGTTTCTTGTTTTCTTCTCTTGTTATCCATACAACCTTCCAGAGACCCCAAGAGCGCTCCAAAACTGCTGTTCAGCACATTTTTACAAAAATGTTTGCGTTATCCGCTTCACATGCTGCACAATTGGTAACACAAGAAACCCATATATCTCATACTGTGCATGGTGGGCCTGTGCGTATGGTGATATTACTAATTCAGGGAGAGCTCAAAACAATGTTCTCGCTGTTAATCATTGTGACAAAGGCAAATTGCTTTGACTTTCTTTCTGGACAGTAAAAAAAAAAGTGTTTAAATGCTGATAAAGACTTCACATTTCCAATGCTGTGTTTCTGAGCTAAAACTGTGACTGTGCCAGCACTGCTTATGATTTCTCCAACACATTGCCTCTATAAACGCAGTGTGAACAACCACAGAGAGCAACAATAGAGAGAATACATCCACATTTAAGTTCTTCAGTAGTGGAACACCCCAGATGATACAGACCCATGATATTCCAGGGGGTTTATATATCTATATTTTAATTGCTGTGGGACCTGCAAGGCAAGCTCAACTGTGGCATGATACAGTATCACAGGAAAAAATAATAATGCTTTTATGATGCTTTAAGCTCGTTTCAGATAAATGGATTACTAAATGGACGGCAGCTATCAGTTTTTCATCTTGTTTCTGCTCACAGGGACTGTTGGGAGTCTTGTTTGACGCGCCCACCAAAATAACACCCCAGTGATTGTTCGCTTTAATTCTTTCGGGCCTGAAAAGGTGCTTTCACAAAGATCAAACAGGGTTTGACCAAATCCTTTAATATAGTGTGACAGCTACTTCTTTATCCGCTCATTTTCCCATCTTTCACCACCGGCGTTTTTAAGTATCCTGTGCTCCTACCCACTCACTCACTGCTGTCATTTAGACTGACATGAATACACTGCTGCAGAGATGAATTAGTGAGATTTCAGACATTCAACTTATACAACAAATTCATTGACACCCTCTGATTATTAACAACACATTAAACACAGTGAACAACTATTATCTGCCTCACATCTTTGAAGCTACAATTATACCTACTTGTGTGTGTGTGTGTGTGTGTGTGTGTGTGTGTGTGTGTGTGTGTGGATTAGTTTATGTGCTGTGCATGGAAGAGATATGGCAAGGTAAGCTGCTGTGGAGATGGCACTGTTGGACCAGAGAGAAAGCGCTCAAGTGAAAAAGGGCAGTTATGCACTTAACCTGTTCTCTGATAACTGAAGCACTACAGGAGGAGTACCCAAGAAAACCCTTTCACGCTGAGGGCTGGGCACAACAGCAAGCCCACCTCACCAGTCTGGCCTCTGCAGTCTTGCTTGTGGCATTATTTGAGCAAAAATGTCAAGGCTTAAAGCTGCACTAATAAATATCTTTACATGAATAGTCAAAGGCCTATACATAATGATGGTGTCTCTCCCACAAAACCATTTCAATGTGGTTTAACAAATAATTTTGGTCCTCCTAAAATGTTACTGTTTTGGCTGAGTCTCTCTGTTCTCATCGCTCTTGTTGTCAGCTGCATGACTTTAAAAAGCTCTGACAAACACACTGAATTATACCTGCCCAGAAGCAAACAGCCTTGAAATTTAACAACTACCCAGTGAACATACTGGAGTATTTAGTGGCTAGAGCAAAAATATATAGCAAAATATTTCCCCTAAGAATTTGTGAAGATCAAAACAGTCTGGACCAACAGTTGCGAGGTGGCCATTCACTTAACTTTAGTGAATACTAATGTAGTGTCTTTTAGATATGTTGGTAACTATTTGATAACAAACCCAGCTATCTCTGCTTTGTAAGACAATAATATTACAGCTTGTTGCCAAAAAAAAAAAATCAAACAATGCAGGTAAATTTCTGTTTGCATATAGATGGAGCAGGAACTTGTCAATATATTAGTAAAGGAAAATCCACAGGATCTTAAAAGAGCACAAAGCTACGTCACACAAGTGTTTCCCTCCTGTCAAAGTTCCTCACACTACAAACCTACTCAATTAATCATACATACAGAATATAGGCACACATTTCTAGCATATTCACATACCACCCTCTATCCAAGCCACTCTAAACCATGCTCCATTATTCATTAGCCTCGCTGTAGATGGTGTGCATAGTGCACTTGCCAATCCACAGCTCACACTGCATGTTAGTGTGTTATTAGCACACACACTGTACAGGAGCAGCTCCTTAACGACCTGTCACAGCACTCAGGTCAGCTGATGTACTACGACAAGCACTACTTCTGTATGGCAGACAAATGTGAGCGAGTAAAACCTGATGCTTTCGCTACAATGACATCAGCCAGCCTGGCAACCAGAGCTGCATGCTCACAAAAGATGCACACTGACACTGACCATGATTACGTAACAGCACTAGAGCCTAAAAGGAAATACTACTAAATTTTAACACGGAGCGATACTATTCCTATGCCTTTAGAACCGTTTAGTCCGTTTAGTCAGTGCGCATGTTAGAGTTAGTCCTGCCCTCGCATGTGGGGTGTTACAGTATGCATACTGCCGCAGAGAGAGCAAACTGCAAAAAAGAGAGATGAGAAAGCTGGAAAACAATGATAAACTGACCGGACAGTTGTTCTTCAAGGATTAGAATTAGTGGATCAGGAGTGATATCACTACTACAACCTATATTAAAAAAAAAAAAAAAAGTGGTGAAAAAAGGCAATAAAGCATAAAGTCAGTGTCACAGTCATCTTTACTAGAGCAGCTAAATGTGTACTGCACATCGCCTTTTAGCATACTGTTCCAGTACAACCAAAGTTCAGTTTCTGGCCACAGCACACAGCTCCTTCAGCCCACCCAGGCAGCAACAAAAACAATAGTTCATGTTTTCTGGGTGGGAGTCCGGTGTAGGATCATTTCCATGTCTGTACTCTGGCAACTGCTACTGGCTGGTTGAGCTTCTTTACTGCAGGGGGGATATCTGGGTGTAGTGCCCTCAGGGCAGGTGAAAAGAAGCAGCTGGTGACTGTGTGTATCAGAAGAGACACATGGCAGTCTACATTCACAAGGGCCAAAGTACATGGAGAATTAGCCAATCCAAATTAGGAGGCATCTGTCGTCAGAGTCACTATTTTAAGCTACCTAATAAAGAAAATTCCAGGACAAGACCTGGATGAAAATCAAAAACATGACCAACTGAGACCTTTCAGGAAATGACCTGCCTATGACACACAGGCTATCTTTAGCATGGCTTTGATATGCTGGCAGAGCTGGGTACAGCCAATGAACAATGCCATCGATGGGGTCCTCGCCCCTTCACTTCTTCTGTGCTCAACACATGATGAGGACAGATGGAGGACTCAACACAGTAAAGCACGACTCCTATGGCATCACATGCTGGTGATGCACTGGGTTTGTGCGGGCAATTAAAACACTGCAGTTTACTGATAATATACAAAAAGGTTCGCAGGAGAAGGGAGGAATACCGATGAAACTCAGCACTTAAATGTGACCCCTGCTATTAAAGTGTTTTGTGTGAAAGCCTTGTCTCTCACTGGCATGTATATGAGAAAGCAAAGTTTGTTCCACCCACAAAAGTTGAACGCGGGAAGACATAATGGCACATTTTCTAACTGGGAAATGGGTCTTTTTTTTACCACCTGTGATGAGGCACAAGCTTAAATAAACAGATGGACAGATGCTTGAGCATGCACGTGCATGCACTCACACACGAGCACACGTGGAGTATTATTCATGCAGTGGGATGCCCCTAAATGAATCCATGTGTGTAAATGTCATCACTAAATGTCAATAGCTTTTTGAGGCCTGTCCTGAGGACATGGTGCCCAGCATATGGGCCCCGGGACCAGGGACGTACCTTCATTTCCTACTACTTCATCTATTCTTAATCTGCTTTAAAGACCTCATCTGCTCATGTGATGAATTAAACAACACATCAAATGAGGGTCTTTTGACAAGCAGCAAGCAGAAAAGAGGACACATACAATCACAAGATGATTGCCATCCACTGCAATACAAGGGCAAAAGGAAGAGAAAGGAAGAATACTCCTGTATTACTTTTTCATTTGGGAGAGTGAGTCATTCTTATGGACAGAGACACAACTGCTAAAAATTGGAAACATGCTGTAAACACTGGAGACACGCACACATACTGTTCAGACTTTTACACCTGTGTTTCTCAGGGATCGTTTTTTTGTAAATGCAGCTTATACACAGCTTATAAGACAGTATGTGGCTACAAGAGCTTTAGAGTACATCCACACTGTTCTGACATACTGTCCATACCTCGATGTAGGAAGCGAGCCTGGGGTAGACCCTGTAAGGTCCCAGCACATGTGACAGAGGGGTGGTGCAGGGGAAGCTGGTGGTCACAGCGTGGCTCACTTCGGGCAGAGAAAACACCTTGAAGCCAAACTTCTCGTACAGCTTCTGTAGTTCTTCATCTGGCTTCTCCTCGCCCTCGCACAGGACGCTGCCCACCACGTAGCGACATTTCTCTGATGGCCTCTGAGGAAACAGAGAGGAGGAAAGAATGGGTTTACACATTAAACATCCACAAAAATGCTTTGGTGAGTCACCTCACACCAGTAGAACTTTGTACCTAATTATAGCGCCACATAATTGGAGAAACAATGTGACATTTTATATGAAGGTCTATGGGATTATACCACAACACATTTCTGTTGAATTCAAGACAGAGGTATATATCATAATGTGTCACAGTCAAAGTCAAACCTTTCAGCCAACTTAAATTTCATAATAGCGTTCCATTACGTAGATAGTGGAGTAAAAATACATTGAGCTACAGTGGGGCAAAAAAGTATTTAGTCAGCCACCAATTGTGCAAGTTCTCCCACTTAAAAAGATGAGAGAGGTTTCCAATTTTCATCATAGGTATACCTCAACTATGAGAGACAAAATGAGAAAAAAAAATCCAGAAAATCACATTGTCTGATTTTTAAAAGAATTTATTTGCAAATTATGGTGGAAAATAAGTATTT
This sequence comes from Scortum barcoo, assembly GCA_023238725.1. Taxonomy (NCBI): domain Eukaryota; kingdom Metazoa; phylum Chordata; class Actinopteri; order Centrarchiformes; family Terapontidae; genus Scortum; species Scortum barcoo. The sequence continues at coordinate 17,056,576 of CM041537.1, forward strand.
GGTCAATAACAAAAGTTCATCTCAATACTTTGTTATATACCCTTTGTTGGCAATTGACAGAGGTCAAATGTTTTCTGTAAGTCTTCACAAGGTTTTCACACACTGTTGCTGGTATTTTGGCCCATTCCTCCATGCAGATCTCCTCTAGAGCAGTGATGTTTTGGGGCTGTCGCTGGGCAACACGGACTTTCAACTCCCTCCAAAGATTTTCTATGGGGTTGAGATCTGGAGACTGGCTAGGCCACTCCAGGACCTTGAAATGCTTCTTACGAAGCCACTCCTTCGTTGCCCGGGCGGTGTGTTTGGGATCATTGTCATGCTGAAAGAACCAGCCACGTTATCATCTTCAATGCCCTTGCTGATGGAAGGAGGTTTTCACTCAAAATCTCACGATACATGGCCCTTTGCAGAAAAACAGCCCCAAAGCATGATGTTTCCACCCCCATGCTTCACAGTAGGTATGGTGTTCTTTGGATGCAACTCAGCATTCTTTCTCCTCCAAACACAACAAGTTGAGTTTTTACCAAAAAGTTCTATTTTGGTTTCATCTGACCATATGACATTCTCCCAATCCTCTTCTGGATCATCCAAATGCTCTCTAGCAAACTTCAGACGGGCCTGGACATGTACTGGCTTAAGCAGGGGGACACGTCTGGCACTGCAGGATTTGAGTCCCTGGCGGCGTAGTGTGTTACTGATGGTAGCCTTTGTTACTTTGGTCCCAGCTCTCTGCAGGTCATTCACTAGGTCCCCCCGTGTGGTTCTGGGATTTTTGCTCACCGTTCTCGTGATCATTTTGACCCCACGGGGTGAGATCTTGCGTGGAGCCCCAGATCGAGGGAGATTATTATCAGTGGTCTTGTATGTCTTCCATTTTCTAATAATTGCTCCCACAGTTGATTTCTTCACACCAAGCTGCTTACCTATTGCAGATTCAGTCTTCCCAGCCTGGTGCAGGTCTACAATTTTGTTTCTGGTGTCCTTTGACAGCTCTTTGGTCTTGGCCATAGTGGAGTTTGGAGTCTGACTGTTTGAGGTTGTGGACAGGTGTCTTTTATACTGATAATGAGTTCAAACAGGTGCCATTAATACAGGTAACAAGTGGAGGACAGAGGAGCCTCTTAAAGAAGAAGTTACAGGTCTGTGAGAGCCAGAAATCTTGCTTGTTTGTAGGTGACCAAATACTTATTTTACCGAGGAATTTACCAATTAATTCATTAAAAATCCTACAATGTGATTTCCTGGATTCTTTTCCCCTCATTCTGTCTCTCATAGTTGAAGTGTAACCTATGATGAAAATTACAGGACCTCTTCTCATCTTTTTAAGTGGGAGAACTTGCACAATTGGTGGCTGACTAAATACTTTTTTGCCCCACTGTATTTGGATTGTGTACAAAAACATCACAGAGGATACAGCTGTCATGAAGCTGGCTACATAATAACAAAACTGTCCTTTAATGGATGCCCCCAAAAAAATATTTTCATTTGCTAATTCCAAAAAAATGTATATTAATATCAATGTGATACAGATATTATGACATAAGTTGTTTAACCTAAATTACTACATAAATATATCTGAACCCTGGATTTTATAAATAAAGCATGTGCAGATCACTCATTTGCTCTTAACAATGTAAAAATCAAGATGTCATTATTTCAGAACAGGCAATTATTAATAAAATGTCTATAAAGGAAGCCGGAGAGAAAAAGGAGAGCTTGGGAGGACGTAACCACTGTGTCATCAGTGAGGTTAGTGCCGTATGAGTACAAAACTGCACATGTGTGAAAGTAAAAATAGAAGTTGTTTGACTTAAACTTGTGAGGACGTGACGTTGCGCCTTCACATAATATGGCGAGTGTCACTGGACAGAGGGCCGCCAGCTCCGGTAAACATCCCAGTCAGGTCACATATGTGGCAGTTCAAATAACATCTGCACTGAAAAGCACTGCCAGTTACTGCCAGCAATGGTCTTTTATTTTTACGCCATGCTCCAAATTATCAAAAACACTGAAAATAATAGCTCTTTTATAGATTAGATTTTGCATTTAACTGCAGTCAGTTCTACATGTAAAGGATTTAGATATCAATTCACTGCACATAACTGTTGTAAAAAAACAAATAAGAAATAAGGAATTAATTGCACAAAAGATCAAAAACTGACAGAATGACATCTGCATTCAGGACAGCACCCCTGGAACTAGCAGGGATGTTTTGTCTTGCCTGATGACACTGGAGGGGAGCAGACATGAGCTGACGTTTAGTCGCCCTCACTACAAAGCATCTCCGCCACCATAATGTTTCTTAATGTGCCCACATGTCTGCATGCAGATGAGAGAAAGACTGCATCACAATCACTGAGCTGGTTGTCAGTCAGAAGAGGATGTGACAGAGATTCTCCCACTCACATCTGTTTGTAGACAGTTTGCAGTCTGCCTGTGGAGCTTCAGACGGAGAGTAGGAGCTGTTGTTAAAAGGATCCTACTAGCTGTTTTTTTTTTTATCAATTTACAAAAATCACATTAGTAAACTTCACATTTCCTGCCAATTTGTTTATTTTTGTATTGCATTTTAGATGTCTAAGTACATCTTAGCTAACTTCCAGGCAGGCATGGGTTTAAAGCGACAGGAGGTAAGATTTAAAAGAAAGAAAAAAGAAAGTGGACTTTTTGAGCCAGTCCAACTTCCAGGTCCCTTCCCAACAATGTGCTCAACTGATCTAATTCTGTCTTTCTAACTTCACTCTTTCTTTTCACTTTTCTGTTCTCTTATTTTTGGTGTAAACCATTTTCTCTTTGCTTGATTGATCGTTTGTTGTTTATCCGCTATTAGATTCACTATGAATTTGCACATGCGCAGTGGAGTGGAGCATGTGCAGGGCGGCGACTGAAGCGCCGCTTTATCACTGATTACCTGTCTCATGTACTACTGTCAGGACATAGAAATGGTTTTAGCAAATATGAGCGAAATTCATTTTTAAATAAGTTACCTATTTCTATATAGATTGAAAATTAACTTCAGAGACACGTATGAGTCAAGTAATGTCCACACAGACAAAAGCAAACATAATCAGTATGACAGGTTTCCCAATTGAAGCAAGTCTCTATCCGTTTCTACAAGCTCATTTTTATACTGCACTGAGAACTGATAAAATAAATACAGTAAGTAAAGTAAATACAGTGTATGCAATTTATAGTAAATTGGATAAAGCATACAAAAACCTCAGTATGGTCCTTTAAGACTTGCTGCTGGTTTCCGCTCCTCACCAGTGGCGGTCTGTGAAGGGCTGGCACTGAGGGGCACAGATGGGAGCCAGCAACACTCATCTTCATGTCCCTGGCATCCTCGCATAATTATCACATCTAAACGCCACAACCTTCTCTTGTTTTCCATCTCATTTCTCACATTCAGGGATATTTCTGACTGTATTGTGCCACTACTACAGTGCACTATCCCCACCGTCCTACTTTGTTCATACAGCAGTTTTTTGGGGTTTTTTTGTGCTGGTGAGAATTCCTGGTTGGGATAAATCTATTTGATCACACCACCCTGAACCCTCAGTCCCTCTTTATGTCCGCAGAAATAATAATGACTGACAGTGCCTGTTTGCATTGAGCAGATAATCTTTACTGTCACCTAACAGAGACCCAGGCCTTCACAGTTAATGGCGAGAGAACAGAGATCACCTGATTTTGACGGGGAATTATTCATTTAAGGCAGCAAGAGATATGCTACATCTATTTACAATGAAACAATGAGTCACTGGAAACACAGGCACAATGACTAAGTAAGCATTGTCTGAGTAAGTCATTACAGCAATGTGACAGCCTAGTAACATTATGTTGAAGAAATGAAGAAATTTTTTAAAAACAAAATAGTGGATTTAACATTTGGAAAATCTATTTAAAAAATCATTGATACCTTAGCAAAAACACCTGTGTTGTTAGGGCAAGGTGGTGTGGCTGACTTCATATAAAAATGAGTACTTAAGAACTAAAGGCCTGTTTGCACCACGGGAATTTGAAAAAAAAATGTCACTGTAGGAACTTGGAAACCAGGGTCCAAATCTAGTTCTTCCACATGTACCTGTAAGTACCTCCTGCGCTGACTTTGGAGAAAAATCTGACCCGGTGGCTGGCATTAATAATAACTATTACAAACTATTAGAAATAGCCAGTCTTCCCTCTGTAGGTCTCGTTTTCTTATGTGGCTTATATAAAGGCATCAGTATTAATTTGAGACTGTTTCATAACCAGTGAAGAACTTCATAGAGTAAGTTTACATTGGCAATCACACTTTTGTAAAACACACAACACGATCATATCATCACTATATCACTGAACTATCACCCACTCCTATAATTCATACTAATATGGTTGTTTAAGAGCTTTGCTTCTCAGCCTTTTATTTATTTATTTATTTTATTTTTTGTATTTTATACATTCTCATCTAAATGGATCTATGTGCAGGGGCTGGTCTGCATCGGATTCATTCATGCATGAACACATCAAATGTATGGGCTGTCAACAGGCCTTGTGTACAGAGCTACTCCTTGTCAACACCGGTGGTATATGATAAGACACAACTATAACCATTCAAACACAGAGGGGATAACAACTGTCCTCCCACAGCCTTGCCTCAATATCTTACCATCTCGTTATCTCTCATGCTCTCCGCACTGATAGACTACAGCGTGTTAGCCAAACCAGTAGTTCACTAATGATATCATTCAGGGCTCTAGCTATCGTTCACATCCCACACAATGGCAAGAACAAACAGCAGCCCTGACTGCATCTCATCTCTTCTGCCTTCCTCCAGATAACACACCCCAGAGACTACAGACAATTAGGAAAGAGAGGAACACCACTCCATGTACTTGACTTGTCTTCCCAGCCAAAGTTGTTTCGTATGTGTCTGAAATTTTAACACCACAAAAAGGTAGAAATTCTCAGATGCTGTCCACGCTGGGCGGCGGCGCTCTAAAAGTCAGCTGCTGCCAAAACTGTGTTTTGGAAGACAGCGAGTGATTGTATTTCTCACAGGTAGCTGAGGAAGGCCGACTGTGGCTTTTGATTGGTCCGGGTGAGAAGCAGAAAGTCAGATAACAGGAAGACTGCAGAGCTTTTACCTCTGTAACTGAACACTGACATATTACGTTTCTGTACCAAGCTGCAGAGAGCCAATTTAGTTAACAGTGACTTGTAAACTCATCTGCAACATTTACGGAAATGTTCAATTTCGTCTGAACACGTCTCTGCTGATTTCGTGTACCGCAAATATTAATTTCCTTTATTTCCCTGTGCGAAGCGAGCTCATTAAATCGTGGGAAAAAAAGACATATACCACCAACTTTGGTGCAACTCATGGCCTACGGGACTCTAAGATGGCTTCACAAATGGTGCCATTCCCATCTTTACCTGATTCCCCTAAGCCAGGCCTCCAAGGACCTGTTGGGAAAGAAAGTAATTTCAAAAGCAATTCTTTGCTTGAGGCTACCAGGATTTTTTTTGATGGATAAGGGCTCTCCAACAATAAAAAGGTACAGCTGACAGAGGTAATTCTTTATTAGCAGACACATAATGAGGATTTACTCTCTTCATCTTGCCGCCTCTTGGCCTTGCATCTCCTCCATCCTGGCTATCACTACTCGGGGGGCATTGCTTTGAGGGTTGGCCCCCGTTCACAACCGGTCATTTTTGAAGTGTTAGCAGGTTGGGGAGGACAGGGACCGACATGGCACGCAGCCAGCACTCTTTCTTACTGTAAGTTAAAGACAGGATCGTAATGAGCAGCATACCGTGCTCTTCCTGACCGAGGACCATCACTGCGCTCATTAAAACACAACTGCCAAGTGACCAATCAACAAAATGTGAAGCTAAATTAGCAGAGTGGGAGCGATTAACATTGAAAGACCAGAACATCAGCTCTCTCCTTAAACGAACCATACAAACCATGTAAGGCAACTGCTCTGAGGCAGCAAACAAGAATAAATACGATTATCTACATTTATCTTTTTACAGGCTGTAGTAGAGCAATTAAACAACACATAAAGTGTGTGAAATCAAAAATCCTTGCGTGAGAGAAAAGCGTCACATTTGTCCTTTATGTTTGTTGGCAAACTGGGTTTCTCATTAAGCCAGAATGGAGTTAAGAGGCTGTGATTGTACAAGGGTCCTTCACTGCACTGCCGTCAATAAATCTGCAAATTTGGATTCTCTCTGAACCTCTACACCGTCTTCACATCACCGTCTGCAGCGAAGCATGAAAAGCAGCAAATGCAGCATTCATAAAGAACACACCAAGTTTGTGAAGAGCACCTAACAACCAAAAAAATCAGATTTCATTCCACAGTCCAATTGCGTCAGATAAACATATCGCAGAAACAACACACATCACTGCCTTTGCTGGAGAGCTCTCTCTTCCCGTTCAGTGATTCACAGTATCATTTTCCCCCTATATCTGGAGCACCAAGACAGATGGTGTTTAAGGCACATCCATGAACAAGCAAAGAACCTGACACATGGGGAGCAAGAGGAACAGAAGACCACAGGATAAGCAATCTCTCAACAAGAGCTGTCTTTCGCCTCAGTGTGTCAGAGCGATAACCTGTCTCCGCTGATTGGAAGCCATTCGCCCCCCAACGTGCAGACGAGGCAGCAGAGACAAAGACACCAGGAAGGAAATTGAAACTAATAGGGCTGCACAGTACTGGGACCACAGGTATGCTGTGATGGGCTGTTTGCAGCTGAATTAATGGAGCAGCAATTGCAGTGAAGCAACCCAAATAAATGCAAAGCAAAGTGTTTTAACAGGGAAACAGTGAGGGCCGGACGACAATTTGGGCACAAAGAAACACTGCACAGCACTGACTAATATAAAGGCACTTGAATATGGCATTGCTGTAAAAGACTGATTCAGACTAGAAAGTTTAAAACATCAATATGCCATCCTTTGGAAAGGGGGCCTCAAGCACCCAAATCAGATTATACATCCACTGCAGTGACAAGGCCAGGGCCCCAATGGCCCCTCCAGTCAGGAGCCAGTGGAAATCTTTTTTTTTTGGTCTCTCTCTCCTTCACCAAGTGCAGCTCGGTGCCTTTAGGCTGTGCTCAGACTTAGCTGGTAATTACACATGGCATCCTGGGAGTTCTGGCATGTATAATTACTGGCGAGGATAAGCAGCCTGCTGGAGGCAGGACACAGTTTTGCCTTCGCCACAGTTGTTGAGCTGGTTCACCACTCCTTGGCCAGCTGGACATGGCATGGCACTGCTCCAGCCAGATGTCACAGAGCAGAGAGATAATCTTCTCTAATAGGAGATATGAATCAATTCCATCCTCTGCATAGGCGTACTTCCTCCTCTGCAAATGTTCGACTCTCTTCCTCCACCTCCTCGCTCTCTGTGAGCGGCTCTGATAAATATTCAGCTGTGTAATCCAATATCCTGCGCATCATAACACAGGGTGAAAAGCCAATATGTGTCACAGGATTGATGGCGCAGAAGATTTAAAGGCATTCTTCACCATCTTGTTTCCCTGACTAATCGTAACATGTCAGCTCGTGGAGTAATGGCTTTCTTTCTGCACAGTTTGTGAAAACGGATGAAAATGGCATCCTAAAAATACACTCAACAGTTTTGTTCCAAGATAAAAAAGCAGCTTCCCACTTAATAGATTCTGTCTGGATTGCTGCCTTCTCGTTTTGCAGCATCTCACTCACTGTAGAGATGTCCATAAACATTAATGGGGTGCTTTACTATAGGGAGACCCAACATGTCCACAGTCTTGCATAATATTGACTTGAAGACCTGTGGGACCAGACTTCAGCGCATCAGCGTATTTATTTCTCATTTTCTCATCATATTCACCTTTAAAAGAGGCAGCTCCTTGCCAGAAGCCCCCCTTTCATGTTGTTGCTGTCGACAGACAGACAAGCGGCAGTAAAATGCTAATAAATTTGACTGGGAGTGCGGCAATGCTCGGTGCTCTGATCTGAAATTCCGATTGATGAATTGGAGCACTGCGAGACTCTCAAGGTGAGTCAGACTCCTACCAATTTAGACCCTTCTTCCAAGGCAGTCCCACACCTCACCTCATCTCTCACTGCCACTCCCATACACGTCTACACATGACATTTCATTTTCTCCTGCCTGTCGCGGGGAGCCATGAGTGGGTTTGCTTCACAAGCTAAAACAAAGGGGGAATTCAGTAGATCAGAGGATGAACCAAACAGCAGCTCTAGTTTAGCCTCAATAAAAAACATGTTATCAGTGTTAGAGGCCGCTGCATTTGCAGTGTATGGAGGATAGCAGCATAATGGTTAAATAATGGTCTGACTCTTAAATCCATAGACTGTATTATTCTACTGCACTACTGACTCTTTTTAAACCGTACCTTATTGCATTTTGCACTGTTTTTGCCATTTGCACTGTCTATATTCTATATTTTCACTGTCTATATTCTATATTTTTTATACTGTAGCAAGTAAATGCAACGACATTTCATTCTGTATACTCTTGTATATCTGAATGACAATAAAGTCTGTCGAAGTCTAAGTCGCTCAGGAAATTCCTCGCAGACAGGCAGCCTGCCTGCCTGTGGACTTTTACTTCTTGCCGTTTGACAACACAACAAAGGGCTACATCCCAGGAATTCAATTATTTAGTTTGTGCTTTATCCAGTATAGGATTTGTTCAATACTTGTGTCAGAGCCCCATTACAGCAGAGCCAGAGGCAACTCTGCCTCAAACTGTTGAGTATTAAGTGTAACCTCCAGTGTTGTGGGTCACTGTCCAGTTGACTGACTCCTGCGAGCCAATCTGCTAAATCCCTACAGCCTTTTGTGATAATAAGTGATAGCAATTAAAAGCATATATGCAAACACACTCATGCCTGAATGGACGCACGCAAACAAAAGGCTTCGAGGAAGAGCAACTAGATTTAGTGCTAATTGTTGTTGCCTCAAATGTATCAGCTGAGTGAGGCGGGGATGTCAACCAGTGCAGACCAGTGAAATCAAACTACTGTGTCCACTACTGTCCAAAGAGTTGTCTGAATTGATAAATACACAGCAGATTTAGCCACTAACAGAGGCCAGCCTTCTCATATTCTGTGATTAATCTGATCCATTGGTGTAGTTAGTCCTCAGGACACGGAGTCCTGCCGGCTTTCATCATAGATCTTAAACAGCTACTATATTGCATGGTTGAATATGAGGTGAATGCAAATGACTGCAATTTGTTTAAAAAAAGGGAGAGAAACACACAGCTGTACTCTGAATCCAGATCCAGGAGTGGTACCACAGTGACTAATTAACACACAGCCACTTGTGTAATTTTGAGATTTTGTTTCAACATGATGAAATCCTTTTTTGACTAAATGAATTATAAAAGGCTGAGCAACACTAGTTATGCCAGGGTAATAAATTAAGCATAAAGATCAATGTGGTTTTGAGGATGTGCCTGCCTCTAGCACGACTCAATTTCAATGCTAACACTGCCATCTAGTGGCTATAGTGACAAACAGCCCTACAATGTTCAGTATAGAGTAGATAATAATAACTTTTGTTGATAATAACTTTTGTGCAATAATCTGGTTGTGCAATATCCTCGATCTGCACTCATACGTGCAATAAACAGCATTTATATTTATTCTGTTCTGTACATATTCTGTTTATTTTATTTCTATTTCTTACTGTACATATTCTGTTTATAGTATATTTTTATTTCTATTGTGTTCTCTGTATCTGAGCAACTGGAACACCAAATTACCCCCTGGGATAAATAAACTATTCTGATAATTGTAGTACTTCTAACCATACCGGCTAATTAACTAATATTTTCTTGATAAATACTAATTGCAACCAATTCAGATGATGCTAAAAAACATTATCATTGACTTAATGAAGAAATGCCAGAACAGTTTTGGTGGTTTATGAATCCTTCATTTCTAAATTTAATAAACAGCAATCTGCATGGTGACCACTTACAGGAGGTGATTCTGGCTTGGACTGCATCTGTGACACTATTTATTCTATTCCTCCAGACAGAATTTAAACCAGCCTGTGGTCTCCATCATGCCTGTGGGATGGCATTACATTTATAATCATTTTCACTAAAACTCAGTTCTGCGAGAATGACATCTGCACATGGAATTTAAAATATGATTTTTCCTGTGAAGAGCTATTTGGATTTTTCTCCACTCTGAGCTGGTGTTTTGACTGGTCTGTACCATTATTACACGCATTACTGAACACTTTTTAAGACTTAAGGCCATGGCAGCAGAGTGAAAAGAGTTAGCTGCTGCTTATACCGGATGAAGAGGCCACCAAGAATTGAGGTCTAAACAGCTTGTTGCAAAATCCAATGTAAATTATGCAAAAGCTGTGAGGAGAGTTGACCTCCCAAAACCCCTTAAAACTCCTCAGGAGGAACAGTGTGCCCATGTTTATTCTTTGATTTCAGCTTTAGGGTTTAGGGGTAAAAAACAAGTATTTCCATGAACTAGAGATTCAGTCTCCAAATCCAAAGTTCAGCCATATGCCGTCTCTCACATTTTCAGTTTATACATGTTGCTGCTGGTGAGTAATCAGACTCTTGGTCTTTATAAACTAAGAAGGCCAGCGAAATTCTCAGACACTAAAAACAACAAACAGCTATGATTACAGCCTTTTGCAACTTCTATCATAAAGGGCCACTTACCAGCCCACCGTTTGCTTCAATCTACTGCTACACGAGGAAACATTTCTCTAGGAGACTGGCTGGGCTGTTACAGTCTGAATCAGTGGACAAAGCTTTTCTGACTGTTCTCAAGTTCTCAAGGTCAAACGCTGACTGAACTTTTGAATCAGTTCAGGTAATAACAATATCTTTACTCTCCACACATCCTCAGATCGTATCAAAACAGAGGCAGATCCTTATAGAAAGACTCCTATGGACATCCTATAATGGCACCTTGTGATGAAGATTCTCCACAAACTCTGACACCAGCAGAAAAGTTTTAAAAGCTCCTCAATGAGCCTCTTGCCACAACTTTCCACTGGCATGATTCACAGTCAGGGTTTCCGCTGAAAGCCTTAACTTAAAAAAAGGACAGCACAGAGAACCAGTCGAGGTAAGCAGAAAGAGAAACACAAAGGGCTGCCGGTGAGCCACAGTCTACTACATTATGATTTGCATTAGTAGCTGGGCATCTCACAGTGAAATCTAAAGGCATCTTAAGTGTCAGAAACCATAAGACACAATAGACTTAAAAATACAATCTGTGCCCTTGTCACATACTGTGCACCTGAAACTACCTCTGGGTCTCTCTGCACTTCTGGCTGATGTGCCAAAAGCCTGTATTTTGCCATACTGATTGTCAGATGACTTAACTCGCCCAACCACAACAAACTCAGCACTCAAATGTCAGAAGAAGCGACACAATATGAGCTAACCAAAGAGCAAACCACGCTGTACAGGTCATTTCATAGTTAAGTCATGGAAAAAGCCATAAATAGGCAGTAATCTGTCTCTGAGAAAGTTTATCACTCTGCACACCATATGTGTTTGCATGTGTGTGTACTCTTCCTGTATCAGCTGGGATTGCAGTAAACAATCATGTCTAACAAGCAGCTGTTGTGCAGATCTCTTGTTAACTAAAAACACACAACTCGTGATGAACGGCAGAATGAAAAGCACTTATACAAACGCTGATTTTGGATCTGAATGAGAGAACAGGATTCACCACTTCTCTCATCTGGACCGTGACTGTAATTTCATAACCCAAAAAGGCCGACCTATCGGCCCTCCCAAGACACACACACACACCCCCCCCCCACACACACACACACACACACACACACACACACACACAAGAGGCTGTGTTTGCCCTTCTGCTTTTGGAGTCTGGTTACCAACATACGAGCGAGAAGCAGAAAAAAGCTGAAACACGCTGCGCTGCAACCACAAATGACAAGGGGGAAAAAAATATCAACAGTGCAACGTGGCATTGACCAGCTGACTGGTTTCATCATCCAGGCCCAGACAGGGCTGTCACTAAGTAGATGCATTAGGAGAAAAACTCACTGAAAATGTACAACAAAAACAATATTTAAGAGCTTAATGACAAAGAAAAATGATCTGTGACTGTTCTGATGATTGTCATTTCTGTGAAGTTGAACAATGCTCATTTCTTTTGTTGTGTATGACAGTATATGAATTATATTTTGGTTTTGGACTGTTGGCCTGGAAAAAGAAGCTATTTAAAGACACCACATCGAGGTCTAGATAACTGTGATGGGAATTTTATGAACAACTTTATGACATTTTATGGCTCTAATTACCTCACCCTCTGATATCTCCTGAGCCTTAAAGCAGGCACACATGATAAACAATCAAATGAACTGAATCCTCACAGAAATGGTGTACATCTAAGCTTTAAGGGCACATTACCAGCCCTTTAGTGTGACCTTTAAGACTCAGTCCAGGTCAAACAAAGCATATCTCCCCTGGCTGTGACATCTTATCAGGAAACAAATTGCACTGGGGCTGATGGTGGTTACGTCATGGGGTGCACAGACTGTGACAGGTGCCGGCTCTCACCTGCTTGGGGTCATCGTAGAAAAGACCGATGGAGCTGAGCTTGGGCCCGATGCTGCAGCTCTCCGTGTAGGCTGCACCGCAGTCCTTGTACGATCCCTCCCTGAACTTATAGGCAATAGTGACACCTCTGATGGGAGGCGGCCCGGTCTTTATCACCACCTCGGACAGGAGCCCCGAGTACAGCAGGAAGCCCCCGACTGTCAGGACCAGACACACCAGGAGCACGACCAGCAGGAGCACCAGGATCAGGTCAGACATGGTTTCCTCAAACAGCAGCCCGACAAATGAGTGTCCTCCTCCGGGTCACTTACACCGAGACTGCGGTGTGGGAGACAGCACACGCTCAGAGTAACACAAAAAGAAAACGTGGCTGTTCAAAAGGAGGTGTTCGGCTTGTTTTTCTCGAAACAAAACAAAAGAAACTAAAGGGGGAAACACTTGCTCAAGTTGACAGGAAAGACAGTTTGTTTATGGTGTTTCCCCAAACAGAGAGACATGCTTCCTGGTTGGACCATTCTAGTTTCCACACGGGGGGGAAGGGTAGGGGTGGAAAATAATTTGTTTTTACCCTGCGACTTTTTATATATTAATGCCGCCATAAAAAACATGCTATATATATATGCTAAATTAACCAATACGTATTCTCCCTTTTCTCAAAGTAAATTTGATGTATTGACCATAGCATGTGCCGTATTGGCCCCTTTTTTCTTACCATGGTTTAACCCAGGAGGCTGGGCAGAGAGACGATAGATGCTGTAACACAAAGCGGTGATTTTGTGTCATTTTTTTAGTCAAATATTTCATTTTTTCTTAGATTTACGTGCTCTGTTAATGATGTGAGGGGCTTCATTAAAGGCTGTCGGTGCTGTGAGTTGGTTTTCAGCGCTGCTTTCAGGATCTGCACAGTCAGAAATGAAAGGTTTTGTCCAACCAGCACTGACGTCAAGTTGATCAAACTATGGAAATTCATTAAGGACAAAATATGAAAAGGTAATTAAAAAATGTGAGCAGACTCTAGTGGATTTTGATTTTAAGAGGAAGTTAGGACAGAACTGTGTGATGGGTGTATAAAAGTTTCTTTGCCCACTATAGTATAAAGCCATGTGCTGTTTCATTTTGTAGTATGTATGCATGTATGTATTTGTAGTTGTATACTATTTTGAAAAACTTAAAGCTGCACTAATATTTTTTTTGCTTTGAAGCAGAAAGTTACCATGCAGGCATTTTGCAGCTCGGACGTATCGAAACATACATTAAATGAAAATATAAAACAAAAAAAAAAAAAAAAGATAATAATCATAATTAATAAAAATAAGTATTTACAAACATCAGTCATACTGTAGCATTTTTGCTAATCACACTGTCAACAGCTCATCTCTAGTGGTCAGATCTTAGCCAAACCCTTGGTGCACAGTGACATTTCTCTGGATTCATGTGTCATAAAATCAACAAGTTGTAAATTTGAAACTTTCTGAAGACAGACTTTTCTTAAGAAGACTCGTTGTTAAACTTTGCATGAACTGAAAGCAAAGCATCATCCTGTTGGCCATGCCTCCTCGATGATATCATGAATTCACTTTTGAATTTATTAGTAGACATATCAATATCTGCTTACTTACTGGGCTCAGTAAGGTTCCAGTTTAGGGAGACGTGGTCTGGAAATGTAGACGTTGTGTCCAATTATCCTGGAATAGTACATTTTAATGCTGTTTTATGATTTTTACCCATGTAGTGTCACTTCTTTCATTTGGATACAGGTATGTATTGATGTGAGAGGAGCTTTTGAATTTAATGCAGTCTAAATCAGGATTCTGCACTCACAAATCTGTACATGCACATCTCCAAACTGTTTCTGTAGTGTTGACTTGTTTTGTGCTTCCACAAAAGTTTTAGCAATAAGAACTTCCATACTAGTGGGCGGCACAGTGGTGTAGTGGGTTCAATCCCTGGTTGACACGGGCCCTTCTGTGTGGAGTTTGCATGTTCTCCTGTTCCCTGTGCCTGTGTGGGTTCTCTCTGGGTACTCCAGCTTCCTCCCACAATCTAAAGACATGCAGGTTAGGTTAATTGACAACTCTAAATTGCCCCTAGATGTGAATGTGAGTGTGAATGGTTGTCTGTCTCTCTTAACTGACTGACTGGCGTCCAGTCCAGGGTGTACCCTGCCTCTCACCCAAAGATAGCTGGGACAGGCTCCAGCACCCCTGCAACCCTGTGTGTGCTCAGGATAAGCAGGTTAGAAGATGAATGAATGAATGAACTTCCATACTAAAGCCATCAGGTCAATCTTGAATGGAGATGGAGATGGATTTTCTTTGGCTGCTTGACCACTACAAAACCTACATGTGAGCTCAGCAACATTTTCTGCAATATCTTACAGACCTTTCCAACCATCACAGGGCATCGCACCTACTTAAAAGGAAAAAACCCATCAAATGAGATACTGTACAGCTCAGTTTTCATTTGTGAAACTGAACAAGTACTTTTAAGGATGAACAGCAGAGAGGCAGGTTTAAGTGATGAGGTCAAGAGACAAATCTTTAAAGTGAGTAATGGAAAAACTCCTGTAGAACATTACTATGTGGCCACCCACAGTTCACTTTCGCCACCTTCTTACCTGTAGTCCTTGAAGGGAGCAGACACAGCTGAGTGGGCAAACATATGACCTGTTTCATATATATTGGCTGAATGTAATGCAAATTTTTCCTAAATTTTGCCTTTCAGAAATCTTGACTTTTGTGCAGAGTTTAAATGAACTTTCAAAACCTGCTTTAACCGGTTCAGGAATAAGTCTCAGCGTATCAAAGACAATGCTCACCTTCATTTAAGGTTTACGCTAATCAGTGCCATCCCTCGTTACGGGATTTTCCAGGAACAAAGATCTCAGTGTTTAGTCTGTGTACGGTGGTGTTCTTTTCCCAGGCGTCACTACTTTTTGTCCACTTTGAAAAAACATACCACAAAATCTACACTTCATATTTTTTTTGTTATTGTTAAATTGCAGTTATGGAAAAAAAAACCTGAGAAAGGGACAAGTGGTTTACTACACACAAGACTTAGATAGACAATGGCCTCTAGATTAAACAAAATGTGCATAAAAATAGTCATTTTTAATTTTGTTTCAATATTAAAGCTACTAGATGTTTATTGTTATATAATGTCTAAAAATATCTCATACAAACTCTTTATTGGGTAAATTAATTACTCACACACACACTTGCATCAGAAAGCTTTTCAAACATATACTCAATGACGAATCAGACCGAGAAAATCTCTTGACAATCAATATTTTATTTTGTTAGCAAACAAATAGAATTAAACATACTTTTTTTTTCAGAACCCTGCTGACTGTAATTATTATGCATGTTTTATTTTAATACATATATATAAAATATTGCCACATATGTAATACAAGAATTGCAATTATATATAGGTATTATTCATTCTATACCTGCACCTGGAGCAGTAGCAAAATTCAGTACATTCAGAAAGTGTTGATGTAAAAAGACACTAAAACCTCCTCTCTGGCATTTCAAACATCAAAAGGTGGTCCAAAAATGAGAGTCTGACCCAAATTCAAAAGTTTAATATCAAAACCAGGCGTTTATTGTTCTGCAAGTTATAAAATGTTAGTCAGAGTCATCTGTGATATCATCTTGATCCACATCGTCCTCTCTGTTGACCTTCTTACTTTCCTCAGAGTCACTCTCCTGGGCCTGAAGGAGAGCACATGATAAAAACATTATTTGACAAACATGCTCAGTTAAAGCTGAACCTGCTCATATTAAAGCAGCATTGGGGGGTAACTACATAAGACATGGTTGTGGAACAGACACCATGTCAAACATTTTCCCTGTTAACTGTGTCAGCCACTAATCATTAGCGGGCTCTCACAGTTATCTTATCAGACCGCTGCCCTCTACAGTTTCAACTGCCTGTTAACCGACCAGCATGCTTTAAATTTCACAAAGTAAAGACCCACTCAGCAGCAGTGGAAGCATTTGGCTGTTATATAACTGACTGTACCACTGTGTGCTGCTGTCTTCAAAAAGAACCTGTGGTCCCCACTCCTACTAATCCTTTCATTCACTTTACGCTCTTACTTACACATTATTCTACCTCATTCTGCTATTTATTTATTTCAATCCTTTGTTCAGTTTTGTGAAAAAAATGTTTTATTCCGTTAAATTACACAAGTATTTTTTCCTCTTTTCACTTTCATCTTTTCACCTATGTCTACAAGCTTTCCTCTTTTCCCTGATTTTGGTGTACGTCTGCAAAATCACCTAAATTCCTCCCGGTTTGTTGTTTTGAAACACACAGTTCACACTAATAATTGCATAATTATTGCATAATTAGTGAGCACATCTTCTCAGAAATTGTGTACAATACCTTTTTGCCTTTGTAGTTTTTAGACATTTTTCAGTTTAGTCAAATAATTCCTTTTCATATGCCATGTCGAAATGCAACTGCACAAGTAACAATAATCTATTGTCATATATGATAAATACTAACAAAGTGTCTAAATTGAAATACATGATAACAAATACATATAACATAATGCCTTTCAAGGATCCTGGAAATGGCAGGTACCTCATCCTCTGACTGAGGCAGCAGTGAACGTTGCTGCTGCTGCTGCTGCTGCTGCTGCTGCTCCTCCTCCTCCTCCTCCTCCTCCTCGCTTTCTTGTGACCTCTGAGAAAGAATCTCTTCACCCTGAAACATACGTCGTTCTTTTAAAGTATATGAATCAAACGTGAACAGAGACAGACACTAGAAGGTTGCTCAGTTTAAACCTTCAGGTTGCGATTCTTCAGGTTGCCAATCCAGAAGGCCTCCTGACAGTTGTTGAGCGTCAGCATGGCCTTCACTCTGTAGACAAACAGCTCCAGGCTCTTCTTTAAGGCCGGTACGTGGTTGGTGAGGCTTGTATCCTGGTGAATCTGAACACAAACACATGCTATTAAATTACGGAGCACCTGAGGATTAACATATGCACTGTCCAGATTCTGACTGTCGTTTCTCTGACTTAACAGGAATATTTTATACTTAGTAGTTTTGACAACAGCACAGACGGAGAAATGATGAATGAACTCGACACTGTCTGATCTGCTACCTTTGAATGTCCGCACATGTGATGGAGCTGTCGCGTGCTGAGCTGGAAGGTTTTCAGTAGGCTCTGGACGTCCTCCTTAAAAAGACAATGTATCACACACAGTCACCTCACTGACAGCACTACATTTTGAGTGTTTTTCTGTGCCAAGCCATGTCTGAATGATATAAGCAGAAGCAGAAAGCATGCACCTGCATATAAATCAAGATATGAATGAATTATTACATCAAAAGTCTTTTAATACAATATTTTCTTAAGGTCTAGACTTGTATATTACAATCTATGTGTCTAAATAATTAACAACATTATAAAAGCTATATTGATTAGATTAGTACAGAATGTCATGAGTCCTCTGTTAATTGACTTTTGCTCATATTGAATCAGGAACAGGACAAAATCCTCTGAGTGAAGTGTACTGCAGCTGTATGTTTGCACAAGTGATAACTTCAAGGTCAGCTGTTTAACACTTTAACACTGTCAAGTTGACTATACTTTGAACGCAGTTTCGCAAATTAACATTCAGCTTAACATGACATCTACTAGATGTATTAAGTGACGAGATTTCACGTGTACCTTGTGCCTTTTGAAACTGTTGTCCAGCAGCGGCATCCCCAACTTCAGGAAAGACTCCAGGAAAAGGCGGCCGTACTGCCAATGACAACATTATAATCTGTTAATACGCAAAAGTCACAGAAGCTTCAACTGGATGTGAAGGCTTTTTCAGCACGCACAGCCAGCTTACCTTCAGGCACACATTGAGCACAGGCCTAGAATCGAACACCTGTAAGAAGAGATTAGAACAAAAACGTGTGAGCAGATGAAGCCATAGAGGAGGTCAAATGCCAAAGTCGGTATATTCACGGGCATTAGATCATGCTCACACACCTTAACTAGGTTGACCAAGATGTGAAAATCTCTGACAGCAAGGTTCCATGTCAGCAGCTTCTCACTCTGAGTCTGGAAGAGCAGTACAAACAAAGCGCCATTCATAAATGTTTCAAAAGTAATACACTTTTGGTTTGCTGCCTTTTAGCAGATGTGTAGTCGTGTTTTCTAAGGTATGCTTGTATGCGACACCCAGTGGCTGACCTCAGTGTTGTCGCTGATTTTGCAAGGAGGAATCTTCCTGACAGCCTTTTCCAGCTCTGCCAGCAGCACTTTATAGAATACCAGGAATGTTTGCCTGAAGAAAGAGATAAAGTAATGAGAAAATGAGCAACAGAAAAAGAAAAAGGACTTTTGTATCATCGCTCACTCATAAGCGCCTTTCCATTTAATCTAAAATAAGTAAGCATAAAGGACTGATGTTGATGTGGATCTACCTGCTGAGGGTGGGCCATGACGCAGAGCTCTCATCTTTTGATGCATTGAGTAGTTCAGGGACTCCCTCTCCTGCTATTTCCTCCACTGCCTTCAGAACATCATCGACATGCTCCAGATAGATGCTGCAGAGAGGAGGAAATACAAAAGACATCACAATCAAAACAATACCATATGTGATAAATAAATATGATAAATTATGAATTTAAGAATTCTTCAAAGTTTATATGTTGCCGTCATAATGTTGTGCAACTAAATAATAATGAGCAAAATACAGATTTCTTCATTGACCAAGGGGCTACAGAAAAAAATGACTTGTTTGGTATTTTGACAGACAGCACCTTGTTTGTTTGTTTCCACTGCAGCACATGGTATACAAACATTTATTAAAGAGCCATAGGTCATTTACATAGGCAGTTTGCATTGCAAATAACATCACACACACAAATGTACAGAACACACACATAAAACCAGAAATGTTTTCAAAATAACCGTTTGTGACACACAGACATACCTTAGCAAAGTGTGAAGCGCTTCGTTGAACTTGTTCCCACGTTCCTTCTCTCCGCTTGCTGTCACCCACTCTTGGCTCAGGAAACGTTTTGCTAGGGAAGCTGGGAAGAAAAATAAGCCAATTATCATTGCAGTCACACTGGATAGCAGATATGTTGACTTAAATGAGATGACATGTCAGTCGGACCGGTCTGCTCTTTGTAGGCAGCAGGGTTTCCTCCTTTCTCAGACACAGTGGACAGAAGCTGGGAGAGACAGAGCGCTGTGCTGAGAGCCGGCATTGTGCTACGGAAGTTCACCAGATACTCAAAGCTGTGTCTAAACAGAACAAGAGGGGGTTTAAAAAAACACACAAAAACACAACTTAAACACATTATTAGACAATTCTGGTGAACATTTTGAAAATGTGCCCTGTTCTTTGCTGGGCCCATGGATATTAAATACATTTATAGCACTACTATTACTGTATTGTGAGGAGTGGCTGTTTATTTAGTTAATTCGAGAATCTCTAGCAGTGACAGGCCAACAAAGCTGATTAAATGTGATAAATAAATAGATCTATAGATATAAAATAAAAAAAAAACATATGGAAAACATAGTTTCCCCTTTCTGGTTTACTTTACTCACTTTACAAGCTGCTCCAGGGTCAACTCAGCACCTCCTTCTTTCAGTCGTCCCGCCAAAACTTCCAGAGCCTTCTTCAGTAAGCTTCGCTGTCCTGGCTGGCTGAATCCAGACCTGATAAATATGCACATACACAGACACTGTGTCAGGCGCCAAACTGAGCAGCAGTCACACACATGCTGATTCTTCCAAAGGCATACTGCTCAAACATGTTACAGAGTTAAAAGATTTAATGTCTGAGTAAAGTGGTGCTGGGTCTCCTCACCAGCTGAAGGTGGTGTTCAGGACCTGCAGGAGCAGCTGGTAACCTGTTGACATTAGCTGGTGCTCCTGCACATCTGTGGCAGGTCCATCCACCACACCGTTGTTCTCAGATAGCAGCGTCTGGGGGGAAAAAAACACATAAATGTATCAAACTGAATCTTTATAAACAAAAGGAAGACAGGGACTAAGTCTTCACTCTTATGTGCAGATTGTTTGTGTTTTGTACTTGAAAATGGTTGTGGCAGTTCTCCAGGTGTGAGCAGAGGGAGGGCAGCAGCTGGACGCAACAGGAAGCGATATCCTTGGAGCTCCTCTGTTGTAAATGGGAGAAGCCCACACTCTTATCAGTTTTTCCCTGCAGAAAAGAAAGGACATATTTCATTAAGCTGTGTCTCATAAAGTTTGTAAATTACAATTTTAAACACTAAACTGCATATGTCTAATCACTAAATATCATTGACACTCAAAGCTTCTGGACTCAGATTCAGAAAAACAAAAACAATAATCAATATTAAAAGATGTGCATTGACAATGATCTAAAATGACAGAAGAACAGGTTTCACCTCAGACATGATCAAACCTTGACTTCTCTGATCTGTGTTTATTAACTTTTTTCTGTACCTTCAGGAAAGGGGCTCTCTTGGCGGGGGCAGCTGTAAGGCTGAACTCCAGTTTGCGAAGCATGTCCTCCAGCAGGAAGACCAGCTCGGCAGGACCCAGCAGAACTTCCTCTCGCACCTCAATGAAAAAAATCAGAGAAGATGCAAAAATGTCCCGTGTGTTGATGTGTTTGTGGTGCATACATTTGTGCAATTGTTACATTTGATTTTAAAACCCTCTAACTGACATAAACTACATTGTTTTTACTGCAATCCAAATGATTCCCCCTGCTTTTAAAAAGTGATATCTGGGTAAGAGGATGGTTTGTAGGTCTGGAAATATATGTAAATTTATATACATATAAACTTATGTCTGAACACCAGGATTTTATATTTAAATCACTCAAAAAATAAACAAAATCAAAAACCTATAAAGTGACTACTCTCCTTATTGCTTTCCTTACCTTGGTGTGGAGCTCAGAGTCCAGCAGTGAGCGGGACAGCAGGCCGCACTGCAGTACGCTCAGCACCTCCATGTCCAGCTCCCTGAAAAACGGTCTGTAGGACACCAGACTGACACCTTGTCGGATCTCCATTTCTTTCTCCTTCTCCGGCTGCTCCTTTAGTGCAAGCAGAATCACCTTTTTAGCTCAGTAATGTTAAGAAGAGATTAGTGTGGGAGGTGAACGTTTACCTGCTGAGTTTTGTCTGCATCAGTCGTGTCATCGAGCTGAGAGCTGCTCTCTGAGCCGTTCCTTCCAGGGGCCTTCCTCTTCTTCCCCGCGCCATCTAAATAATGTGTGAGTTAAACATTAGGTAAGTGCTTATTCAGAGTATTTGGCTTCATTAACGTGGAGAAAAATATCTTCTGTTGGGCGCACTCACCTTTCTTTGCCTTATTCACAGGGCCAGTGGAACTAAGTACGACCCCATCTGGGCTGTCTCCATCAAAGTTGGCAACAGGTGGAATATAGCCAGGTGCACCTGAAACACACAGTAAAGAAATAGTACACGATTTTAAATAGTGTTAAATAGAAATTATGCCAAATGGCATAATAATGAGACTTTGAGATCAGAAACTAACCTGCCAATGCCCTCTCCAACAGTGTCTGAAGGTAGGTGATGTTCTGAAGACGAGTCATCACTTTCATCTTCATCTCGATGTCTTTTTCTTTACAGAATGCATTTATGACCTGTCACAAAGCAGGGGTAAGATACAGTCTTATCCTCTATTTTGAAGTTAAAAAAAAAAAAAAAAAAAGAGCTGTGCAAATGAATCACTGACACAAGCATGTAGTTACCTCTCTGAACCAGTTGATGGTGTGAAAGAGCAACGTACAGAGAAACTCCCTCTCAGCTTTTGACATGCTATCTATTTTCTCTACTACGTCCATGTCTGTCAGGATCAGGGGGCAGCCTGCATCCCAGCGAATGGAAACACACAGAGACAAATGATTTTACAGCCCACAGACAAGAGAACAAACTGGTTTGCCTGAGAGAAACATGCGACTTCCAGTTCCTCACCCAGCAGGGCGTCTATCTCCTCGAGGTCTCCCTCGTGCTGCTTCTCCTCACAGAGTCTCAGGAGGCGGAAAAAAGGAGACAGACAGAGAGGAGACACTCGCCTGCCGACACACAAAGCACAGGGAGAACCTAACTAACAGTCTCATTGATGACTGATTAAGCATGTTTGTAAAACATTAAACAATAAACTGACACTGTTTATCTGACTCTACTGCAAGTGAAATACATCACTGACTAAATATTTTGTTGTGGGGTGACTGACTTGTGTGCCTTCTTGCTTTGACTCTGCTGCTCTCCTTTGTTCTGGATATCTTTAGCCAGTAGAGGCAGCAGGTTGATAGCGATGCCTCCCTCACTCTCCTCCTCATCCAGGTTGTACATCACACGGGCCGGAAAGGGAAAAGAACTGAGGTACACAAGCAGGAAAGATTAAATGACATTAGTTATTGGATGAAATTTTAAAGTATTAAAATAGGATATTTTTCAAGTCTCCAGCTGTCCATCACTAACTCGGATATTTCCGGCCCTAGATCCACCACAAAGTCATTCTGGAAGTCGTCCAGGACACTCTTTATGATCATTTCCTGTTTGGAGAGGAGAGACAACAGGAAAAGAATGCTTATTCATTCCTTTGGAGCTTATGGAGCCGGATATGTCAGTAAAATAAAGCTATATTTAATTAAAAATGTTACAATTAAGAGATTAAAGAATGGTAAACATTTGTTTGAGACACACCTGCACCTGTGGGTCCAGGGTGGAGTTCAGGATCAGGTTGGCCAGTTCGTCATAGTACAGAGCCGCAGCCTCGGGCGAGCTTTCACTGCTCGACTTCAGGAGCTCCAACAGGGCTGTCACCTGCAACGAGCGGCACACACGTACATGACCACATCCACAGACCTGCAGGTACAATCACTTTGTGCTCTGTTGGCAGGTGTAACAAGAACAGAGAAAACACTCCTCAAACCTCAGCTCTCAACTAATAATGATGTGGCTTTTATAGTTTGTGGAAAGAGAAATTATTACCATTATATGTACTTTTTTTTTTTTGCTTGACCTCATCCACAGCGAGGTCACAGTACAGGCTGAGTTACTAGAGAGCAAACTTAAAGTTATGCAGCATCTAAATGACAATACTGTCTCTGCACATGCATCATAAAATGTCAGTATCAAACACCAATATGAACAGACATCTTATCAACTTATAAAACCATACATAACAACATAAATGGAAAAACTGAACTCAAACAAGATTATTGTTTTATACGATCTACATTCATGAGATACTTTCCTATGCCTAGAAACCTTGAACTGAAGTACATTTAAAAAAGTCACATTTACTACTGAAATGAAAAATCATAAACTGCAGTATCATTGCAACATGCACCTTGTTCCTTCTGATTGTTTTAAAGGCAAATATGTACCTGTCTGAACGTCTCCTGGGGTAAAGACCCATTTTGTGACTCCTTCACTTTAAGCCTGGGGGTGTAGATAATTAGTCAGTAATGCGACAGAATGAACAAGAAAAACACTGCTTATGTTTGTGAGTAACAGCTTGTACCTGAGGGCCCCCATGCTGCCTACAATCATGACGCCACCGATGATGCCGATGCGCTTGTACTTGGGCACGGTGCTGGACAGCTGTTTGCGAATCACTATGTGCAAGTCATCCTGAGCGGGGAAGAACGGAGCAAGAGGAGGTGGGTGAGCGGGCGAGAGGATGACAAGGAAAGGCGGGAAAAGTGTTGAATGAAAAGACTGGGTGACCCTGTGAGCGTGCACCTGGATGTGAGATCCCTGCTGCTGCTGCCCAAAGGCCAGTCTGCTCAGAAGGTGGAAGAGTCTGCGGATCTGCTGTGGTGTGAGGTTGTCCATGTAATCCAAGATTCCCTGTGGATAATATTGAGCTTGAGTTAAAAACTAATCCAAATGCAATGTTAAGGCACTACACCTTTAAGACGACCACCAGAGACTGCTATCTACAAGCTGTTGGCACATAGTACATCGCCTCTGCTCCAATTTAAGAATTTCTATATGTATATTGACCGCCTCCTCACCTTGACAAAAACAGCATACAAAGCCATTTCTGATGGCTTCTCTGTAACCAGGCCGCAGAGCAGCTCCAGAGCCACGTCCACCTCCCCACCCACACCGCTGCACACATGGGTCACTAAACAGCCCACCACTTCCTGTGAAGACAATGCACGAGGGAATTAAAAAGACTCAGGTGCATTTATAATCAAAAACAGACAAACAGGCTTAATGCACATTTTAAAAACATTAATCTTAAACCCACCTGCTGGCAGTAAGAGTCGAAGGCAGTGAATGAGTGTCGGTACATGTGTCCACCGAAAGGCACCACAGAGGGGTCAGGGGAGCGCAGTAAACTCTGAGCCAGAGCCAGGATGGAGGGGAAATATCCTCGCATGACCTGAAGTACCATTAGCATTTAATACAGTGTAATTCAAGTAATAATGAATGAATACATTGGTATTTTTAAAAAAAAAGTACACTGTGCTACTGTCTTTATATTTCAGCTTGTATGTAGATCGCAGATCGACCCACCTGAGCATAGTCCCTGAAGGTCTTCTGGAGCAGAGACTCCTGGATTAGTCCTGTCCTCACTTTCACCTTGAGCACTCTCTCAGCGCCCCGCCGGCTCTGGTTGGCGTTGGTGGAGTGGAGGATGAACAGCACCAGCAGATCTATTACCTGACATGTTGGAGCACATTTTAGGGAGAGACGCACAGATTCACATAGCCATAAACACATAAATGTGATGCATAAAAAGAGGGCTCAAAATGTCACACATCCAACATTTGTGACTGGTTTTGAAGAGGACTTTTTATTTCATTGGTTTATCTAATTTTCCAGATGGAACGTACACCTTTAAAAATGTTGGCAAAATGAATACTTTTTTTTAAAACGTTAAAAGTTTTTCTTAATCTAATTTAATTTTGTAGGACCATCAGCCGAAAACAGGTCTTCCATTTACACTAATCATTATACTAGGCAGATACCCTGAAATGAAGAGATGACACTCACCTTATGATCCTCCACTTCATCCACAGATTCAATTGCCTGATGAAAGACAACACAGAAAAAAGTTCAGTAAGCAACACCGAAACTGAGAAGACTGATTGCCATTAGAAATTAATCAAACACATCATCATTTAGTAATTAATAAGCAACTGAGTCTTAAAAACAAATTAATTTCCCACCTTGAGCCAAGCCTCAGATATAGTTTTTTGGAATCGCACTGCTGACTTGATGCTGTCCAGTACCAATGCAATGCTGTCCTGACTGCTGCCAGCTGCTGGTGTGGAACCAGACCTGCTCCAAAATAACATTTATTAGATTCAATCTTCAAAAACCTATTGGCCTGCTATATAATTAATATAAAGTCCCTGACTAAATGTACTGATATGTAGCTGTGAATGAGCTGTCTTACGTTACTGGCCCTTTGCCCTTGATGAGGCTCTGGGAGGCCTGCAGCACAGGGGGGAGAATGCACTGCTCCAACTCTAGCTTTTTACGAAGATCACACACCACCTACACACAGGAAAGACACCCCACACCTCTTGATTTCAAAATAAAACAACCAGAACACCATTTCTACCTGCCGTTTTTTAAAATGCTGAATGCTGTAGACTCAACTCTGACCTCATGTGCATCAGCGGCTGAGACCGCGTGCAGGATGAACTTGACCACAACAGGAAGGTCCTCCAGTTGCACTGCAGCCAAAGTGCCCATTACAGCTCCACGAACCTGAGATGAAAAACAGTAAGGTGTGATAATCCACACCGACTTAGTCTTTAAATAATTTAACAAAAACACATGTAATAGAGTGTGTGTGTACTACCTCAGTCAGTAATGAAGAACTGAGGTTCAGACTTGAGAGGGCATCCAGGACGGGGACTGTCAACTGAGTGTTCTCTTGGAGTAAAGAGCTACAGGGAGCAGTGATGAACATAGAAAGTATAGTATAGTAAACATAATCAGCAACTCTGACACCGCACGTACAACACAACAGCCACAGATCTGCTGTAGAGACATACTTGAGCTCTCTGGCTATATCATTGTGCTGGGAGTCTTCCAGTATCTCTGGCAGACTGGTGATGATGTCACGCTGAACCTCAATCGGTGCGACCGACACCAGCTCCATGAGCTTCGCCGCCAACTCCTGCAAACGAGAAGATGCACGTGATTGTAAGTCCAATGGAAGAAATCGACATATAATGACTGTGACTACAAGACCCATCATCACAGAAAACACTACCTTGCTGTCCACAACCCTGTCGAGCCATTTAAGCTGGTTAATAATTACGCGAGGAATGCTGAGCCCTCCGTCTCCAGTCCTGTGAGGGACAGAGCGAGGTGACATTTAGAAAAGTAAGACAGTGTAAAATATGTAAAAATGCAGTTAAGTGAACTCTACTGAAATACCGACCCTTCAAACATAAATTCAGGGAGTTTTTCAAGCAAGATGTTGATGACGAAAGTCTGCACGAAAGAAAAAAGTAGGTTAAGTATGTGTGAATGATGCACAGCAGAAAGATACATTTTGTATTTGCTTTGTTTCTGCAGGACATCCTGTGTGAAAGTGGTGAATTAGTCGAATCTACACAGAATACCTCACCTGCAGCATCTCAATCCCCAGCAGCATGCGTAGCAGACTTTCCTGGAACGAGCTGACATTGCTGCAACACAGAGACACGTGTCAGTGTGTCGCACCCTACAAACTCCTGAAATAAGCTCTATTAGCACTGAGTGTTTCTGTAACAATTACCTGGAGTCTCCATCGCACAGTCGTGGGACACACGGGAGGAGGCAGTTCCTGAATCGCTCAGGGTCCTCAATGTGAGACTCCAGTCCGGCGGTGAATTCCTGTACAATCTGAGAACAGAAATGCCAATGAAACATTACCGTCTTATACTAAATGTCTTGTTCTTGTAAAGGGATGGTGCGTACACTTACCCCCGGGTACCTGGGGCTCTTCTGTAGTTTTTGCTGTATCCGTTTTTGGAAAACTACTTGATCAACAGCTGGAGGAGAAAAGATAAAAATCAGAAAAAATCAGAAATGGAGAAACCAATTTCATTTATTGGCATATTTTGAGACTCTGAGTTAGCACGTTTACCGATCTCATTGGATGTGCCGCCTTTTTTCAAGGTGACACCTGCCTCTCGGAGGAGGACGCTAAACACACTTTCATTAGTCTCCTCTGCAGCAGGTTCTTTTGGCTGGCGACCGGTGATGCGACTCTTCTTCGCCTCTGCAGAAAGAAGAAAAAAACCTTTTAAAAAATAATAATAATGATCCAGCAGATAAAAACTGGGCTCCCCATGAAGAGTGTTTTAGAAGGTGCCATCAGGAGGAAGTACTCATCAGTGAAATATTAGACATGCAGTGGTCCTGTCATATTATGTCATACTTTTCTCTAAATTAGAATATTATATTTACCATTATAGTGTGATGGGAATAATGCTATCAAACTGGGAATCCTTGAAATGGCACCCAGTGATAGTGCTGTGATTTTACGCTTCCTTAAACTTACTGGTAGTCGTAGTTGCCCCCTCTCCTTTATCCACCGAGGAGCGTCGTTTTTTACGCATCATCTGATGAAACATAAAGGTCAAAAGGTTTTAATAGCTTTACCAGACTAACAGTCACATTAGCAAACAAGCTAACGTGTTTATGAGTTAACTGTAGCTAATTCAATTACTGTAACACAAACGCGCCATAATTCAAGTATTAAAGTATGCAACATGATATCGAGTAAGTGTTTTTGGCTGTCAGAGTCGTTCAGGGTGATAAAAGTGACACCTACTTCTTTCTTTTACAGACCACAGATGATATTACAGCTCAAACTCTGAAGTACCAAACAAACCTCCGCGCCAATCTGCTTCCTGCGTCATCAGCTGCCGTTAGGGACCATCCTCAAAGAGTTTAGGCTACAGAAGGTGAACGCTGAAAATAAATGCATAAAACGTTGGATAATAATGAAATAAAGGAGCTAGACACTTTATATATAGCTTATTTATAATATAGCTTTCTGACTTAAGTCTCTGTTGCTCTTAAAATTGACCCGTCGTTCAAAATTACAACGTTAACAACATCGTTCACACGGTCTCTAATTTTTCAGTATTGGGTTGCTTGATAATAAAAACTCATAGGCCGTTGTTGGGCGGGATCGGTACTCACATTTCTTCTTCATATACGGAGGCTTTTCGGGATACGCCGTATAAGGAAACAAACCAAACACCAGAGCGCTGTAGCGGTGCAACCATATCAAAGAGTATCCAGTTGATCAAGAGGATTACTGCTACTTCTTCGCTCGCCTCGCCTGGTTTTAACAACAACAGCACTCCGCTAACGACTTGATTTATTAATTTAACGAACTGGATTGTTTAAATAAGAGAATAACACGCTGTTGGCAGACAAAAGTGTCGTAGCAGGTGTTTTACAGCTATATGAAAACACTGTACTTGCCATGAAATTACTTTTTCTGTTTACATTACAGTTATTAATCGTATCCCTATTGTGCACAACTCATTATTATCTTGTCATATTCTTATCATTTTTTTACTCATCATCATCATCATATTATTATTATTATTATTATTATTATTATTATTAGTAGTAGTAGTAGTAGTAGTAGTAGAGATTGTCTTATGTTTTATTCTTATATGTTTTTTTTTCCTGTGACTGAACCAGTAAAACAATAATACAATGTTTAGTATATACAACATTGATGCATTTGATGATGTTTAATTTTTGTTTGTTTGTTTGTTTTCTGCTTACTTCTGCTAGGACAAAAAGAACATAGATGAAATAGCAGAAATGACTAAATAAAAATACTCACAAAAATACTTATAAATACTCATGAGATATTGAGGCAACATCAACAACTAACAACATCAAAATTCTGAGGTAAAAAGTAAAAATATGGGTACAACATCAAAATTATGAGGTAAAAAGTAAAAATATGGGTAAAACTCAAACACAAGGCATAATAAGTAAATATGTAATACACAATTATATGTATAAATATGACTGGGAAAGCCAAATGCTGTCCTGTTATCTCATGATTTTGATTTAGTGAGACAAAAACGTCACTTATTATGCCCTACTTTTGGCTCAATATATATTGTTGTCACAGTTTAATACTTTTAATTCACTATGAATTAATCTTTATCAATCATGTCCTTTCATATGAAGGTACTGATACTCTGGGCGGTGCAAACGGTGCAGGGGGTGAACTATCTTGACAGCCCTGCGCCACAGCGTGTCCATCCTTCAAAGGTCCAAGAAGAGGAGCGGAGCGCGCGCAGGTGGTCAGACGGCACCAGCGCGACTCCTGAGACGGGCTCAAACAAAAAACAAAAAACAAGAAGCAGCAGCCCGGCGGAAAAATGGCAGCGAAATTTCACAACCTCAATGCCAAGCTGCTGACGGGGGAGACGTTTAATTTCTCCTCCCTGCAGGGCAAAGTGGTCCTCATTGAGAACGTGGCGTCCCTCTGAGGCACGACCACCAGGGATTACACCCAGATGAACGAGCTCCACGACAAGTACGCCGGCAAGGGGCTCGTGATCCTGGGAGTGCCCTGCAACCAGTTCGGCCACCAGGTGAGCAGGTGACCTCTACATCCTGTGACCGACTCCCACCCTCACTTCAGACATGACTCTGTTTTTAGGTTTTCTTTCTAATTCTTACTTACTTTTTTTCTTACTGTAAATCTTCTGATTTTGTAAATCGAACCCTCATAATTCATCAAGTTTTGTTCCTATTTTAGACTTAGGCTTCATGCATTCAAGCTCACTGACGTGTTTGAGTGCGTTAGGTTTAACTGTAGTCTTATTTTTAGTCGACTTGTAACTATACAGACTATACAGTCATTCATTCAAATATTCCATGATCTAGACTGATGGTGGAAAACTTTTTAAATGAACCTGAAGTTCAGTGATACTTTTTTCCTTCTTTTTGACTAAGTGAGTTCCAGGAAGCACTTTCAGTAATGAGAGGTATGAAGGAAAGAGGAAACAATGGGGAGATGACTCAACTCAACAAAAGGATTTCTGGAGTTGTTCTTGGCTGATTTAAAGCGTGTCCTTTGGCATTGCTTCTCTGAGCTTAATTATTAATTCGGTGTTAATAGCAGCACTATAAGTAATTCATTGATGATGGTAACAGAAGTGATGGTTCAGATCATCTGCAGGCTTCTTATAGAAATCAGGAAGTTACAGTCTGTTGAATGGGTTCTTCCTGTCTAAGACAGAGACCGGTGAAAAGATAAAAGCAAATTCTGAACAATCAGTGTGATCCTTAAGTCAAACCAAAAGTTAACTATACATTAGAATAGTTTACTGATCAGATGATTTATTAGCCATCAATTAACCGTTGTACTCCACAGGTTAACACATAGTAGTGTTGAAACTGTAATGTTGCAACAGGTTTTCCACCCTTTTTGACTTGTTTTAACTTCAGACCTTTACTGTTCCATGACAGTATCTGCTGATGACTCCCCGCTCAAATGATTACAGTCCTGTAATAAATGTCTGCTGAGACATAATGTCACAGCGGACATTTGTATACCCGTCTGTTTATTTAAGAAGATGCAAAATTGCCTGTGTGCCAACAGACTGAACATAACTTTATTGATGATTGACCCATGCAGGAGAACTGCAAGAATGAGGAAATCCTCATGTCCTTGAAGTACCTCCGTCCTGGAAATGGTTTCGAACCCAAGTTTCAGCTCCTGGAGAAAGTGGACGTGAACGGGAAGGACGCCCACCCCCTGTTTGTCTTCCTGAGGGAGGAGCTCCCATTCCCCAGCGACGAACCGTCCGCCCTGATGACCGACCCCAAGCTGATCATCTGGAGCCCCGTCTGCAGGAACGACGTGTCCTGGAACTTCGAGAAGTTCCTCATCGGGCCAGATGGGGTACCGTTCAAGCGCTACAGCAGGAAGTTCCTCACCAGCGACATCGAGGGGGACATCAAGAAGCTCCTCAACCAGGCAAACTAATCATCCGTCCTCCAGAAACGTCCAACAGCTTCCACTTGCACCAGCTTTTCAGCACCATGCTAATGTGTGTGTGTGACCTTCACTTGTTGGGGGCGGGGGGACAGGAGAGCTGATGTTTTTGTTTTTTTTAACACTTTTCCAGACCACCTGTGCTCACTTGCACATGATGGCTGTGTTTGGTTCTTTTACAGTATGAAGGCATCCTCTGAATCATAGTTAATTGTGAGGGGGGTATTTGATGAAATGTAAAAGGCTGAACGTTCTCAGCGGTATTGTTTGCACGTGCAGCACGGCTGTGGTTTGATGTATTAAGAGGACGAATAAACGTATTTTTTTCAAACATTTCCTGACTCAGTGAAATGATCTAACAAGATTTTAGCCCTTAGATTTGTGGTTGACTTAATATTTTTCATTTAAACCAGGGGAAAAGCTAACTTTAATCTGCATTTTTAAAAACTTGATCTTGTGGAAAAGTCCTGTATGAGAAGGATTTGATGTAACATTCAAATGAAAAAGTTACAGTGGGTAAAAACATCCACCCAGTACTTTGCAAGTCCAGGGTTGCAGTAATGTGATTACTACCTGTGCAGTCCAAGTGACTACACTGATTACAGATCATAGTTCATTCTGCAGCCAGTCAACATGAAGGGTGTGTAATTAGTGTTGCTTCACCTGCAAATAAAGATACTTTTGCAATAAAGCGATTGAGTGCCACTGAAGTTAAGCCAGCTTTGTTAAATAATTACAGCTTCAGTGTGGGCATACATAAAACACATATTAGCACATATATTTTTATGCATGCAATTACTCCAAACAAACCACCTTGTTGAGGCTTCCAGTCTTTATTGTACTTTGAATTCAAATATTTCTCAGTTAAAAACAAATACTGTAGATGTCGGCAATAAGATAAATATGAGGACAAGAATTTATACACCTATTTTCAATAGTGTGATTATTTACATCTCTTCGGTTATTTGAGTTTGACTTGCTGTCATGATTTAAGGGGGAAGAAAAGGAGATCTGCTTTCTGTTAGCAGAATTTCGTTTTCGACTAAGTATCTAGGATTACAGATATAATGTAAAGCTTTTCTCGACATAGGCATAAATGATGATATTTAGGTAGTCATCTCTCTGTGACATAATGACGGTAGGACCAACCAGCAGGAAAAAAAGGGCACTTGGAGGCCCCCTTTATTGTCAACATGCTGTTATACAGCAAAGTGCAAATATGATGCCACTCGTTTTACCAGAAGACCCCTGGGACCCTTAAGTGTAAGTAAATGTATTCTATTTTATACAAGACACTTGTTATAGATGTGCTTCCTGTGTTAACCGTGTGTCTGTAAAGACTATTAAGATAAAACGAAGGGTTTATTTAATTACACTACCAACAGAGACAATTTCATGTGTTTTACTTAACAGCTGAGTAGTGATCACTGGAAGGAAAACTATTGGCTCCAAATGCCTGAACACACTGAGGATGCTCTTAAGGTATTGCTGTCCTGACCCCACCTGGTGACACATGTAGATTGATTGACATCGAGGGGGACATCAAGAAGCTCCTCAACCAGGCAAACTAATCATCCGTCCTCCAGAAACGTCCAACAGCTTCCACTTGCACCAGCTTTTCAGCACCATGCTAATGTGTGTGTGTGACCTTCACTTGTTGGGGGCGGGGGGGCGGGGGGCAGGAGAGCTGATGTTTTTGTTTTTGTTTTTTTTAACACTTTTCCAGACCACCTGTGCTCACTTGCACATGATGGCTGTGTTTGGTTCTTTTACAGTATGAAGGCATCCTCTGAATCATAGTTAATTGTGAGGGGGGTATTTGATGAAATGTAAAAGGCTGAACGTTCTCAGCGGTATTGTTTGCACGTGCAGCACGGCTGTGGTTTGATGTATTAAGAGGACGAATAAACATATTTTTTTTTCAAACATTTCCCGACTCAGTGAAATAATCTAACAAGATTGTAGCCCTTAGATTTGTGATTGACTTAATATTTTTCATTTAAACCAGGGGAAAAGCAAACTTTAATCTGCATTTTTAAAAACTTGATCTTGTGGAAAAGTCCTGTATGAGAAGGATTTGATGTAACATTCAAATGAAAAAGTTACAGTGGGTAAAAACATCCACCCAGTACTTTGCAAGTCCAGGGTTGCAGTAATGTGATTACTACCTGTGCAGTCCAAGTGACTACACTGATTACAGATCATAGTTCATTCTGCAGCCAGTCAACATGAAGGGTGTGTAATTAGTGTTGCTTCACCTGCAAATAAAGATACTTTTGCAATAAAGCGCTTGAGTGCCACTGAAGTTAAGCCAGCTTTGTTAAATAATTACAGCTTCAGTGTGGGCATACATAAAACACATATTAGCACATATATTTTTATGCATGCAATTACTCCAAACAAACCACCTTGTTGAGGCTTCCAGTCTTTATTGTACTTTGAATTCAAATATTTCTCAGTTAAAAACAAATACTGTAGATGTCGGCAATAAGATAAATATGAGGACAAGAATTTATACACCTATTTTCAATAGTGTGATTATTTACATCTCTTCGGTTATTTGAGTTTGACTTGCTGTCATGATTTAAGGGGGAAGAAAAGGAGATCTGCTTTCTGTTAGCAGAATTTCGTTTTCGACTAAGTATCTAGGATTACAGATATAATGTAAAGCTTTTCTCGACATAGGCATAAATGATGATATTTAGGTAGTCATCTCTCTGTGACATAATGACGGTAGGACCAACCAGCAGGAAAAAAAGGGCACTTGGAGGCCCCCTTTATTGTCAACATGCTGTTATACAGCAAAGTGCAAATATGATGCCACTTGTTTTACCAGAAGACCCCTGGGACCCTTAAATGTAAGTAAATGTATGTTATTTTATACAAGACACTTGTTATAGATGTGCTTCCTGTGTTAATCGTGTGTCTGTAAAGACTCTATTAAGATAAAACGAAGGGTTTATTTGCTTACACTACCAAGAGACAATTTCATGTGTTTTACTTAACAGCTGAGTAGTGATCACTGGAAGGAAAACTATTGGCTCCAAATGCCTGAACACACTGAGGATGCTCTTAAGGTATTGCTGTCCTGACCCCACCTGGTGACACGTGTAGATTGTTCCTCGTGAAAAGGAGCAAAAGTTCAAGTTTCATGAATTAAAGCACCACTTTTATACTAGTTTATTTTGCTTCACTCAGTGTGCTTTGAAGATATCAAATAACATAGCCATTTCATTACAGAGCTGCATTAAATGTACAAGACTAATAAGGACAAGCCATTGCAGGTGAGCTAGGGGTCCAATCAGGCAGCAATCAAAATATGCTTATAAGACACATTAAAATGATCTGGAAGTGTATGACAGACCGTAACCCTTAACGCTAAGGCCAAACCATACATTTCTGTCATGTCTAGGTACACCAGAAGCAGGTAGATAATGTACTCATGGAGAAATTCAAAGTGCCTCCTTTTTAAGTCAGGTTGCAGGAATCAAAAGGCCGCTTTTGCATTGTGATTACAAAAAAAAAAAAAAAAAAAAAAGGTAAATAAAAAGGTGTTCGCATGTTGAGACTCCTCTCTGTACGTTTAGGCCCAGAGCCCAAACTATGTGTCAAAGAACCTAATACAAAAAAAAAAAAAAAAAAATGGCTGAACAAGAGCGAGATGGAAAAAAACTGCTTCTGCCACAACTCATGTCCAGACAGATCTTAAAACTTTGAAGCAAGACATCCCCCTCTGTGCTTTAGATTGCAACACCGGGAGCAGAGCGGCCGCAACTTGTCTGCGACGGCAACACCTCCCGCCACTGATCCATGCTACGCAGGTGGAATAAGATCACAGGATTCTTTCAACAAGCATGGCGTGTATTGTTCCATGTGCATATCACACTGTAAAACTTTGCATTTACCGCAGCACAGCAAGATTATCTGTGATAAATCTAGGCACGATGCCAGTATCCTGCTACTGTCTTAACAGCTGGTACATTACATCATAAATACCATAAACGCTTTGGTTGAAACAACATTTGCATTTGGCTTTTTTTTTTTCCTCTTTTTTTTTAAAATATATTTCTGACTGTCGTTGTGGGCAACAGACACATGTGTTTAACTAAGCATTTGAGGGCACTTCTAACATTCTGTTCATCCAGTGAGAGGATCTATATCCATTTATACTCCTCTTAGTTCCAGACTAGTAAACTATGTTCAGTAATCAGTAGGCCACCCGCTGCAGGGAGGGAGTCTCTCAGGTCACTCTTCCGACAAGGCCGTTGGCTCTAGTTGACAACATACCAGACGAAAATCAAATAAAATACGGGGAAGGTATGGTTAATAATGTTAAAGTCTGTGGAGTCCTCTGTCACTAAAGTAGCTTTGTGTGTGCGTCCAAGTGTCTCTATTTGCCGTATGTGTTTCAGTGCACGTCCCTTGGCATTGGGGGGCTCCTCAGTTTGTGTCCATGCGGTCATCGGCGGCGTCTGGGGCTCCTCCCAGCGAGGCCGAAGGTTGAGATTTGGAGGAGGTTTCCTCGTCTCTGCGCTGATAGAACAGCACGTAGGCGGCTTTAGTCTGCGAAGGAGGACAGAGATCAGGTTATGCTGCAAAAACAGCGACACTTGACACCAAGGGCAGACACCCAAGTAAGATCATCTTCATCAAAACATCAGCCAACGGACAAAAGGAAACACTGTGATCACCAGAAGCTGCGGCGCTGAAGTATGAACACATTTCACAGTTCAGGATGAACACATTTATGAACATTTAAAGAGTGAAAACTCACCACAATCTGGTCCTCTGAGGCAGAGGAGACACTGCTGTCATCAAAATAATACCACTTCCCATCCACTTTATTCTTGCCATAAGCCGTGTCTGTTAAGACGGAGGGATAGCAAGTGTTAGCAAACAGCTATTCAGGTCATTTCTTTACCCAGGAAGAGATACAAATGTTATTAGACCGGTTTTCTATGAACAGACACAGCAAATACGGGAAAAAAATTGACATTCAGTCTGCAGAGAACAAAGACGTGTGAGGCACTTTGCCATATTTTAATGCTCCTGATTATAGTGTCCACAGAGACACAGTTGTCTCACAGTGGTCGCTCAGCAGACCATCTGTTGACACATGTTGTGGGCACGTTTGAAGACTCAACAAATTGTGTTGGCACAAGAGGAAGAAGAGAGTGGCCGAAAATAAAACAGTAACTTACAGTGACCCCCTCCCATTCCTCCGTAGTGGTTCGACACGGCAATGAGGTCGTATGTGTAGGGACCGGCCTTCGGGTCACACACAAACTCAGACATGTTCAGATCCCTGAAAGGATATTTCGTCAGTTATAGGAAAGAAAAAAAACACATTGCCACCACACTGAAATTGAGTTATTAAATGTACAACAGCCAAGAAATAAAAAGGAGATTCTCTTAAAGTCTCATTTAATGTTAAACACAGCACACAGGTCTGGTTTATGTTTGAGTACGTCTTTGTGAGCATAAGTCAGCCTTTTTTAAAGAGGGATGTCTGTCACGTTCTCTCTACTTCCTGGTTTCTAGTGGATCAAGTTCCTCAACAGAGGTGGATGTGTGCTGCACACACGGTGCCAAGTCCAAGACAGACAGCCGTTAGACCGCATAATGCTGAGGCGACTTCTCCATTGCAAAAACACAGGAACATTTGTGATGTGTCAATTGAGACAAAAGGTTAATGACTCATCCAGAGCAGAAAGGCTGCTTTTGAAAGCTGTAGCAGTTACACAACCAAAACAAATAAGGACAGTAGGGAGGTGTAACTTGGAGTGTGATGTCAGTTCTCAGAAACAAGAGTCGATTTCTTGAATGTCCACTAAATACAATCCATATTCAGCCCACAGGTCACTTTTATGAGTTTCAGACTACAGCTCCCTCTGGTGTGAAAGTCCTCCTGTTACTGCTGTGTTTCTCGCTTCGTTTATACAGTCTTCAAATGACAAACATTATTCTTAAAAATTATGCACATCCATACCTAATTTAGTTTTTTTTGGATTTTGGATTTGTCATTTTAAAAAATTACGATTTTGCACTGAGTAACACTTGGTGTCTGCAGAATTCTCACACCCTTTTAACAATATTTAATTCTTTAGATGCTAATAGCTTTAGATTTATTATACAAATGCTACACATCAGTGTTAAAAATTTTAGATGTGTAAAACGTCCGTCCTTACAGGTGTTTTCTGAGGACAGTGAACTTCATGCAGAGATTGAAAATGATTGACATCTGAAACTACAAGACCAACATTACTACAGTGCCTTTTCTCTGGAAAAAACCTTTGGCGGAAACATCAAATCACATTTTAACTTGTGAATCCTGTGTCACAAAGCTGCGTCAATCCTGTGTCACCAACTGCCTGCATACCTGATGGGAAAGTCCACGACTGTGTCCAGCTTGTCCCTCCAACACCGGTTGTAGGAGAAACGCTTTAGGTGAACGACCAGAATGCGAGGCAGCGACCACAAATCAAACTTTTTCGTGGCCTGTTGGTGTTTCTTACATGTTGGACAGTACCTGCATAGAGAAAGATCATATCTATATGACACAGAAAATGACAAATGTGGAGGTTTGACAGTGAATTTAAATGTAGCTGTGAAGCATTACCATGGATCATGTTCTCCAAGTGTTTCCATGGTTGTAAAGAGCTCGATGCATTCCCTCAGAGCCACGGTGGCCTTCTTTTTTTGGGGCTGGAGCATGCTCTCATGCTTCTCATAGGCCTGCACACAATATTTACACAAATATAAATAGACTGTTTGCATATCCTGTCACAGGACTGCCTGATGGATATCATCCCACTGACCTCTGCTTCCTGTTCATCATAACACAGTTTCTTTGACTCGGTGTCCCAGTCGATCGCCACCGTGGAATGTGCTGCAGAGAGAGGAGACGCTGCGTCAACACAAAGTGACTTTGAAAAATAAAACTATCAATGAGATTGCAAGTTTAAAAAGATTGATGCTGACGATTGAGTTTGAGGACATTTCCATCACAAGGCAGCGGGCTGATGTTGGCTGTTCCATACGAGTTGACTATGCTGAATGTGAAGAGCTTGGCTGGCGAAGAGCACTGCTTGGCCGTGTCTCCTTTAGACCCATTTTCCAAGTCAGAGGTCTCGTCTTCCTCCTCTTCAGACTGGCCGTTCTCTGGCTCTGGACTCACCTGATGGTCCATGGCTTCCTCCTCACCTGAACACATAAATCTCATCAGCCTTGAGGGGTTTTGGTTAACATTAATATAAAAATGTTCTGATAGGTAAAGGCTATTTGTTTAAATCTAATGACAGATGATTACCATCATACAGCCCGTTAGTTTCATTGCAGGTCCCTGAGTGGTTGCTGCCATTACTGGAGCTGGCGCTGCAGGAGGCCCCGTCTGACAGGGGACTGCCACAGCCACCCAGGCTGGCGTTGAGACTAGATGATGCGGAGCATTCAGGAGTCTGGCTGCAGCTGGCAAAGGTCGCCGACGCCGAGGCCCTGCTTTCACTATTGGGACTCTGGGATTGTTTCACATAGCGTCTGCAACAGTTAACAGTCGAGATGAGTTAAACAGTAAAAGCACTCAGAACTCACTTTTTTTAATCATCAGTGGTCTCAGTTACACTAAAGTGGTCATTTAAATAATTCTTTAAAATATGAGTTCTACGGATAAGACTTGACATAATCCCATCACTGCATGTACACATTAGAACTGGGAACTGCTGTCAAGCAAATCCTGCTCCTTCATTTGTTCAATCTGATTCTGCATTTCTTTTCCCTCCATTTCTTCACACTTTCACGTCACTTTGTTTGCTTCCTTGCTACCTGCAGAGTAGGTTCTTACCCAATCCTCTCTAGGATCTTGTCATAAAGAACATCTGCGATGAGGTTGTGTCTGGGCACGGTGATGAGTAAAGGCTGGCCAAACAACATGGTGCTTGTGGAGCTTCCAGCGTGCTTGGAGTGGCGCTCCCTGAAATATACAGGCAGGTTCATCCTCTCGCTGTCCTCTTCCTGTACCTCATACCTGCAAAGCGCAACAACACAAAAACAGACATTACACACACCTAGTATTAAACGGCAACCACAGCTGCTGACTTAAGGAAAACAAGACTTACACAAAGATGTCATCTTTTTCCATGATTTGGTTGAGGCCATCATCCCGTCTATAGATTTTATGGAACCTATGATTGTAAACGTCAGCCACCACCATCTAGAGAGGTAAGTGGATTGTAAAGTTAAATAATGCCATTTTAACCATAGCTACAGAAAATATTAGGCTAAAAGGATAAATAACACTTTAGTTTATTTCAGTACTAACATTTTCCGGAGGGAATCCACAGATTTTAGACAAGGCGCTGCACAGGTCTGCCACTGTGCCCAACTTGGGGACCACCACTCGATACTGTCAGACAATGAAAAAAAAAAAAAAAAGCTTGAGCATTCAGAAATCCCCGACTCGTCCATAAAAACTGGAATGCTAGTACAAGTTTGTTGCTATTAGTTCAGTTGTAGTTGTTTGAGTGAAGATCAGAAACCCCGGAGCTGAATTCCACCTCACCTGTGTGGGTCGAGACTGAGGGTCTGATCGCACCAGGAAAACCTCCATTGTGCGGTCCTTCTTCATGGGCAGGGGCAGTGTGAGGTAGCAGAATGGGTCAAAGGTTACAGACACCTTGGAGCACTCTGGGCACACCAAAGTGGATTTGAAGAGGCCGTGGAAAATGTCAACTATGATGGAGTCATTGCGCAAGCGGTGTTCGTTCGTCCAGGCTTCCTTGGCAACAATCTATAATTAAACAATAACAATCATTAGATATTGTTTTAAATCCCCAGAAAGAAAAGTATGCCACTTCATGCTGTAAAATTGATTCTCTGAAACCTTTTGCTCTTCTTAAACCAGTGAAGCGTGTAAATATAATATATATATATATATATATATATATATATATATATATATATATATATATATATATATATATATATATATAAATCAAAACACAACAATGCTGGGGAGTGAATACAGATATTTAACCGGCATCATATTTCAGCATCAGACTGAGCCTTGCAGTTTTTAGTTACCATTTTGAGAAATAAAGGACTCCTGAAAAACTATACCTACATATAAACTATAAAGAAAATGTCCCAAGTTTGAAAAGGAATATCACAACAATTTAAAATATTTACTATACCTCATCTGGACGGCCCTCTGCATCCCTCAGGGCCAGGTAAGGCTTCTTCTTGACACGATTCAGATCCTCGTGGAGCCCATCGAGCAGGAAGGCCAACAGCTCCTGCGAGTCCTGCTGCTGGTAGCCTGAAAACTGGGGGGCAAAGCGTCCAACCTGCGTCTGAACACGAAGAAAGAGAAAAAAAAAAAAGGTAGAGTCTATCAGCTATGTCTGTAGCTTTTAGATTATGAATGGAATCATTTTCAACCTGTACACGTTCACTTCAGATAAAGCTGTTTGACGCAACTCACTTTGAAGGTCCGTGGGGCCACATAGCTGCTGCTGCGGCTTAGCCACATCTGCTTCACTAGATCGGCATAGACCTCGGCGATCTCGCCTCTCATTCCCAGGGGATTCTCTCGGTTGATCTCTGCCTCGTACTGGTCATTGAGGAAGTATTCTGTGAGTGGAGACGCATTGCTCAGGCACTGAAAGAAGAGGAGTTAAAACATAAGTTAAACATAATACTCAAAAATGTGTCAACAGAGTTTCTCTGAATTGAAGTCTCGGTTGAAGTTCTGTAAGATCTTTTTACCTGGAGGGCAGAGTTCATGAAGCATGTGTTGCCCAGATTACTGAGACCACACAGGCCAGGCTGCGACTGTGACTCTCTGTAGTTGTAGGAAGAGCTGTATGAATTGTAGCCCCCCAATCTGTTGGGAGAGCAGATGTGTTACTGTTGGTGTCTACAGACCATACTGGGATACAGGGGAATAAAAATTGATGAAATACCCTATTTTAAGGTCTTTCTACAATAAACTAGAAACACAAAGACCAAAAACTCAGACACATCAGCCCACTGTTTATCTGCCTGGGCGAACGCGCTGCTGCCTGTGGCAATTAGCGCTTCTGCCTCCGGAGCAGATATCGCATTTACGCTGTTTTTGAAGCACTTACTGGACCTGAGTTTTAAAAAAAATTACAAAACGTTTGTACTCCTAAGCCTTCTCAGTGTAAATTGCTACTCTTACTCTTTACTTGTTTTACAGTCTATGCATGCATGCTCTTACTGATACAGTGCGACCCCCAGTGATTGATTGATTAGGAATAGCAGTTACTTTTATAAAAATGAAATTTATGTCTTTCCTTAATTTTCAAAGTTAGCAAAGTCATCCGGCGGGCCGAGCTGGACCCCCTGGCGGGTTGTATGGGTTGTATGTTTGACACCCCTGATTTAGCACATGCACACACACAAACACACAGATGTTCAGCACGAAACTAATTATGGTACTTTCTACTTCGGCTGCAGTTAAAAGCAGATTGTAAACATTACTTTTACTTGGGGTGTCACACCACCTCTTTAGATAGTTTGGGCAATCGAAAGATCGTCGTTCGAATAAATTGCAGCCATTTCACCAATTCAGAGCACAAGTCAGCTGTCCTCTCTGCAGTTACATTTAATATCCCTCTATGGCATCATACTTCACACTTTAAGGCACTGGATGTAGCCACGTGTAACAAATAACCTGGTGACTCAGTGTATAACCTTATCTTATTAAACTTTAATTTCACAAAACAGT
Source organism: Scortum barcoo (assembly GCA_023238725.1). Lineage (NCBI taxonomy): Eukaryota > Metazoa > Chordata > Actinopteri > Centrarchiformes > Terapontidae > Scortum > Scortum barcoo. The sequence continues at coordinate 17,098,895 of CM041537.1, forward strand.
TGAACAATTCTTCAGTAATCCTAATAAACTCTTGGCAGCAGCGAACTTAGCGGAGGGCACTTTAAGGCTGTAATACTTTTTTCAGTAAGCAGTGTAATGGAGCCATGCTGTCACAGTGCAGTTGCAGTGTGTTCTTTCATGTTCCTCACTATTCAACCTGATTAAAGCTAAGCTGGTAGTGTATGAACGGTATGTACAGACACTAGATTAAAACAATGGGAAGCAGAAGCAGTATAAGAACTAATGACAGTGTTATGGGAAGGGGTAAAGGACATTTTCTGTGTTAACGTTTGTTCTTTCAAAAACACAGAGCAAAGCTGAGGAAGTGACTTGACACAGGTACATCAGGTTTGTTAAAGCCTCTAAAGCCATGTGATCGTAACTGAAAAGGAAAAACAAAGGATACTGGTCCTTTGCACATAAAGCGAACAGCAAATGCAGAGAAAAGGAAAAGAATAGTAGTCAGTGCATGCGGGAAACAGTGAAGAGGGAATAAATCAGAAAAAGAGAAACTCTTGCCTATTTCCAGAGGTGGTACTGTTGTTAAGTGTGTAGCCGGGGCTACAGCTGCTGTCTCCATTAGTTACTGTTGAGGAGATACTGGCTGCTGAGTTAGAGGAGAGTTTTGGGGAGGTAGTGAAAGTCCTGGATGGGGTTGTACTGGATCTGGTGAGCAAGAGCAGGTTTCAGAAAAGCACAAATGTAAAAAAACACTTCAAATTTTCAATGTTGTGTAAACTTTGATATATATATTGATTATTATACTGAGTGATTATTAAATGCTGTAAAATTCCTAATCTGTACACTAGCACACAAGTGATCTCCTTTTCCGGAATGACAAAAACAACAACATAGTGTTTGCTCACTTGGGATGGGAGGCTTGTCTGGGCCACGTGCCATCTTCATTCTTCCGCTCAATCACGAGCACCTGTGGGAAAACAAGCTCAATGAGAGCCAGGCTGGCACAGCTGACCTTCATGTCAGCTATCATGTCTCAGGCTTGAATTTAATACTGTACATGAGCCAAGTGCTGTCAGCAGCAGCAGATACGTCCCTTTACTGCACTCTTTCATGTGACATGAGTGTTTTTGATCTTTAATTTACAGTTTTACAATAGCAATAGCTGCTTGTGAGTATAAAATACAGGAGGATAGGCACAATGGCATGAACACCCGTACAGTCACATTTACTGAAGTGTGAAGTTTTGAAAGACGATTTTTTTTTTTGGCAGAAAAGGTCACAGAGGTATTAGCTTAACTCTTCTGTAACATTTTAAGCCACAGTTTGCAGTGTTGTTGTATTAGATTTGTGTTATGTGGTAAGATGTCATTTGCCTTCCTATACCTAGTCCAGCATCATGTAAAGGAAACACAAAGTATCAGTAGTATTTTACATTACCTTTCCAATGCACCAACATCACACATTTTAGCATCAAAAATAACCATACAGCTTAACCATGACCTCAATGAGAATTACACATTATGAAACAATATACATTTTATTCCATTGCCAACATATTGTATTACATAAGACTCTCAGATGTTCCTGTTATTTTGTACAGTGCCGGTTAATTAATTATGTATGCACAGTGAGTACCAGTATGTCACAGGGCTGTGGTGTTCTTTAAAAGAAATGAGGATAATCTATCAGTGATGTGAAGGTTATTTGAAAAACACAGCTCCACGCTACCTGCCCCTGGAAGAGACCAGCATCCTGTACAGTGCTGTCTGGCTTGTTCAGCTGCTCGTAGGTGTTGCTCATGTATTTGTTCCAGAGCCGCGTCTCCTTCTCTGACGGGATATTGAACAGCGTCCTCATCTCCTTCTCTATGGTATCTGGAAAGAGGGGGTTTGAAAGACATGATTAACCTTCCTGCTTTAATTTTCAGTCATTTATCTGGGTATTTTTTAATGCAAAGTTGAATCCAAAAAACCCTCACCGATGGTATCAGCTTTACTGAAATGACGCATGACCACATTGTCCATGTTGTCATTCTCACACAGGTTCAGCTCCAGCAAATAGACCTCCACCTTACAGTGCTTGACAAACATGCCATGTTCAACAACCTAGAGATGAAAGAAGACATTTAGGAGCCCGATCCATATATATATATATATACATATACATATACACACACACACACATATCCAGCATTACCTTCCTGACAATGGGATTCTGGCCATCGAGGCAGCCATACCAGATGACAAGCTTATTCCACGCCTCAGTGGGTACGAGGACATAGTCCAGCTCATCTATAAGGTGCTCTTTCAGGGCCTGTGTCTCCTGGTCTTTAAGGAAAAAATACAAAACAGCCCTTTTAATCTCTACAATGGATTTGTGTTGTTCTGAAGAGCAATCAAAATTAATACCCAGTATGTGTTTCTTGGAAGATGAGAGCTTTACCTGAGAACAGTCCAGAGTTATCGATTGGCCCAGGATAGAGGCTACGTTCTCCAACATTGTACATGTCCCAGCTGTCAAACCCCACATACTTCTTCCACTGTTTGAACCACCGGCTGTCTATTAGATACCTACAACAGATTGTTTGATAAAGGTTAAAGACAAACATATCACACTTTGAGATACTTGGTCATTTCTCCTGAACCTGAGACTTTTTGAGGATTTTTGTCAATCACCTGATCTGTTTATGACGTCAAGCAAGAATATAAACAGGGTCAAGAGATGATACAATGGTTGGTGTTGGTGTGAGAGAGAGAACACTGCGCAACACCAAACTGCCTTGACATTTGCTGATATAGCAACAGCATGCTAGTTTAACTTAATCTCATCCCTGAGCGAGAATCTCCTTTAGTTAATAGCCTTGTAAGCAGGTATTCACTTAGTAAGACGTTGGGTCATGGACCTCATGCGTGGTGCCACCACTGTCCACAATTACAGCAGCAGCCTCAGTCACAGTGATGTGGACGATCTTTGCCCTGAGGTTAATTTAAATAAACTTTGCAAGTTTGTAAATGTGCCTGTGGAAAAAAATACATTTCAGCCTGACTACCATAGGAGCTTAACTTCAGCTCCTATGGTAGTCAGGCTGAAATACTGTCTATAGGCAGCACCTGATTCATTTCAATAACTATGTGAGCATGTTAGCTAAGTGGCTGACATAATAAATGCGGCGTGTTCTTCTCTTTGTTCCCATTTCTATCAACAAACAAGACGTATCTGTCATTTCTCTGTTAATTTTTAATTAACTGATGTGAAGCCTCTTTAATACACTTTGCTGCATTTTATACCCAGGCCCGGATGGTCTGACTGATCTGAAACAATGTTAGCTAACGCAAGTAGCTGGCCGGCAAACAGACCTGTCAGACAACTTGAACTAGCATGTCACCACAGGCAGGCAATCTGCCGACATCACATAATATTCCTGCCAGTAACCCTGCTTTCCTGATCACCATTCATCCAGGAAGGACCGGCAGGAGAGCCCACCATCTGAGCCCAGGGCCTGTTCAACCAGCCAACCAGCCAACCAGCCTCCACATCAGCCAGCGTCCCTCAACTTGTCACAAAACAGGCATCAGCATTAAAGTACATGGCAAATAATGAGCCACTGAGCTGGCCACGTTAGTCTGCCTGTGTACAGCCAAGGCTAGCAGCTGTTACTACAGGCACCACAGTCAACATAAACGTCTGCCTGGCTAGCAGCTAGCGTGCTAACTTCTTAAACATTAGCCTAGATAAAATATCTGCAGCAGCTTTCGATTTCAGAGAACTGCAACCATCGGCGTCGTTTGCCTTAGCTAGGTTTAGCGTGTTAGCATTTCCTGTTTCTCCCTAGCTAGCCGCTAGCTAGCTAGCTAGCCGAAGATTCCCCGGTAACGTTTTGGCCGCTGCCCGCTCTCACCATTCGTCGCCCTTTCTCAGGGTTGTTTTCAAAAGTGACCCGATGGTCTGTTTCTGACTCTCGGTTGAAGGGGTTGGCATTTGTGCGGCTACCGGCTCCGAGTCGGAGTCCGCCGCACCACCCGACTCGGGTCCGCCTCCCTCGGCCATCATGCAGCGAGTATGCCGGTATCGTGAACGCGCCTGGGCGAGCACCAGAGCGCTGCTGCTCCCTCTCCAGTCAGAGCAAAGAACAGGAGAGAGCTGCTGTAGAAACTGTATGACTGATCTACAATCAACACCGGCCAGTAACAGGACAGCTAGCTATTCAGTGGAAAAGTGCCCCAGGCCATCACTTTACCAAGCGGTGCTACAATGCAAAGACATGCATGTTATATAATGATTTCTCTTTTTCAAAATGTGACTTAGATATAACTCAGGCTACTCGTTTGCATGCTCATATTTTTAAAATCTGCAGTGGTGCATTGCAACAAATGAAACTGGGTGTTTAGTCAAAACAGGCTTTATGCTGTACAAAACACAGGGGAGTTACATTACAAAATAAACCGTCTACATACTTCAGAAAAACAACATTTCAATCCCACAAACATATTCTCTGCCGACACCTAATCTGCTCTGGATCCGCTTCCAACTTCAGGCAGCTGACACAGAGCAGCTGATCTATTATATGATCTAACAAGAGGAATTATTCAAGAATGTTAAAGTATAATTAAATAATAATCATTCAGACCTGTAACACGGTAGTGTCCAATTTTTTAAACATGATACATAAAAATGGAAACAGCTAGTCTAGCTGCACATAACATAAGAAAAAAAAAGACAAGCTCTAGGTAGTTCACATTCTATTACCTAATGATGGCATACAGTTGCAAGCTAATAATAATGCATTTCAATAAGCAAAAAGTCACTTAATTTCTCCCAAAATTGCATTGTCTCAAGGGTGAAATAACAAAGCAAGGCTTTATATGCATGAGACCGCAGCAGAACCAGTGTATTTTAAGTCATTTAAGATATTTTATGGACAGGAATGGAAAGGTAATACATGTGAAAAGGACCACAAATAAGTGAATGTAAACTTTGCATAACATGGAGGGATTTGTCCCATCTCTGTGGTTCTAACCAAAAACAAATCCCTGCAATGATCAAAATTTCAAATTGAAGGCTCCACATAGAAGTGGCCAGGCCATCAGAAGATACCACTTGGCAGCTCCTTGCTAAACATGCCATCAAAGTCCAGCTCTCGGCTCATCAGATCTTCTTCTACGCTCTCCAGCGCCCACTGATGGTCAGTCAATTCCAAAGCCTCCCATTCGGCCTGAAACCAAGGACAGACACTACATGAACAACGCAGCAAAGTCATCCCTAATTAAAAATTAAGCCGAATCTACAGTATAGTATACCTTGAAAGCTTTATTTGTATCTGCAGGCATGGCCATGGCGGCACCGCTCATCTGCTCCTGCATGATCCTTGACTGATCAGCACCTGTGAGGATAAAAAAAACATAGATTTACCACAGGCAAGGCATTACAGAATTCATCAAAGTTACAAGCTTTTACTCAGACTATAATGCTTAACTGATTTGTAAATATCACTGGCCGGGATTCTTTTGTAGCTAAAACTTCAAATGAAACAACCCTCAGATTATGTGTAGTGAAGTTAGATACTGTTATAGGTATATGTATACATGTTATAGGTTATGTTACATTATATTCCTGTTTATGAAAATTACTTCATTAACATTAAGACCATTAAGGGTTCAATTAAACATAATTAAAAGTGAGTAAAATAAGTGTTTGCAGTATGACAGATTTTCTATTAACCCTCTGAGAATCAGCATCAGTAGGTAAAACACTTTACCATCAAACTTGACACTCTGCTGAAACAAAACACTGATACACCTTAAATATGGAAAATTTACCGTTATCTTGGCCTAGAATTAAGGAGTACATGCTTCGTAGTCCAAACACATTCAGGAAATACCATGACGCTGAGCTCACCCTGCATGATAAACAAACAAACACCCAGAGGAAATGACAATAGCACACTAGCTTAGGCACTTAAATACATAATGACTAATGCAGTGAATCTCAAGAGATCTATTTGTTTACCAGGAGGCATCCAGCGATAGCAGCTCTATTCCTTGCTGCAGCATGGGCTTGAAGCGCAGAGTGAGAGGGAACGGAACCTTAGCTGTGTGAAATAAGAGCACCAAAAGACAGAAATGTAGAATTTCCATATAAACAACATCTTATTTGGTAGCAAGACAAATTAAAAGTTTTTGTGTGTGTGTGTGTGTGTGCATGCTACATTCTGCACCACAAGCGGCAACAACAATCTGTGAGAGAGTGAGATGATTACTTGTTACAAATCCTGAAAAGGTCCAATTGATCCAGCCTCCAATGAGGATCATGGGAAGCACGTTGGTGACATTTCCCTTCATCATGTCTGTCAGCATGCTGGGATCTGTGAAAAGAAACACATGCAACAAAATACACTTAATCCTCAATAGACTTGGTGCACGTTTGTTGCTCATTTTACAATTACATATCTGAAAATGAAAATATGTCACATTAACAGCATTTTTTGGCACATACAGCCATAAAACACAAAACACCCGAGAGCTACTAGTTTGCTCCCACTCTAGTCTGTAGTTTCTTTATTCATGTAGATCAGCTGTTTTGCACATAATTTTGATAAATAAAATGAAACAATACCCTGAAATGCCCTGTTTTGTTTTGAGTTGGCCTAAGGGCATTTAGGCAAGACTTAACTTGAAATATTTGAATTAACTGTCTTCATGACAGATGGGTTTTTATTAAATGGGCTTCTATATGAAGTATCAATGTGTTTTTAACACTGAAGATTGCATCATAGTGTCCTGTACATTGGGTAAAGAGATTACCTGTCATTGGAGAGGGTGGAACCACCTTTCTTTTGGTCTTCTTGAAAAATCCATCTTCTTGATTGTTGAAGTAGAACTTCCTCATCAAAAAAGACTAAAAAACAAAACAAAACAAAACAAAGAGATTTGCACTAACACTGTCTGCCTGTCAGACACACTGTGGGTGTAACAAATAAATGCAAAGACCAGTGGCTTGGTGTGGAGTGCTGATATATGAGACAATAACTTCTGCACGGTTTAGAGATAATAAACAGGAAAGCTCAGCTTACAAAGGGTAGTATGTATGAAATATTATGGATTAAAAGATCCCTACCTGTTTGGGAATGTATTTTCCATTTTCTCTGAGAATTCTACTCCGAATAAGAACCTGGCTGGATTTGGAGATATAGCAACATATATTAATTCAAATAATTATATTTGATATATATATACACTCTCTACTTGGCAACTGGAGATCACATACCTGTCTGAAACCTGCTCTAGCGTCAACTTCTTGTCACTCTGAAGCAGGATGGAGACATAATGCCGGATCACCCCGACAAGGAAGGTGATGAAGACGATGGGCAACACCACCCAAAGTCTGATGTTGGAGTCCAGCAGAAGCTCCGGCTCAGCCATACAGCCTGCTAGCTTTCACTGAGCAGACAGAGACAGGCTGTCAGAGAGCTGGCAGGGGCATTTAACACACCTTTTGTTCGTCTCAAATATCAAAAGGCAAAGTTACAACTAACATATGGACAACATATAGCGAAACGTAATCACGGAGAAGCTGTATGTCAAGCTAAAGCAGAAACAGAGCTGAGCTGTCAGTGCATGTAGCTAGCTAATGTTAGCTCAAGGTAACGTGAAATCAGAAGGTGTAAAGCTTACAGCACACAGTTAGACAAGTTAACATACGCTCTACTTCACAGTGGAAACGATATATATTCTTTAATAAACAGTAATGATGTGCCAAACTACCACCGCTAGTGCTCCGCTGATGTTCACGTTAGCCAGCCGGCCGCCTTCCTCTTCCTCTTCCTGTTGCCCGGGTCACGGTTGCTGGGAGCCGGAGGGTCGTCTACCACTTGTTTTTGTCGTTGTTCGTTGTCGTTGTTTTTCCCTCCCAGCTGCGAGAGACGCAAAACATACGCCGGTGCGAGGTGGTGGTTAAACACATGAAGCAATATTTATTTAACAGCTCGCATCCGCCATCGCGCCGTGCCGTGGTATCGGCTTGTCCAGGGATGACCTGATCCCCGCCTCGGCAGCTCATCCGCAGCTCGCCCGGACGGCAGCGCCTCCCTGCGGTGATAGAAGGAGCGTCTCCGCGGGGGACAGACACCCATTTGCCGGGTGAGGCCTCCAGTGAGACAGCCTCTGGTCCGTGGTGGTACCGAGGGTGGCAGCTGGCAGCTGGCATACCAGGTGACATTTAGTAGGTTATTTAAGTTAAAAACCTCCACAATTCAGTTCACAGTCTCAACTTGCTTTCCTCAATGATTTTCCCAGTATATATTATGTGTTTAGAAGCAAATCTCTGAATTTACTTCACACAGACTTTAATGAAACCAAACAGTATTCTCAATCAGTCTGAAATGAAGTAAACAGTATCATAAATTGTGTACAGTCAAAAGGATCTTTATTAAGTTAAAGGGACTGAAATACAGGAATGGTAGAGTTCAACAATACAGAGGCTAAAAGGGTTATGTGCAGTGGTAGAAAGTACCTAAGTACATTTACTCAAGTAATATGCTTAAGTATAGATTTGAGGCACTTTACATGAGTGTTCCCATTTTCTACTACTATATAATTGTACTCATTCAAATTCCAGATTCAAATATTGTGCTTTTTATTCCACCACATTTATTTGATAACTTTAGTTACTTTTCAGAGTTGGAATAATAATGCAAAATATAATCAACAGATACATTTTGATGTAATATTATAAATTAAGAGAAAACTTAATTGATCACTAGGTGACAAATTCACAGGCTACCCAGAAGATAAAGTTGTTGAAATTAGCTCCATCTTTACCAGCTGCCTCATCAAGGTGATGAACCCATCAACGCATCAATAATTATCATCCAATAATATTCTCCATAATGATTGCTTTTACTTCATACATCAAGTATATGTTGATGCTATTACTTTTGTACTTTTACTTTATTAAATATCTGAAACAGAGTATTTTTACACTGCGATAATCCTGCTTCTACTTTAGTATAAGATTTGAGTACTTCTGCCACCTCCGCTTATGTTTTACTGAAACAAGCACTGAAACACAGAAGCATTACATGCACTTTGAAATAACTGATGACTGTACAGATCTGGTGAAACAGTAAGAACAGCCACACCCTTCTACTTACGTGTATGTAGTAATATGGATTCAAAGATCTCTAATTTTCTTTCTCAAGGCATCAGGCATCTCAAAATGACTGTAAACCGGTTAAACAAAGTAATGGCCTGTGTAGATTTACATCAGACAGCAACAGACATTAATAGTTGGATATTATTGCACAACAGTATATTAAACTGTAATATCTACCTATATATTTTTAAGTACAGCAGATGTTTTTGGTAATACATTTTGGTAATGTAATACTAGGTAAGATTTTGGTAATATATTTTGGGTACAGAGTTATCGCTCTGGAGCAGCATAGGTGTGATGGATAAAAACAATAATAAAAATCTTACTCATTGTTATTCATAGAGCTAGAATGCTTTATTTGCTTTATAGTTCACTCTGTTTAATATATTATTATTCAGACTAAACTGCAGTCCTCTCACTGTAAATCATCCTGACCAGTAGGGGGCGATAACGTGCCGTTTACCTGTTTTCTCTCCGTCCAATAAAAAGGGCTCGTGCTGGCTGACCGGAAGAACTGTGGGGGGAAAAATAAAACATATTTTTTTTATTGTCAGGTCATTATCAGAACCAGCAAGCTGTGTTATTAAAACGGTATGTAACGCGACAGACGGGTTTATGTATCAGATGAAGTCATTAGTCTGACATCCATCAAACAGCAAAGCTTGTTTAATTTATTTGTGAGTGACCTGTTTCACTCTGTGTTAGCTTGTGTCAGCAGGATCTCGCTGTTAAAGCGTTAAACCACCACTAGACTAGTTACCTTGTAGTTAAAGTTCACCTCCATCTGAAACAGTGTCACGTTTTCTCATCAGGCCTGTTGTGTAAGGCCAGTAATATTTAATCATTTTATTTTTATTCATTTTTTTTTATAGTGGGTCAGTATAAGACAGAATGCATGATTTATCTACTTTGTCAAAACAAATGTGTATGGTATCTGTAGATATCCGTCCATCTGAGTTTTTACTGGCTGACACTGATGGAGAAATGTCTGCCTTTTGTCATGTGTGTCATTTTGTTTTTTAAAATCAGTTTTCATATTCATTATTTACTTATTTATTTAGTTCAATCTACCTCTAGATGCAACCTCTTTAGTTTTGTTACAGTCTGTGTCTTTGTTATCAAATTGTAACACTGCGACGTTACTATTGACTTTCTGCTGACTACAATCTTTTCTGCACACTCAATGTCTATTCCCCGTGTGTGTGTCCCCTGGGATATGGTTTTGTCTTTCTTTCCCCATGTTGTGTGCTGTATGGATTGTAAAGCCATTTGAGAAAAACTGATTTGTGATACTGGGCTGTACAAATAAAAAAATAACTTGACTTGTCTTGACTTTATTATTAAAGTGGATCCGTATTTAGTGACTATGCATGACTAATCTGCTTTGTAGAAGTTAGAACAAATCATGGCATGAATTCCTGTTTGCTGATGCCTGTCAGGTCATCTGAGTTTTTCCCTGGCAGACATCGAACACCTGCATATCTTTGATGGGGATTCAATCACTAAAAGAAAATCTCTTGATCTTTTTTTCTAAAGTGTTCCTGGATCAGACGTGTGTCCTCTGCATCACACCATGGGAGCTGATAAAAGGTTAGATGAACATAATCCGTTGTTGGAGTGGGACGTATTCAGCGTATTCGTATATTTCACTGGCACTCGTTTTCTTTTTAAGGCTCAGTCGGGGTGAACGTAGCGGGAGATATGGTTCGAATGGGAAGAGAGATGATCCAGAATGGCACGAAAGACGGAGTAGAGATATGGAGAGGGATTATGATCGACGGTGGAGTGATGATAGATGTAGAGAGCGCAGAGACAGTCCAGAGGTGGGTGAATGAAAAGAAATACCTTTGTTACTCTCACTGCTGTGGCAGAGCATCCTAGTTCTAAATGTACCAATAATGGCGATATTTCTTTTGTTTGTCTGCAACAGAGGGGCCGAAAACGACGCAATAGCGACAGATCCGATGACGAATATGATGAGGAACCAGACCAGCAGTACAAAATGGAACAGGAGGCAGAGAGCAAGACTATTATGTTGAGAGGTCTCCCCCTTCATGTGGTAGAGGAAGATGTAAGCTCAAAAGTCTCACTGAGTCTCATTAATGCTTCCTAAATCACACTGAGCATTGCGAGATAGTAAAGTAGAGAAGGACAGTCAGCTCTGAACAGAAAGTTTAAGTCTGTAAATTGACCTAGAATTAATCATACCTGAGATCCTTTTGGACTTTTAAATAAGTGTAAATTGTTAAAAATCAGAGGCCGTTTCTGCACTTATCTCTTTGTTGAACTAAACTGCAGAAACACTTGGTCTGGCAGCTAATTATAAATGAATGGAATCTCTGTCTGTCCCTTTTTTTTTTTTTTTTTGACAACTGTTCACCCACCCGGTTGACTGAACCCAAGGAAGTGTACTGGAAGTGTCAAGTTGTTTGGATGGATGAGAGGTTCTCAAGAAAGTGAGAAACATCGCCCTGCAGAGCTATAGAGCCTCTGCTGTTCCAGACCCATTGTTTTAGACATATGCAGTTTAAACGACAGATGAAAGTGGTTTTTTTTTTTAAGGTTTTGGCTGAGTTCAGTCTGACTTCAGCATCATTTCTGAGGGTCTGGTGAGGTAATTTTCAAAGTAAAGGAAGAATTTGCTTGACCTGACTCATTTAGCAATGAAGGGGCAGCAGACCATTTCTAAAAAAAATGGAGAAATGGCATATATTTTAAATGTGTTACTTTGATGCTGTTGAAACTGATTTTGTATTCAGATGAATTTGATCCTCCTGCTCCATTTTCCAGATCCGCTCAGCGCTCCAGCAGCTGGAGGGTCCCCAGCCAGTGGAAATTCGCTTGATGAGAAAAAGGAGAGGTGAGTGTCTCTGTCCAGAGGAGTCTCTCACATGCACCTCCATGCTCTGTCTCACAACCCATTTTACCTCCTTTATCGCCCCCCCCCCAAAAAAAAAAAATAAGCCTCTCACCACAACTGTCAGAGGATGCTGTGTATCACATAGATTGTCTGGTCTTGATGATTTGGCCAGGTAAGGCGGTAACTGTATGTACTATGCCTTAAGCATTTTTGACATTACATGCTATGGTAAAAAACAAAATGTAGCACCACAAGCCCATTGTGAGTTTGAATGTTGCGCCAAAGCATTCTAACTAACACGCCTCCCGTCTATATTTGAACACTGTTTCTAGGTATAAGCCGAGGTTTCGCCTTCGTGGAGTTTTATCGCTTGCAAGATTCCACCCGATGGATGGAGACAAATCAGGTTGCCTCAACAATCACCAAGTTTAGAGTTATTCTTGGAGACTAAAGCCCCAGTTATTCAACACATAAGTGACTGATCATTGAGAGTTGTGCAGCATTTGCAATATGCTGATCTGAAAACTGTAAATTTGTACTCAGTCGGAGGACTGTTTCATAACCTTGGTTAGACAAGTGTGGTATCAGATATTTTCGATCACACTCTTGGTCGATTCATTTAAGAAGTATACAGAAGCTTTTTCAGCCAGAATAAAAGTCTCTCAACTGTTAAGTTTACTGTATCTTGGGTGTTGATTCACTGTAAAAAGGTTTTTGCTCTCAGAAATACAATGGAATTTCTTTGTCTGTTGTGTTTCAAATATTAACCAAGACACTACGCAGAAAAGATTTGAGCCAAACAAACATTTTGCCTTCCCTTATAAACAGTGTACTTCCTGTTCACAGAGTGGCTCTAGTAGTCTTGTTTAGTCCTGTGGTTCCAAAGCACATTCTGCTCCAGCTCAGTCACTTGGATATTTTCTCACCTCCATTTAAAATCCGAAGACTGGAGTGAGACAGGGCCGAGCTGGCAGCACTCCGTTCCCAAACACTAAGAACCATATTTTTTTATCTCATACACAGAACAGCAGCTTTCTCTCTGAACTTGTCTTTCTGCCTCTGTTCCCTTGTTTTTTTTTTTACCCCCCGAGACACTCTACGGAAGCAGTGAGCGTAAGCCTAGCCACTCTTTCCCGTTCCAGCTGCTCTCACTCATGGGGTGGGATAGCGGCATCCCCTGCCTCTTTAGCTTAAAGGTGTCAGAATTTGAAATAATTCGTGTTCGTTTGGCTTCTCAGAACAAGTTGGTGATCCAGGGGAAAAACATCGCGCTGCACTACAGCAGGAGACAGAGCTCCGAGAAATGGCTTTGCATCGCGGTGAGTCTGATTTTTGTCTATTTCAAGTAACTGGATTTGACATTTGCACAGATACAGAGCTCAAGTACATGGTTCTCCTAGTCAATAAAAAAAAACATGCAAAAAGAAGGTTTGGGGAGTAATGAGTAGTTACAAAGAGCCACAAAGAAATGAGAACATATCTGGGTCATACACTGAGTAAAGAATTGAGTTAAATTCCATTTTAAATAGCTAAAATCAGCACCTTAATACATACAGTAAGTGAGCACATGTTCGACCTTGTACACGTTTTACCAGCAGGCCTATTGCACGTGGACTGAAAATGTGTGCAAACAAACAAGACAACTAAAGCCTTGTCATTGTTTTATTGCAGTGTGGTGTGTACAGTTTCCAGAAGACACAAAAGTGCTTCAGGTGTGGAGCAGCCAAAGTCGGTGAGTTGTTACTTTAACAAGCCTTGCAAAATGTTGCAAGGAATAAAATTTCTGTTTTCTCCTTCCACTCTCTCCTGAATGATTTTAGTGGCTTGCACCTGCTAATGGTTACCTATATGTCTCTCTTCTTTGTCATTGCTGAGTATAGATAGGGAGCCACTGGGACTAAACGGTTTAAATGCTGAGTCTCAACAGCAAGGAGAGCACAATGGAGACAGTGAGTGTGCTTTTTTTTTTTTTTTTTACCACATATTCAAACATATGACTCCTCTGGTAAACATGTCCTGCCTTTATTTATGAATACTTTCTTTTGTTTACAGCACTAATTTTGAGAAACATCACCCCTTTTTCAACTGTTGATGGGATTTTGAACATCTTGGCCCCCTACGCCAACCTGTCAGCCGGCAACATCCGCCTCATCAAAGACAAGCAAACAGGACAGAATAGAGGCTTTGCCTTCGTTCAGCTTTCATCTTCCCTGGTGTGTTGATTGTGTACTTGTGATGTAAGTTGATGTGTTTCCTTTAGAGGTTTACACACGTGACAATGTTGCATCTTCACATCTTGTATAGGAGGCTTCTCAGCTGCTCACCGTTCTCCAGAGCCTTCAGCCACCTCTACAACTGGATGGAAAAACAATCGGGGTGGATTTTGCCAAGAGTGCTCGGAAGTGAGTCATACAAACACATACTGTTTGATTCAGCTTTCTATGAATAGAATTATAGTACATAAAGGCTCTTTTGCACTGTGTGAACTGCACCACAGAGGAAGTTTCATCCCTGCATAGTGTAGGTATTTTTATTCATTTGTTGTGTAGTGTACCAAAACTGAGATGAAATTGATTCACCTTTTCTAAAATTTACATTCATGTTCACATTTTGCTGGAGAGTCCTGCATGCAGAGTTCAGTATTAAAATGCAGATTTAGTTAAGGTAAGTAAAAATTCATTTTCTTCCTCCTTGTGTTGCAAAATGAAGGCTCAACTATTCACTCTGTGTTCTTTCCAGAGACTTAGCACAGCCTGATGGGATCAGAGCCAGCGCTCTCTCTGTTGCCAGCACCGCCATTGCTGCTGCTCAGTGGTCATCCAGCCAGGTATCAGGGTTTTACTTGTGCCGTTTTGTATTTCTGAGTCATTTAAATTTGCTGCACTTAAAATTCCCTGAGTGGTATGACATTAAAGTAAAGCAAACAGAACTTGTGGTCTGAATTTCTAAAATATGGCGTGAGTATAACTGTGTGAAAAAAAAATCAAACCACTGGGGGAGAAAGCATTTTAGTGATTTCTCTAAAGGATTCTAGTGTTTTTTGTATGCAGATGTATTTGTGTTTTAATGTGATTTACTTAGACTGAAGTTGCGTGTAAGAAATGCTGTTATTTGTCAGACATCCTTGCAGACACAGCATAAGAAGGAGAAGGAGACCAAAGCTAAACCAATTCAACTCTTTTTAATGAAAAAAGTGTGCTGCATTGTTCATGTAAACATATTGATTTTTTTTCTGTATTTTAGTGTGTCTGCAGAAAATGTTTAAATGAATTTCCACATCTATTTAGAAAATATATATGAGGTGTAAATGCAACTTAGCATCTTTGAATTGGGGTTCTCGTGTATTGTTACTGACTTTGATCCCATCCCTGTTTTTCCTTGTAGTTACAGCAAAGTTCAGGTACCACCTCTGACTACGTTACTCTTCCAGAGGGCTATGCACAGCAGACACAGGTCAGATCACAGTATACTTTATTGTGACAGTGACTTCAACGAGGAAGTTGAATGATTGACACACAAACGTTTTTCGCCTCCGAAACAGGGACAGAATTATCAAGTATGGCCGCAGCAGCCTAAAGGATTGGCTCCTGTCATTGGAGATGGATTGCTTGGAGGTAATGAGAAGTGTCGATCACTCTGAGATATTTTGACTGATCCATACTAAGGCTGAGATTGCTAATTTTGTCATTGCCAACTGTCTTTAGCTGCTCCAGAAATGAAGACACTGATCCCTGCAGCGACGGGTGTAGTCATATCTCAGGCAGCTCAACTTTACCAGCCTGTCATTATCAGCCAGCCTGCAATACAGGTAGACAGTCAACATGGCATCTTTATCACTGCAAACACAATTACTAATTCATATCTTACTGCTTTGGTGTTGTGTGATGGATGCAAAATCTTTTTTTTTTTTCCTCACTCTCAGTCACATCAACTAGTGGGGCCCGTTGATGCAGTCCAACAGACTGCTGGTGTTTGCACTGCATCACCAATACCAGCAGCTTCCACTGTTGCAACTACCGTCTGTGCTGCCCCGACTGCTAACACAACAGGTGAGATTAGTTAGCTGCAGAACGGTCCGTCTGTATGCGAATGAATAACTCAATCAAAGATCCATTTTATGCGATTTATATAGTGCATTTTGTTCCATATGTGCCTCTCTTTGTTTCTGTAGCTGCCCCTGACACCTCCACGTACCAGTATGACGAGGCCTCAGGGTACTATTACGATCCACAGGCTGGCCTATACTATGATCCCAGCAGCCAAGTATGTATCCTGTGGTCTCACTGTAGGTGCGGAATCTACTTCCAAAACAGATTACCACAGTTCTTCTTGTGCTTGTCATCAATAGTACTTCTACAACGCCGAGACTCAAGCAGTACCTCTACTGGGACAGTGAGAAGGAGACATACGTCCCTGTACCGGCTGAATCAGAAGCAAGCACAAAGCAGGTGTCCAAAGAGCCCAAAGAGAAAAAAGACAAGTCCCAAAACAAGTCTGCACAGCAGGTAAATGCTACTTTTTAGATTTTTCTTTTTTTTCTGTATGGCTCATATCTTGTCATTTAAGTGATATCTGCACTGACTGTTAATATCAATTGCAGATTGCAAAAGACATGGAGCGTTGGGCAAAAAGCTTCAATAAGCAAAAAGAGAGTTTTAAGAGCAGTTTCCAAGGATTAGGACCATCCAAGGAGGAAGACAGAAAAGGGTCTGCAGCTGCCGACGCAGGTTTCTCTCTTTTTGAGAAAAAGGTAAGTAGTCCAGTACTAGGCCTGTACTAGGTTGTGCATTATGAGTGTAAAAGCATGCTTGAAATTGTGTAAATATATGCCAAGAGGGCAGTAGCTGTGAAATAAAATTAATCCTGCTCATGAATTGAAACTGAATATGATTTTATCATCTATTTTTATTATTTGTTGATGAGATTTGTTGCTTCTTTTTAGCAAATGGGGGGCTTTGACATGCTGTCCCTCATGACCGAACAATTAAAGAACACAGAGCATGACACAACAGCTAAGGTTTGTTTGTGCCTTTTGCTTTTATTCTCCCCTCTTCTCTGTTATTAATAAAAAATAAATCCCATAACGTTTCACCATTATCCATTTTCATATTCCAGAGTGCTCTGTTTGCTGCTCACAACGGAGAGAGTGTCACAGAGAAGGGCAGCTCAGATAGAGCACCTTATGAAGAGGGAAAAATAACAGACTGGAAGAAGATGGTTTGCCTGCTGTGTCGACGGCAGTTCCCCACCAAAGAGGCTCTGCTGCGTCACCAGCAGCTCTCTGACCTCCACAAGGTGAGAGTGGTGAAACAGCAGGCGTTTAATCTGCAAGTAGCTATGAATATTCTGGGCGCTGCCATCTGTTAAAGGCTTAATCCTCTGTACCAAATAAAAAGGTTATTATTGATCTTATACTGTATAAATATATATGTATGTGAAAATGATATTTGTTTTGCTTGAATATGACGTCAATCACTTTAGCAAAACTTGGAAATTCAAAGAAGATCAACACTCACGGAAGCTGAGCTGGAGGAACTGGAGAGGAAAGAAATCGAGGTATTAATACCTATTAGTGATTATTTTTTAATTTTTTTTCCTGCAGTGATGACACATTGAATGAAATTTCATGGTCTTTTTTTAACAGCTAAAATACAGAGACCGGGCTGCAGAGAGAAGGGAGAAGTATGGTGTTCCTGAACCTCCTGCACCAAAAAGGAAATTCCATCAGCAGCCAACCCCAACAGTGTGAGTGTAATAGTTCACACTTACTGTTGTGTATTATAAGTGGACCCTTGTGATCCTGACCTCCACTGCCACAACTTTTCTTTCCTTAAATTTTTAACATCTTTTGTCTTATACAGAAACTATGAGCAGCCCACCAAAGACGGCCTAACAAATGATAACATTGGAAACAAAATGTTGCAAGCGATGGGCTGGCAGGAAGGCAAAGGTCTGGGGCGCCACCAACAGGGCATCACCACTCCCATCTCGGTGAGAAAGCAGACAACTGTTCTTTCACATTTTTCTTTATAAATAACACCCTCCTCTCCCTAACCAGCTCCTAACAGATGGAATATGCATGTCAATGTGTTCTTTTTGACTCGCAAAGCAATTAGCAACGTTACCTGGGGGCTACCTGCGTCCAATCTGTCTCCTTTAATAACCATCTTCTCCCCACAGGCTTCATTAAGGACCAAGGGCACAGGCTTGGGTATTAAGGGAAGCTCATATGAACTTTCTGCATCTGACACCTACAAGGATGCTGTTCGCAAGGCCATGTTCTCACGCTTCACTGAGATAGAGTGAACTGGAGAGAGAAAAGTAAGCACACTCAAACGCCAAATGATCCAACTGTGAAAAGAAAAAAAAACTTTTTAACCTGTCCAGACTTGGACTGAAATTTCTGTCTTCTCAATGTAAATAATGGGTAGTTTTATTTTATATAGCTTGATATTTTGTCATTCAAAATGTTTTCAGTTGAACGAACATGTAAATGTTGTACAGTGTTTGTACATAAGATTCTGTGGATATACTGAGTTTTTGTTTCTGTGAAAATGAAAAGAATCAATGTGATAATTAAACTCCACCTTTTGTGCTCAACAGTACTTGTCTGCAAAATGTTTTCTCCCTTTTACAAGCTAGGTGTGAGAAGAATAAGGTAATAGGAAGTGGGACAAACATGCACTTTATGCACAGTTACATGCTGATATAACCAGTTATTGAATGATTCAAAGCCGTGTAGCTGAGATGACTACAAGCTTTTCCTTTTTTAATATGCAGAAGTTTACCACGCTAAATCAACATGAACAATACACAGAGGCAAGTGTGAAGTGTATTGTAAGAAGTGTAAGATCAATATCTAATTGTCAGAGGGGTAGAGCAGCCTGTCCTTTCAAGTTACCTGACAGTGCGCTGATTCTTGTCAAATTTCTATTTCTCCAACACTCTGTGCTTCCACATCATTATTAAACTACCCTACTGAGTTTCATGTTGATTTTGTGGATCGACTCTGCAGGTTTAATATATTTTTTTAATTTATTTCTTTCATAAACTTAATCCGAGCTTCAGAAGTGGAGAGGTAATTAGAGAACTCGTGTTTTTAAGTAATCTTTCAGTATCCCTCAGCCTCAGCTATAGTTTTGTTGTAAAATATGTTGCCTAGATCCATGTATAGTTTGGTTTTAAGAAAGAAGTCCACTGCATCTGTGCTGTTGAAAGACAGACCTGTTACAATATAAAATGTAAACAATGACTCCAAGCCTTGAATGCTTTTCTGTGCTCTTGTTTTATCCATTATATCCATGATCCTTCGCAGGTTACTGCTCAGTAGCGTATTGTTGCGCATAAAAATGCTTATTTTTATTTTTTCTGCTGTAACAATATTGGCAAGTTGCTTTTAAATGAGGCTATTGTAAATTCAACATGCTGTTGGAAGAAGAAAAATGCAAATAATGTAGGAAAACCCTCACAGGTTAGGCTGAATCTCCATCTCTGAGTCAACACTACATACTGTACGATGTCCACTATTTCTGCCAGACCTCCTTTTGCTGCCCTTATTTCCTCTTTCCTGAGGCGTAATGGCTGGCATGTTCCACCAGCTCTCGCTTCAGAGGGGATGCCAGCGTTTTTGAAGATGCCCCACAGAATCTTTGTTATGTGTGTGCGGGTCATCCCATCTCTCACCTATTTCCTGGAAGAAGTGACGGAAAGCTCGAGGGTGTACTGGCATGTGAAGCCACAGAGATACAGTACATTATTCCTTCCACCTTAACGGTGCTGTGTGTTCCTAATTTTTTAGCTTGAAACTGACAAATGTCCAGGGTGAAATGTTTAGTCCTGTAGGTGAATTCTCACTTCTCAAATCTCAAGTGTTTGAAAGGCGTTATTATAGCCAAACATATTTGATTAGCTTTTTATGTTAAAAAGATGTCCCAGTTGTATTTTTGGGTGCTTTAAGTGCAAAATTCTACTCTCATTCTCATCACTAGGGGGCAGTGTCACTTTTAGGTTAATTGCCTTCACCCAGTCATTATTAAACAATAAAATGACAAACCTGTTGCATAAATAAATCAAAATGCTCTTCTTGCATATGAAAGTGTAGTTAGAACATATTTGTCTCCAGAACTCACTTTTCAAAAAAAGTTAATTATGTAAAATGTGTGTCTACGCTGAGAATTTGAGGACCTTTTTATGCATGATTGCTTGTCAGATCAAATCTTTCCTCCATCTTGCTGTGACTGTAGTTTTATATCTGTGCTGCTGCTTACATCAGCACTGTCCCACGGTGACATGATGACGGGCGCAGGGTGGGGTGGAGCACAGGGGTGGGGGGATTAACATAGCTGGTGGCGGGTCATAATGAAACAGTCACAGTAGCACAGCTGGAGGTTCATTTGAATCATTTTCACTTGTTTTTCCCGAGGAAATGTCCCTTTATCACTATAGTCAGGATTCCATGCACCGTACCAGGTGGCACGGAGAGGAAGGATGCCAGCTCCTAACCAGGGTCTCTGCTTGAGTGACAGCCAAACGGTGAAGATTAACTAACCCTGTAGTAGCAGAGTGACAGCTTTGATCTCCCTGTCGATAAATACTGCAGCACAAAATGAACTGTGCTCACTGTCTCACAGGGACACTTGTGAATGCCTACTCAGTTTTCACATGGCACTGGCTCAGCTTACCAGAATCTGTGTCAGTTGACTAAGCCGTTTTGCATAACACAGTCAGTGGCCACAGTTGTGCTGAATAAAATTGTGAGAGCATGAGGTTGGTATGCAGTGTGGGCACCATGTCCCAAATGTATAGAGAGTGTGTTGTGAATAGGATTTCAGCAAATGCCCTTGCTTTATATTCCAGAAACAGCCTGGTTCTTTCAGGTCATGCTCTTTCCAGTGCTGGATGGTGACGATATACTGTTTCAGAGTCAAACTGAGCAGACCTAATGTTCTCATGTATCACTATATACCACTTTGGAGCAGGGCAAGCACCTTAAATTTGGCTTTTGCCTCATTAATCAAATAAGTTTATGTCTATAACAGACTGCAGGGCAACAAAACCGCTTTATATCAATGAAGCTCAAATCTTGCTGTCTACATTTTCATGAAAAAAAAAACAACTTTTAAACATTTAAAATAGCTGAAGTTACACAAAGTATTATTGTAGTTATCTGTGCAGTTAGGGGAAAGGATGCATTTAAAACTAGAGCATGAAAACTTGCTGATGTACAGCCTCTGACTATATCATATCTGATTTTGGAGACTGTCTAGTTTAATGAAGTGTCAAGCAACAGCTGAAATGATTTTCTCCTTTTAATGAGAGAGTACGAGACGGCAACAAATAATAATAATAAACAACAGACCAAAATAATGAAGTGGTAGTTGGCTTGATATTAATAAGTAAAGCACATGTAGCATGAGCTTAATGAACTCCATCCCCAAAAAATTATTGTAAATCATTCAAATCTACAGTGCTTTCGTCTGGACTGTCAGACAGCAGGAACAAAGACAAACATCTCTCATGACCACATAACACTTTTCATATATGTTGAATTTCACTGTGCGGCATCTTCCAACTGAGCAGAGTGCTTAGTTTTTTATTTATGCAGATATCTGATAAGTTGCTCTGTGCACTACTATGTAGTAAATGATATGCATTTTTGGGCCACATTTTTCAGGATCGATACAGTAGTTTATTTAGCATTCATTCATTAAATAAATAAACAAGTACATAAACAAGTAAATAAATACGTAAGTCTCAATTTGAGTCCAACACATTTTTTATTCATAAATGTGTCCCCATTCTTTTAATCTCTTCCCCAGTTTTGCCCCTCCAATTTAAAAGTTTCTGCCCCTCATGTTGGGGAATTGTGAAATGTGTCATATAAATAGGATGTTATATTTTGTTACGACATTACAAACAGTCATACAAATAATGGAAACTGGAAAATAAGAACTTACAACATCATGAGACAAATTGCAGAAACTAACCTGAAATGACTGCATGTGACAATAAACGCATGAGAATGAGAAGGTTATAATGGCAAAACAAAAACAACACAACAGAGATTTCAACACAGCATTTTGTAAGATGCGTGTCGCCTGTTGTTTTCCCTTGAATATGCATCTCCTACAGTACATGGCTCATGCTGTCATTCAAGCCTTGCTATCTATTTGTTGCAGTGATGTAGGGCTGAATCTTTGTTGTGATGCTCTTCTTGCATATGAAAGTGTAGTTAGGACATATTTGTTTCAAAAATAAGTTAATTATGTAAAATGTATGTCTATGCTGAGAATTTGAGGACCTTTTTATGCATGATTGCTTGTCAGATCAAATCTTTCCTCCATCTTGCTGTGACTGTAGTTTTATATCTGTGCTGCTGCTTACATCAGCACTGTCCCACGGTGACACGATGACGTCCACATGTATGACTGTTTGTAACGTTGTAACAAAATGTAACATCCTATTTATATGACACATTTCACGATTCCCCAACATGAGGGGCAGAAACTTTTAAATTGGAGGGGCCAAACTGGGGAAGAATGATGTAGGGCTGACCCTGCTCAGCCTATAATAAGGAAACGTCAGCAGACTCTACACATCTGTTGTGTTGGCTTGACTGAGCTGTTTTGTTTTGAGAGAGTAATTCATATTCTGTGGGAAAACTCTGTTAACTGTGTATGTACGCAAGCAGTTTCTGTAAATTAAGTCCATTTTAACAGGGAAGCTTTTTACTCTGTCAAGTGGATTGTGGTGAAGCCGCACTGATCCAAAGGACATACTGTACAGTGTCATGTTTGTCTACATCTGAAATGTTTGTGTACCTTTCCTCAGGGATCTGAAAGGAAATACATCTAAGACTATGCTCGGAACAAATGCATGATAAACAGAAGAACCCACACTGGTAATACACTTGTCTCATGCAGGCAAGTCATTTAAAACTCTAGCCAGCTGTCCAAACAGGAGAAAACAGGATTCAATAACTGAGGAACTCATGAGCCACACATTCATTTGGAAAGAGTTTAGATGTATTATTGAATCTTAGCATTCATAAAATGTGGTATTTCTACTTTATTATTTATTTATTATTACTAAAATGTTTTGGATACTTTCCCATGGGGCCCTTCAGACAACTTTCTGATAACATCTGTTTGGAGATTGTAAGGCTCTCTTTGTTATTAACCAAGACAGGGTATATTTCATCATATGTTTTATTTGTTAGATTAATAATTTTGCCTGTCTTAAGTATTTGGTGGTATTATGCACAGGAACTTCATGCAATCAGCTCTCACAAATGAAACTTGGAACATGACTTCAATAATTATGTATTATCTTAATTCAAGTGTTGTTTTGATGACCAACTATCTTATATCGCATATTCCCATTTATGTTTAAATGTTATATTTTATGGGCACGTCATGTACAGATTACTTCACAATAGTTTATACAATCAATAAAAGTTCACATAGAGTTAGTTTCTGTAGCAGGAGACTCTTGCTTAAACCTTTTTTATGTGAACCTTTTGTGATTGCTCCAGGTGCCAAACAACAAATACAAACAAATTAAATGTTTGACTCGATGACGGCACTACATGAGAAGATTGACAAAGTGATTACAATTCATCCTGTGAATGTGCATCAATAGTTGTTAAGATATTTCACTCCAAAATACAAAATTCAACCTCATGGTGGCATTAGAAGAAAGTCCGTAGGATTAATCATCATGAATGTCTGTATAATAATTTGGTGCCACTCCAGTCAGCAGACACTGATATATTTCGCAGGATAAGTAAGTGAGTACAAAACAGAAGCCAAAAATGTCCTTGACCCTTGAAAAAAAGAAGAATATCAACACTTCTAGAAATGTAAATCTTTTAGCCTATATATAACAGACAACTTATTTTCATTGCCAGTCATCTATACCATAGGGGTATTAGTGAAATATTTCTCCTACAATGTGTTTCTTCATCTTTGCTGCCTGCTTTGTTACACCCTGACCCTCTTCCCTCTTTGGGCCTCGATGCTTTAGCTCCCTCCTAGAACGGCCGCTCCTTCAGGGAATTCCTCCCGCAGAGAGGAATAATGCTCAGGACTTTTCTCTGTACTGCAGGGGTCTGTGTATGTGTGTGTGTGTGTACTACAGTGCAGGCTCTTTGATGGCAAAAAAGGAGGATGGGCAGGTGGCCCAAGGATGTGTTTATGTGTGTAGGAGAGGGGACACTTTGTGAACTTCTTCTGTAAAAACTTTCTCAGATGATTGAAGTCTGGAGAGAATAACAAACAGCAGTCCCCCAGTATGACAGATGTCTCCTCTTGATAAATACTTCAGAAACTCCCTGATTACACTAGCTGGCTGTGTGATTATGTAACATTTACAATGTGCCGTTTTCTTTAACCAAAGTGTCCTTTACCTGTTGCTGTTGTAGTTCAGTCCTCTGCTATATAAAATGGGAGGATGTTTTAAGTGGTGATTTTAGTTTAGTAAGTTCAGTAAAACAGCTCAAATGTCAAAGGATCCATCTCCATGACAACTAACCAAACTACATCCACAAGGCTGAAGGACTCCAGACAAGAATGTAACAAGCAAACCCTAATTTGGGATTGTTAAACTACATTTCATTGAGTTTGAAGGAACTTCCATGCTTAATGTAAAGGCAACAAAGACAAGAAGCTCCAAAAGTGAAATCACAGCCACTAAGCTCACACATCGACAAACTCTGCCCACTGAAGGAGACCATGTTGTGCTGTTGGAACTCTGGGAAGAGACAGTAAGCGGACCACAATTTGGGTTTGTTTTATCAAATCACAAAAATTACTTTTATTTTAAAAAATCATTATATAACTTTTAGCTATCAGTGTGGTGGAAAAAAGTAAATCAGTTGTAATTCAAAAGAATGTAAGGTCTCAGCCTCAGTTCATTTCTTAAATATTTGTTATCTGTATGAAAAGTGCTGTCGGAGAGTGGACTCAATTTAAATACTCATTTAGGACAAAATCCGCATCACTAACCAAAGAAATATTTAAAGAAAAAAGTAATAAAAAAGTGAGAGAAGAATGAAACCAATGCTGATATTGCCAAAATAAGAAGTATGTACAAAATGTTGACTATTTGATATGGATCGTATTCTTCTCCTCCTCCTTATTTACTGATTTTATTCATGTAAACAAACCGGATCAGCTGAGCGGGCATGTAATTTTCCTTAACACCTCCAAACTGACTCATGCCTCTAGCCCCCCCAAGCACCATGTCAAGTGTCGTCAGTGTTAGCTGATCTTCACACAGCATGGATATGAGTCACCGCGACACTCGATTCACAAGGCATTAATAATCCTTCAGCAGGCTGTCTATAGTCCCACATAAAGCTCCATCTCACTGAGACCAGCTTTCAGGTAATTGCATAACTGCTTTATTTCCACAGGATGGCTATTTCTTGCTCATCCATGAGTGGGCCTTGTTGCTCTGGATAATCACACAGTGACTGGCATCTCTTTCCCAAATGATGAATGCACCGGAGACTGACCTTAATTGAGGTTGATTGCAGCATCTTCCAGCAGGGCTCAGCAAAATAAACTGAATGGGTTTAGTGGTCTGTGATGGGATGTATTCTTTCTGTTTCTCCTAATCGTTACACGACAGGGGCTGTGGAGCTGTGGAGGATGAACAGGAGGCCACGAATCAACCTCCCTCGAAGCTCCTTGAAAAAGACCCTCATTCTAAATTTTTAAACTTGATCTTTATGGCAATTAAGATTAGACATGTGTTTTTTTTTTTGTTAGGGTGCAAATAATAAGGAGAGTATATTCATATTGTTTAAAAATAATAGGGTAGTTTTCTTTTTCCAGACCTGCCTTTGAAAAGTCTAAATCCACTTATGTATTCATCCACAGTTAGCAAAGTTATAAGCTCTTATATTGTCACGCAGGTTTGCCTGACCTCCCAGAAGTCACAGGCTCCCATTGTTTTCATAAATCCATTCAAAGCTGTTGAGAAGGCTGTAATGCTTTGTAGATGTTGTATGCTAGGTTCAACAGTCTGTGTGGCAGTTTATAAATATGACTGAACTATTGTGGAATGAAAAGATTGTGGTGTAAAAAATAAAGGAAAATTCTGTTAAAATTAGAGCTAATAAATGTACATGAATAATGTGAAAATGGCATTGAAATAATAATGATATTATTATATAAATGTCTTACATAATTCAAGATGTGTGAGAAAAAAACTAAATAATTTCAACCATTCTGAAATGTGACAGTTAAAACAAAACTAACTTTTGTTGGCATTTAACAGTGTGATTATCAGTCTGAATTCATACACAAACTTCTGTTGTCCTTTAAGTCATTGCCATATGCTTATGAGGGACTGACCGTAAGCTGAGTTTACAGACACTTATTATCTAGAGGGTGGGGGTTTTCTTGAATGTCCAAAATAAAGACAGCATGTTTTAGGGATAGCAGTGTTTCTTAGCTGGTCAGTGGGTCAGCCCACCATTTTAGTCCAGACCAAAATAATTCAGAAACTATTGGATGGCTTGTGCATGCTCTCTGTGTAGATATTCATGGTCCCCATAGGATTGACTGTAATAAGTTTGATCCCCTGACCTTTTCACCCATCATCATCAGGTCAAATTAATGACCTGATTAATTCATTAATTAATTCCCATCAGCCTCAGCTGTACTTTATGTGTGTAACTATTTTAGCAAATGTTAGCAAGATGGTAACACAGTTAACATTATACCTGCTAAACATAAACATGGCTGGCATTGTCATTTTGAGTAAGTTAGCATAGTGACTTTATTTGTTTGTTCAAAAAAACTCACAGAGCTCCTCATATGGCTGTAGTCTTGTTGAGACTTTTTTATTTCTCTATGTTTTATGCATATGTTATGTATTTGAATAACATTAAAACAACCATAACTACCTGGAGGAAGAATTTTGTGCGATGTGTCACTTATTTCAGTGGAGTTACTTGAATTAACTGTCTCATGATTAAATGGCAATTGCTCTATCTGTAAGGTTTTAGAGTACCTTAGCGTATCAGTGTCATTTGTGAGCTCAAATACATCAGTCGCTGCCATCCTTCATTAGTCATTTAGCATTCCTCTCGGTGGTCATTTAACTTGTGTTGCAAACCTTTGCTACACCCAGTTTCTATGGTTACACCTTGGTGTGCACGGCTCTCGGCAAGTCAGAAAATCCTCTGGAGCACCACACATGCATCACCTTTTAAGCTGACAGACAGGTGAGGCAAGGTGAGACAGCGCACACACCGTTAAAAGAGAACGAACGAAGGGGGGTTCACGCAGCTGAGCGAGAGTGCTGTGCCTCCAGAACCAGTTGCCAGATGTCCTTTGCTTTCACCCTCTCCTCCTCATTAGTCGTCAGCGCTTAAATTAGCACACCGACGTGTTACTTGTGAATAGGAATAGGAGCAACCAGAGGACAGCGCTCTGAATGTGAAGGCCTTCATGCACTTGAGATAGCTGTCTTTGAACTATAGCATACATCTGTTGAGCTTCCCTGCTAACCCGGGGGATGCACCAGCCACTTTCTCAGCATCTCTGACCCTTCTCCTCTCCGGGCAGTCCCCCCCCCCAACTGTGTCAGCCTCAGAGCAGATGCTGAACCTATATACCCCAGGAGTTAAATGTCCTCTGCTTTCCACAAGGTCAGGTTTTCTTTAACAGCCTCAAAGGAAATGTGGTGTTTGTGAGAGAAAATACAGACAAATATATACAAAGACAAACGTCTCAGCTCACTATGACTGATGCACGATTGCAAGTACAGGTAAGCGTGCACGTATTTGCATGCATGTATTTGCATGCAGGTTGGCTGAGTAATAAATGAGTTTTCTATGGGGGAAAAATGTGTTTTGATCCATGTCCTCCCACCACCACCACCACCACATGAACAAAGATAGGACGCCACGGGCTGAGGGGACCTGGTCTAATTTGACTGCAGGTGTGCGTCTTCCTCTGTGAACATGAGCCAGAGGAGAGAGAAAGAGAGGGGAAAAAAAAAAAGAGAGACGATCCCCGGAGCAAACGCGCTACCGCCGGTGACCTAGAAATGGAGCGTGCGTATCCTATGTGCGTAAGCAACAGTGGGCTTCAGTGGCACATGGCTCAGGCAGCTGTTTACGTTGTTGACTGCGCGTCAAAGAAAGACATCACATCACAGTCGGATCCCTTAAAGGCCCAGGTGAGTTACATTTATGGAGCTAAGTAAAGGGGGAAAGTATGGAGTAGATGAAATATGTGCACGGTATGTGTGCGCGCGCGTGTGTGGTCACTCA
Source organism: Scortum barcoo (assembly GCA_023238725.1). Lineage (NCBI taxonomy): Eukaryota > Metazoa > Chordata > Actinopteri > Centrarchiformes > Terapontidae > Scortum > Scortum barcoo. The sequence goes on from CM041537.1 coordinate 17,127,154, forward strand.
TTGTCTCGTGATGCGCGCTCCAGGATAAATGAGCGAGCGGCGAAATGCCCACCACCAGCACCATCACCACCACCACCCCCACCGTGTGAAATCACATGTGAAAAGCGACGGACACGACCGACCGATGGCATCAATCTAACGTGGGGCGTCATTTCGAGACGATTAAAAAAGGGGGGCGATAGAGGGAGAGGGGGGGGGGGACTCTCGCGTGTCTGTGCGCGCTGGCTTCATGATACACACACACACACTTCCACACACACACACACACACACACGCAACAATGATTTGATTGGAATCGCTGCCGTGCGTGCGGTAGGCGGAACCCGGGCACTCTTCACATCCCACTTTTGAAGATTACAAGGAGTGTTTTTTGGTGGGAGACACATGACACTAACGCCGCTCGGAGGGCAGACAGGACGGACGCAGAGGCACGGAGGCAGGACGAGACGCGCCGAGGGTCGAGGCTGAGCCGAGCGGCGAGCGGAGGCAAGAAGATCTGTGTGGAGATATTTAGAGTTGGAGGAGGACGCTGGCACTTCTCTGGTAAGACTCCGGGAGGCTGCTGAGCGATTTATCGTCAACGTATAGTCCCCATAACGTATTTAAACTTGCATGTGAACACGTTTTTGACCGATGTGGGGAACCACATATTTTAGTGCTCTATAGTAAGAACGCCTTTTGTGCATGTGTGTGCAGCATCAGCCTGCCCATTAAGTCCGAGTGTTGACATTTGCCAGACTGTAATTAAATGCAAAGTCAAGCAGAGATACAAGGCTGTCAGGTGGTTTCATTCAAGAGACACGCAAGGTCCTCAGTTAACAGATAACCAGAGAGAGGTGACATTACAAATGTTCTGTGTGATCTACATGTAAAGCTGGGCAACGTAGAAGAGTCAGAGCTTCCCTTTGGACTACAATCCCCTTTTGTAAGAGCATTCCTCCTTGGGGCTTATCTGAGGATCTGCAGAAATGATTTGGTACACAACCGGATAAATGTTTACTCTGTATCCCAGAGGATGAGTGTTCAGAGTGAAAAACCTCTGATTAAAACAGTTATCCAGTGTCACCCTCACACCACTGTGACCAAGTGGAGTAGCTTAGTGAGATCAAACTCTGGCACTGGAGGGACCAGCTGGAGGCTCCTTCATGACCATGTGGGTTCACACACACTACTCAGTGAACCAGAGCTTCTTAATATTGTTTTCCTTTTCTCATTTCACACTTTTATCCCAGACAAACTCCACGCTGAACACTGGTCTACTTTTTCAACATGCATGGTGCTCAGGACCACGAACGACTTTTCAGTAAAGCATGTTTGAGTGACTGAGGTTCTGCAAAGCAAGGCTCCTGCAAAAGCATCGCACAGTTTAAAGCTTTTTGGATTGCCCTGTCATATTTTTAAGTCATGCTGGCAGAGCATCCACAGCTGGCTCAAACCACATCACAGCTTGGCGACAGGTGCCATCTGGTGTGGCGATCTTGCCTAGTCTGAGGGACATACTCAGGCTTTTGGTGAGATGTCAAGACCAACTAGATAGGGGGCAAAGCAGCTTTCACATCATAACATACAGTACATCATATATTCAAAAAAAAAAAAAAAAAAAAATATATATATATATATATATATATATATGTGTGTATATATATAAATTTATGTACATCTGATATTGCATTTAAGCACTACATTACGCTTATCTGATTTGTCTTAAGGCAATCTGTGTAACTAAACTAAATTTTCTAACATGTGCATAGTTAACCGGATTTCTCATAAGGGCAGTGTGCATGCATAAAATTACATTTTTCTAGCTAGGGTATGAAACACAGACAGGATAAGACTATAACAACAGCACAGTTTCTGGAATCACTTGCAGCAGGCACAGTCCCGAGTCACTCACTCCTCTGGGATGAGTCACCTCAAGGGCTTGTGTGCAGCAGGTGAGACTGCGACAGCGGGACTTGAGTAGCCAGCGCTGGCCAGAGCTCATGTCTGGCTAGTTGGCCTCTGCTGAGTTATAACTGACTGACTCCTCTCTCTAGCTTGTCATGGCCCCGTGTGCCGTCTCTCTCCTACCCCATCCCAGAATGAAATCACAGTGTGAGCGGACAGATCCAGCCTCAGCCGGCATCATGGCATGCTGAGCTTTTGATCTGGTGTGTTTGTGTGTTTTAGATTGTTTTAATGTATCCCTGTGCATGTATGTAAGTATGGGAACATGTGTGTTGTCATGCACATGCATGCATGTACAAACACAAAAGAAAAAAGAGAAATAGTAAAATGAAGAATGAAAAGATAGTGTGATATAAATGGGCTTTCAGATTGATTACAAATGAACTGATTGATTAAAAAACAGTGGGAAAGAGTGGGGAGTGCAATGCAACAAAGTTCATGGCCCTTATTCTGAACAACAAAAGGTTCTTTATCAATAGTCTCCTTGGTCTTCTTTGTTCTCTTTCAGTCTGAGATTAGTGGATGAAAAATGTTTATGACTCCTTCTCCCTCTTCTTCTTTTCTTCACTATTGGATGTGACATAGAAACAGGGATCCACTAACTTACCATTGAATTTAATCAAAGCTTTGTGTCCATGTGAACTATTTTTCCTATCCTGCAGTAGAATAGGTTTACCTCTGCAGGAATGAAAAGAAAACATGAAGGGATTGTTTGGTCTTAAAAAGCAGTGTAGTTCACTGTGAGAAGAAAGAAACACCCCGCTGTGACTTTGTCAGTGTTATTAAACTATGAAAGGACATGAGCGTCTGGCCTTGAGGTTTTAAAGGGATTTGATTTCCTTCTTTAAAAAGATAAACAGAAGTATTTTCTTAACTCTTTCCTCTCTCTGAATACTAAAAGGCAATGTTGTATTTGCAGTCAAAATGATATTGTCATAGCTTGATCAGTAAGCCGAGGTTGTGTATCAAGCTAATTGGTGCCAAGGGAAGCTGATATTTAAATAAGGAAAAAAAAAAAACATATCATAGACTACCATTTTGCACGTAATACTTGTTTCAATCTGATTTTTAGAGGTACAGTGTATCTGTCCTTTCCATGGCAAATTTTATGGTTCATTTTTCCCTAGTCATATCAAAGTATTTCTATATGTATATCTAAGTGCGACTGATTAATGAAAGAGTTGTGGTATCTGAGGACATATTGAGGAATAACAAATCGATTGCAGCTTGCATAAGGTCATAACACACAGGATAAATGCCGACCTGTTGGTGCCACAGGGCTCACTTGCACTCCTCAGAAGGAAGTCAGAGTACAGGTTGGCACGAGTCTCTTTTGATTCTCAGAGGGCTTGACTGAATTACCATTGCCAAGACATTTCACTAGGACAGATACAAAAGTCTTCCCATTGGCCCACCTTACACACCCCAAAGTCTGAATACTTCTGAGCCTCAGCCAGAGCTGTACTTTTTTCTTATGATCTGTTGTTTGGCTTATTGTACAATTTTTAGTTCTATAAGGGATTTGATACCTAAGCCTTACATTGATCAGCTTACAGTGGGTGCCTGTTGTGCTCTGGACCTCTGTCAGTGAATTGGGATTTAGACTTCCGTGGTGCTGTGGCATGTGACGGAATCAGCTGTACAACATCCACCACGGTGGTCACACGCTGCGTGAGTTGACTTCCAGCTGAATGAATGCATTCCCCCCATGATGCACTCTCTTTCTTTTGCTCTCTTCCCATGTGATGAGGAGGAAACAGAAGGGAGACGGGTGGCAAATGCCAGGAGAGGATGGTGCTTTGTTTTAGGGCACATGATTGAGAGAAGACAGAGCTGGCATTGGACAGGCTTTGAGGGAGTACTGTCTGGATGGTTAGCTGATTGCATTCAGTCCTGTTGTTCTAACTAATATATAAGTGAGATATAGTTTCCTCATAAAGCCTGTGTTCTTTATATATATTTATTTATAACCACAGCTGTTAGGTTAACAGGTAGAGCTGCAATAGTTAGTTGATTAACTGATCAAAAAGATATTAATCTGCATTTATTTTGGTAATTAATTGTTAATTGTTGTAACATGTTTCGTGTGTGATGTATATTTTTGTAGTTCTATGAAAACACAAAATGCAATTACATTCATCCCAGGAAGTTGCTGCTTTGCTAAATCATCTAATTCATTCAGAACCTTTCCATAAATCCTTCCTGTCTCAAATGGCAGTGAATATAAGGATAATAAATGTATTCATGATGTATTATTACATGTATGAGTATCAAACTTTTCTGACTGACATTTCTTTCTACCCCATTGATTCTCTTCTGCAAACAAAGTCTGCCCTTTGTCACATTTTGAATTAATGTTCTTTTGCAGTCTTTAATGATTTCTTTGTTTGAAGTGAAGCAGTGCAATGTTGCAAAATTGTCAATAACCCAATTTTTTACACACAAAATGTAAAATATTGAAACTTTTCTTGTTAATAGTTAATTTGCAGTTTTACAAGCTGTAGCGCAGTGTCACTATGTTCTGCATGGAGGTGATGCAGACAGCTTATGAGCCAGGCAGCCACAGGGCTTAGATCACATTCAACCCAAGTGAATAATTTGTTCTACATACACAGTATGTTATTGGAACAAATGTAGGATTGTACAGAATCTCAATAACCTGTAATATTTGAAGCAGCTCATCACTTTTAAAGCAACATGGCATCCTTTCTGTAAATGGTATTTATATCCACCCTGGTGACACCTTGAATGACTTCTCATTTCTCAATTCCTCAATTTTGATTGGCTGTTTCTGTTTGTATTTGGACACACTTAACTGGTTTTAGGTCTTATCTGAAATTGCAATACCCAAGTGTCTAATCTAAGTAAAAAAATGACTTAGATTTACCATGCTTTAGTTACTAATTATAGGTATACTCTGCACATGGAGAAGTGTCTTGTGTTTTACTGCACATCAAACAGACATGGCAACCCAGAACTGCAATTTTGTTATCATCTTAAAGGCGAATGCAGATGCGTTTAGTGGAGGATTTTGATAATAACAGAAGGAAGTCTGCTTGATTACAGATTCTGGTGAACACAATTTGCAAGGGGTAGTTTTCAAATATCAAGAATCAAGAATCTTTATTGTCATTATGTTTTCACATAGCAAAATTTAGATTGGTGACTCCCAGCTGTAATTGGTAAAAATAGGAAAAGGCACATTATATACAAGATAGAATATACAAAAGACATAAATATATAAAGATTGAGCAGCAATGTACAGTAAGGGGTAAGTGGTGAAACGGGTAAAAACAAGCTGTTGTACGTCAGCAAATAAATACATGCATTAATAAGTGAACAACATATTTTTCGATAAATAAATAAATAAATGGGTGATGGAAAATTTCGTGGGACTTGAACTAATGCACTAAACATCAGTCATATCAATGTCTACAACAGGTCTGAACATCCTATGAACCAGTTCCCCCATCTGTATCAGCAAACTGTTCAAGCACTTGTGGTAAATTGCATTTTTTTATTGCATGTGTTTTACTGTCATTTAATCTTTTTCCATTTAGTTGGAAGCTTGTTTAATGACTCCAGTTACTTGAATCAAAAGAAACTTCCATTAAGAAAGCCCCAGTTTCTGACTGTGTAATTAGAGACTAGCAACTTGGTCTCATTCAGCAAATTAAATGCTAATTACTTTCCAAGCAGGTATTTAAGCATGGCTCAGCGCCCTGAACATTCATGTATGTAAATTGACCATCAACATCCTATTAATTAATTCAGTTCTACGTCTTACTGCTTCCTTCTTGTTTTGTTTCTTATGACTTCTATCATCAAGCCTATTCCTATAGCAGTTTGAGCCCATCTCCTGTCATACCAGCACTGTTTTTAAGTCTCTCGACTTGTGTGCGAGGTTACGTTGCTTTTCTACTGTCCCTCTCTGTCTGCGGGGTGTCCAGCATGAGAGTTGAGCCAGAGTGACAGAAAGTGTTCTGTGATTCTATAAATAAATCAGATTTTCAGTGAGTCACCAGGCTGGTGCACCCATGCAGGCGTGTCACGAGACACAAAAAACTACTTGCCCTGTTACTTTCTGAGTCTAGTCCACTGTTGCTTTACTCTCGTCACCCTTGAGTGACAGCAGTCAGGAGACAAAACAGCAGACTATTGGGTTTCACAGAGGTACAAAACTCCCCAATCAAATGACAGCCCAAAATCAATTAATGTAATATTAAGAGGGAAGTATTATGTAAAATGCACCTAGGTTTGAGAGAACCGTAATTTCAATTCTCTGTTTGTCCTGTACATGCTGCAGAATTGACAATAAACCAGACTTTGACAAACAAAAAAGGTGTTGGAGTTTATTTGCCATTAGAGTTCTGCTATCTGGCCTGAACTAAACAGGTAATAGCAAAGTTTTAGGTGAGATTTAAGCTATTTTGTGGTGGAAAGCTTTTGTTTGTGTAAAACTAAAGATTTGTTTATGGCAGACCTGGGCTTTTTACGGCCCGCGGGCCACCTCCGGCCCTTTGGGCGTCCCTCTCCGGCCTGTGTGAGGTCATAAATCATAAATTAGAACATAAATGAAAAAGTATACAACTGTGTTGCTTTTATTTTGATGCTGGCCAGCTATCCCTCAAAATGTCAGCTCACGCCAAAAAAAGAAATGTTGATGCCGAATGCCGCGTTTTCGACAAGACATGGACTGCTAAATATTTCTTTACAGAAGTCAAAGGTGAGTTTGTGGTACGGTTTGTGCTGAGTTTGTGGTACGCAGGTCTCTGTGTTCAAGGATTACAATTTGAATCACCCTGTGTGACCAAACACAAAAAAAATACAAGAACTTGTCTGATGAAGATAAAGTGACAGAAATTAACCCTGAACATAAATTGACATTTTTGCATTGTATTATACATCAGGTGATCAGATCACTGATTAATAATCAGTTAAAAATAAAATGAAATGCTGATGTAATGATTGTTTTTTTTTCTATTTTGTTTTTACTTCTATAGGAGTAGTTTCCTATTTGAACTACTCTGCGGTTTCATATATTTATATAAATATTTACAGAATATCCTTCTGATTACCATTAGCAGCTAATCAAAATCTATAATTTACTGCTTTTTACAATGGGAGAAAATTAATATTGAGCAGAATTAAGTTCAAGTTATCATTGGTTCGGCCCTCCAACACAATTCAGGTTTCTCATGTGGCCCCTTGTAAAAATTAATTTTATGGTAATTTCCAAATGTAATATGTAAGGAAATGTCTCTCTTTCTTTCTCTGACTGTTAATCGTTTGTATTCATGTGTGTCATGGGTTGCAAGTAGTTACACAATGTCCAGTGGGAAGAGGGAAAGACACAGGGTATAGCTAATGCGTTGCATTAGTCTTGTGAGCGGATGAAATGGACTAAAATACAGCTTTGGGTGCTGAGTCAGGTTCAGGTCTCAAATAAGCAGTAGCAGTCGGGCTCAGACAGACCTGAACACAGCCTGCACCTTTGAAACATAGAAACATGAGGCTGTTTCTGTCCCCTGTTTCACCAGTTGTTTGGGGAGCATTCTTACTGTTCTGGACAGTTGATATCATTGCAATTAAAAGCATGCCTGTTGGAAACTGGCTGATTTTCTGGCCTCTGGTATTTGAGAGCCACTCATCCAAAAACATTCACACTTGCACTACACTGCCTTGGGTCCTTAGCAAAACATTCATCAAGCATAAAGTCAGTCGGATGAACAGTTGTGGAGATAATCGAAATACAGACAGACAGAGATTCCTTGCATTTATAGTTAGACATTGTGATTAGGAAATCACATGACAGTTTTTGTCATGAACTTGCACCATAAACTACATTCAATTTTCAAAATGCCACAAATTAGAGCAGGGTGTGGAGCACAGGAAACCAAATCCAATTTGGTTAAACTGGGCTTTGAACAACCGCAACAAAAGTCACCAATATACTTTTAAAGACATGCAGATGTCATACCAGTGTTCACCACAAGAAAATGCCCCTTTTTTCTACAGTATTTTTTATGCATCCTGTAATTGCCTCAAATAGTTTTGGATAAGTAAATAAGAGATCTTGTTGACAGTTCTGCTTTGTTTGTTTGTTTGTTTGCATTGTTTAAAAGATAGCATGTATTTTATGTTATAATATGTTTATTATGTGCAAATATATGTACACAATGTGTGTGTGTGTGTGTGTGTGTGAAGCCAGATAGCTGTTTTATTAACATTGTACCATGAAATTCACTAGTCCATAGAGTTCTTGCCCATGTCAGCATCCATCCACATTGTTTAATCATCAAAGGAGATTGGAGAGCAAATTATTGCAATCTTTTTTCCCATGTCTTTTAACATACAGAATAATCCAGATTAGAGAGACTGTCTGAAACACTTGACTTGCTGTGTGATAATACCTCCCACCTTATAACGGATATTTAAATACCTATCTAAATTTATTTATTTAAATACGTATCTCACAGCAGCTTATAGGAACCCTGGAGATGAGGAGCATCTCAGCAGCTGACATACAAATTTCTTAGTCAGAAGTTAATCTCCTATTCTCCCTGCTGGCTAATCACAGTGGTACTTTGGGTCTGCAGGAAAGAGAGAGAGAGAGAGAGAGAGATGGCAGTTTTCCTGTAAGGAAAAGGAAGCAGGGATAGAGGACACAGAGTACCACCAGGCAAGTTGTGTCTAATGAAAGACTCAAATACACAGTTAAAACAGAATTCTCCTCAGTACGTTGGAAATATTATGACCAATGTTATTTTTTCAACAAATCAAAGTCACGTAAAACTCTCAACCCCAGCCCAGTCATGTCATGTCATCATATATAGATATGTATGATATATATATATATATATATATATATATATATATATGTAATGTACATAAAAACACTGTACTTACAGCAGAGTGCCATCTTTTTTTGTATAACACCCACACTAAACCTAAAAAGGTGATTTTGATTATTTTGGTTGACCAGACTCTTTCCAGTGTGTTGGGTGTGCGAGTGTGTTGGGTAGGATGACAGGGACAGGAAGTAATGGGAGAGAGATGGGGACCGGCATGCAGCAAAGGTTCTTGGCTGCTCATTTGTTATGAAGTCTGCACTTAAATCCCAGGGCCATTAGGGAGCCCTCACCTTTATCGTTCTTACTAACACATGGAGTGCAGTAATCTAATTGGTAAGAATGATTGAAGAAACCTGTGTTGGTTTGCAGAGCCTTAAATTACGTCTTCTTACGTTTCAATGTTCTTCAACATGACAACACCCCCTGGACGATTTAGCCATACCCACAGGTTAATGTCACGGCCATAAGTTTAGTATGAGGAATGGCTCTAAATACTACACTACCCATGAGCCTCTATGAGCCTCAGCTGCCATTGCTGTCTCGAAGTAGCCAGTAGCATAGCATAGCAAAAAAAAAAAAAAAATTGTCGTAGCAGAAGAGAACAAAACCCTGCACCACATTTGGGAAATTAATCCAAAATTGATCCACATATTTGTAACTGTTTAGTAACACATGCTTTTTTTTATATATGTTAAAAAACTGATCAATAAAATGCTGTTGCTGAACCACGTTAGCAACTCTTTTATCTTCTTGTGTTATAGATATACATAAGATCTCTCATTTTGCAAAATCTTGGTTCTGCAGTAGGTGTAGTGCTACACTGGTCTCAGTTACACATTTTGCTCGTAGCTGTTTGGGATGTTTCATTCATTCTACAACAGCATGACTTTTTTTTTACAATTATTTTATAATTATATCCACATATATCTTTGTGTGTGGGTGTGCGCGTGTTCACCCTCGTGTGAAGAACCAGAATACAGACAGATGGCTGCTGTATGTGTTTGCTGAGTGTTTATTGCTTATTTCAGCCAGCTGCTGTGTTCAGTGGCACATGCAGCAGCACTTAAACACAGCTTTGAGTGTGACATGACGTGGGGTTACAACAAGGCTATTGACTCCTCTGCAGCTATTTTTATACGGGAGCAAGAGTGTGTATGTGGACCTGAGCCGTTTGATCCTGATTTCCTGCTTGAGCGAGATGGGCCATAATCTGATCTACTCCATCATCCTGACTGTCAGAAGTCCCAAATCTCAGCTGACTGTTTTACAATAAAATGGTCTGTGATAGATCTATTAGCTGCTCATCAGTGAAATTGTGGGCATGTGTAATCTCTTAATCTGCATGAAATCTCTTCCTGTTTATGGCCAGAAAGGGCAGATGAGGTATTGGGTTTAGATGCTGTCTGTCATATTTCCAGGACAGCAACAATAATAAAAAACAGGCAAGACAGTTTGGAAGCTACTATATAGTACTGTAAAAAAAAAATCATATGAAGAAAAGTTAGTCAGGTTAGTCCGCTTTCACTGCAGTGACTGGCCTGTATTCGTAAAAAAAAGAGTGAAAACACTCAGCGATTGTCCACATGCACAGATTAAGAGTCTCTGAAAATTACAGAGGAGACTCAATTAAGAAAGCTTATATGACCAGAGGCCTATGAGCAGCATTACAATTTGAGATTACTCATTGCATAACCTACACACACACACACACACACACACACACACACACACACACACACACACACACACACACAAAGCCAGGCATTTAATTATTCACCAATGGAACTACAAACGCAGATGCACATATGCATAGCAATAAGTGAGGATAAATCAGCGTGCATAGTGTTTTTTTGGTTCAGGTGTCAGTTTAGAATAAGAATCAGAGGAAGTGCCTGGCTCTCTTAGCCCCCTTGTGCGATGATGTCTCTCAGCAGAGTTGCTTACGTCAGAGCCGGCAAGCTGAGGCGCATGCACTTGCTGTGTGTTGGCAAACTGAGGTGATGTTTTGGACGAGGGCTTGAATAAACATAGCCTCTGCTGTTGCTGTGAAAAGACTCATTTACTCCCACCAAGAGCATCACAATGCAGCATTAACTCTTGCATAGGATTGGGAAGTTTGGGTATCAGTGGGGAAACATTGGCTTTCTAATAATAATCCTTTTTTTAATCTGGTCCTGCTGGTGTTTTTTTTCCTCTCTCTCTTTTTCTCCTGCACAAATATTATTTTGTTCTTTGTTCACAAGCTTTATAAAACTCTGCCCTTGAGACATGTGATTTATTGGAATTATGTTATCTGTAACTGATGGCACTTTTGAGACCATCAAACTTTAGAAGAAGATTGATTATTGCCCATCTATGAGTGTGTTTACACGCTCATTAATATCCTAATTTTCATTGAGTTTTTGGAGAGCCTCGGTTATATATAGCGCATATAATTATCATATTCTGGTTTCAGAATCCTGCATAAGCCCATGCGATAGAAATCGTGAGGAATCAGTGGTGCACAGATAATGAGAAATCTGGATACTGGCAAAATCATCTGTACAAGTATATGATTAACTAGATTTGTCCCATGTGAACACCATGTTAACACACTTGATGTTCTGTTATGTAGCATGGTGCAATGGTGGAAAATAAACACACTAAATAAATCTTATGTAGAGACCTTGAAAATTCTTGTGGCTTTCAGCTTCATTGATTTCTTTGAAAAGAGGCAGTCTGCTCTCTCAACAATGTTTTTCTTCAAATGAAACTGTAATTGCTCACATAGATAGTTGCACATGTGTTTTGGGATGACATCACGTCTACAGACTACAGAGCATCTCACTTTTGCTGAGTATTTCCTCATGGACACACAACTCTTCCTCTGTTTCATGCCACAATGGTGCTATGGTAACTGGTGTTCAAGCCTGTGGGGCTAAACTGAAATTGTTTTTGCGCTCGTTCTCATTTCCCTTCATTTTCTTGTTTCTAATTCTTGATGGTGGTTTGTCTCTTAGAAAATTTGAGCCTAATAAAATAAATAGTGTTATTACAATTTTTTGCCTATTTTATACAGGATTATTATATAAATAGTGCTGAGGGGCCTCTAGGTTAAACATGTCCATAGAGTCTTTGTCCCATACATACTTATACTGATCCTTGTCCATAGCCTTTATAACTTCGACTTCATCTTTATTATTTCAGTATAAATAAATAAATAAATGAAATAGTATTTCTGCTGCCAAATCCTTGTCCTACTTTCAAAGGAACATTTTCCCAACAGTGTTTCAACTACCTCCTTTTCACATTCATTTGATTCAAACTTGGAGGACTGGAGGACAATCTTTCTAAAAATACAGTTTCTGACTGAATAAATGTGCTTTTACTCAACTATTTCCAAGGATGTCATGTATTGCCTTTGTTATCCAACATAATGATTGAAGGAGCCACAACTCTGTCCAATCAGGTCTGCCGTTTCAAGCTCTACTGCCCGAGGCCACTGAAGAGGCGCCCTTGTAGCCGGACAGCCCATATTGTCCTCGAATAGCTTTCCCCAGCCTCCTCGTGATTTGTACACTATTTGAGTGGCAGTGTGGTTCTGTGCAGTGATTTGTCCCACGAGAGGGGCCCTGCCTCTGCCATTGCCACCGTCAGCAACTCTGCTACAACTGTGCATGAATACAGGATATTGGCATTTGCTGAATTCAAGGTGGCGTCTTTTCAATTAGAGCTCAGTGAAATACCTTTTCAGCCTCTCGAGTGGCCTGGCGAACTACAGCCAAGGGGGCCCCGGCAGTATAATGATGCCTGGCACAATAGTACCACTGTTCTCCAACCCATTCCCAGGAAACCGCACAACATGTGCCATTGTGCACTGTGCTTTGCTGCCCAACCACGTTGCCTGGCTTTAGCCAGAGAGACACGGAGAGGCCTGGCTGTGCAGTGAAGCTCGCAGCAGCATGGTTGGTAAGACAGGTTCAGAGGAGTGCTAAATGAAGAGCAGAGTATATTCATCTCACACTGCGTTTGATGTGTTTAAAATAATATTACAAAAAGCTACATTTAAAAGGGCAGGCTGTGAAGCGGAAGAAGCCTGAGGGAATAGGACAGCTGAGTGGTTGCCAGGAATAGTGGTGTAGAAAACCCTGAGCATTGTTGCTATGTTGAACCCTCCTCAATAAAAGAGGAAACCAAGAGAAAAGTGACAAGCAGAAAAATGGAGGGACAAAGACTGCTAGAACTGGTTCGTAGCTGGTCCGAGCTGGTTCTTCTCTATTTATCTCAATGCTGGGGTTCAGCCGTTTGTGTTTGTTCCTCCTCTATGGCCCCCAACGTGCTCTCCATTATAGCCTCTACTGCTGTAGAGCAGCAGAGCAAAGAGGATCATTCAGGACCAGCCAGTTAGGGGGCTTTGGTCAACAGCATCCAGGAGATACATGTCACAGGGGATCTTTTGGGCCCCACAAGGCAGCTGGTCAGCTAAGACACAACAACAGGACACCCATTTAATAGAGGACTGATGCAAAGCCCAGTGTGTCACAGTTAACTGAGTGCAGACCTGTCAATTGATGTGTCAATTATTCATGGGAGCTGCCAGAACATCCAGGCATGGTCAAATATATATTTTGACCAACACAGTACAAGTTGGTGTTTTTGCTTTAGACGACTAGGGAAAATGCCTGTTACTCTTAGTTATTTGGTTTCATCCACCCAGTTTTACAGTAATAGTAGTAGTAAATAGTTACATACTGTCGATTTCCTATGAATACCATGTTTTTCCAAAATGTGAACTTTTAAGGAGCCAAGAAGAACATCTCTGTTTTTAGTTTTTTAGTTCATTTCTCCTGCACACCCCAAAGAGTTTTTCACTTATTCTATTTGATTAGATGATAAAGATGTAACTTTTCCCAGCCCACCACTATTTAACAAAGCTATCAGCCGAGTGGGGGAGTCTGTACACCAATACTACACAGTCCAGAGAGGAGCTTTAATTAGCCACAATAAGTAAAATCACCTGTGTGGGCCTTTTAATGTTCATATCTTGTCTGTTAATAAGTTTTCAATTTAAAATGTGTTTTACATACGTCTTTACAAGTTGTAAGGTGAAAGGTTACATCAGTAACTTAAATGTATGGAGCTTGTAAGATGAGTTACTGTTTTTATTGTATTTTATCATTTGAGAGAGAAAGTATGGGTAAGCATTTATTAAAAAGAGGGTAAAAGTAATTATAAACCAGAATTGATGATATAAATCACTTAAAACTTTCATCCACCAATGTATTAAACTTTCTGATTTTAGAAAATACAGTCATCACTACATGAGTCAAGAAATGAGACGACCAGTGATTGTTCAAATGCGCTGTTACTGCACTGGGGAAATGATTTTTAAAAACATCATTGGGCTTTTCAGTCACTTTGTAAACTAAGTAAATACCTGTTTAATTGAAAAATGTTAATTTTCTACATCTTTTCTTCCACAGATCCCAGGAGGAAAAAAAACCTCACTCTCTTAGCACTTTTCAAACATTGACACAGCCTCAGACATTTACACATTTCAACAAACTGATTATTACATACACACAAAGGCTCCAGAGCAGATATGAGTGAGGATAAACCAGCCGAGACCATGGAAACGGCCCCTGCTGAGGTGAACGCTATTCCTAATGGGAAAGGGCATGAGACCGGCGAAGACATCACAGCATCGGCCAAAACGCCACCTGCAGAGGACAGTGAAAAGTGAGTTGATCTGTTACTTTTTTTTATTTCATTACAGCTCACAGATGTTGTCACTGTTTGTTCTGACTGGAAATAGATCATTAGTATTGATATATTCCCTAATATCAATCAAACTGAAAAGCTGCTGTATTTTTCACAGTCAGACAGAACTACCTGTTCTTTTTCAACAGTGAGATGCTTCTGTCATTTGAGAAAAAAACGTCAAAGACATGCGTTGCAATCTTTCTTCTTATTAAGGAGGTCACAGGAGTATCCGTATTTTGTCTTGATAGAAATCTCAGTGAGTCTCAGGTTCCAAAAAAACCCTCTCCAAATAAAAATGTAAAAATATGTGCACAGCAAGAAGCCACTACAGGTACGCTGGAAAATAAAAAGAGGACTTTGCGATCTTTGTGAATTGAGGAAGTGATTATTCTAATTCATTCATAGAAGCAGAAAGAAGCTAAATCAGTGATAAATAACCTGTTGTAGGCCTCTTGACACCATTTAAGCGAGGTGATTTGATTGACTGGCTGCTTTTACCCGTTGACTTAACATGCCATTTACCGAAGCTCTCTCACACGTCTCCTCTTATGCATCGTATCACATTACACATTGCGCACCATCAGAACGTCAAGGGAAATAGACGCTGTGTGTTGCTTGCCTGTGCCTGTTTTCTAATCCCTCGCATATACAGGCAGTGTATAATGTGCCATGTTTACCTGGAATTCTATATACATTAACATTAAAGAGATTATTCAAGTATTATCTGAAGGGAAGGCCTCAGTGCTCCATCAGGGAGAGATAAAAACAGAAAAAAAGTAGCTAATTGTGTGTGTTGTGGTGAGACTGATTATGTCACCCGGCTGCCGGGGGGTGGGAGTTCAGCCTTGTCACTGATGTGACTGCTCCATAACCCCAGGGTTACAGGCACAGTCCCTGCAACAGCGAATACTGTACGTCCATTAACTGCCTGGTGATGTGCCTTTGAGCAAGACATTTACCTCCTACCTGCTCACTCACTGTACTATAATTTGCTCGGGATAATAGAGTCAGTCATCCCTTATTATCATGTCACTTGTCTACAGCAGCAATATATTTAGTGTCTTTTTTTTCTATGTAATGGATGGTTTAATTAAAACGTCTCTCTCCGGGATACAGATGAGAATTTATAAATGGTCCCTTCGCTGTATTATTTGCCTTATTGTATTATGACTGAGGGTGTTGTTTTTCCACTTTGTGCTCTCGTTGGGTGATGGATGGCTCCTCTCTACACTGCTTGTAGGGAAACTGTACCCAATAGTGCCCAGAATGCTAGGTATGTATGTTTATAATACTGAGCTGTTTCAAATTCACTGTGCTATATGTCAGCGTTGTGTCCTCTGTGGAAAGAAAGGGGATTTGTTGTAAACTGGAGCCTGTCCCTAAAAAGAAAGAAACTGTGTAGTTTGTGATGGTGTGTTTGTTGTTTGTTGTGGTGTCACTTCAAGTCCTTTGAGAGTGTTTTTTTTTCCATTAGTCCCCACAGAACTGAGAATACAGAGGCCAACCTCCCGGAGAGCCAGGAGTTCTTATCAGGCGCAGATGACAAGAAGACAACACGTTTTACAGATGTGAGGTCAAACTATTGGCTTTTCTCAGTGGTACACGGCGTACACAGAGAGCGTTTGCATGTACTGTAGATAACATGTTTCTTTCCTCTGTCTTGCATCGGTTGCAGTTTGAGGGGAAAACCTCATTTGGGATGTCCATCTTCAACCTCGGCAATGCGATCATGGGAAGTGGAATCCTGGGACTGGCGTACGCCATGGCCAACACAGGAATCGTCCTGTTTTTGTAAGTCATCTGAATGCATGTCCTACAGCAAATGTGTAACTCCCTGACTGCAGATTGGAGGGACGACAGTGAATGAATCACTGCTCATAGATGTTGTCTGCATCATCTTTTTTCCCGCTAAGGTCTTTCCAGTGGAGGTCTGCGTCACACAGAAATAGCGCCTAATTGTAATTGTCTTGTATTAACCAGGCAGCGGCCCCTGCTCATGACAAAAAACCCATCGCCACAGGCCACGTTTGTTTGATAAATAAAGGCTCAGATTAATAGCATACAGGAAACCATTTACTTGTGCTATAAACGAGTGCAATTGCCATCCCAGGTGCATGCAGAAAATAACCACAGTGTTTCTGTGCGGTTGTCTCTTTGCCTTGAATCATGCACCGTATACAGGATAATGACGCGCGTCGCAGTCGGCTGTAGCTTCCAGGTTGATCGTCTGTATTTTCGCGCAGATGTTTTTTTTCTGCCCGATTTAGATGCACAGGAGGTCGTCTAACCTTTGTGCTGCAATGAGTTCTCACTCCTCGATGCCACGCAAGAATTAAACAACCACAGTGAGAAGTAGCAGACTTCCTAGGCAGACATGTCGTATAGCCCCACGCCGAGGGAAAGATGTTGTAGCCTCGTTTCTGGTGCCGCCGCTCTTTGACGTGGTTTACCAAGATCTTCAGACCAGTTGCAGGCGGTCCCCAAGTCTTGCTGTACTTTTCATCAGAGCCAGTTCTGTCCTGTCAGATTCACTTAAGGTGTAGTGAGGAAGCATTTTCATCCAGTCACACTTTAAAAGCAGTGGTTGTGGTTAGTACAGTAGCATCAGTTCATTGTTTGGTCTTTCTATGCTAATTGTTGACAAGAGAAATACAGATTATCTCCAGCCTTATCCTTTAAGGCTTGTACATAAAGCTTTAGGGCTTCCAGAAAATTGTCCACATATTTCTGGTATTACTATTTCATTGAATGTGGTGGATTCATCATCAGGGTTAGGGTAGCAGTTTTGTTGACCATCCAATCAGTCTCAGACTTATCTTGCATAAATCTCCTTCCATCGGGGAGATCAGTCCTGTCTTGTCGGCTAGATATTACTCACGCACCCTCCCATGATTTCAGCTGGTGGCCATAGTTTTGATAAATCGTGGC
This sequence comes from Scortum barcoo, assembly GCA_023238725.1. Classification (NCBI taxonomy): domain Eukaryota; kingdom Metazoa; phylum Chordata; class Actinopteri; order Centrarchiformes; family Terapontidae; genus Scortum; species Scortum barcoo. The sequence continues at coordinate 17,144,625 of CM041537.1, forward strand.
TACATAGACATAATGAAGCCCTGGGGTGATATTAAATTGGAATGATGGGTTGTCACAGCATTACGCGTTATCTGATGGGCACATGATCCTGCAGTTGAAATATCCCCTTTTTTCACGGGCTTTCAAGCTGTAAGGTTGATCTGTTTTGTTGGGTGTTTCGCAAAAATAATCAGGCTGATGTTTCCTGTAATCTCACCAGATAGTTCTGGCAGCAGCAACACCTCCTCGCCTTCCTCGTGCTGTTTTGACACCTCCTCCTGATTGGTGCAAGATCGTGAGGTGGCTGGTGCTGAAGCAGGACATTTTTCTGCGAAAGATGTGAAAAGGCCCCACCTTTAGTATTACATTTCTTAGAAAATTCTGGGAGCTGTTTATTTAACAAAGCAAAGTACAGTACAGTACTCCAGGTGAATAAAAGTGCAATGTGCTCCAGAGGTCCATGAGGCAGTTTTTTGGATGTTTGTATAACTCTTAGCTCGTTTTAAAGGAATTTGTAGCTGTGGTGGAAAGACTAGATGCCCCCCCTTGCAGGCCAGAGGCTGTTAATTTCACAGCAACAGAAAAGTAACGGCATAGTCACATAAGCATTCAAGATTTAAATCAATGTGTGTGAAATGTAAAGCTCGTTTCAATGTTTGACAGCCACCACCACCCTAAAATATTAGTCAAGGTCGTTATTTGAGCTCTTTTCCGAGGCAGTCATGTCTGGAGGATTTTCCCTTGTGTTAGAGAAAGCTTCTTATTTTGAGCTGAGTTGTGTGACTGTGGTTTTTCAAACTGTCTGCTGTCTGGACTGGTTGAATCCCATATCACCGAATGCCAATGTCTTTGCACTGGCTAGCCGGGAACTGAAATGACATCTAGCTGATTAGTCCACATATTACTCAGATGAATAAATACACGTAATCGTGTGTGAATTAACAGTACGTGACTTAGGGCAACAGAGAACGTGTATTTATCCATCCTGTTATACTGTAGATCAAAGGCTGTGTCTTTGTGTGCATATCTGCATGATCTTGTATCGAACAATAGAGGAGCTGCTGAGAAATCGAGGCAGGGTCACTGACATAATTGGCAAAGGAATGCTGACAATTTTTCTTTGTTTCAGATTAAACTCCAGGCAGGTGATCGCCTCAAAAAGCATTTAAAATATGTTTATTAATACCATATAATATGTATATTCATACTCCAAATATATACCATATATTTTATATTTTATTTGTACCATATAACAGTGGTCCCCAGCCTTTTTGCAGCGTGGACCGGTTTCACACAAGACAGAATTTTGCATGGACCTGTGGGGTTGGGGGGGTTCACTGGGGGTACTTCGGGTTGGGGGTATAATCTGGGGGTATAATTAAATCAAATTTAACGTATAATTAAATTAAATTAAATGACATAATAATTAACATATTGTACCACATGATAAATGATAAATTATTAATTAAAATTCTACAAAGACAGAGAATCTACAACAAGCCGGTGACTTGACAAGCGCGTGGAGAGAAACAGACGAAAGTTAGTAAACCAATATCCAGTAAAAAAAAAGATAAAACGGAAATATAACTATTTTTTTTTATTCTTTCTTTGCGGCCTGGTACCAAATGACCCACAGACCGGTAGCGGTCCGCGGCCCGGGGGTTGGGGACCCCTGCCATATAATACAATGCCATTGCTCCTAAAGAGAACAGAAGGCCTAAAAATTAAGCAGCTGTTTGCTCCAGCACAGGGGACAAAAACGAAGGCAAAAAAATAAATGCCAATTGCACAAAATAGGGCTGTTGCAGTGTATTTTTGTTATATAGGTTGTCCTCATCCTCTCCACTGACTGGTTGCAGAAGGCTTCTGCACATTGAACTTTGAAGGAACTCAAAGCCTTTCATTCATTCACTTTGATTTGTACACTAATGTGAGGAAAGATGCATCAATTCATTGCGCACTTGTCTATGTATGTGTATGTAGCTGTTTATGCCTATTGACTGATAACTATAACTATTAGTATATTCTCAAAACACAGAACATCAGAAGTGGTGCTTATTGTTAGGATTAGACCTTTTTCGGACCATAATGAAAGACACAATTTGACTCTTAAACCTGATGAATGCACTAGCACATTCATAATATCCAATATGTGTTTGGGAATGTCCTTTGTTTCTGTTTCCCTTGTGGCCTGATGTTTCATATCACACAGATTTTTGTTGGCGGGTGCAGAGGCTTCAGTGGGTCAGTGCCCCGGCCCGGGTAGGAATGCAAGCTGGAAAGCTGTGAGCAGAGCTACAGTGACCCAAGTGTGTCAGTCTGTCTGACTGTCGGCAAATCTGTCCTCCCACTGCCACTCGACTGACTAAATCCTCCACCGCAAGTCAACCTAGCATTCTTTCACATAGTCTGAGAAAAAGAAAAAGCCAAACAACTGGCCAAGAGTTGAGGTCGGGATGAAAGACGTGCTGTCTGGCTTTTCCAAAAGGAGAGAGGAATGGAGAGAGTGTGTGTGTTAGAGAGAAAGTTAATGTTGCCAAGAGTAACAAAAAAGAGGAAGAAAATAGAAAATAGTTGGAGTGAGATGGACTGGGTCAGGGAAAGTTAGTAGATCAGGGACCCATTCACAAAACTTCTTCATACAAGCATCCTTTCAAGCCAGTAAAACATTGTAATAAATAAAGCAGCTTTTTCCACTGTTGTTGTTTTTTCATTAATATTAGAAAATGCTTGTGTTAAAAGGCAGAAAGAGTAGGTTTTCCAAAAATAAACACAAAAAAACACTGTAAAGATCATAAAGACATAATCCCTCTCAAACATCACATATGACCTACTAGGAATGTGTGAAGAGACCGTGCCCTCTGCCTGTATTTCCTTATTTTGCTGAACATCAACCTTTGGGGAATGGTCTGTAGGCAGTGACAGTGGGCAGGGTGCGAGGAGCAGGTCTCTAAAAATATAGTGTCCAATTACCAGATCATAATGTTTATGCTTGTAAACATTTAGTCAAAATTGTTAAGCCACTCCAGAAATGTTATATTTTTGACAGTTTCAGTGAATAAAACTTCAGTATATTTGTTTGTTTTATTTATTTTGATGTTTAACATGCACATTCAGGAAGCATAAACCATATTTTAGGCCAAGTTTTGAGCTCTCTGAATGTATCTGGCTTCAGGTTTCTTAGCTCAGGCCACTCCGGATGGTTGGGTATGTTTGAAAAATTAGACCTTGCTCATATTCTCATCTTCAATGATTTTAATGAGAGTAAAAAATGTTATTGGAGTGTATTACAGTTATTCCAGGAACCTAGGATGGGCGTAGGAATAGAAATAGAAAAAATAGCAGCTCTTCACTGAAGCAGAATGCATGAAGAGGAATAACCTGTAAAAACAGTGAATATGAGTCAATGGAGAGAGAAGGATCATGAATGCAGTCCCTCTTGAGGAGAATGAAAATGGAAGGAATGACTGTAGTTGAGAAGGTTAATGTTTACAAAGGATTTTCCTCATTCTGTCAATCTCAGCATTGCATTGGAAACGGCTCTTTTGAAACTGTCCATCTGGTGCGTATGTGTGTGTGTGATTACTTACTGTGGCAGAGGGCAGAGGGGCTTACAGGGCAGCCTCCTTGGATCAGATGGAGTAACAATCGAGGTTAAAGAAGAACCACAGGGAGTCTGTTCTTCCAACGCAATCTATCTACTGGCATCCAGAAAATGCCTATGTCTATGCTGCAGCTGTGTAAATAGCCGACAGGGTAACGCACAGCGAAAAAATGTATCTTTCGAAAACTGAGATCAAAACGTGGAGACACTTGCTGGTAAAAGAAGTATCAGTAATCTGTTGTTGTATGTCTGTTTCAGGGTACTTCTAACAGTGGTGGCAGTCCTCTCGTCATATTCCATCCATTTACTGCTAAAGTCATCCGGTATTGTAGGTATGTATGGAGACTGATGCTCTTCATCTTCTTCTTTAATGCTACAATATCGTTTATGACGCCTTGATGGTGTCATCTGCAAAACAGCAAAACCCCCAATGCTCCATAGTCTCTCTTAAATCTAGCCTTACTAACAAGTCATAGACCTCATTTGTACGGTTTTAACATGTGCGACAAAAAGCTTTTTATCTGGTATTTGTGGCTCAGGTATTCGTGCGTATGAGCAGCTCGGCTACAGGGCCTTTGGGACCCCGGGGAAGATGGCAGCAGGTATTGCCATCACGCTGCAGAACATCGGAGGTGAGGTCGCACTGTCATCTGTGCGCACACTTACACATGCACACGTTTTCAAAATGTCCTCTGACGTTTCTGGGATAATACTCATAGTACTGTATGATTTGTTGCGAGGGATTAACATGGGCGTGCTTATGTGTGAGGGTGCTTTCACTGTTACACTGTGCTCACTGCTTAAGCCTCTGTGTGGTTGACTCCCAACTCATTAGTGTGTTTGTATCTCCCTTCCACAGCCATGTCCAGTTATCTGTACATAGTCAAGTATGAGTTTCCTTTGGTCATCCAGGCCTTTCTGAGGGTGGATAAACCAGCAGGGTGAGTGGTCAACGCACAACATACAAGTTTTCATTCATACTGTGCAGAAAAAACATAGAGATATGTTTGTATGAGTTAAATGTAGATGTAAAAATGCATTTAAAAAGCAAATACTGCACTTAACTTGAGTCAGAGGAGCATGTTTAAAGTTGTAATCCTTAAGATTTCATGTCCTAGTTGATGAGCGACACCAATGGTGGCTGGTGGTAACTGCAAGTGTAGTTAAACACGACAGCAAACATTCCTTGGGAAGCTACTTTATCAGAAATCCAACAAAGGAGCGACTAATTTATCCATTTACTACACAGCCAAACAAACTGATGTTGTTTAAGTCAGGTCAAAATAATTTCTATCATGTCAAGAGCAAACTGACTTTATGCTCAAAACAGTACACATGGGTACAAAGAGGAGCATAAGATTAAGACGTTGGCTTGGGCATGGTGGCAATGATGTACTCCACCACAAACAACTTTAACTTCTTTATAGGGAAGTAAGAACAAAATGTCAATATAAATAGCAAACCACCTAAGAATTATTGCTAAGAAATGCAGCTCATGAACAGTATCACTTTTTCATTGATGTTTATAAGAACAGTTAGCTGTTCAAATAGATGCATGTTGTTCCTCCTGGAATGCTGCACAATTCACATATTTTTCTACTCAAAGTAAAAAAGTAAAAAGAAAACCTAAAATAAATCATTTTACACACTTGAAATGCCTTCCTGCATGTACAAAGATTTTAGCTTCCACAGAGTAGTCCTGTCAGGCTGTGCCAGTTGGCGGGCCCTGTGCTGCTCTGGATGTACTGAGCAGCTGGCGTGAGAACAGCTGTGATAGTGACCCTGGAGGAGGAGAGCAGCACGGCCACTGAGAAACACTCACATCAAAACACAGCTAGACTCCATGGCTAAAAACGTAAACTGTGGGATATCACTGGCCAGTGCAGGTGGCCTCAGGGACAAACAACACTCACTTCCTTGGATGGGACTGAGTGTGATGCTAGCCCCTTACCCCTTAAACCTTACCCCAGTTAGAGCCTTTCCTCACCTACTTTTTGGTTTTGTGCAGTTACACAAGAGCAACACATCCCTGTTTAAATTTAGAGTTTCATGGAAGAGTTTGTCTCAGGAGGTTTGTCCCCTTGTGTCAAAATGTGGAGTGAAGCGATGACATTTTGCTGCTTCTCACAACAGAAGAAAAAAAAGAAGCAAGTGCAAGTGCTGGTTTCAGTCTTTATGGAGGAGAATGAAGATTGCCACTGCTTCCAATGTTCCTCATAAATCTTCAGATTGATGTGTCGAACTATATATCCACTATGGAAGTGATATAGAGTGACAACATGTCCACATTGTTTTCTAGTGTTTTTCTTTTTTCCCTGTGTAGCAGCACTCGGTGCTGTTGGCCATAGTCGACAATCACTGTTTATTTGAAATGACAGACTAGATTGTCCCAGTGGCATTTCATCCTGTCAGTGGGTGTGTGTTTATATTGCTAAACTGTACAGGGGGAGGAGAAAATAACAGGGAAACTTCAATTCAGTGAAATAAAATACAATAGCTCTGCAATGAATACTACGTCATCATCATCAATTATATTATAACGATAGAGCTTATGATTATATGTGAAAATGAGTTATAGCTTACAGTGTTCTGTTTCTGTTGACTGCATATAAAGATAACTATTATTGGATTTCACTAATAATTCAAATTCAGGAATCTCCAGAAATGTATCTGTTTATTTATAAATAAAATAAAATAAAAGGTTCTATTTTAATTTTAAAACACAGTCTAAAATCAGATGGAAAAAGAATCAACAATGCCAAAACAAAAATCCAGGTGAAAATCAAATAATAAAAATAGAATTTGCACTGACACTAACTTTTTATTGTATTAATTTGAGATTTTAAATTGAAAGGTATAACCTTCACAAAGACAGTTGTTTTATATATATATGTATGTGGGGTTCCTGTTTTTTTGTTCACCCGCGTGTGCCCATATGAGTGTGCATCTATTTGTGTCCCTGGATGTGTGTTGTTTTTAACAAACCTGACCCTGGCCAGCTCACATGCATAATCAATGAACACCTGAGGCTGTGTCAGTGTGTTTGTGCGCATGTTTGTTTGACCAGTCAAATTATCAGAGGGCTACCAGTACTTCACAGTGGAGAGTGCTCTATCTATATTTGCTTATTGAGCTTCTGTCACTTTTTGAGTTTTAGTGATTGTGGATTTGTGTGTTTGTAAAACACTATGTTTGTGTTTATATGTGTATCAGTGTTGGTGAGATATAGTGTCCCTGGGCCAGATGGCCGGAGGGCAGGGTGACAACAGGATAGATGAGCTTCTTCTTTTTGAAGATGTGTGAGTGTGTGTGTGCATGTGTGTTTAGCCGACAGATGTTGCATCTCTGCAACGCCTCCCACCTGACAGAAGACAAGAAATTAATCACCCCTACTGTGTCAATCCAAAAATAACTCAGAGGTTTGTGGCCCGGATGTGGCTGTGGATGAGTAACATGTGCTATGTTGTGTCAGTGGAGTCTGTCTGTTACGTGTTTTGCTCGTCTCATTCAGGTCCTTTATTCTGTCCAATAAAGGTGTTTTCAAGTTTGGTTGTGGAATATAACTATGCCGCCTTTCCATGATGTTTAGTTTACATGTTGTCCTGTGCCTAAATTTTTTTCCTTCAGATCCTCCTATTTCCTTCCACTGTTTTGCTGTCAAATGTAAAGATATTGAGTCTAAAAAAATACCCCTAAAACTTATTCTGTAATTTCTGTGTAAAAAATTCTCCTAAAAACATTCCCACAAACAATTGTAGGACGTGACCTCTGTGTCCCAGCTACAGCCACAGTTCTTAGAGTCCAGGGGTTCAGGGAGCAAAGAGGCTTATTTTTTCCACTCCAGATATTTAATTTCAGGGAAACCGGTTGTTTGTCTTAATTTCTGTTCGGCTGTGAATAAAACCACTTGGCATAGCCGTGGAGATGGAAATTAATCCCCAATCAGTGCCTTTGCTTTTTCCACCACCTAAACCTTTTTTGTGTGCACCTAGTTTCCTAGCCATCCGCACACTTCTCCTCTCTTGTGTCCGATCGATCAATAACACAGTGCAAACACTTAACAAAATTGAGATTGAGTGGAGTGCTTGAGCTGAGTAATTCCAGATCAATAGATTTAATGTCTCTCTGCCTCTCCGCAGCGAATGGTTCCTGAATGGGAACTACCTCGTGATCATTGTGTCCGTTGCAGTAATATTGCCATTGGCCCTCATGAAACAGCTAGGTGAGTGTTTAATATCATGTTCTTCTTCCAGTGGGATACCCATCTCATTATTGTTTCAGTCTGGGATTACTTATTAAATCCTGTGTTGTTACCTTTTGCATGATTAGGTTAAAGCGAGACTATATTATTACGGTAATAATAATAATACGATAATATTAACAGCCTAACTACTGTTTAACCTTTAGCTGAGATGCTAAGCTATTGAAGCAGCAACACAAGTTGAGAAGAGTAATAACGTTAGACAGAAGATTCAGTAATGTTTCTTTATGCAGAAATATACAGAAACACTGGCTCACAATAGCCATCATAGGCTTCGTGTCGTTCCAGAGAAGAGGCATGTTTTTTTCCTTCTCTCAAAAGTTACCTGGTCTTACTTGTTTTGTACAAATGTTTTTACAAAGTTAACAAAACTATATTACTACTGAATGAAGATGAAAATACTTAAGGTATAAAACTATGTGTACATTTCTGACCTCTGTGGGGAAGTTCGTTACCTGTCTTTGCTTGCCTTCTTACTTTTCCCCAACATCCTTCAGGGGAGAAAGGGACCATGGAGCTCATAGGGTTTTGCAAAGTAGCTTGCTCTGGGACACTTAATCCAAGGGGATGTTTGTCACCATCAAGGTTTGAACCTTGGTCTTGTGCTTGAAAAACAATTACTCATAACTACCCTCAAACCTGGGTGACCTTATTGTCGCCCTCTAAATTTCAACTACTGCCATACCTTGTATCTAAATATCTTCAGGAGGGTGTTGATTTGAATCCCACACACAGGTGTTTTCATTTTTACTTAGTTAATGTTCATGTTCTATGCTGAACTCTGCCTTTGTTTTATCATGGCAAAGGGAGGATTTCTCAGAGCTAAGCATCTTTCTTCTCGCCTCCTTTTTTTCCTCTTCCATTTCCACTCATGTCCCTTAGTATATGACTCATGTCTCAGCTTCTTTAATGACGTAATCTTGGAGGTTTTCATTTAAATAAATATCTGTTCAGTCATTATCTATTGTTTAATGAGCAATGAAAGGACCTTGCATTTACAGTAGTACGACGCACATATCGGATCACAGCACAGTTCGGCTTTTAACAAGGTTTTTAACTCACTCTTCAACTCACCTGTATGTGAAGCGTAGTGTACTTTTTTTCTCCCATCTCTGCTAGGGTTGTGAGTTAACGATTACTGTCGCAGGTCAGTGACTACAGACGATGAAATTTGGAACTGAAACTGAAAACCACACTTGCAATTATCACTTATTGGCACAGATGCCACGAAGATAACAAAATGAAAATCTTCTACACTGTAACTTTAAGTTGTGCCTGATTTCACTGAGTAGCCAAGTCTGATGATCGTCAGCACACTGCCAGATTGACTTAAAAATAATGATCCCAGCGTGTTTCACAAGGTTGGTCAAGTGTAATTCACAGTGCTTCGGATGAGCGAGAACATGAAACAAAACAGATGGAAAACAGAAAAACAAATGCAGAGAAAGCCAGTTTGGAAGTGAGAAAAGGAGGCGTATTGGCTGACCTCTCGTAAGAACCCCGTCTCCTGCAGAGACATGAAGGACAACAGAGCTCCGACTCTCAGCACATTAAATCAGCCTAGGCTACACCAAGGCTTAAAGAAAATTCGCCAGAAGATACAGTTCAGCAGGAAAATGCTGCTTAACCTTACTAGCGATTAGTTATTAGTGTAAATCAGAGAGGGCGGAGATTATACATAGCTTGAGTTTGCATCTTCCACATGCTGGCCTTAGTGTAATATATTTCAGATTAAGCACGACTACGTAATCTCAGATAAGAGAAATGCTAATGAAGGTTTTTTCTTTTAGGATACCTGGGATACACCAGTGGCTTCTCCCTCAGCTGCATGGTTTTCTTCCTCATTGCGGTACGTCCTCTGACTCTTTTACATACATTTAAACCAGACAGCATGTCTTGCTTCTTGTCTGTTGGCAGAAACATCGAGGCAGAATATTCAGATCAGTCTCTAACAAGATAATTTTTTCCACCTTCCCACCACCTTTTTAGTATTCCCCATGCCATGGACTAATGTTTGCATGCTGCGGTTCCAGGCTGTGTTGGTTCTCTGTCTTTCTCTGACCTAGTTTTGGCTGTGTGAGCTGTAATCCACCATCTCGCTCTTTCTCCTCTCTCTCTCTCTCTCTCTCTCTCTTTCTCTGGCTCTCTCTGTGCCATATTTTCTGCCTATCTGTGTCCCACAGCCTTTTTGTCTGCTTAACACTTCTTCTCTCAACTGTACAGGTCATCTATAAGAAGTTCAACACCCCTTGTCCATTTGTGGACTTTGCATTAAATGGCACTGCCGGTGGGCTAAATCTAAATGTCAGTGCCACCGATCCTGGCGGGGAAACTGATTCTGCCTGTATTCCCAAAATGGCCAACCTGAACTCACAAGTAGGTTCACGCATGTCACTGAAAGTGCAAATCCACCTTCACTGCCATGGCCACTGACAGGCACCCACTGATATCATCTTCAGCATGTTGCCAGCAACAGTTCACAATCCAAGCATGGAAATCACACTTGGTTTTAAGCACTCAGTTGCACTCAAGAGGAGATCGGGGCTTTTATCGAGCTGTTAATGACAGACAATAGTCTGCGACTAATGCAAGGCTAAGAGATGGACAGCGACCCCTGAGCTGTCGGCTCCTGTCAGCAGAAGAACATAAATTGCTTTGGCATTCTGGTGCTTACAGTGAGAGCATCAAGTCTGCCCTTTGCAGGCCAAAGCGATAGGTAATGAGTGAACTGGGAAAGACCTGACATTTCGCCAATACCCTTATTCTTTACACACACAGTACATACCTTCACAGCAGGAGAGAACTCTCTTAATCACAGCTAGATGCTTCAACTTGTTTGATTGTGTCATTACAATACTTTGTTTTACTGAAACAATTTTACCTCCCACTGCATTACTAAATACTGACAATCCTATCAAGTCTAGATTAAATCTCTAAAAAATGTACTTTCCTAACTCAGGCTAGTAAGACCAATTTTTGCTGCTTAGCAGCTTATAAGTAAGGCATTCTTAAATAGGCTAAAGCTAGTCAGCAGCCAGGCCCAAGTTAATCACAGACAAACAATTAGCTCTCTGTGATGTGTCTGAGGGAGTAATGGGCAGTAAAGCGCGCGGTTGGTGGTAAGACGTCTTGGATGGTGCTGCTGTATCTATGGTGACCTGTTGGGGTTCATTTTCAGACGGCCTACACCATCCCCATTCTGGCGTTCGCCTTTGTGTGCCACCCCGAGGTCCTGCCCATCTACACAGAGCTGCGCAAGTATGTTCTTACGATGGGGAAAAAAAAACTCTCTGCTAACTTTTGAACAAGAAATGAGTTGCATAACAAAGAGGAAAGCTACTGTGTCTGATTTGTGCTTGGCTGATCATAAACTAGTCACATGCACTGCTTTCACTTTGTTTTGAAATGTGTTGGCACCGCTTGTATGATGTAGCATGTTGTTAGTTTTAAATTTACCATCCTGCTTTGAATCACTGTTGCTTGTCTTTCCAAGATTAATTGTGATGTGTTATTGAATCTTTGAGGCGTAATCCTGCAACAAAAGTAGCCCCGCAGCCAAAGATGGTATTTCACAGTAACTGGGCTACATGCTTTCTGTGTGGGCATAAACAGCAATTTGACAGCGGATGCCCCGATGTTATGTGTGTGTTTATGTTTTTTTTGTGTTTGTGTGACATCACATGGCAATATCTTCTGATTTCAGTCCCACCAAGAAAAAGATGCAGCATGTGGCCAACATCTCCATTGCAGTCATGTACAGCATGTACTTCCTGGCTGCCCTTTTTGGATACCTAACTTTCTATGGTGAGGCCTGGTCCTCCTGCAGAGTCTTATCTATTCAGCCATTTTTGCTACACTTTCTAATTTTGCTTCTTTATTTGTTTGTGCTTCTAATTAGTGAACTGTAGCCAAGTCACATATCTGTTCTCACAGCAGCACATTATTAAATCTGTCATAGAATAGGTGATGCTGCAGGCTGAGAAGATTCATGATGCATTTTCCCCCTCTAGTGGTCATATTGTAGGTCTTACAGTGACCACATGTACTGCTAATGCACTCCACTGAAAAGGCTTAATAATTTAAAAGGTTTTATTACATATCATAGCACATCACAAATTCATTTTTACCTGTTAGTATATCAGTAAGGCATTATTCCCATAACTATTTGTTATTTGATATACCAGTTAATAATAATATTTTACTTATACTATGATTTTATCCTTATTAATCGATATTATCGATACAAATAATGCTTTGATTTGGGGAGGAGTGTTCTTCGCTCAAGATGTTCTCTCTTGATCTCTTTCAGGTGAGGTGGAAGCAGAGCTGCTTCACACCTACAGTCGCATTGACCCGTATGACACTTTGATCTTGTGCGTCCGTGTGGCTGTGCTCACTGCTGTGACACTCACTGTGCCCATCGTGCTCTTTCCCGTAAGTACAATTACATAACCCTAAGTTTACACATCAGCTTACTCTGGGAAATGAACAATTTTTCTTGTTACAATCAGGTACGGAGAGCGATCCAGCAGATGATGTTTCCCAACAAGACCTTCTACTGGCCCAGACACATCGCCATTGCCTTCACTCTGCTCACTTTCATCAACCTGCTTGTCATCTTTGCCCCCAACATCCTGGGCATCTTTGGGATCATTGGTAGGTTAGACTAACCGTGGAACAAGAGTAATTTTAATAGATAACACACCAACAACCTCAACAACCCAAAGTCAGGTTCAATTACAAGTAGAGACACCCTGACAAATCCTGTCATGATCTCTTTAAAGGGTAGATATCAGTATTATATTATATTTCCAAGTGTCCAAAAAGCTCATCTACACTTCAAACATTAAATTCAGAAGCCTCAAATTGTCAGTATTAATCCCTGGTGGTGGAATAAAATACACATAAACTCTTTTACCCCCCCACCCTCTCTACTAATTAGTTTCATGAATAATTGTGTGTTTTGTCTCCTTCCCAGGTGCCACATCTGCCCCTTGTCTCATCTTCATCTTCCCTGCTGTCTTCTACATTCGTATTGTACCCAAAGAAGAGGAACCACTGCGCTCGGTCCCCAAAATCCTGGTGAGTAATCTCATGGGAATTACAGAAAATTCTGTTCACTTAGTTATATTTATATTAGGATAAAGCTGATGTCTGTCTAAAAATACAGCATCAATATAAAGTACATGCCTTGTTAAGATGCAAAAGTAGGAAACACACTGCTGAACAAAAAAAAAGTGGACTCACGTTTGAAGTACTGAATTATAAGGTGACAGTATTTTTGAGTTGTCCGGAGTTGATTTGACTTTTGTCAGGCTGAGTTGTAAAGATATAGCTTTAAAAAAGTGACAAGAAATTGCAGTATAAAAATGGTGCTTGATATAAAATGATTTAAAAAATGTGGCAGATCAGTCAGAGACCACTGACTGGAGTTTATTTTTAAGCCATAAAATGTCTCAGTCAGTACAGATCTTTGTGACCAAAAAAACAAAACAAAACAATTTAAAGAGAAACTTGCACCATACTGAAAAGCACTGCTTTGGTCAGTAACCACACATAACAGTGATCACGGTGTACTGACACACCCTGGCTTGAGTACACATCTACACCACTGCTTCAAGGTGAGAAATGTAATTGAAATTAAAGAGGAGGAAAACAATAATAGGGAGGCCTATATGTACATTTTTATGTGCATTATATACTTTTTTATTCTCAAAAATCAATATCTTTATCAAACTCAAAACTTACAAAAAAATGTTTGGGATTTTATCCCTGTATGTAAAGGTACACTGACTTGTGTGGTTAAAGTGAACGGTGAATATAATTTTACTGCCTGAAAACGATGCATCCAGTCAGTGATTTCTCTGTCTTTACTTCAACCACTCCTTCTCTCTTCTAGGCTGCCTGTTTTGCTGGGATAGGCTTCCTGTTTATGATAATGAGTCTCAGCTTTATCATCATTGACTGGACATCGGGCACCAGCAAAGCCAGCAGTGGTCACTAGGCACCACCTTCCATGGATTTTTTCTTTCAGGTTTTATATTGTTGATTTAGATCTGTGTTGTAATGTTACTGTTTTTACTTTGAATGATGTTCGATGTTGAGGATGCCCTATCTTGTCCATTAGAGAGCACTGGCCACAGAGGAGGAGTCTAAGAAGGCTCTTTATTCCTCTGAAGAAAAAAAAACAAATTCTAATGATGTTACATTGTACTGTGCATCCTGCCAAACGGTGACTGCAGATCCAGGCCAGTAGACTTTCTTGGACAGTGAATTTACCCAATAGCCCAGGAGTATAAAGATTGGCATTGACATTTGGAGGCTGTGCCTTGTGAGATGGATGTAAAGCAAAAAACAAAACAGAAAAGTAACAATATCCACTAGAAAGCTGCTGTCTTTCTATGGCTGCCCCTGTGTTAGTAGTAAGCATCTGCCCCCTCTGCCCCACCATCCCTTTTTTGTTTTTCTAAGATGATCAATGATCTGCAAACTGCTGCTCAGATAATAAGACACAATCTAATGCAGCTCCGTTTTTGTTGAATGACAGAAATGTATTGAAAGATAGATACATATGTTATTGTTCTTTATTATTCTTTTATTATTTTGATGTCTGTTATTATTCTTCTAAGTTATTTGAATAATTACATCTTTGCCATTCCGTGCAACTGCAGAGAAAAGTGACAGTAAAAGCTGCTGCACAGGACGAAAGATAAGTTAAAGGAATAGCTCAACATTTTCAGGAAAATTACCACTCACTCACTCACTTTCTTGCAGGAAGTAAGATGAGATGATTGATACCACTCATACTTGCACAGTAACTTTGAAGCCATAGCCAGCAGCTGGTTAGCTTAGCATCAAGACTGGAAAATGTTGAACTATTCCATTTTAGGGGCACGCAAACCTTTGTCCTACTGCTCCACTAACTTGTGCTGCTGCTTTGTATTTTAAGGTTTGGAGGTGTTAACAGTCTCACCTCTGACAGAGCAAGGTGCAAAACCACAGAGAGCCTGTGGTATCGCATTGTAAGCACATCTATCATAACATTCCTACACAATATGATCTAGATGTATATTTTTTTATTAATAATCACTACTTGATGAAAACCTCAGATGATGCAGTATGAACTGATAACATGATCCTGGCCTAGGTCTTAGGCAACCCATATCAGAGAGGCAGGTTTCATTTTTAAATGGCTGTCCAGATCATTACATAAAATAATGCTTATATTGTGCACAGTTTTCTTTCAGTGATAAATGGTACCGGAGACCTTGTCAGTTGTGTTGTAAGCTACAGATCAGAGTGACAAAACGAAATCAAAAGGGAAAGAAAGAAAGAAAGAAAGAAAGAAAGAAAGAAAGAAAGAAAGAAGAAAGAGAAAAATTACCACTCAGTGTTCTTAATTATCAAGCAGGGATTTTTATGTCCCTGGAAGAGTTGATGTGTTGTTTCTGAACATTCACTGGACGTAATTGGAGATAACCAAACGCATATAAAAAATACCAACTGGGTTACTTCATGAAGTCATTAATGAAAGTTTGGTGTCTGTAAATATTTCTGCATTCCAGCAAAGCTTGACCCATAACAGATATGATGGATTATGGGATCACTTTCTTTATAACAATCTTGTTGTGGTTAGCAATAGCACTTTCCTTTGATAAGCACAACGTCTGGTAGCCATTAATAAGTTGAAACACAAATGATCTGCGAGCAGTTCACATATTTGATAGATATAAGGGCATGTCCCTTTTGTGTAACTAAATCATTGATAAACGAATTAATGTAATGTAGATGATGCAAAAATTAGCCATGTATTGATGGTATATGGATGTCTTCTCAAACATTACTTGAAATAACGTTAAAGTCAGCTTTCCTGTGAGCCCATGCGATGATTAGTTTCCTCCTCTGGTCCGCTCTGTAGATAAAACAACTAATTAGCTGGATGTACTTTTGGAGGTTTTTAAGTGTCTGCGTTGTTTAAAATACAAATAAAACATGGCTCCACTGTATCTGAACTACAGTATAGTATATGTATGCATTTGTGTAGTTAAACCTGGACCTATATTCTCACCAGAAGTATAATTCAAGTATTCGTCTCCTGCCATTGATAGGTGAACTGTTGTTTCAAACGTCATGTTTAATGTTTATTCGGGCGCATCACTTGAATCTGATTCAGCGATGAAATGAAGATGCAAAAAAACTGTTAACGGTTGATTTTATGTTTTTTTTCTTTATATTTGTCTTAGATAGTCAGTGGTTTATCATCAGTGGTATAGTTTGGATCATTTTTGACTTCCTTGCTGCTTCTTGGCAGACAGTAACCTACTAACTTGGAGTTGTTAGTGAGCTGGTGTACTTGCCGACATTTCACTATTTTTCCAAATGATAAATTCTGTTATACCAGACTACAGTGAGTGCTGTATAGGTAAGTGAGTATTATCGTGTCAATTTGTTACACAGCAAACCTCTTTTAATCTTTTTTTTTTCTTTATATCTAGATATTTAGTTGTCTTTCTGTGTCTGTATGCAGAGAGAGTCATCTGAATCAGCCACTGAGGCATAACTTAGTGTTTGGTGTTGTTTAACCAATGCAAGGGTTATATTTATCCCCAACTTCCTGTTTATAGTTTGACCTTAGTTTTTGGCTGTCTGTATGAAAAAGCCATTTGGTCAATCAAATGAGTGTAATAAGCAGTTTTTTAATGGTGCACAAACACAAAACACTTCAAAACCTCACAACACGCAAAAAAATACAACTTAACAAGAGGCAACAAAGTGAAGGGATACACTGTGTTAGTGGCTGATATAAGATGATCTCTGAGGACCTCTATTTAGACGTCAGTGTTGTCAGTCTCCCTACATGTGTGATTTATTGAAATGTGTATGATTGATTAGTAACATTAAATATTGACATCGGCCAGCATTTATAAATAATGTATATAAATGTATACCCTTTATATTCTATATGCATATCTAGTTTGTACAATGTAAATAGCAATTAAAGATTTAGTTGAATTAAAAAAATATATGTAATCATTTTCAAAGTGCTTTTAAACCTTTTTGTCCTTCAATTCTTGTCTATTTTCTTGTATCTCTATATATTTTAATATGTTGCTGGCAGTTATTGTACTGTAAACAATGTTGCAATAAAGATAATGAGGTAACAAAACTTTGATCTTTCATCATCTGTCAGATGTGACACTGTTTGTCCTCCACTTTATTAAATGGTCTTGAGAACAGGAGATTGTATATAGACTGACTTTTAAGACTGTAAGTCTGTATCAGCAAAAGTTTTTCAGGTGCTCACTAATATTATCATCTCTAAGTGAAACACTTTTTTTTTAAGTTGAATTTCATTAAAATGCTAAACTTCTGAAACTTTGAATCTATAACACAGCCTTCAATCTGCTGTAGGCAGAATAATAACAGCTTTAAATGGAGGACTGTGTGTAAAATCAACATAATCTGCCAATTTAAACCATAGATTTTTAAGTGATTAAAAATAGTAGTTTTATTTTTTTAATAAAGTTTTATTTTAATCCCAGAATGTTTCTCAAATGTACAAAATTTTACTTTACTAAATTAAATAACTTACTTTGTGTCCCCTTAACAAAATATGCAGAGAATTCAAATATTATGTAAAAATGTGTTTAAAAAACACTTAATGTGGTGGGAGCCAATCCACAAGGTGGCACTATAGAGCTGTGGGAGGCATTGGCTGTGGAGCTGTGACATGGTTTTTAAAGCATCCTCCTAAAGTTATAATCATCTCCTCTGCATTGGGCTCATTTTGAGTCTCGGTCGTACAGTCTTAGTGTTAAGTCTTCATAGTTAAAACCAACTGTCTAAGTGCTTAGAATAACAATGTTATCTTCAGGTATTTGCATAAACCAATGTGGATTACCAATATTTAAAATACAGTGCCCACTAATGCCATAATTTTTGTTTTTCGGTCATCCTCAAATGCCCCTATGAAGCTCTGATGTTGAAAATCTGAGGTTTGTGACCTAATATAGACACAAAGCAGAGCTTTAATCAAGTCAGGCTACTTTTGTAACCTAAACGTTGTTTTAGAGTTAAAATCAAATAATACAGTCTGCTCATTCTACTTGTATTTCATTGAGTGGACAGTAACACTACCACTAACTTAATCATTTACTGTTTCATTTTGATGTACTTGGCTTAAGTAATTTCCCAGTACTAATCACCACATTTCAGAGGGAAATAGTGTATGTTTTACATTTTATCTGTAAAATAGCTATATTTACAGGGAACTTTGTTGATAATATTATGTTTAAGGCTGTAAGAAGATGTTTAAAACTGGAGATAGAGACATCATCTTATAAAATACGAAGCATTGTTACAGATGAAAAGACTCAACAGTCATTTGTAAAATATTTAAAATCGCTCCATCCCTCAACGGGCTAGAGAATTAAAATTTTGCTTACATATTATTGCATCAGTAATAATAATCCAATTAATACCCACATTTATTAACATAGGAACCATCTTGCATGTGAGTACATGAAGGACATCTTGAATGCAGTAATTATACTTGTTATGAAGTTTCTTTTTTTATTATTATTTATATATATTTGCACTTTTACCAAAGTAAACAATCACACTTTCCCCACTACTGTTGTATTTTGTCAGTTACAAATGAATAGTGGCACAGAAAATGGTGAAACACATTTGTACATGTTGTTGGTGCTATTTAAAAAGGAAATAAAGAAACAACAACATTTCTAATAACTCTTCGCACCAAATGGGTTAGGGGTTCGGTTAGGGGACAAAAATATTGAATAAAATTGCTATATTAGCACTGGCAACTGATTAAAATGTCACCTGTCAGGTTTGGTTTCTTCTGATGAGGCGTTCTATACTCCTTAAAAAAATTATACTGAAAATATAAAAAATTAAAACAAAATTAATATAACAGTGTTTCCTCATAACATAGATTAGGAAGCACGATTTAAGAACAAAATCAAAGGAGATTAAAAGTTAGAAATTAAAACGGTTGGAAGGAGGATCAAAGATTTGGGGTTAGGATGTGGGTAAGGGGTCAGAGGGTGGGGTAACGGGTCGGGGTAAAAGGTTAAGATTATAGTAAAAAAAAAAAAAAGGGCTAGGCTTCTCACTGTGGGCAGAAATTAACTCCGTGAATAAAGACAGGTGGCTTTATTTACCTCCCACACCTCTCTGAGGTGGTGGGGGACGCCGGACTACACTTCCCGTGAAGTACCGCGGGGTGGGCGGTCCCCTCGCCGCTGAAGGCGGGGCCCGCTGCATTGGCAGAGCTGGGAGGTGACGGCGCCGTATCGCTGCTCGTCACGGGCGGAGAGAGAGAGAGAGAGAGAGAGAGAGAGGAGAGGGAGAGAGGGAGAGAGGGAGAAGTTAGTTGACGGCGGCGGCCCCGGGTGTGGCTTCAAACGTGATAAATCTGAACGCGCAGCGGCGACAGGGAATAACAGAAAACCTACAGAAAAAATAAAAATAATAGAAGATACAAAGTAGCGAAGAGACGTCCTGTGAGGAGAGAGTCCGGGGCAGGAGGGATCCGTGTGCTCGGGTTTCAACAGCTGGAGTACTTTTTTTTCTTCTTTCTCTTTTCTTTTTTAATGCTGAACTTCGTGGCCATTTTTTTCGCGAGTGTAACCTGCTCTAATGCCTGTGTGCTAATGTGGGAACTGCCGAAATAGCTGAAAACTTAAAAAAAAAAAAAAAGTTGTCTAGTAGTGTGGGTTTTTTATGTTTTGTTTTTGCTCTTTTTTAGCAGCTGGACAACTTCTCCTCTCTCTGTTCAGAAACCACCAATGCTGCTGACCGACTGACCGAACAAACCAGGGTCTTTCTCTCTATTTATTTGGGGAGAAGAAAGATAAAAAAAAATCTACTTGACTCCGTTTGCGGGTTTTTTTTTATGATTTTCCTTCACGTTTGTCGCCGCTCGTCAAAAAGGGAAGTCGCCGTACTCAACTTCAGCCCTCGTTCCTAAAAGAAAACCGGGGGAGGGAGTTTTTCTCGGACTCTTGCGTTTAAACGCGCACGTAGATATAATATAAATTTTTCCCCAGGTATATTTCCCCCACTAAACAGCAGTCCTGAAGCGCGCACTTGGAAACATGGGGTGTACAGTGAGTCAGGAAGACAAAGCCGCGGCCGAGAGGTCTAAAATGATTGATAAAAACCTGAGAGAAGATGGAGAGAAGGCGGCGAGAGAAGTGAAACTGCTGCTGCTGGGTGAGTAGTCTGTCTCAACACTCACTGTGGGCTGCAGAGAGAGAGAGAGAAACACGGGGGGGGTGCATTGAGGTTTGCAGACTGGATTGTGCAACAGCGTGAAGGACTTAATGTGACACAAAAAGGAGTTAAATGTTTAATCAGTGCTATAAATAGTACAAAAAAAAGTCCCTGAAAATGTGACCTTCATTCCTCTCCTGCCACACTGTTTATTGAAGTGTTTTCTCTTGAATTGGGTTGTCTGAGTTGTTCACCAGCCTGCTGAGGGGTCACAAACGTGGCGGCAGAGGAGGCAGAGGGGTGTGTTTGCGTCCTGTGCGCTTGCCACTGCACACAGGTCCGCATGTTTCAAAAGGAGCACGTCCTTGTGTACTTTGCCTACATGTGAGGCTCTGTTGGGAATGTTTGGTGGGAAATCATCATCATCATCATCATCAGCAGCAGCAGCAGCCCTGGGGCACATGATGGCAAAGGATGTGGGGAAAAGTTTGTGAACCAGCTGCATGTTGAGTGAGAGCTCAGAGGAGAGGGGTTTTTTTTGACAGGATAGTCAGAATGAGCAGTATTACGTTTGGAGTGGTTTCCTCCCACTGGGACTGAGCTGAGGGGTCAGACACTGCAGGGTCTACTTGATAATGAGTGGGCTGCTGTTTGGACAGAGGGTTGAACACCCCTGTGTGTTCCCAGCACTGGCTGGAGCTCTCACACACTGACAAACGTATATACACAAACAAGTGACTGAAAGAGGGAACGACTCTCTCTCAGGCTTTAAATGCCCCCCCTCCCCGGCTTTTTTAACTTTCTGTCTTAGGTGTTTTAAAATGTGAGGGTTTTGGGTTTACTTCCCCACACACCATTTTCTACTTCTCTACTTTAGCCTAAGGCTCCTCTAAGCTTTAAAACTTCACTTGCCATGCAGCCCAGAGATGCCAAAAGAAAGGAAGCAGCAATTCTTATTGGCAGCTCAGCTGATAATTTGTGTGAATTAAAAGTTGAAATCAGTAAGTTAAAGCTAAATGACGCAGGCATGTTTCAGCTTGTGCTCGTTCATTCACGCTGCAGAAGTTAGTCCAGTCACTGCCTTGCAGGAATCGATGCAATTTTCTAAACAGTCATTTTGTGACACCTTGCTGAACATATGCTCAGGTTCAAACTGACACTGATCCTGTGAGCAGAGGAATCTGAGGCAACTTAAAACGGTTGTTTGTAGATGTTATCCTCTGGATTAAAAAGATCAGTCTGCTAACATAAGATGAGGTGGAACAAATGGTACATAATCTGATAGCATATTGAGCTTTTAACTATATTAATTATTTATTATTATATTTTATTATTATATTATTTATTTAGTGTGCTCGCAGCACTGAGTGCAGCCCATGCGTTTTGGAACAGCTTTAATCACTAAATTGATTTGTTGTCCTCTCATCTGACAGAAAACAGAAAGTTCTGTTTAAATTAATAGGGAACATATACTGTGCTTTCTCTCCTGGGGCTTTGAAGAGACGACTGGTTGTGCAGTTGTGCCCCTGGTTAGAAGGCTAATTGCATACTCTGCTTCCTATCAGTAATTACCATCCAGTGCAGTGTGTGGGGGTTGAGGGGAATTATAGGAGAGGTCTGAATTTGAACCGAGGGTTCATGATTTTTATTTTAGTTAGTTAGTTAGTGTGTGTGTGTGTGTGTGTGTATGTAAGACTCGCGTTGTGCAAGTACAGAGTTTTCCTTTCTCTTGTGCAGTTTGAAAAACATGTCACAGCATGCAGAGGCCAGATATAAACCTGGAATGTCATGTAGGGGATTTCTGGTCACTAAAAAGTGAAATTTACATCCCAGTTATCTGAAGGGTAAATGCAGTTGATTTCAAGATAAAAAAAAACTATAAATATATATAACCCTAACCCTGTGTGTGTGTGTATATATATATGTATATATATTTGTACTTTTAGTGTCGCCGTGATTTTCTTTCTGCTCAGTGCTTCTGGCAGACTCCATTTAAAGAGTGTCTCAGGTTAATTGCATTTATATTTCTTGGAAGATTTAATCTGTCGAACAAAGGATGCTTTGTCGCAGTCGTAACTAAAATAATGATTTGTCTACTGAGCAGTATGTGTGAGAGAGGTGTGACATCCTTCAAGAGGTGCTACATCGCGCCTCCAGGTATGCTTCTCAGCACTCACATTTGCTGCCGTGGTATCTGTTGGAGTAGCTGATGAGTCTTACTGCTTCCTACAAGGCTGCACCAGTAAGCACCCTGTGCTTCTGTCTGTCCAGATGCGGAAATGATGCATCTGTTTATGAATCAACCCCTGAATCACTGCCACCCTTCAGCAAGCCGAGGAAGTCTAACCACGAAACAGGCAAAATGTCGGCACTTCATATTTAGCCCGGTGTAAACAAACAAAGGCAATAAGAAATTTCCATGATAACTCCTTTTCCTTAATTATGCCTCTCCAAAAAAAAAAGGCTAAATTAGATTGTTTTGTCTTGTTAGTTGTCCCCAGAGAACGCCATTGGTTAATGTAGCACTGTTGAGGCTTACACTTTCATTAACAGGAAGCACTCATTCACGGGCTTCCCTGCTGATTCTGGTCTTTGATTGACATTTAATCTCCTTCCCCGTCCACAACAAAAATGTAGCTGCTCACTTCACTTGATTTCCTCTACTCTTTGGCTTACCAACCTTGTTTTTTTCCGCTCAGCACAAATGAAAAGTTCCTTTGGGCACGGTGCTCTGCTTAAACTGTGATAACAGCAGTCTATTAGTTGGAAACATCTCTGTGTGATTCACTGTAAATGCATACACACACACATGCACACACACACACATTTGACTGTTAATTGTACATATTATAGGCTCGATTTATGGCTTGGTCGCTGTTGCTTCAGTGTCGAATCAGCTTGGATTTCATCACATAGCTCTGTGCTGCCACTGCAGCGAGGGTGCCACATGTAACAATGTAAGGCTGACATAGTGTTTAGCCTGTGGCTGTATTTTATTCATGATCAAAGCATTGAATGGTTAACTTAAAATGAAACCACATGACATCGCTCAAGCCACGGGATAGGAAATGTGCTGTAAATGTTTTCAGGCTAAGAATATGTTATCTCTGTGCAGCATGTATGTAGAGAGAGGCTTGTGTAACTCTGACACGGTCACCTTGACTGTTTTTTCCTCAAATACTGGTCTTTATTATGAACAAACGTCAATTTTTTTTAACAACAGATGGAAGAAAAGACACATGACATGAAACCAGTCATTTTCTCTTCCTCTTTCCTGACTGGTCTCTGCAGCGCGCGTGAGGATGCTCACTCATTAAACAGCATACTTTGCTACAGTTGGGAAGAAGGGAAATGGACTTCCACTAAAAAAAAAAATCAGGGCAGATACTTATACAGTACATATTATGATGTGGAAAACAATGAACACTGCCTAAAATTTACTGTCAAAATCAAGAAGTAACACTTGTACAGAGCCCCCAAGAGATCAAAAGGAGTTTGCTGATGTATTTGTGGTTTGACTGCCGGTTTTAAACACCTGGTTGAATCTGGGCCTTGGTACAACAGCAGTGTGAGTTGTCTGTAACTGTAACTGCTGGAGCAGGCAACTGAAACAACGGTGGCACGGCAACAGCCACTTTTCATCTCGACGTCACTCTTAGAGAGGTCATGCACACACTTCTCTCCCCCCATTAACAGGAGCCTTATCACAGTAATATGTTACACATTATGCATATTTAGTTCATATTTCTAGTCAGGTTTTCTAGGGAAAATATCAGTAGTGTTAAGTAACAACATTCCGGTGAAGCACTAGCAAAACTTAATATTACAAGCTGCAACCATTTTTTTAATTGTAATTATTTATTTTATCCCAGACTGATTAGTATGACTTGCTAGAACAACGTTGTGATATTAGAGCCTGCCCATTTGCGTCACACAAGGATTTTCCTGGAACCGTTTATCTTGTCTCGCAGCTCGTGTCACATCACCTGGATGGAGGTTTGACCACAGTTGGCCATCAGATAAACTTAAGGTATGAAAATAATTAGAGGTTAGCTTTTCAGAAATGGTCTTTTAAAGGCTCAGACAGTAATCTAATATATAACGCATTCCTTTGAATCATGAATCGACATTAAAGAAGATGGAGATCTATTTGCTATACTGTAAATTGTACCGTTGAGACATATTAGAGAGAATGAGCTGTTGAATAGGAACACAGGCACACACATCACTCTTTTTGCTGAGTACAGTTTAATTTGTGTGTTAATTGATTTAGGTGTTATTGTGTTTTATTTCCTTGTTTAAACGAAAGACACACAGTCAGACACGCCGGGGTGAGATTTTAGCTTGCCTGATTTTATTAGGCTGTAACCATCTTCAAAGACGATTTCCTCCCATCAGCTCCAGGAGAACAAACCGTTACCTTCATTTCTTTTAAATGCTTTGATTAGGTAACTTTCTCAGAGGTTAGCACTGCAGACACAGTATCGATCAGAGAGAGAGCCTCTATCGACTAGCTCTGCCACCGCTATCATTTGTGCAAGCCATCAATCTAAGCCGAGTTAAGCTAGGAAACCTGAGCTACAGCTGCTGCGATAGCGGGGTTAGAAAGGCAGAGAGCTCGAGCCCCTCTCTGATCTGATCCTGTTATTATCTCTTTGCCAGTTGGTGATTAGAGCCGTTTGAGTGGTCTACAAAACTCTGGACAGCTGCTCCTGTCAGGCCCAATTTCCCATTTCCTCTCATGGCTCTCTAGGTTAAATGACTGTGATCAGAAAAACACAGAAGAAGTAAAACTTAGTAGGAATTAAACCTTCAAAATGGCACAAATGAAAGAAGTCCTGAAGAATTACACTCCTTATTTTTCCTCTCACATCTGTGTATTTTGTCCTGAATGAAAGAATCAAGTTTTAGCGGGACTTTGTAGCCCTGACTTAAACCTCCAGCATAGTCATCTATTTACTGTAGATAGTCATGTTTGATGACAACACAGGGTGACATGTTGTGCTGCTGGTCAGCCTGTGTGGTCAGTGCTGCATAGACACAGAGTTCCTCCCTCTTATTAAAGTCAGTGTCTGAGTTTTAGTGGGTGTCAAGTGTAATTACAGTTGACTGATTATAGAGACCCAGGTTTCTCTGGCAAAACCGAGTCAGACTGACCTGCTTCACAGGTAGACTACGTCTCAAGTGCTCCGCTCTGGCAGCAGAGGACACTCTCACAGCTCCCCGAGAAATCTCATCTGAACATCAGCAACTTAGCAGCTGCGTTTGTAACTGATATTTTCAAGCACTATTGGGCGAAAATGTGCCAATTCTACAAGATCACTCAAATGAGCTGCTGCCCTGTGTTTTTGGGTGACTTGACCGTGTTTACTCAACAGTCTGCGCCACAGCGCTGCCCAATTAGTTGTGTGACGCACTGGATAGCAGATCTGCAAGTGTGTATGCGAAGGGGCTGAATATCCTGCAATTATAGGGAGAGCTCCAAAGATAAAGCCTTCTCCTGCAGACTGTGTGTCTCAGTGCAAGTCCACTGGGACAGGAATGCATCATCTTCCGCTCTGGAAATACTGATCGCTTAAAAATCCTCCACTCACTGCCTCAGTCTATCTATATATCTCTGCTCTAAATGCACTTATTTCTACTGCTTCATAAAAAGAGAGTTGAATATTTTAGTGATAAAAGGCTGTTTGTGGCCTTTTTGTGTGTGTGTGTGCGTGTGTGCGTGCATGCGTGTGTCTCCACAGGTGTGTGTTTGTGAGGTGAAGCCCACAGGATTCACCTTGGCTCTGGTCACCACAGGGTGTGAAGATGTTTGACACGGGACCAGATCACAAGGCTATTTCTCTGTGCACGCCCTTAACCTCTGATAATGTGTGTAGGGGGAGGGGGAAGTAGACACTGCAGCATGCAGACGTGCAGACAGCTTTGCACAGACACAGGAACTGTTGCAAAATGCAAAGCTGCTTGACTGATAGACATGAGAACGTAAGATAAAGAGTGTGAGCATTTTTTTCTGCATTTTTCCACTGAGACTTATAGTGTCAGCCCAGTACAAGGAATGGCATTTCCTTTGTGGTGCTCAAAGCACAAAACATTAGTCAATTTGTTTTTACCAGAAGTGATGTAATTCTGGGTATTTTGGACAGTTGGCATGCCTCACTCTTCAGTAGGAGCTGTTTTCTACCAAAGATTTAAATACAAAATGATAAAGAGAAAAAGCTGTTGACTATCAATGAGGGCGTGAGGAGATGAGATCTGTGGATTATCCTGAATAACTGGGACATTGTTTGTAGATGGACATGTGCAGATGAGCTCTTTTTAAACCTTGTTTTCAGTGATTTGAGCACCACTGACAAACACGTTTGTATTCGCCTCCATGGTGTTGGTGTGGTGGCAGAACTCTTTTTAGTGGAGATCTGAAAGCCTGAATGAATAAAAACAAATTTGTCTGTGCAACTGGATGCCACTAAGGGTGAGAGAGAAAATGTGTTTGCTTTTTTGTTATTTGGGTGAAGTGATTGAGCAGTTTATTCAGTCTTTCTTCCATATTTTTGCCTCCGGGGGCCAGGGCCAAACCTTTGTGTTCCACTTTCAACCCAAACTTGATTGGCATTATTCTGCAGAGTCCATACAGTCCTCCCTGCAGTGCTGCTTATTTTTCACTCCCCAGTTCATGACCCCCCTCTTGCATAGAATCAAATAGAAATGTCAAAGTTCCCCTCTTTATGTTGCTTACATTTTCAAGTGCCTTGGGGAAGTGGGGAGTGGGAGTGGGGGCTTTCTTTGTCTGACCATGTCATTAAACACATACAGCAAACCATTATCCCCTCTCTCCCCTCCCACAATCCATTTCCTTCTTCTTGCCATTATAGGAAATGAGCTCACTTCACTTCCTCTCCATCCTCATTGGGTTATCCTGTCATTTTTATGCTCTGGAAGGTCTGGTCTTAGCCCAGTCTGCACTCTCAGCTTTGTGCCTGAATGTATATCGAAAACACAAAATTACACTTTAATGGTCAAATGTCAAGCCCCACAGGGAGAAAATAGCTCCAGTTTTCAATGGAGGCTCTGACTCTTTGGTCAGGAGAAGTGGGCAGCACTTGCTTGTGTGCAGTGAGGTGTGGATGAAAAGGGAAGAGAGCGACTGCATTGTGATTGTTTAATTTGCGGCAAAAAGTAGAAAAGCTTATGAGATCATAAGTGCGAGTGGGCCAAGTGGAAGATTGAGCATGTCTGTGTGATCAGCGGGGCGGCTTCACTCAGCCACAAATATCACTGCTGCCCTCGTTCACGGTGCTGCCATGGTTTGACCCTCTCAGTCTCTTCATCTCTGCTTTTAGTACAGCTGCTGTTCAAATTTGTTCTAGGTGGTACAGAAAACTTGGAAGGACACAAAAGCAAAAAGTGCAGAAAAGAGGGCCAGACAGTTTGTAGCTGATGAGAGGCCGAGCTACATCAGAAATGTAATCTAGCAAAATGTCGTCAACAGGTGGTATGACTATATCTCTGTGTTTTGTACCAAGTGACAGTGTGCTGCTGCGATGTGAAATGGCGCCGTAGATGACGCTGTCAGAAAGCAGAAGAAAGGGAAGACTCTTCCAGAGGCACAGGAGTAGAGCTTACTTTAATCTACACTTTGGGTTTTCCCCTCTTCACTTTTGCAAAGTTCCTCAATATCCGGTTTAGTTTTGCCCAGGACCTCACTTGATCTCTCACGCCACTGGCTCTCAGCTGCTTCTGCCAGGACACTTGTCTGAGTTGTGTGCTGGGGAGACAGTGCATCGAGTGAGGTGCCTAACATAACTGGAACAGCAGGGGCCCTTGTGAAGGTGATGGATGGCGGGAATAGTTCAAATGTCACACCGGGTGAGGGCATGTTTCTTTTCCCCCAGGGGCCTCAGTGTGATGTCGTGACAGCTGCACCATCAAGACTGTAATTGAAAGGTCAATTTGTTGCAGTAGTATTGCCCGTCCTTAGCTCTCCACTGTCTGACAACTGAACAAATATCTTCCACAAACTTAAATGAAATCTCTGATCTGTGCCATCTCTTTTAAAAAACTCTTGGTCCAAACTTTTGTCCCAACTTTTGAATGCTTCAAATTCTCTTCAACAAACTAAACTAAACTTAAAGCCCCGTTCCAACACTTTTTCTTTAAGATTTTACAGTTCCCTGCAAAATAAAAAATAAACATTCAATATGATCAGCATATTCAAAACAAAATGCACATGATTTCTATGTAAATCTCAGTGAAGCCAACCTAAGGGACATTAACAGGTGACATTTATTAGGTAACTGAGATGAAACCATACTGTCGTCCCACCCATGTGGTTCAGCTAAGAGTTTATTCTAACACTGACAGCACTTACAGTCACATTTCCTTTAACGAACGTATTGATCAGAAGCTGTGTACTATTACACCCTGACGAGCAGTTGTAAGTTGTATCACATTCATGCCCTTTTCAGACCACACGAGCAGGCAGCTGTGAGCGCCGCGGAGCTCGACGTGCTCTCTGAATGTATTTCTCTTGCTGCTCCAGTTACACTCACAGCTGAGTGACCTCAGTAATATTAATAACACCAAAAGACTCAAATCGGAGCTGTGAAACCGATTGCTGCCAAGAAATTAGACTATGGTTTTGAAGGAAATGATTTCTTCATGACAAATGACTTGGTGCGAAAAAATGTGTTAACCTTCCAAGACCAATCAAAGCTTCCTTCTGTTCTACAAATTATGATCCTCAGTGGGTACAAGCCATTTCACGGTTATTAAATAAGAATGGCGCATATGGAGAAGAAATTGAGACCATAATTGTCTCTTTTAGCTCATTTTCCTCATATTCCTCACAAGATTATTTCATAAAAATCAGTTAAAGAGGTTTGTTGCACTTTACACAGACTAAACTAAGTGATTATATCTCATATTAAAACATTAGATCTGGGATATCCTTCAAAACCGCTGCTTTTTCTTTTGCTGGCATGTTAAGCTCACTCTGTCACTCTCCTGTCTCTCTTTTACCATTTTTGATCATTGTGTTACAGATGGAGTTGATGTCATTTCCTGTTTCAGCCCGTCACCCCCCCTCGTCTGTCACTTCCTTTTTCAGCTGGCTCTATGTAAAAGAGAAGTAGATGTGAGCCTTTTGTTCGGCTGGTTGAGGAAACCAGCCCACCCATCCTGTGTCAGTTGTCTGGTTCTGATCCTCATACTGCAGGCACCGCTGTCTTTCAGCCTGCGTTAAAACACAACATGAAGCCCTCAAACAACTCTGATTTAAAGCTTTTTTTGCATTAAACATCCTGTACTCATTCTAGAGGAAAGCAGCTGCCCTCCGTCTTTGTTCCTCTCCATTTTGTTCTCTGAAAATTACAACAGTAGTAACAGTACTCGTGTGTCACAATGCAAGTGGCAGACTTCAGGGTGGCGAGAAAAGCATAAAAATGACATGTTCCCACACACCCTTGAGTTGGCCAATAGCATGGGAGATACTTCAAGTCTGTTATAACTCATCTTTTACACATAATACTCAGTCACCATTGTTATTTGTCTGAACACACTGCTCCAGCTCAAAAGGATTTTTTGGAAAGAATGAGTTAAAGCCATAAAATATGTGTTCACTTTGGTGTATTCTTTTGTTTTCCACCACATAAAAAACTCTTAAAGCAGCATGGCACAATGGAGAAATGTGTGAGACCCCATACCAAGCTCTCTAACTTAAAAAAAAATCCTTGGCAACGCAGGCTGGGCTGTGCCACTTGTAATTTGTGTGTGTGTGTGTGCGCGCTTACGTGTGGTGTATAATTTGGCATGTGGGAGGCAGGCTGACATTCCCTCAAATATGACACGCAAACTAGCATTCAACTTTAAGTCTGTTAAAAAAAAAAAAAAAACTCCCCAAACGTGATTAGTAGGGAGACAGATTAAAATAAACAAACACATAAAAATACACAGTATTGCAAGACAACAACAATAGAATCGTTTACTACTTAATAGCAGAGCCTCTTAGATTACGTTCTCCAGAGCCGTGACACATTAAGTGTCTCTGTGATGAAAAGGTGATTTATTAGTTTTGCATGTCAAAGCACGCTGCTGCGTCTCCTCCCCACAAAGAGTCTGCATGCAGAGACATTATACAAACAGAACGGTTGCTGGTGTGTCTATTAAAAGCAGGTGGTCTAAAGGGTTGTTTTGAGAAAAAAAAGAAATCTGCAAGAAACCAAAAGTAAAATAAGCCATGAAAATTCTGGTGCATTGTACCATACTGTAATAACATAATATGCAGTAAGTGAAAAATGTCTTCTGAACACATGTTCTGAACTGGAGCCCAGAGTGAAGAAAGTCACTTCTTCTTCTCAGGCAGCAAATTGGTTCTCGGTTTTTTCGATAATGTCAGCAGAAAGCATCGTCTGCGGCTTAGGTATGATTTTCATGTGACATCTTGTGTGCTTGTGTGATGTTTGGTGTCACAGGGTAATTGTGAATAGAACTTAACAGCACTTGGCCATTAATTACTAATTTTGGCAGAAGTGAGGTGGGTAGGGAGAAGCTCTGAGAAGAAATGCACTGAGCTTTTATCACCCGAGTTTTCATGTTCAAGGGAATGGAGAGAAAATGCAGACTCAGCTCTTGCCATTCGGTGGCTCATTGACAGGGATTATATCCTCCAGGAAGGTTTTAATCAGACCTGCTGGCAACCTGTGAGCTGCTTTCACTTTGCTACTCTGTGTGTGTGTATGTGTGGAGTCTGATGCCAGAGCTCATCTTACATTTCGTACTTTTTTTTTTATGGTCACAGAAGCGCTTGTAAAGTACAGGCCTACAATGTGCACACGTGTGTGTGTGTGTGTGTATGTGTATGTACTTACAGTGGACAGAAAGCACCTTATTGTACTCCCAGTGAAAATAACGTCATCCTAATGCCCAAGCACCTTGGACCCTGTTGTTGTGTATTTGTTCTGTTTGGTGTTCATGCAAACTAATGATCTAATTTTAGCAGTGACTCGGAGGTAAAGAGCTCATAACTGTGGGAAATTACCAGGTGAAACTGGTTTATTGGTTCCTTTCAAACAGGGTTAGTTTCCCTGAAATGATCCCAGCAATAATGTTAAACACTGTGTTAACATGCCAACTGAAACAAGGTTTTTCTACCTCTGATCTGATAAACCAGTACGCAGCGAGTCACTCCGACTATTTCGAATTTAAGAAAAGATAAAAATGAGATTTATGCCTTGGGCTGTAAATCCCTTTAAAACATGTTAAACTGCACCTCAAGCCTCACATTCACATCTTTCTTTCTAAATTCGGTTTTACCGTCAACTCTGGATGTTACACTAGTTTGGCACTTTCCACTTAAATAACTTAAATTGCAACAACTGTGCCAATGGCTTGTGGAGTTGTGTGCCCTCCATTCCCAGCGCATTTGTTGAATGTTAGTGAGCCGGAGGTTAGGAAAACTAATAAGTAGAGCATATGATGGTCTCATCCACATTATTGAGAATTCCTTCCCACAGACAGGGGAGTTCGTTGTGGTTCAAATGGTGTTTGGCATAACCATAGAAATTACACTCTGACAAAAGGAAGATAACAACAACAACAACAACAACAACAAAAAAACAGGATAGCACACAACCCAACTATTCCCCTTTTATGAGCTTTTTTTCCAGTTCTGACCTTTGCACCTTTAGTGTTAGACCTGGAGGCTGTAGCTAAAGTAAGAATCACTGGAGAATGACAAGAGAAAGTAAAAGGACATTATAGATGACAGTCAAAGAAACCTACTTAGTCTACCTCTTTTACACATTGCTACATTTATCTGATGAGTATAGCTACTTTGTAGATTGAGATTTTACATGCCAACACATACAATCAGATCAGTTCTTCATATATAGATTATAGTACTTTAAATGCCCCTTTTTTATGTGTTAATGTGTTCAGAACATGACTTATTGTTTTTCTACCCAAGTTACAGATTTTATTGGTTTGTCCACTGCAGCTCTTGGGGCAAAGTTAGATGCTACCACATTATGTCAAGTAAAAATAAAACAAATGTGTGCAGCACTGCCACAAATAAACTCAACACTGTATTTAGTTACAGTACGTTTTTGTAGTCTCCCCGTAAGTCTATGAGCTGAAGTCGGTTACACTCCGTCATTTGAAGCAATCATTTTTCTGCCCTTGCTTAAAACCTCAGTGCATGTGACTCTCTTTTAAGGTGACCCTGATGTCAGACAACCACTGATGCCCTGCAGGAATAATTGAACTATAATTACCTTTTAACTCACTGGAGAGATTTGCCCCTTACTCTTGAATACGGCTTAATGATTGGCTTAGTTTTGTTTGCTCAAAGCTGGAGCTTTAGCTCTGTATTAGGCTGTATTAGGTCTTTATTGCTCTGGCACAAATCCTTGGCTAATAAAAGAACATTTCTATGTTTCTGTTCAGCTCAGAAACTAAACCTGTGTCCTGTTAGTGTGGCTGTACTGCACATTGATTGCTTATTAACTTGGCATTTTTGTATGCGCTTGTAAGATGTACAACTTAAGCGCTGATACTATTTTAGGAGGATGGTTGGATCTTTTTGCCCGTAGATGTGTCAACTGACGTGTAGATTGTCTGTCTGTTTTAGGTGAGTTATAGCAGGCTTGAACAAAAAAACAAAGAGGCGGGAGTAAGGTTTACAGCAGGGACAAGAGAAAGAGAGCGGTTGAGGGAGGGAAGGAGGGCATGGGTTAGCAGACCGAAAGAAAGTGGTGAGGGGGAGGGTGGGGGGGGGGCATGTAGCTGTAAGCAAAATCCAGGAGTTGGAGCAGAGTAGGGTGCAGCTGAGCCTCTGGCAGGGACACAGCACTGAGGGCTTTATTGTGATTTGTAATTATGTGGTTTTCTGTGGAGCCTCAGTTTGGTGCGCTCCCACACTGAGGCTCTTTTTAGCCGGGGAATACTGAGTAGGAGAACAGAGGGAGGGTGGGGCCGGGGTCACCGTTAACTATTTCTGTTAAACCAAGAATGAGCAGTCATGGCAGGAGCTCCACCAGAGTGTTGAATCTAACCACGCAAAGAGAAACTCAGAAACTGTCTTATTTTATATTCAAATACAGAACAACAGAACATGTTGGGAAATTAAAAAACAATTTTTTTTCTTTTCCTCAACATTTTCTTTATGGGATCAAAGAAGAGAGAGGGCAAGAAATGCAAAATGTGCATGACAAGACATGCAAATATAAATGATCTGTACATATATCCTGTTCAGAAACTGAAAACCACAGAGTGTGTGTGTGTGTGTAAGTGTAAGTGTGTGTAAGAGGAGTGTGAACATGTAGGGGTAAAAATGGTTTCTGAAAACGTACCCTCACCAACAGCTGGCTTATACTGTCAGCTATTTTAACAACCCATAAATTAGAGCAAACGATAAACTTCACATCACTAATTCTTTGAAGTTTTAGGTCAGGACCTAATGTTGTTTCGGGGTTTATCTCTGATTTGATTATAGATTTCTACAGTCACTGCTGGCTTGCCAGTGTGTCTTCATTCATGTTGTTTTTCTGTGTGTTTTGTGAGATTACAACAAGCTGGTGGAGTTTGAAGAGCTGTCAAGCCATGCTTGTGTTTTTACATGAGTGATGGTGGTCTGCTCTGGAGCGACTCAGCAGTCCCCAGTCCCCTGAATCTTTATTCTTGGCGGCCTCTGCAGACTGACAGAGGATCCCTTTATATAAACGTGGAGGAAAGGACAAATGGGGTGCAGGGAATGGAACAAATAGATGGCTGGACCATATGATCAATGTGTTGTATAGTGGACAAATTGTTACAGATATAGTCAGTGGTTGTTTGTAATGTGAATTCCTGGATGTTAAATGTTCATCTCAAATTTTCTGTAGTGGTCTGATTAATATTTGGCCTTAATGTGGACTGAGGTAGCATTTCACCTGACATGGCTAAGCTATGTTTGAGGAAAGATTTGAAAGAGAGCATATTCTAATTCTATTTATGACTGCTCTAATTATCCATTAACTCTCTGTGGTGTAGCTCTTTTTGTTGTGATTCACAGCAGCAGGTTTTGTATTGTTCTCCTGTTTCATTGCCTCATGGTAAATTTTGGATATTGAGCCTTCTTTGCACTTATAATGTTCTATGACACATTGAGTGTGGACTAGTTGTTGCGTCATGTGAGGTGGGTTTGTGTTTGTGCTTGTGTGCTGGATGGACCCAATTGGACATGGATCAAATCCTGTTTCTCCCGTATTCCATTAAGGGTAGCCTTGGAGAGTGATCCCCGTACAGAATCGACCATCAGTAACTTTGGTTCTCAGTTCAGGTAATGCACAACAAGAGAAGACTGAAGTAGGACCTGTTAAGTATGTGGGCGTTGACTAAAAGTCTGTGCGAGCAAGGGTTAAACCTATTGGCGTTAGCTTCAGAGGGCTACGTCTTTACACATTCAACCGACCAATCATGTAACTTCCTCACTGACTCACTCGGTGACAGACTTTAGTGTCTCTAGTGATGGCCCCCTGCGATACAGCCAAAAACAAAGAAAAAAGGCAACAGAAGTCACAAATGTAGGCATCTTCCATCTGCAAATGAATCTAAATGAAGGGAATGATGGACAGGACAGTGAGGGAGGGAGCTGTAGGGGATAGCAGAGGTGATAAAGTGTTGGAGTTGCTGTCAGTCAGTGGCTGAGCTGTGCCAGTTAAGATGAAGAGAGAGACAGCTGCACTGAGAAGAGGTTGAAAACAGGGCAGGAGGAGCGCAGCCTCTTCCTGGTGTTATGTCCGCGTGCCTCTTTAATTGTAGAGCCTGCAGAGCCAGACATTTATCACTATAGCATGCACATCTGAAAAAACCTTGGAGGTCTGTTGTGATTTGTTTTATATTGATCTGAGTTTGGATGAAGGCTAAATGCCAAATGTTTTCAACAATAAATCTTTTGAAAACACTGTTCATAGTTAGTTTTAAGTCTAACATGCAGTGTATAGACAGCGACTCGAAGCCTCTGCTTATCTGCTCATTGATCAGTTTCTCTTAGTCTGCCTCTAAAAGCAGGCCGAGCTAAAGGCAGAAGTCCATGCATTGAGTCAAACCTGCCCACAAAGGCTGCCAGTTGCAGCAGGTTGATTTCCTGTTTTTCATTTTTGTTTTTTTTCTTATTTGCCTCTGTGAAACGCTGCATGCATTTAGGCCCGCAACTCATCCACATGCAAAGATATCAGATCAGATTCAAGAGATAGGCATAGTTTAAACTCAGTCCTTGAAATTGCCGTCTCACATTTTGGTTGGTTGGCTCAGTTTTCTTCGATTCACCCATGGCACATATTCTGTTAAAATACATCCCTGTTCTTTAGCTATTTCAGTGGCTGTGGTGAAAAATGGCCTGCCCTTTCCACTCATGTTTGATTAAGGACTGTGGGGAAATGAGGCATTGAGACAATGGAGGATTCTGGGCTGCAGCAGCGTGGAGGGAGGGCCTCCCTGCCTTCTCTAGAGGACCCTAAATACAGCTTTTCCCGTCTTCACAGGAGAACTGTTGTGTTAACATTGTCACTTCTCAATTACAGCTCAGCTCGGCCCAGGCACATCTGTAATCCTCGCGTCTATTCAGGCCCTGCTTTTCAGCATTTTTATTGGCTCGGTCTCATGTTGCGGTTCAGAAGCAAAGACAAGGTAGTTTGGGTCTGTATAGTCTGTGAAGAGCAAGGAAGAGTCTTCAGCTTCAAGATTTTTTCAAGTGGCGAGTTTTAAACCTTTTGTTACAAAAACCCTGTAAGATGAAATGATCCCGCACGTGATCCCGAGTGACGTCCTCGTGATGGATTACCTGCGTGAGTTGGCGGTGATTGAATTACCTTAAAGAGAGGAAGAAACAGACATCAGCCAGGGCGAGCTGTGTGCTAGTGTATGAATACAGGCATATGGAACAGGAAGGGCTGGGCGAGGGCTGTGCAGCGTGTTTCCTGTAAGGCAGGAAGTGAGCAGGGTCAGACCACAGAAGCAGCATAAGTTATTGCTCTTCGCTGCTGCTGCCAAAATCCAAAATAAACAGACCAGTGGTGCCTCAGTCTTCCCTCTGCTTTCATACTTTTTGTTCTGATTAGAATATTATTTGGTTTGGTCTCCCTGGCCAGTTAATAGTGATGCTGCAGGGTGAACAAATTCTTTTTTTTTTCCTAGGGAGAAACAGATACTTAAATTGCAATAGAAACACACACCTATCGCTGGAAACACCTGTGTTGAAGTTGCTCTGGCCACAGAAGGTTTCTGAAGGTCAAAAAAAGAGCTAATGGTATCAGTAATGCAGGGTGCGGGAGGATAGGAACCTGACATTCGTCTGAGGATCAAACCCTGACCTTTCACATGAAAAGAGAGGAGAATTAAAGGAGCGGAGATGGATGACTCAGCTGTTTGGGTCTTGTCTGTTTACGCTGAATTAACTGTTTGACCGGATATGTGATTCACTGCTTTCTTTTTTATTTTGTATTTAGACTTATACACATTCTCATACACAGTCATTTGTGTGGAGGGACTTTTTTTTGTAATGTATTAAGTTACCTGCCTGCAGGAACACCAGCACTGCATCGGCTATGGATCATGATATTATTTTGCAAGAAAAACACAACAAAGGTTTAGACACCACTCACAGTTTCTAAACACACATGGATACACCCAACATTGTTACAGACCTGCGTGATACTATGTAATACGTGAAACAAAGCTTTGTCTCATTTCCCTTTTTGGAAATGTGATGCACGGCTAAGCAAATAAACAGTTTTTCAACATGTGATGCTTGCATTTTTGTCACATGTTATATTCTCTGATCATCTCATTTTCTCTAGAAATAAGCAAAAGCACATAACAAACAACAACATTCTTACAAAATATTTTAAATCAAGGACATGTAACACCTCAACCTTGAGTTATTATTTCTAATAAAAAAACAAATCAGGAATTTGAGCTAGTTTGCTGCCTTTAAATAGTCTTTGCAGGAAATATGTTATTGTCAAACTGATGTACAGTCTTGAGTTATTTCTCTGGTCATAAATGACTGACCTTGTGGACCATTACTCAAACCTTTGTCACCAAACTTGGTTTTATTACTGTGTACCTTTATTAGTTTTTCACCAAGGATTCTGTCCTTTATATCAGGGGTGTTCTGACTGTCCAGCTGTGTCCTGCCCATTGAAAATCATTCTCTGTTTGAATGACTCTGATGGCTAGCAGCTATGGCCTGACTGATTAATCTGTTACAATGCATCTACAAGAAGTATTACAAATCTAGACTATTCAGATCAGTCTGTTCAGAATGAGTATACAGAGGATCCTTTCAGAGCTCAGTTATCTTAACCTTACATTAGGTAGTTAACTCTGGGTCAGATGTTTCATACAATGCCATTGAAAGTTAAAATGCAGGGGCGGTATGTTTGATGCAAAAAGACTGATGAGATAGTTCTTCTTGGTGCACCCTGAGAGGGGAAAGCACTGTGAGTTTAAGAAAGTGTCAACCACAGACAAACCACTGCATCAACAAAAATCCTACATGGTTAAGGAAAAGAAGGGGGTGACTAGGAGTGGAAAATGGATTTGTTTGGGAAAGGGAGGAGAAAATATCACCTTCCTCTTCTGTACGACCTGCTGTTAGTTTCCAGCAGAGAGAGAGAGAAAAAATCTTTGTGGCATAAATAGTTTATTTGCAAACGTGCGGTGCACATAGACATATTCTGTAATTTCTCAACACAGTGAAAATGGCACTCAAAGTTAAAACAATAGAGAAAATATACCCTCTGAAAAAAAAGTAATTTATTATGCATCCTCAAGAATCAGCAGAAACTCGCTATTTGGCAACTCAAGTGTTCATATCAGGACATGAAACTGAATAACAGCTGGGTTCACACTGCCCCAGTTTCTGCCTTAAATTGTTTTTCTCGTAAGCTTCGGCTCCTCCTTGGAAGTGAGTAAATGGACTCCAGCTACACACGAAACACACTTTGATAGGAAGTCAGTGTGGGTTTCACTGAGGGTTAGTGTTGCCAATTTTATCAAGAATATTTGATTTTGGTGCGTGGTAAAACCTTGGAAACCACTGTAATAAGAGCACTTTAACCTCTGAAGCACTGTGTCTGTGTGCTTCAGCTTGACCTTCACAAGGGCAACTTCTGATGTCTTTTTCTATTTTGTGCTTTTCCTTTGACGCCAACTTCCCCTTTTTTTTAAGGAGTGAGGCACCAGAGGTTTTGTCTTCCTGAAGAGCAAAGTGAACCTGTAAATGTAAATTATATGAAAGTACTTGGCTGGAATGGTGAAACAAAGACTCTTTGTAGATAAAGGATTGCCATCAGTATTTGTTAGACAGTTTGGGTCTAAAGAGAGCTTGTGATTGAAAGCTGGTGATAGATCTGGACAAGGAAGTGAAAAAGCAGCACTGGCATTTAACTTATCAACAGTGTGGAGGTGTCCTTGAGCAAGACCCTTAACCCCTGACTTCTCCACTGGTGCTACTCAGTGGCGATTACATCAGATTGTGGTTTTACTGTGCAGCTCTCAGCGTGAGTGTGGAGCAGGACGCTCCTACAAAAGAGGGTTAATGCTCAGTGAATCTATCGTGGATAAATATGGGTAAAAAAAAAGTTGAAAAAAAGCTATGTGCACTCAGCAAAGAGACCTTATCTCCACCCCTTTCTTTATGCCATCTCCTGGATGAAGCCAGAGGGCCCTGTCGCTGGGCTGCGTTGTCAAGGAAATGTTTTTGTCGTTAAGAGCCAGCTGTGAGGCTTTGCACTCAGTGTAACAGTGTTAATGAATTAATCTGCTTTGTCTGGTCATCTCTGACCCATTGTTTGATGACAGTCTTGTGCATGTCGGCTTCAGTGAACTGTAATTGCTAACGTGTGGAAAGGTCCAGATAGCCTAGGCTTTGGGCTCTCTGGTTACTATGACGATTATCAGTGG
Organism: Scortum barcoo; assembly: GCA_023238725.1. Classification (NCBI taxonomy): domain Eukaryota; kingdom Metazoa; phylum Chordata; class Actinopteri; order Centrarchiformes; family Terapontidae; genus Scortum; species Scortum barcoo. The sequence continues at coordinate 17,183,648 of CM041537.1, forward strand.
AGCGGAGTGTGTTTTGAAAGCAAACAGGTCTGTTTTGGCACTATAACCGGCCGGGAGGATGTCACTGACAGGAATGAAGGTGACCGTGTGTGCCTGCTTGTCTGCTTTAAAAGAAAATGTCTGACCTTTTTTCTCGCCTTGGCCACCAGTCCTGTATGTTGTGATAATGTACAAATGTGGCATAAGTAATGATTTGTCATTACGATAATGACTTTTAGTCGTATTCGATTTGTCTCATTAGACTGGAACAGAAGAACAAATTAACATTTGGGCTAATCAAAAGCCAGTGAAATGAAATCAGCAGATTAAGTTTTTGCGAGTATTTCATTCCTGTGAAAAACACATGAAACTTTTGTGCATTTCAATCTGCCCTACTGTCTTTATGAGTAGCTGCTGTCTCTGCGGAGTCCTTTCGATAACGATTCTGCTGATGTTGAAGTTAAGCCGTTGCCATCCCTCTGATAATTAGCTAGTCACAAACCATGTGCCAAAATATTGCCAAAAATAGTGTTGAGCTGCGAGTGCCTCAAAATTAATTGTTTGTGTTTGTTGGCACAGAGCTCAAGGATTACAAGTAAGACTTCCCTGGAAGGTTAATGCCTGGGCCTCCCTCCTAACATTTTGATTTTTAGTGAGAAAGCACTGCATCGGTTGCTCGCAGTTAACAAACTGTCAAACATAAAACACTTGCAAAATGACTCACAGTGCAGTCCAGGGCCATTTTGATCATAAACTTGGAAATTGAAAGTCTCTGCCCTCTCTCCATAATATGTCACATATCTTGGCCCTGTTCTAAACCAGACTCACTTTACAGCAAAATTGTCAGTCTGACTGCTTGCCTACCTGTCTGTCCATCTCTCGCTTTCTCTCAATGAGTCTCTTCCGCTCCCTTTTTTGGAGTCCGGGGCCATCACCCTGGTCAGCTGCAGAGGGAGGAACCTTAAAGGAAGTGGATTAAACAAAAGGAAAGCAAGCCAAACAAAGCTGCAATGACGATTTGGTAGACATGCTGGTTCAGGGGCAGCGTGCGCACACAAAGAGCCCTCTGTGAGAGCGGTAGTGCTCCGTATTCATGCGGAGTACTCGCTCAGTCACACATTCACACACGCATTGCAATCACACACACACACAGTAACAGTACTCTGAGGTAAACTTGACTTCAGCAGGCCATGTTTAATCTTTTAGTACACAAATGTGTTTTTTAATGAAAAGGACTCAACAGATATCTGTAGGCTAAGTCTGCACTCATCATAAGTTAATGCTAAAAGCTAAAAGGACTCATTGGTTTGAAAATACAATTACAGGAACAGGTAGTGGTAGTCATGTATCTTATGGATGCTAGTCATAATTTAAAGTGACGTGTTTGTTGACGTTTTGTTTAGTTGACATTTGTTCATTGTCTCTGGGTCACTGGTTTCTCTTAAAGACGAAGAAGGACATTTCAGACCTAATGGTATGTCAGCACCATCTCTATCAACTTTCGGCCGTTGTGGAATTCATTCAAGCAGTTTTAGGATTAAACTTTTAAACCTGGTGAAGGACTATGGGTGTGTTGCTTTTTCCAGCAAATTTTCTAATCTGATTGTGATCTGTCTGCTGCAGCTCCTGTCAGTGCTTGCACCATAAGGCTACCATCAACATTATTAACACAGACGACCTGCCTTCAGTCCAAGAGGCAACTTAAGCAACAGAAAAATGTGCTGAGCTCCAGGAGTCTGCATTGCTGTACTGGATACACAGCATGCTAAACCCTGTGCTTTCTAAAACTTTGGCCACTTTTTGTCACTCCAGAAAGGTTAACTGCTGCTTACTTCTGTGATCTGTAGCAATAATATAATGGTAGAAAAACCATCCGCACCTGCAGCATTGAGTGAAGTGTGGTTTTGTGCACAGCTGTTTCCTTTCTGATGTGTTGGATTTATTCAAAGGCCTACAACAGTGTCTCATGCGGTGTAGTGGATTTTAGATGATGCTGTGCAGAATCATTCACATCATACATTTCTTGTACATGCTGCAAGTGGACAGTATAGGACAAATAATAGATTAAAGCCTATCCATATTTCTTGAATGTCAAATGTTTTATATACAGTACATGTGCATCTCATACATAGCATGTCTCTTTGTTATGGTGCAGGAGTGCATGACTGTAGTGAACTAGGACAGATCAGAACTGCTTGAAAATATCAGTGATGTAGCTGCCTTTAGCAAGACAATTTTTAGTTAAGTGACATGTTTTAGAAAGTGGCTGTCCTCAGGCAAGTTTGAACTAGTTTCTGTCACTGTTTTTTTTTTCCTGGCTACAGTATCTATATCTAAAGTAACCTGCTGAAGTGAGGGGAAAAAGCACAGGAAGAGAGCACAGGAAACACTCATACAAATTCAAACTTCCTCTACATACTTTCACAGTAAAAGCCCCCCAGTGAAGAGAATTGTCAAAGCCGTCCTATAACTAAAGTATGTACCTTTTTAAAATACAACCAACGGGCATTTATTTAAAAGCTTAACGGTAGTTTTTTTTTGTTCTTTTTAGTTTGTTTATAAAGCAACTTTCCATTGATTCCCGGATTAGGAAGAAGGTCTGATGGAATTATGGACACAAGTGTCTGTTCGACATTTCAAACAGAGATAATCACAACTACATTGTCAAAGAGAATTAGTAGATGAAAAGTGCAACTGTCTGACAGCTACGAGGTTTGGATGACTGAAAGAGCAGAGCATCTTTTAATGAATCTGCAGAGGAGAGAATCTGTTTGGAGACTTGTAGAGACAGTCACCAGCAACCCTCCCTGCTGTTTGGTCTTGTCTGTCATGGCATCATGCAGCGTCTTGATAGTGGACAGCTGACAGCTAATGGCCCACTGACTAGTGAGAACAACTCAAGGTTGTCCAGAGCCCAGTGATGCTCGTTGTGAGAAATCAAGATTCTTTCCGGTAAAAAATGTCATTTGGTAGGACATCCTCCACAGGGGGTGAGCAGGAAGGTTCCTTGAGACCAACGTCATGTTGGTGATGTACAGCAGTGTCCTTGCATGCATGTATGGTTCCACTGTAATGCTTAACATAGCACAAAGCAGGCCATGTGTCTCCTGTGCAAACACAAATTGTTAGTAAAGATGGCCAAACCAGGATGGTATTATCTACAAACTTGAGCAGACCAGCAAATGTTCAATTAATACAGTATTGTGATACAAGAACAGGTTAGCACATTGGGCCAAGTCTCTCAGGTATGACTGGACTATACCAGGGTTTCTCTCTGGTGCCTGAACTTTGTATAAGGTTAATGGTTATAATATTGAGCTTCATTCAGAAATCTTATTAGGCTTCCTTGATGTTATAATACAGTAACTCAAGGTGCCTGCAGACCTTTCCTCTACTGTTCTTGGTGCTCTAACAGCGGCAACTTTGCTGAGGCAAGAGGCAGCTGCTCATTGGTACGTGCTGGTGAGCGGTTACTGTAAGATACCATAAGCTTGTACAATATTTTAAGTGATAATATAAGTGTTATGATTTTCTACACTCCTACCACTGAACCTTCTGACCCCACCCGTGAAAACCTAGAATATCAACAGCACTCTACCATAGATTTAAAACAGGACTCATAACTACTTTTTTTTTTTGTCCAGGAAATCAGATCTGTGTGAAAGTCGAGACCAGTAACTCAGCAATTGCATACGCCTTCATGATGTGACAAGCCAACTTCAATTCTTTCATTCAGTGAAAGGTGTTAGCAAAGCAAGTTTCAGCTTGTATGCTCTGAGGAAACTGTGTGAACCGTTGAGAAACCTCCCGTTTCACCCCTCCTCTTTTCATTTCCTGTGCTTTTCTTTTTTTCAACTTGCACGTTGAGGTTGCTATAGTAACGCAGAGATGGAATAAACTTCCTGTCTGTTTCCTGTGGTTAATTGCTGCCTCTTTTGGCTCTCTTGCATACTTCAGATGTGTTGATTTACACTATTCACCATTTCATGGAGATGATTATAACTTACACAGTACATTTTCAGTTTTTCTGAGCAAAACACATTTTAATGTCAACCTGTCACAAATATTTTGTTATGCGTTTCCAGTTAGATAAATGAACCTTTCAAGACTCCACAAAAAAGTAGTGAGAGTGTGCTTTATAACTGAACTGACATCAGCTAGCTATTTGCATCATACAGCACAGCTGCTGAGGAATGCCATTTTTTTGTGAAACAAATATTATAAGTCTTCCCACCCAGCTGTTAAAATCATTTTCTCTGAACTGCCAGTTTTAAAAGTCACCTCTCACCACCAAATGTACTGACAAATGGTTGTATTTTAAGAAATTGCTATCTGTCAGCCACAGCACATGTGTCACATTCAAATATTCACGTTAAATCCTAAAAACCTAAAAACCTCATTTCCCTTCGCTGAAGCCTTAAGGCACTTTACTTCTAGGGCACTGGCCTTCAACACTAATGCCATTGTCAGTCTGGTGTAAAATGTCAGATTTGTTCAAGCGTTTTAAAGATTAGTTGGTTGATTTTCCTTTGTTCAGGTCTGGATTAAATACCTTTACTTAAATACTGTTTTGCCAAACAATTTACTGTTACTGCACTGAGTGCTACAAAGAAGACAAAAAAAAGCAAATTATATTTCAGCTAAGTATTTAGAAATGCTGTTGTTTTAACCCGGGAGAAATGCCTTGTCTTGGCTCAACGGATTTGACATATAGTATTATGAGAGTGGTAATTACATAAACATATTATTTAGCTTTAAAGTTAATCTTGAAAGGGAACAGGTTTTATCTGAAAGTAAAAATTGGATCCACAGTGCCTCATTTAAACTTGAGTTAAAATGCTGAGCGATGATGTTTGCTCTGGCCATGTCAGGTGCATTGGTCTGTCGGGCCTTTCATGTCTGCAGGCTTCAAGGCCAGTGCAGCCTCTGATTTTTAGGGCTGTGAGAAGGCCAGTAGTCTCAGGCAGCCTTGGTCGCCTCGTCTGCTCTTTGATCGATGGCCTTTCAGTTTGGAATAATTATCACTGGCCAGACTGGGAGGCTGGTGACTTTGTGGCCTGTTATGTCTGCACAAAGGTGCATAATAAACCTAAAATCCTCATTACATGTGTAAATTACTTTCACCATGTAGAGGTTTCAGTTTCTTTTCAAAAGGTTTACTGGCCTACCCGAAATGCCAAATGAATGTCTCTTTCCGTTGGCCAACAACACAAGCATGACTGTATCATCTGTTAAGAAGTCTGGTCTCTCTCTCTGTCTCAGCAGGTTTAAACAGCAGATTGTCTCATCCCCCTTCATCCCTTCTATGATAATGTACATTTTGTTTCAGTATAACCAGATATTTTAATTGATAGCCAGTCATTTGAATTGATATATATTGATGTTTCTGTTGTCAGAATCTATACTTTTAATCGCAGCTCATAAATGCCACCTGTGGCATGATAACAGTGGAATAAATCACTATAATTACAGTCATGATATTTTCTGACAGGACACTGTTAACGTAATTACAGTTTAATGACTGTTGAATATATTGGCATTTAAAATAACACAAAGGAAGCTGGAGGCAACAGAAAGTTTACTTCTAAAACAGCACATCATTGTCTTAGGAACATCAAATGCTGATGCCTACGATCACCAGGGCTCACTGGATGGGTGGTTTATGTAAAGGTATGAAAATGATGTGAATAAAATGCTACAGCTTTCACAGTCACCAGATCTCAACTCCGTTTCACACCTATGGAAGATTTTTTAAAATCGAGGAATAACATTTCTGAGAAGTTTGCAAAGCGATTGATAACATGAATCTATTTTACTATCATGTATGACAAAGTTATCAGAATAGTTGCTCATTTTCTATCAGCTAATCAGTTAATTGACTTATCATTGCAGCTCTGCTCTGATGTACCTCTTGGATTTCACCTTGAACATGCAAATGTACTAGTAAAATCTCCAAATTTTATTGTTGCTTCATTGTTCTGCTTTTGTTACTGAGCACATTTCTATCAAAATGTTTACACTGTGCCTCTTCCACAGTTCATTGCTTATATTTTGATGCACCAATCTATAATTCATAGAAGCTTTTTCCTCAATCCTTCTGTCTGTGTGCCTGCACATGTGAACGTGTGTGTATGAGTACAAAGGTTAGTGCAGAAAGGCTGGTAATGGATACATGTATAATGCATCAGCAGTACATTTCCAGTCGCCCACAGCCCATGACGCAGCAGATACCTCCAGCAAGCCCAGGATCACCACACTCCCTCTCTGCCAGTTAATGGTGAATGAAAAAGGGTTTTCCTTCATCAGCCATTTCACACTTCTTCCCGTGGTTCAGAATTATCGTTGGGAGGCTGCAGCTGTTGCGACTGTGTACTTCTAATGCCAATGAGAGACACTAAGCCCCCCTTTGAGCCCCCCTTTGTTTCGCCGCTTGAAGTGAGACTGAATCTCAAATAATGATTGTATGAAGTGGCTCCTCTTGTGAGTGGAGAGTGGATTTCTGGGTTACACAAAACGGTAATCTGCCGTCATATTATGTTCCATAGTTTTCTGTCTTCAAAATCAAAATCCAAGTTATGAAATCTAATGAATGCAAAATTGAATTGCTCTCACAGTGCTGCAAGCATGTCTTTATATACTTAATGGCCTCATACATGAATCATACGCATACACAGATTTGATCTTAAATTCTGCTTGCAAACAGTTTAAGAACTTTTGTGGCATTCATCAAAACTTTTGTACTTCCTCTTCCTTCTTCCACTCTTCAGCACTGCAGGATTCTGAATAAATACTGGGAGCCAAGAGTCAGGCAAGGAGTCTGAAATATGCCTGCTATTTAAAATATTTGTCAGAGCTGTTTTCAAGGGTTAAAATTAGTTGACATACGTGTGATGGGGAATCTCGCAGTTGTGGATTACTATGAGCCAATTATTTATGTCAGATACAAACAGTAAGCTCATTTTAGTCACTGCAATGTGACAGCAGTTGTACATTTTCACACTTGTGTAAGTTTTGAATGACTCCTCTTAAGGTACACTGAATAAGTGTCATTGGACAGGGAGACTGTATTTGCACAGAAACACTTTTCACCTGTATGTGTATAGGTTTAAACGAAAGAAATAATATTACAAAAACAAAGCCAGTCACATTAAAATAGCTCCATAATACAATTAAAAAAAATTAATTAATTTAAAAAAATTAAACTTTTTTAGATATACATCTGAGAGCTAAACACAGAATTTATAATACAGTGATATATAGATATATATGAAGCACAGAACTTACAAATAGAAACTAAAAGAGAAGGAATGTGATGTAAACTAAAGGAAATATACCAGAACCTACAGAACAAGCTAAAGACAAGCTAAATCATGTCACTTGGTTTTAGCAGCAGGCAACGATGTATTTGTGTGCAGTAAACAAAGCTGTGTGCGGCTTTATCCTTCTGACTGAAGTGTCTGACCGTTGTGTGTTTTCCCGTTCATCACAGCAAATTGAACATTGAACAGCATTAATTCAGTGACCCCTGGTTCCAGACCACGATGCTGAAGGATAATATGCCTGCAGTTGGTGCTGGTTTGTGTGTGCGTGTGTGTTTTGTGTATGCAGATGGATTATCTTTCATTACCCTTGACGCCATCCTGGGTCTTTGTCTCTAGCTAGGGTGGCAGCGCAGTGTCAGGGGTCACATAACACAATCCCTGGCCCTGACCTCACCAGATGTCTGCAAGATGTAAGCTCATATTAAATTATATGGTAGTAGGCGTCAAAGTGGAGCGAGGATTCTGGGATGAAAGCCAAGCAAGTATCGTGGCCTCTAACAGATGAATAGATAAAGTAAATTTTGGTGTTTGATTGTTAGAGAGTTGTGTGTTTATACAGGCATTTCTATGTTCTAATTGTTTTAAGAAAATGTTTAAGTTTACTTAAATAACTGATTGCGATCAAAAGCACACACAGTTATCAGCTGTGTTAGGGAAGTGTATAGAGGGAGGAAATTAGATAAAAGCTGTGTGTGTGTGTGTTACTTTCTGTCATGTAGGGCAGCTAGCTGATCCCATAGTTTTAAAAAGTTATGCATTATTTTTAGTTATACGTTTTTTTTTATCACTGAATTCCAGCGACTTACAGTATGTTGCGCACTTGAAGGTCATCCTTTATTGGGATATAGGTTTGTTTATTTGCTTTGTAGTAGTGCCATGGCCGAGGAAAGCCTGCTCCAGATGTTTCTCCGCGCTCTGAAAAGCTCACAGCGATGCAGACTCTCAGCGCCCTTCTGTTCGGTGCTCCTTCATCCCTGCAAACACTTCGAAAATCAACATCAATTATGAATTCATTCCATCTGGTGGGTCGTGATTACCGCTCCTGGCACTGTAGCGGGCCTGATAGCCTCTCCTTTTCATAGCCCTGTCAAATGGTTTCACTACCGGGATTCAGAGCTGATGAAATGAGGTGGGAGAGACACTTGGGCCAAAGCCAAGAAAGAAATGGGAGCAGGAGAGACCTCACCTAATTTTTTTTTCCTCCTCAGCAACTGAAGAGCATGATTGAGTAATTTGTGCTAAATATTGGCTGACTCAGATTGGCCCCTGATTGATTGTAGCTTTCCTGTTCCATAGTGTTCCTGAATTCGATTGTTATACACTCCTCCGTGTTGCACCTTTCAAGGTTATTTCGTCAGTGGTGGTTAAAGCCAGAGACCAGGCGTTTAATTTGGCAACCTCACTGTGGGACTTCACTCTAAGTGTCCCATCAGGATCTCTAAAGGCCTTCTGTCTCTCTCTCCTCTCCCTTCACCTTCCACTCACCTCAGTCGATCCTCTCGGCTGTCTGCTACGATTAATGGTTTGCTGTCCCCTTCATCTCAGCCTCTTGTCAACGCGGTCGAAACCCTCGCACTTCTGCTTTTCCGACCCCTGTTTACTTTGTCCTACCTCTGTTTTCCCACCTCAGAGAGCACTTCACCTTCAGGTAGCACTTCTGACTTCTATTGTTGTCTCAGCAGGCTCCGGCCTTACCTGCCCTACATCCCTTTTTTCCATCTATCCAATTAGTAAAAAGTATAATTTCCTAATTACTCTAACAGATCCATGTGTGTCTGTGTGTGTCTGTGTGTGTGTTTGCATGCTGCGTGTGTAGAAAAGGTCTCTAAGAAGGAACCCGTTGCCAGGGGAGTTGAGAAAGTTGCTTTTAGACCGAGACACCCACGAAAAGGGCAAGGCACAGAGGTACCTCAGAGGGTAAAATCTATCCCTGGCTTCTTCTGCAGTATAAAAAAAAGTGCCCCATCTCCTCAGCTTCTATGTCCCATTAGAAGTGCTGACACGTGACATGACATCCACACATCACAATCCTATCTTGCTGGAGAACGTGTGTTTTTTACCATTATAACTGAGCAACTGTTATTTTTATTTATTTATTTTTTTTTTACTATAAAAACAAGATGGATGGTAAGTAGTGTCATGATCAGCTCTTTGATTTGACAGGTAAGACACCACCTGCAGGAGGGGTGGAGTGTAGAGGTTACGATCAGGGAGCTGTCAGTCGATCGTACAGCCAGCTGTTGTTGCCATCTTTGTGTTTTGCTCATCCCTCGGTGGCAGCAGGGAGACGGAAGACATTTTGTTCCAGAGGTCCCAGCAGCCTGTCAGAGCACCGAACCTCTCGTACACTTTGGAGGCTGACGGAATCCTGAGTTCCTGTGAGCTCCATTATCAGCTGAACGTTTCTCAGACACATTTCAACATGATACCTCAGTGTTATTACCTCTCAGCAGCCCTCGATGTTTCAGTCAGCTATTGATGGGAGGAGGATGTCTGTGCAGCATCCTTGCCTTCAAGAAAGATGCAATGTACGACTCGCAGGTGCTGTATCTAACCTCTACGGATATTCAATATGTCTATGGCCTGCAGAAACAGCATAGCTATACACTGATTCACACAGAGACTATGAACTTGTACATTTGTTCTGGTTTTTGCTGAACTTTGCATCCGTGGTGGTGTTTTTCTTATTAAAGCCCCATCTTTGACTAATACAACGCCCCCCCCCCAATCCTCTCCACTCCTAATATTCTGACATGCATTGGTTCATTTTTATATCTCAGGTGGCACATTGTCCATGTAGTTCTCTGATGACTAATAACTTCTGGAGAAATTCATCTTCTGCGTGTTTATGGTCCCACATATTTTTCATTTCCTTTTCATGCATTGAATGAGTGACGTAAATGATTGGCCAATTATAACCACGATCCGAGCCTTGCTAATGGGGCTGGACGAGAGGAGTTGCGCATGTTGCGCAGGAACATGTTGAAGGTCTGAGTTCGTCTTAATTGCAGCTTCTGTATGGTTGCTTTTCCACTGATGAAAAACGTGTGTTTTCAGGAGCTTTTAATGATTCATGGATAATTGATTGTTCCAATGGCTGTCGATCAGCCGAGGTAATTTGCATCCTTACACAGAGTAGTCATCAAAACACACAATGTGACGTGAATAAATATATTCTGTTTTCTTCTTCTGCCTTCATTAGTATTACCTCACACTCGTTCAATATACATAGAGGAAGTAGATTTGGTTTCTCGCCTCTCATCCCTCTCTGCTTTGGCAGCAGTTGTCAGTTTGCTGTCCAGACTTGCTCTTTGCCCAAGGCATGGTAGCCATCTGTTGTAGGAGACTGAATCTCTCCGTCCCTGTCTTTTAAACAGACAGATATGCCTCTGTGTGTGTGTGTGTGTGTGTGTGCATCCATGTCCATGTTTTTTTTTTTTTTTTCGTTCTCGAGTGCACAAGTGTTCTTGCAAGCTGCTTCCATTTCCTCCTTGATTGGATCTGAGAATAGGAAGTGGCACATGTGTCTCTTTGAGGGCCTCTGGTCTCAAGTCTGGATTGGCACATTTCTCAACACATAGCTGAGAAGAACAGGCGGCATCGGGACGCCTCACGGCTGGTGTGTAGGCGGCTGAGGACAGTGGGAGGAAGAGTTTGAGAGATGATGGAAAATGAAATTAATTCGATTATGGAATAAAGAGAGAGTGAGGCTGGGTGGGGGGGAGAGAAGTGATTAAGGCTATTTGGTTGTGTATGAGATATCTGTAGATGTCAGTGTAGTGAGGCTGTCTCGTCTCACTGGATCCTGCTGTGGGCTAGAGTTGCCAACTCAGAGCTTTCGTTTTGTTTTTTGTCACTCTAACCCTGTCCTCTTCTTCTCTACCTCTGTTTCCTTGAATTCCCATTGCTTACTTTATCGCTTAAGTGACTCATCTTGGCATTAACACAAGCTGCCTCATCACTTTCTCCCTGTATGTTTAGTGCACTGTATATGAGTGGGGAGAATTCAGGCATCTCATTGTGTTACTTGTCAGAGTCTCAGTGGGTCTCAGGCTGCTGAGGGCGAGAACTGTGAGAAGTCTCGAGTCAGTGAGAAGTGTTGTCCAATAACCAGGCGAGGCTCGCCTTCACTGCGACCAGTATTTATCAGCACACTCAAAGAAAAAGGAAATATCCCATTAAAGTGAAGTAAAGCGTGTTTTCAGTCTCAGTTTCTTTTATTGATTTAAAGTCTCATGACATCCAGTGTTCATCTCTATTGTCTCCAGAGTTGAGCTTTAAAGGCAGCGCACCCTTTATATTCATGGACCAGCCCGTCACCAAGGGGTCAAATATTGATTTATTCAACAGATCTGGTCTGAAGTTGGGACAGGAAAGGACCAGGGGGCCGTCCCATTATAGATTTAGTGGAAGGACTGAGCCTGTCTTAGGAGAAAATATTCTTGTGCTCTTTCCAATGTTTTAGTCAACTTTCTTTTTATTTGTTACTTAATTTTCTCCATGGTCAGAGTTCTGGCATGAGAATCAGCCAAGTAATCGTCTCATTAAAGTGTATGACATTCATTTTTCACACAGTGGAGCCTATGCTTTATTAATTTTTTTCAGTACAATTTTTTGCCTGAAGGTTCAGTTCAAATTCCTGCCACAATTATAACATAGCACCTCAGTAATTACACAAAGGCAGTGTATTTTTGACATTTTGGTTCACACCAGAACCCACATGTGGACTTAAGTTCATGGTCTACAATATGCAGTTTACTGCAGTGCAGGAAGATTTGCCCTGCAATCTGGTTTGTGAATTTTTTAATGTTCAATTTGATTATATTAGATTGCACTGTTGTTTGTGTTATTATCCCCACACTCTGTTCAAGGCCATTGGAACTCATTAAGCCAAACTATTACTGAGCACTGCATTGAGTATTAGCCAGGAAGAAAAAGTCCAAATGAAAAAATGTATTTATTTATTTATCGTATCTAGATGTTAATCAGCTGGATAAAATACAGATCCCAATTAGCAATGTAGTTTTAAAGGTAAATGCCCTGATATTGTTGTGCTGCCCCATGGCACCCCCTGAGCCTCATCATTACGGAGAAAAATAGAGCAACAGAAATTGACAAACAAACTGAGTGTGCATATTGTCTGAACTCAACAGCAAAGTGATTAAACATCTTCAGCCATGTCCCCTTGAGCCTTTTTTCTTGCTAGTGGCCATAAAGCTATTTACTGTGGCTGGCGAAGGCAGTTGTCATGCTGAGTGAAAGGAGGCGGAGCAGTGTTAGCAACTCGTGTGAAGCTTTAGCGCTGATTGGAAAGGTCCAGGCCTAAACATCAACAGCGAGTCTGTGTTCTCGGCTAGCAGGGGCCCACACTGCTGCCTTTGTGTCCGGCTCCCAGTCCCACCAGGATGGGTCACATTTGCTCCAAACACATGCACATTTATTCTCACACACAGAAATAAGCCCTAATGCCAATGGAGGACAGACCTTTTGAGACATTTTTAAGCTTGATGAGGCTGCTGATGCAACGCACAGATGCTGCAGCAGGATTAAAGAAATAATTTGATTGTTTCAAGCTGCTGATCCTCAGTCTTGACACTGAACAGTGGGAATTACCCTTCATTCTTTGCTCCTTTTATGTCTGGACTTGTCAGTTTCATCATGCTTCACTGAATAACGAAAGTCTAGAGACGGTGCGAGCATGCCAAGAACTCTCAGAGAAGAGCTGGCTGGCACACTTCTTGCTCTTGTCGGGTTTCATATCAGGTCAAATGTGGGAGTCAATAAAGCTTTGTCAGTTCTTATCTCAGATCCTATTTCTGCAAAAGAAAACTGTAATTCGTAATTACGATGTAGGGTTCACAGTCACACAGAGAATGAGAGTAAATCGGAACTGATGTGACTGTTTTCGAGCCTTGTTGAGTAACCCAGCCCTCAGTGGATGGTCAGGTGGTTTTTGCTTCACTTCTGTGATTTCTAGTTAGTCAAGAAAGCCTTTAGGTGTTGATGACCACTTCCTAGTTTCGAGCCCCTAATGACAAATCAATCACCAAGGTTTTTTGTGTCTATCAAGGCTCAGGTAGAAAACTGAAGCACCTCAATAAAATTGTACACTGTGGCTGTGGCTCAAAGGCTGCTGATACAAAGTATGTGAGCTGAGTGACTCATTTGTCTGTGTTAGCGAGGTGAAGTTTAGCCAGGGGTGTGACATTGAAACACTAGCTGCCTTCCAGGGCTGTAGCGTTCACAAACATTACATCTGCTGCTGGACTTTAAGATTTCTCAACTCATTCACCTGCGCTGGATGATTATAGCTTAGCCCCCTAAACCACGTGTTCGCACAGTGGGAGCTGGCAGATTTCCCCTGGTATAATAATGATAATTGTATTCATTCCCAAGTGGCGCTAAGCACCTAGATGCTCATCTCCCAATTACAGGTGAACTCACTTGAGTCCTAATAAAGTGGCGAGCACAGAATCAGTGCGTCCCATGATGTCTGAATACAAACAGGTGTAATTTCCTTCATTAGCTGTAAAACAATTTAATGAATGAAACCACCAGCTACACTAGGAGCAACAATACACTTTTGTTTTTAATGTCTTAACTGACCCATAGGGATCAATGTATTCTCTACTTTTTTCCAATTAGGAGAGGTTGTGGCAACCTGGGACTTTATCAAAGCTGTTTCTGTTTCTATTTATGTGCTGGTGTAATGTGCTCGGGGAATTCATCCAAAAAAACTCCATATTCACTTATCGTGACTGTCATCTGACCTGATTGCGTCGCTGTTAATGACACCCCACCTGTTAATGCATCATATCCTGGGTCAGGCCCAGAGGATGTCCTGAAGCAGCTGGACCCCCGTTAATCAGGTGGGATCCCTGGCACAGGCACCCATCTCAGTGTTGGTTCTGCCTGTCTGCCTGTCACATCGTAACCCATCTGTAATTGGGCACTTTCCTGAGTCTTCCTGGAAGATTTACAGATTTCCTGCTGGTTTCTCCATCTTCATGCTAATCCCAGCACACGTACACAGATGATACGAAAGCACACGCACACCCTTGTGCTTCTCCTCATGTTGTTAATTTTTTTTACACCTTTTGTATTTTGTAAGCAAGGATGAAAAAGAATTGTTACAGACATACAGAAGCTAGTTCGTCTCATTCAAGTGGAAATGGAAACTGAACTGGCAGTTGTCTCTTTTTTCCCCCTCATCTTTTCTCCTGTCGTTTTCTACCATGAGTCAAAGACGACCACAACTGTCGTACATGTTGCCCAGTTGCTAGGCAGTGGACAGTTTTTATTTTCCTGCAAACTTTTTTTCAACTCCTTCTTTACACAAACAGGCCAGCTCGTCTGGGTCACACCATTTAGTTAAATGCATTTGTGCATCTTTTATTACAACTTTGTGTCAGTTCAGTTTGTTTATACAAATGGATGGGTCAGTGTCAATGTAGTTTTATCTTCAGTTAGATCAAGTTTAAGCTTAGTTTTTAAGTGTTTAAAACACAGCTAAGTGTGCTGCTTGGTTTGTTCTTCTTTGGCACTGTGTGCGATCTGAAAAGGACTCTGGTCTGTTCAGCCACCAAGGCCACCAGTTATAGCTTACTGTAGAGAGAACCTCTGCTTGTTCAGCTCTGAGTCATGATTTTTTGTCCAAACAGTCTCTGGAAAGTACTAGTATCAGAAGGGCATGTGGAAAGGGTCAGTGTGTGTGTGTGTGTGTGTGTGTGTGTCTGTGTGTGTTCATGCAGCTGCAGTCCCGAGCCTCTGTGGTCCAAAGGGAAATATGGTGATAATGCAGCATTAGCCACAGATCAGACAAATTGCGTTGTGTAATAACAACAGGATCAGTGGTATCAGTCTGAATGTCATCAGGCCTCGAGTTCCAGCCGTGGCTTTTCTTCACATAACCGCCACTGACATGCGCTTATTGGCCCAATCTTGAGAGTGACTGCCACTCGTATCACATCAGTGGCTGTGACAAAAGCATACTGTGTGATCCCCCAGCAGTCCCAGCTGTCCTACAAAGTGTGCGTGTGTTTCATTCATTCATTCAGTTAAGGTTTTATCAGTAGAAACAATGAGTGCCCAGTGCTCTAGGAATTCTGCAAACTGTCTTATTAAAGTACATGTGCTTGTACAGTTATTTTACTGCCAAAGTATGAAATATTAAAGTCAAACAGTGCGGCACAGGACTTCACTTGCCTCTGTGTCATTGTACATGTACATTATAGTGTTGCTGAAGTACTAATAATAAGGATTACTGCAGCAGCAGTCCGTTGTTCATCTTCTTTGGGTTGAACATAAAATCCCACTTTATACTCTAATCCATTGTGCTTTCAGTTAAATATTTTAGAGTTACTGTCATGTGTAATGAAGAGCTGACAGTTCTTTGTGTGCACATGCTTGAAAGCTAAGAATATACAAAGTCTCCCAAGAAGTCAAGTGTGTTAGTACTATACAGTGAAGAACGCTGCTACCTATTTGTTTATCAAAGCAGCGGTGGCACAGAGGAATGTGCCGAACTTCACCGCTCATTTCTAACTGTTGGCAGCTCTAGGTTCACTGGACAAACTCCAAAGGGCATGTTTACTTCTTTCAGGAGAGTGTGGGTGTGTGTGTGTGTGTGTGTGAGTGGGTGACTGAGTGAGAGAGAGAGAGACCTCAGTCAGTCAGATTCATGAACTCACAGGTTGAAAGTATGTTCTGACAGTTTGGCTCTGGACTTGCATATCTGCAGCTGAGCCACAGAGGCTGCAGGGACAAACTCGGTCATGTCTGTCTGTCTGTGTGGCTCTCCTCCAGATTAAGTGCAAAAATTGCTTCATTAGTGCTTAAACGCTAACAGATAGATGTATGGAGATTTAGTGTGCAGAAGTTTAAAACAAGACTGTTTTGTGGCCTTTATGCTTTAAACTCGTATTGTGGTTTTGAGCGGCTTGAACAGAACAAAGCTGGTCTATAATGGCACATATGATTTATTCACAGCTAAGTATTCAGTCCGCATTCTGACAAAATAACTGGATTTGATGCCCATTTCCATTGAATCAGCCTGCATCAGAGTTATTTCCCATTTTCTTCAGCTGGGAATCTGTTTACAGTTTTCAATTCACGCTCAAG
Organism: Scortum barcoo; assembly: GCA_023238725.1. Classification (NCBI taxonomy): domain Eukaryota; kingdom Metazoa; phylum Chordata; class Actinopteri; order Centrarchiformes; family Terapontidae; genus Scortum; species Scortum barcoo. Next base: position 17,200,069 of record CM041537.1, read on the forward strand.
GTATACAGCGAGCCAGAGAGAGCGTTTCTTTCTTCGCTTTTCCTCCTGCTTAACAATATGGCCCACAGACTGCACAGCAGATGGATGAGCGCTTCATCACAGTGTGGTTTGCAGATTGCTTGGTGTGGATTTCAGAACCATGAGGTGGATGTAAAATGGAGACTGTCACAGTGTGTCTGAATGTTTCCACAGAAAATCACTTTCACACATGTACATGTACATACAGACCCCAGACACTCACACCCTTTTGGCTTTGTTTTGGTCAGATATATATTCAGGCTTTGTACACAGCAAGGTTCTTGAAGAAATCTATTGGGGTGTTTATTAAAACTGTGTTTATTTCAAGGCAAATAAAAGGTTCTGCTCTATTAGCCAGCATAAGCTCATATACCACGGAGGAGTAGGAGCTGGCAGCTGTCTGTGGAAACTATCTTGGCCCATTCCTGCCCAGGGGCTTCACTGTGCATGTGCGTGCTGCTGTGCATGCTGCGTAGTAGTGTATTTTGAGGGTCATCCCAGAAAAACTTCACCCCAAGCGAGTACGAGTGCAGAGTGCACTGACAGGCACCCCTGGGTGTGTGTGTGTGTAGTGTTAGATTCCTTGTGGCAGATGAGCTCTCTCTGGACGCCTCAGGCTGTTAGAATAAACATAGCAGTGGATAAGAAAAGCCCATATCCTGTCAGTGCGAGACGTTTCCATTAAAATGTTAGCCATGATAAAGTGACTTGTTTCAAAATATAAAGAGGGGGAATAGGGCGGCAGGTGGTTTTTGTTCCATTAGGTGTTGAAAGTGGCAGGGATGTTTCCACTGTGAAATAAAGACACCCCAGTGTTTACCATTTGAATTCAGACACTGCAAATAGAACAGATTCGGTTATAACTAAAGGGGCAGGATCCCTGTAGGTCGACAGTAAGAGTGTACGGGAGACCGGCCCATGTAGAAAATGAGAGCTGAGAATCTGCTGCAGAGCCGATGTCAAAGCTGGGAGGTGAAGGCAGGGAGAGCAAGATGAGGGTCCAGATGTGAGACGGTCTCGCTGGCTGCCTGTTTACATTATCCAGCTAACGGGAGTGTATTTTTAACCTCTGCCTGTTTTTGGTTCTCTCTGCAGGTGCTGGAGAGTCGGGGAAGAGCACCATTGTGAAGCAGATGAAGTGAGTGACTGCTCATTGTTTTGCTTTTCCTCCACATCATCTCTGACAAATTTAATATATGTTTTACACGATGTGTGTTAGACATTTTTAAATATAGATTTTCTAACATTTATTTGATAAAAAGAAAAGGAAGAAATATCACAGCACATTGATTTGTTGTTATTGAAGCAAGCGTGCAGCACAAATGTCACCACACTACAAAATATCTTTGGTTTGAATCTCAGCCCTGGTCCTTTCTTTGTAGAGTTTTCATTGACTCCCATGTTCCCATGAATCATCATGTTTCTTTAAATGTACTTCAACTTAATGTACTTCAACTTTAATGTCCATGAAGAAAAAACTAATGGACTTGTCAAAAAAAAATGCTAAAAAAAGTTATACCTTTTGGCTGAGGTGGAAAATTGTGGAAAACCAACAAAAACAAAATGCGTGTTTAAAGCATGTGACTTGGAAAAAAAAACCCCACCGTGCCACTGAGGAGACTAGATTTTACAAAATAGCAGGACAAAATATCAGATCTGTGTGGTGCGATGAGGAAACAAACATGAAAATGCCTTAATTCTGTCATGTTTTCTAGGTTGTTTTTAGGTTGGTTCTGCTTTTTTGAGGTTTGACATTCTTCTTCTTTTATTTATGTCATACTTATTGTATGACATAGATAAAATACTTATTATATGTATACTTATTTAAGTAATCAGTAGTCATTTACAGAATCCCATTTGAAAAAATCTAGGATGTTAAAATGAATTAAACCTAAGCAAAGTTGTCATGGATAAGCACCTTGTTTGTTTATGTTATTGAAAACAGAATTAGGTAGGTAGGAGGGTTAAGTAGGAGGGTAGGAGGGTCCACCGCAAGGGTGAGGTAACTTTTTCACACTTCTATACCTATAATCTATAAATGATGCAACTAAAGTTGTTTTCAAAAAATTAGTCTTTTTAATTCAAAATAATTTAAAGCAGCTGCCAAATGTCTTCCAGTGTAGTTTCTTTGAGGAAGCATCTTTTTCTTTCTCAGTGACATACACACACACACACACACACACACACACACACGAACCCCTCCCCCTGATAAATTTATTCATCCAGCTTGCTTGCTGACAGGGTGAGTAAGGTACAGAGTTTGGCCCAGTAGGCTGGACGTCCCTTGGCCCAGAGCCAGTGGGCCTGAGAAAGGCCATTAACAGGCAACGCACCTTTAACGTTTATCTCCGGCCGCATTGAGGAGAAAAACAATTAAGTGATTGACCAAATCAACTGTGGAAACCAGTCACGGTGCCGAATTCAGATATATCTTTTGACATCTGTATGGCTGTATGGCACTCTCCTGTGCTACATATTCAGTCCTGTTTTTTTTGTTTGTTTGTTTGGCTCCCGTAGAAGTTTTTTTTTTTTTTTGTTAAACAAAAATCTTAAAGGGAAAACTGTAATACCTTCACAATGTGAAGATAAAGTGAGAGGCTTAAAACATGTTTTGGCCGGATGTTATAAAAACAGTCATTCTAAATGAATTCAATACAAGGAAAATCGTGATATGTACAATCTGATATGGCCAGTGACAAATGTCAAAGTAATATTGTTTGAAAGAAAATAAACTGTCTAAAAAATATGGGAGAAGATAAGAGCAACGAGGAGTACAAACACTACTTTTTGTCGTCTTCTCTATAAACTAGGCTCTGATTACTGTGTTTTGGAGCATATATGGAACCACTGGTTTCCTGCCTGTGAAATTTCACTCCTGTCAATCTCTCCGAACCCCTCCCTACTTGAGTTGAGGCGATGCAGCTAAATGTGCATTTCCATAGCTGAAGCATATGAACCACACTTATGGTTCTCTAAAATCCTCAATGAACACCTACACGCTTGATGCTTTTGTTTTTGATATGTCCACTCCACTGCACGCATAGACATATTTAGCACAAACACAAAAACAAATGTCTCCAAGCGACCAAATAATTTCTCTGTATACATTTTTTCAATTGGGGACACTCACTGGGGTCACTTAAACCCAACTATATATAGACTTATTAAACAGAGGATGACGTGCCTTAACAGGAAAACCACAAGTGTGATTAATAACATTATATATACACACAGACAACATACACACTATCCTGGCACCAGAAAGGGTCAACCTTATTGGGATACAGCAATTATTAATGTCATTAATTTACATCTGCGGTTTTCCTGCTTGGACATGTCAAAGGTCTGCTGTGAAAAAGGTCCACTGGGCCCTTCAACAGACAGTGAGGAGAAAAGTGAACACCGCTGTTTTGTCTGCTCTCAGAAGAGTAGGACTGAATTCTTTTGGCTACCTAAAAATAGAGAGCAGACATAACTGCGTCAAATGTAACCCCTCATTCCCAAACTAGACTCAGAGAGCAACATTTCTCTTCTATCTTTTTTTGTGAGATGGACAAATAATAGATTCCAGAGATACTCTGTGTGAAAGTTTCCTATTCATAGTTCTGACAAAAGGATAATTATGCTAGAAAAATGTTTGAGAGGTACAGGAAATTGCAGTACTAATGATGGGGTTGTGTTTAATCTAGTTTTGGAATTATTTAGAAAAATTCAGAAAAAAATTCTCTGGTTGACACAAGACTTACATGTTGTGACAAAAAAAGAAGAATTCTTCCAAAAATATGGCAATCACAGGATGTGACAGCATTAATGATGGGATTTCAGTTTAATCCTGTTTTAAAGTTCTATTGAAAATTTCCCCCTGGGACAACTAGGTTATTTTTAACACAGCAGTAATGAAATATTTAAATGAGAAGGAAGCAGCTCAGAAAGTCCATACAATATAATTACCATTGCCAAGTTTTTAAGTTCTAAGGATATCTCAAAAGTACTCAGCAGATTTCAGTCAAAATCAAGAAATAAATTATTTGTCTTAGATGTTTATAAGATGTGTGTTGCATTTAGCGGCAGATTGAGATGCAGCTTACAAACTCTTCTTTTTTGTCGTTTTCTATTCCTTGTTCTCAAATACATTTTAAAGGATTTTGTCTTGGGGAGGTATAAGCTAAGTGAGTGCTTCCCACTGTAGCTGTAGATTTGTTACCAATTGTTCTCACACATTGTTCTCATATATTAAATGAGACTCCACATAAATTTAGATAAGTTAAATCTGCACATAAACAAAGTGTTTGAGTGTAGAAAGCACAATTTCCTGATATTCAATAAAAGACAGATCTAGATGACTTTTTGCGTCCAGCTGTTCCTCGTCCAGCCTATGTACCAGCCTAATGTTAGTTTACAACAAAATGACTATTTAAATGGTTCTCTCTAAAACAAAGTTTGCAAAGTGCTTCAAAATCAAAGTCAATCAAAAATGATTTTATGAAATTAGTACAAGTATTATTTGGACGAGGGGAAAACACTGTGAGCTTTCAATCCTTTTGGCTGTGACTCACAGTCTTTCACAGCGGGTTCAGTTGCATTTTAATGAGGTCCCATTCAGCACGTCGTACAACAAGTGAGCATGCTGGCTGTGTGACTCTGGTCTCTGGGCTGTAACAGGCCAGGGAAGATGATTCTGTGTGGTTTCCAGCCCAGCAGCTTCTGTCTCAGCCCCATGCTTTTTCTACCACATGCCTCTTTCTTTCCGTCTCCTTCCTCAGTTCCAAGAGCAAGTCAACATTTGTTTTAGTGTCCTCTAGCTGCGAGATGCAAAAGCAAAAGCTGAATTTTCCCAGAACTGAAGCCCAGCAGTGATTTTTGATCGTGTGTGCAGGACGAGTTGATCTTTAAAGGATCTGATGAATTATACATTAAATATATAATCTTATATCAGGTTTAATGTAACAAATAATGGACATCATTTTCCCAGGAGATGAAATTAATTGATTAATATATAATATTTATTGCATAAATTGATGCATTTTTAATCCTAAAGCACTGTGATTACAGCACTATCTTTGGTTGATTTGATTAAAGGCAAAAATGTACAGGTGGCACAATTTTTTTTTTTTTGTATCTTTAAAAAGCACAGAGGTGTTGAAAGTACAGCATTGTATGTAATGTGGAATCACAAGTAATAATGTTAACATTATGTTTTTTCTCAGTTTAAGATACTAGTCTTTTTCCCCTTGTCCTTCCCTCACTCTGGTCTCTGGTTTCAGGATCATCCACGAGGATGGATACTCAGAAGATGAGTGTAAGCAGTACAGAGCAGTTGTTTACAGCAACACAATCCAGTCCATCATGGCCATCATCAAAGCCATGGCCAACCTTAAGATCGACTATGAGGAAGCTACTAGAGCGGTAGGTATCTGACAAAAAATGACTGTCGCTGAAATGTGTAACATTTTCCACGTCATCAGCCTTTGCAACAGAAAGAGAAATGATGTTTTAAGTACAACAAAAATTGGCAGTTGTTGGCATAAGACAACATGCTATCCTGAGAGCGTGTCAAACCTAGATAAATGTGGCTGTTTTTGTTTTACAACACTCCTACTGATATGTTCATTAACAGTATATTAGATATAGATACTAAAAACAGACATGGTTTCAAGTGTCATATTGTTGCCATGGTATTTGAAACTTGTTTGATAATAGAAAACTGTTAAAGGAAGTAACAAAACTTTCCAGGAACCTGTTAAACTATAATGTAATATCATCTCAACTACTCACCACCAAAGCCTCCACTCTGTTTCCATCCTCACCACCCATCTCTAGCCTTGAGGATTTGAGGCTACAGAAATTATGCAGCTTAAGAATTTATTTCAAGAGCAGTGTGACTGTATCAAGTTTGAAATCAACTCCGGGTCGCAGATGCTCTAGATGGGCTTCTGCGGTGCCATGTATTTTCTGACCCAGCTCGCTTGCGTGTGTGTGTGCTGTTAAAGGAAGCAGTTAAAAAAAAAAAAAAAAAAGATTGCTTTTCAACGGGGCAACACCCAGGGAGATGATAAGTTCACAGAAATAAAATTCCAGCATTACTCACAAGAGGAGAAAATGACCATTTTCTATTCACCCATAATCTCACAAATGTGATTCATATATTCTGTTTTCAAGTGAAGCGAAGTATCTTTACCTCTAGATGGTGAAGCAGTCTGTCAACTCCTACGTCAAAGTAGTCAAAGTAAAGATTGTTAGAATTGATAAAATGTATTGTCATACTCATTCCAACGACTCAACTTGAGGCTGTATCTGTCTTCTTATCTTATGTTTTTATTGCTTTTACCTGACATCCATGTTTTCTTATAAGGAAATCTGACCTTTCTGATCCTCGGACCTTCAGGTTTGCTGCCTTTTCACTCATTTCATTCAGCAGTGTGTCACGTCTAGAGGATAAAATTACTGTGCTTGGTAACATGTTACTAAAACATGCATTCTACAATTCGGTCATATAAATTCATGTATTTTTGTAACCTGGGTGACCTTCATTCCAGAAGAACTGGATAAACATGGTTTTATGTGGAAGGAGATTTTGTTTTTTTGACTGCCTGCTATATGTCAGGATTGGCTCTGCCAAGGTAGCTAGCTCTGCATGACAGGTTCTGCTGGACAGATTACAGTGTTTCATGAATGAGTTTATTTGAGTTACACCGTCACTCCTGCAGTGGCCCACAGAGAGCTTCGAGTATCCTGGAACATTTCACAGATTCCAATTAAAAAGACAATATTTGTCTTGCAGCCAGAAGGTACGCAGTCAGCATTCGGCAATATCCCAAAATCAGCATGTGACTGAACCTCTTTATTTATACATAAGGAAAAGACATGACAGTTGCTTCAAACTCAAATGGCTTTTTATGGTGTCATTTATTAATTTATTTGTTGTTCATTGTAAATGCAGTATCCATTTTTGGTCTTGGTAAGAGCTGATTAGGTGGCAAATGAGTTTCCCCACTGAGGATAAATAAACTAGTCAAAATCTAATCTAATAAATAGCTGCCAATGCCAACCACTTGTACAAATGTCATGCAGGACTTTTCCCAAACGTGTATAATTTCCTCCATGACCCACTGTCAACTGATCACACAGAAGTTTTGTACAATTTTTTTTTTTTTCTTCAATTCTGAGTAAGTTGAATTGAGCCGCTTCACCTTTCCAGACTCACACTGGCTTTATCTTACAACGTTAGCTTTAAAACTTTTTCTCTGGGGGATGTTGGCTTCAGTAGAGACTTTTGTTTGTGTAAGAGACCGAAGATAGAAACTCCAGCTACAGACGTGCTCAGCCAACAACTTTGATGGTCTTCTTGATGTGATTTAACAGGTTAACTGAGGGGCTATATTTGGGTTGGTCAAGGAGAGTGTAGATATCAAACAACCTGTGCTGTTCCTCGAAGATCTATTTAAAACGAGACTAGTGCTTCATCACAGGATTTTAATTACTACCACATGCATGGTAAAGGGCTGTTAACGCACTGTGACCTACAGCTGACATGGAGAGGAGAGCCAGACAATGGTTAACTAATAACATGAAAGTCTGCTCTCAGTAGCTAACAACATCAAAAGTCTGTGTGCGCTTACGTCCAGTGTCAAACACAGAGTGGTGCGACGCAGGTTACATAAACTGGACGTTGCCCTCCTCATGCTCAAAGTGAGTTTGGCTGCATCTCCACCTTTGATTGTTTACACATAAATCCAACAGCAACATCTATAGTCCATCTGCTAAGAGGCTACCTGTCCCAGCTCCTGTTCAGGTAGCCGACTGACAGCTCGTGTAGTTTAAATACTGAAAAAGTGAATCTCAAGGTTGCATGTATGTGCAAAGTTTCCCTAAAATGCACAGAATAAGAAAACAGTGGTTAAAGAAGCTGTCTTATTACCAGAATTTCTCATTTGTATCTGCATCAATCTTAAATGGTCTTTGAGTAGGACATTTAGCACCACAAACATTAGTTAGGATAAATGTTAGTATGGCACCAAAAGATCCTGGAGAAGCAAAACTAAGTTAAATTTCAGTGAGAAAGTTTGAGGTTCAGTGAGAATCTTATTGAAAACCTTCCTGCTCACTTATTAAAGATATCTCAGGGTAATAAAAGCAAATACTTAACATATTGTTTTTTTTTTTCAGGCTATTACTCCTTAATAGATGGATTCATTACAGTACAAAATATAATGGTAGATGACCGTGTTATGATCCAGATCCAATCATAGCAGTGAGAGATACATTATATCCAGTCACATTATTCTTCTCTCATTGATCTATTTACTTCACTGTTTCGACATGTCTCTCTTGTGCAGTCTGATTGGCTGAGAAAGCATATCTCCTTATGGTCAGTCATAAAACATGTCCGATCAAACTCGGACGGAATACATAAGGCTGTAGGAACTTTCAGCTGCTTGGAAAGAAAAATTATGTTTTCCTTTCCATCGTGGAACCAACAGTTTTCAGTGGCCGCAGTTTTTATCTACAGTCTCTTAGTAAAATAGACTGAGATCCCCAAGGGATATGTGTATTGTGCTAATTACCAGTTAAAGCACACAACAGGAAGTTAAAGTTGGCATGTTGGCAAAGCTGCTTGCTGATGACAAATCGCCCACATCTGATTTATGTTGGCCATGCAAGTTAATACAGAAAATCACCAACTCGATGAACCTCTTCCCTGTTTTTGTTTTGTTTTTCTTGTTGCTGCTGGTGATGTTGCAAGATGACCTCTGTCACAGTCAACAATGAAGCTCAATGAAGAGAACAAAACTACATAACATACAGTAAAAGTTACATAAAGGTCTCAGATTTAATTTACAATCAATGCAGTATGTCATTTATATTTTGGTACAATTCTACGCTCTTAGTCGCATACACTTTGTAGTGTAAGACACAATTATACCAGCCATTTGGGAAAAAAAGCCCTAAATAAAGTCCTGCTGTGTCATGCTTATCAGCTCTGTTTAGTGAGGAAAAACAATGAGGATTAATAAACTTAATATCTGTTTTTTAAAGAGACATACTTTATCTAATGGTGTGTGTATGTGTGTGTCTCGTCAGGACGATGCTCGCCAACTGTTTGCCCTGTCAGCAGCCGCAGAGGAGCAGGGCATCCTGCCAGAAGATCTGTCCAACGTCATCCAACGGCTGTGGGCTGACAGCGGTGTTCAGAGCTGCTTCACACGGGCCCGAGAGTACCAGCTCAACGACTCCGCAGCCTAGTGAGTGCCTTAATAACATTATGTAACATCAAGGTTGTTCTGTGGAAGAAAACCTTGGTGACCAGGCTTTCAGTAGTTCCATGAAACGTCACCTTTAATAGATGCATAAGTTTTGCAGTGCAATGTGGTGAGAGGTAAAAATAAAACTGAAAACTGATAATCACATATCAGGAATAAATACAGATGTTGACAGAAGTTATCAGTATATTGCACTTGACATTGATATAGAACTTCCTTCTACAAGAGTAATTTGGTTGCTCCTGTGATAAGGTTTATATACAAGTTTGAGGAGTAGAGCAGGAAGTTTCTGTAACAGTATTATCTCCTCCACTCTGCATTGAGAGTTTAAGACGATATTTAATATACCTACGGCTTGCTCTTAAATGGTAATTTGGCCACGATGCCTAAATATCCGTGTTTGTCACTGTTACATTACTGTATATCTGTTACACCAACATCATACTCTGTAGTAGTTTAAGAGTTATCTCTTTGCTGGGTTCAGTTTTATTACTTCTCATACCTCATTTCTCTGCATCACAGCACTGGCTGAGGAGACGGCCTCCACAGAGAGCAGCTACCGCACAGTTATTAATAGTGAAGACATTACTGTTTAAAACGTGGCTTTCACTCTTAAGGCCAGTCGCGTTCCTAATGTGCAACAACAAAGCAACCCCAGCCTCTCTCTTCAGGTCTTAATTACCTCAATTACCCTCATCTGTGTGTGCTCCATTTGTTGGCCACATTGTCATAATGTTCCTGTATAATAACAGGGAGAGCATGAGGTAATTGTGAGAGGCTGCTGGTAAGAGGTGAGAGGTGGTTATCACTCTGACCCTCGGGAATGCACTGCTGCTTCTCTGAAATCGAAATCCAGAGAAAACAGAGAGCCTTAACCTCGTTCAGCACCAGCTGGCTGCAAGCTGGAGCAGGAAGTGACTGCGTTGTTTTCTGTTTGTACACAGGGCCTTTGATAATGCTGTGACACCTCCAGAATGTGCAGCGATCTGTCAGGGGAGTGTTAAGACTTTCGCAAATGATTGCTTTGCAGCGAAGGCTGTATTTAACTTCCAGGGGGAGCGTTATTGTTCTCTGTTTGTGTTGGCCAGTATAATCATAACTTCCCCATCTCTGCTTCGCCGCTCTTGTTAAAGCCGAGGGGACCTGGAAGCATACTGCTCACACAGCCTTACATTTAGTAGCTGGTAGAGTGGGCAATGCACAGTGTTTTATCATGGCTCTGTGGAGCGCTGAGAGTCGGTTGCCATAAGAGAGGACTAAATGAGTCTGGTACTAGACCATAATCCCCGTCTGAGCACCTGCTGAGAGCCGGAGAAAGGAAGAGGAAGATAAAGAGAGAGATGGCAGAACTCACATTAACAGAGACCTCTCTTATCTCTCGCTGGTTTGATAGAAAGCGACGTGTACTGTACACTCTGAAAATGTTGGGTCTGAGAAAACAAGACCAACCTTTTCACACGTCTGTGTGTGTATATAGAAATGCCCCTCCATGTTATGTGTGCAGCAGTATTTGCTGGATTTAGACCATACAAGTTTTACCAAGGCCCCTGTGACAAAAATTAATACGGTGGGGTTGTTTTATTATGACCATTTATTTTCCCATTGACGACTCTCTTACGGCTGAGTTCCTTTTCTTTTTAGAGTGTAAGAGGACCAAATTCAATTAATCTCCCAGGCTTATAAACCCAATGGCCAAATCAAGCAGTGTTACAGTATCTGATGTGTGGACTACAAAAGCAGCCTAAATCTCCATGGGGAGCAGGATTATGATCAAACACGTGGCATGAAGTAGTGATGCGGAGGCTCTAATATCCACACACCGGCTGTGGCTTGTATGGGATTACATCCAGCACTTTGTTATACAACACAGTTTCTTTTATGCAGCTGAATATTGTGCTGACAGGTTGATAGACAGTACTTAGCATGTGTCTCCCCTGGTAACATTACACATGTGAAAGTTGACTGTCTTTGTGTTAAGTGCTTTTATCAGGCTCTAGGCATATAGCCAGAGAAGTCACGTTGTTTTATTTTTTTATGTTTGCACACACAGGCACATACACTTTCACCTTGTTATACCTTATATGAGAGAAATTAAACTGTCTCTTGTGTGTTAACTTGTGGATATGAAAAGAATAGCATTGCTGACCATAGTAAGTAATACTGTGAAGTTTTAATCAGCTACCAGAACTGTTCCTTACTATTGTACACGTTTTACTGAACATATGTTCAAAATGGTGTTTTAGATTAAGTTTTGAGTGTCATTTTGACAATTTTTCATGTCACAAGTTATATTCATTTGTAACTGAAGCTCCTGAAACACAACTTGCAGTCTAAATGATCTTTAAAAGGGGAAACCTTGTGAATTGTTACAGAAAGAGCAGAGGTAAAGCAGCAGTCCAGTGCTGTTTTTGTGACAACACATCAACTCATGTAACGTGACCTGACGGTGTTGAGACGACATGGCGCTTTTAGAGGACCAGCACAAGGCGCTTGTTGTTCCTCTCATGTCTGTGTGACGGAACAGATGAGATCTGAAACAACCTTCCCTAACACCTCACCTTAACACAACTGCTTAAGTGCCTCTCTCTGTGAGCTCAAAAGACAGCGCTCTTAATCTAATACGCATGGTTTGTATCCATGTTCCCTTCAGCTACCTAAATGACCTGGAGAGGATAGCCAAGTCAGATTACATCCCCACACAGCAAGATGTGCTGCGGACCCGAGTGAAGACCACCGGCATCGTGGAAACGCACTTCACCTTCAAGGAACTGCATTTCAAGTAAGATCCCCCATTGACACTGTTGAAATGTGCAATCACCACATCAGGTTATGTTGTGCAGCTCAATTTTATTTCACCTGCAGAAAGTCATAACATGCTAATATCCCTCACTTGTTGTGTTGAGCCAAACAAGTGTTGTATTTAACAGCAGAGACAGCCACCTCTGCTAATATACTTCTATGAAATAAAAAGAGGCAGTGGTGCTGTTTCACACAGCACGGGACACACATTTAATTGTTTTTTTGTTTTTTTTAGATCATTACCTAGAAGCTAAAGTGATCAGGTGCCGTCAATACTCAGCAGGTGTTTGATGAGGCTCACGCTGAAATTCATCAACACATTTTAGTTTGAATTGTTCTGTTTCCTGAAATATTTTGCATGTGAGGATTTACACAATAATCATGTTTGGCAATGAATCAGAGAGCAATACGAGTCATTAGAGAAGCAGTGAAACCCCCCTATCCAAGCATGCATGCAGGAGTCTCAATGCATCACTTTGAGGATAATAGTGCTCACACTTTCAACTTCATTTGAAAGCTATCAGAAATTCATATCTTGTGAACCGACATTGCGGAGTATTCCACTGTATTTTGCCAACTGTAGAAATGTCTATGTATGCCCTTGCTGTGTGACTCATGTATTTGTGTTCATACTAACACACACAGTTGTGTGGGATTTCCAGCACACAATGTTTCCACTTTTTTGAAAGTCAATAAAGTTCACAGAGAGGAAAAGATTTGTTTTCCGGATTTGTTGAGTTGTTGTGAAGTTGCTGTCTTATTTTCAGCAACTGAGCTTTAGATGCCTTGAACCCAAACAGCTTGTCCCACTTGATACTGTTACAGTGGAGACTCCACACGTATCGCTCCCACGCAGAATAAGAAGAGGGGAAAACCGACAGTGAAGTGCACACCATAGAAATGAGCGAAAACACTTTCTTTCTTTTAGTTATCCCACACAAACAGTATGCATGTGTGTGGGCTTATTAGAGAGTGTTCATCACAGAAGGAAGACACACATTAGTAATGAAATAAGTATTAGGGAATTATTAGTGCTGTCTTTGAATGCCTTGTCATGCTTCTTAGAAGTTGTCTTGTTTTGTTGTTTTGTCATTGTGTTTATGTGGTCTGATAGTGGTATATTCCTCAATGACACAATGAAACCTGAAGACTGAAGTCACCCTTCAAACAACACACAAACACATTATACTTTATATCTGATGGAGACATTAGTCACTATGAAGGGTTTGGAAACAGCAGAAGAAATTGTTTGCAAAATATCAAAGATCTGCAAACACTTTCAGGCAGACTTTACATGCAGTTGGCTGTTTTCTCAAGGTAGCGGAAATGAAAAGTGTGTGTGCCTCTGCTTCTGTGCCTGTTTGTGTGTCCATGTATAATGTTTCAGTGTCATATTTATGTCTTGATTTATTTCCTTTCTTTTTGGAAGACATAAATCAAATCCAACTGGCATATGTTTAGATACAGCACCTCTTCACCACCATGATTTATTTAGCTTATGTAAGCAGCGCTGGAGACGAGCGCACTGTTGAGGTAAACAGTCTGAAGTGTGTCACTGTTATAATGAGCTCTGCTTAGTCAGCCTAAAGCTGGGCTGTCCACAGCAGCCAAACTTCTGCTCTAATGAACCAAATTCTGCAAAGTGAAAACTGCTTAGCAGGAGGAGTCATGAAAAAAAGTGTGTCACTGAGAGACTACAAATAGTTACACTCCACCTTTAGCTGCCCGCTGAAAAGCTCCCTCTCAATAAGATGGAGAAAATCTTCAGCCTGGCACCGTCCAGAAGAGCATCCTCTCTTCTGCCCTCAATCTTCATGAATAAGTCATGAAGGATCTGAAAAACCTGTCTCAACCTGTCTTGAGGCTGCCTGTTTTTGTTTGTTTGTCATTTTTTCGTGGGGGACGTGCTGAATTACACTGTCAGCTCCTCACACGTTTGCTGCTGTTATATAGGAGGATTAGAGTGAAAGTATAAATGCGATGGAAATATGTTGGGGTTTAGAGTAATCATTACATAGAGTTAGTTGACAGTTTCACTCATGGAAGCTGGAGAACGAGCAGGTTTTATTTATTTTTTATTTATTTATTTTGAGCAGACAATGCCTCAACCTGTCTTAAGGCCGCTTGTTACCACAGCAACTGCACTGAACTAAAATGCCAACAAATGCCAGGAAAATGACAAAGCCTGTGCAGCGAAACACCCTGCCCTGAAGAGGGGAAGAAGCAGAAATGCATTCACGAGAGGAGAGAGAGAGAAAGAGAGAGAGATGCACACATTTCCCATCCGCTCTCATAAAAAAACAGCATGTTTACACTGTGTGTGTGTGTGTGTGTGTGTGTGTCTGCGCAGGATGTTTGACGTTGGAGGCCAGCGGTCAGAGAGGAAGAAGTGGATCCACTGCTTTGAGGGAGTCACAGCCATAATTTTCTGTGTAGCCATGAGTGCTTACGACCTGGTCCTGGCTGAGGATGAAGAGATGGTGAGTTGAGTTTATACTCCCCGATTTTAAAAAAAAAAAAAAAAAAAAAAAAAAGGTTCCCAGGATGATTTGAATGAAGATGAAGTCTGGAGTTTCAGTGAACTCATTTCCTTAATGTGCCCTGCTTGTGCTCTCAATAATCTCTTTATCCCCACGTTTGTGCCCATCCCACCCAGAACCGGATGCACGAGAGCATGAAGCTCTTTGACTCCATCTGCAACAACAAGTGGTTCACAGAGACGTCCATCATCCTGTTCCTCAACAAGAAGGACCTGTTCGAGGAGAAGATCGCCCACAGCCCTCTGACCATCTGCTTCCCCGAGTACACTGGTACAGTCCAAACGTCTCAATACAGACATATGATGACGCGATTTTGGGTTTCTTTTTTTTGCAGCTACCTGATTGATAGCAACGTAAAAGTCTTTAACTTAATCTTAAGAAGTAATTCTTCAAAACTGTTCTTCAAAATAATCTGCGTGACACTTCCACTTGTTTCCAGTTAAGTTCTGCTTTGATCCTGCAACAGATTCATAAAACAAGATAACATTTATCCCCAGTTTGTGCCTCTTAAGTATTAACTTTCCATTCAAGTCACAGAGAGAACCATCTGTTACACTGAAAAATGATTTCCCAGCACTCTTTAAAAAACCCAACTGTTGTTTAACAACAGTTACTGCTGCTCTGCATTTCCAAAATCCTAAAAGACTCTTCTAACCATCTGGATGAAAAACATACTGTTTTCTGAGAGAAAAAAACATTAATTTTTTTAGTTTTGCACAAGACAAGCCATATATCAACACATTATGATAATGTTAAAGATAAATAGTAACAGCTATACTAACAAATATAACTGAGCATAAAATGCGGCTCAGAAACAAGTGAAAGTGTCCGATCCTCTCAGCAGAACCCCTCAGATGCTTTTCTAACCCCCCACCCCCCCTAACCCCCCCACCCCTAACACTCTGTCCGTCAGGCCCCAACAAGTACGAGGAGGCTCAGGCTTACATCCAGACCAAATTCGAGGACCTGAACAAGAAGAAGGACACCAAGGAAATCTACACCCACTTCACCTGCGCCACCGACACCAAGAACGTGCAGTTTGTGTTCGATGCCGTCACCGACGTCATCATCAAGAACAACCTGAAGGACTGTGGCCTCTTCTAAAAAAAATTTAAAAAAGAGAAAAAACATGTCTGAGGAAAGGTCAAGGTGAGTTCAGAGAAATGACTCAGAAAGTGATTCAGCCTCTCTAACAAGCTCCAATATGAAACCTGTTTGAGACTGATTGTGTTTGTTTTTGCTTCGTCAGATTACTTGAACAGTTCCGGTGACCATAAAGATAGGGGAACATACACACATCATGAATGACTGCACTGGCCAACCACGATTTCTGCTTTGATCTGCTTTTTATAAAGACACCTAAGAGACTGAAAACCCGACAAGCCTTGTGGAATTTCAACGATTGCTGAATTCAACAATTCAACTGATCCAGTCACTCGTATTGTTATCTCATTGGGCTATGACCACAAAAATCAACATTTATTATTGTATTTTTGTTCCTTATTTTTTCTTGTTCTTCATTTTCAATTACTAGAGGAGGCAAAGGAAAACTTTTTTATATAAATGCATTCGTTTTACTTTTAGAAATATTGATGTGCAAATTATTAAACTTTTAATCACATGAAGCTTTTTAAGAGACGACGCACTTTTAAGCTTTGGACATATGATCAATAAAGGAAAGTGCTTTTTTTTTTCTTTTTTTTTTTTTAATGTTTACATAAGTTCATCATTCATAGCCAAACCGTATATTGTTCTGCATGACTCAACATGGCAAATATTAGCTCTGTAACCTACACAAATTATCTAACATTCCTACAAAATGAAAATAAAAAAATATTAAAATGTTGAAAAGAGGGGAAAAAAAAGCTTCACATGCAGGGGGAAATTATTGCAAAATTCTAACTGATATTTAAAGTATGTGTGTACCTAACATTCTATCACTTTTTATAGTACCATTTCCTTGTCTGTTGCAGTATGTTTGTGCCTTGACTTCTGTTTACAACCAATTCCTAGACATGCTTTCAGTACTTTTTGACCTACTGTGCGCCTATATTTTTCTTCCATTTTCTGCCTAGCACCTATGAATATATAGTTATTAATGAGAAACAAAAATCTAATTCAGAAAAATGTTATTGTTTTTGGTAAATAGTAAAATGCTTTAAAAGTCCTATATGATTTAATTTAAATAAAAGTAGAGATCACCTGACTCTTGCACATTGTTTTTCCTCTCCATTTTGTTACTTTTGTGTTTTTATTGAAGTTTTGGTGGTGGCTTCACACAGGTTTGTACTTTTTTTTATTACACAGGAGACTTAGATCAGAAATATAAGTACAATAGAAACACTATGGGGTTTGGATTACATTTCCACAAAGTTGCACTAGAGTTAGTTGTTTTATGCAGTTAACGTAACTATATAAATAAAAAACAGTGGACAGGTTTAATCATGGAAGCTTGAGAGTGAGCAGGTTTTCAGCTGCACATGGGGCAGAGTGACAAAGGTAAGTAGAGCTTAATATTCTCCTTTTCCAATTAAAGCTGTCGGTGCTTCCTGGACGTTGAGCTGAAAAGGTGAAGTAACCTTGAAACTGTTGAATAAGGGTTAAAGCAACAAAATATAACCTTAGTTGAATGGCAGCTGTCAAGGCCACAAGTGACAAGAGAGGGATAGTGCTAAATGTATTTGAATGGTTGCACAATTATAGATCAGTCAAAGGTGACCTAATAATGTTAACTCCAAAGCACTATCTATGTGAAGCTAGCCTGCATAAGATACTGGTCAAGTTGAAATGACAAAATCTCAGAGTGTATTAAATTAGAAGAGGGTGTATTTTACTGCTTTCATGGCTTACATCGTCTCACATTAAGCATTTACTTTTCATTTTCCTGGCTTTGTAAATGTTGGTATACTTAGTTTTATGCAGGCAGTACACACGTTGATCAAACTTCCTAATGGAAACATGTCTTTAAACTGGCTGATGGCGCCATCTAGCAGACAGTTGAAGTTCATGGCGGCACCACCTACTGACTGAGACTTCATTCTCATTCATCCCAGTTTTGCCCTCAGGCATGCTTTGTTTTGGTGCCCATTAAGTGTGACAATCCAATTAATCATTTACTTAAATATCATGACATGGTCATAATGCATCTCTGAGTTTGCTGAATAAAAGATCGATGTCAATAAGCTTGAGAGACACACTGTCCATGGCCATCTCAGTGGTCCCAGGCAACTCCAGGCTCCAATGTAAAGTGAGAAAAACACGATGTAAAGAGAAAACAAAATGATGAGGACAGACAATGGACAGTTTGTTATGAAGATCAGTACTGACTGTCCTTTAATTACTGATCACAACTACAAACAGTGGATATCGAGACTCTCCCAGACTTTAAGGTATTCACAAAGATGCAGTTACAGTACGCTTCAGTCTGTGTTACATCTGGATTCAGGAGAGTGTAAAGTAGGTGAGGGGTGTTCATGGTTTAATCTGTATCCTACAGATAAGAGCTAATTAATGATGCATGTATTTGCTAAATGACAGGCTCCCAGCACAGCGACTCTCCCCTATAGACTCATCTTGTCAATCTTCTCCAGATGCCCCCCAGAATAATAATACTCATAATAATAATAATAATAATAATAATAATACTCAGATTAACAACAAGTGACAGTAAATAGAAGTGAAAAGACTTATGAAAGGCAGCATTACATGGTTTACAGGCATTTATAAAAGACTTAAAGAAAAGGAGTAATTGTGGATAAGGTCTGAGGATGACATGATGTAAATGATCACTGGAGCTTGGACTGTTACTTCTGCCGGTGGGGAAAAAAGAAATACAAAGCACTCAGAAAGAAGTGTAAACTGAACATGGTTGTCTCTTGTACTGAACATATCTGGGAGGGGTTGCTGGTGTGCTTATTAGTGGTTAGGTTACATACCAGATACTGTGATAGCAACATCCATCCATCCATTTTCTGTACACTGCTTATCCTGTCTCACAGGGTCACGTGGGTGCTGGAGCCTATCCCAGCTGTCATTGGGCAAAAGTGCAGGGCACACCCCTGGACTGGTCAGTGCCAGTCAGTCGCAGGGAGTGATAGCAACATTTCTAGTCTAAATCCAACAGGAACCTTTGTTGTGTGCCACACACACATAAAAAAGAAGACTGAGACATGAACTGGGGGCAAAACACTCTCTAGCACTGAGTTAGAGCAAGACTGATGAGTGAATAAATAAATGTGGGTACATAATGTTAGAGTATTTGTTTAACACTACCACACACAGATCCCAAACTATGAAACATGTTAGATTTGAGTTAGGAGAACATAGATGAATAACAACAAGCTCCAGCAGCTCCCAAAACAATGAATAGTGTCATTGTTAGCGGAGCTGTAGCTGCGATTCAAAGAAACAACAGATGAGCCATACAGAAGCCTCAATATCATGTTAACAGTGTACTGTTTTTATACCACTGTTCATACATTTTAATTCACAATCAGGAGCCACTACTGTCCTGTACCGAGTGTTCTGTGTTAACTGGACAAGCTGCTCTTTTGCTTTCATATGGAGGTGAGGTTTAGTTGAGGCTGTATTTTTCAGAAGGTTTTAATCACTGCTGCTATTTCAGTTAATTGATTAAAGTTAAGTTAATTAAAATTAAACTTTCCACTGGTGCTCTTCAACTGGAATCTACCTCACAGTGTACTTGTGAGTCTGTGAGTTACTGTGAACTGTTTTACAGTGTCCTGGTAACCCAAAGTTACAAGCAGACGTTAACACACAGGTCACATGAAAACTATGTACCCAGTAGAAAAGTACTTAAAGGCTATAAAATATACAATAGATATAAAGGATAATTAAGGATTTATACATGTCCAGAGTCAGGAAATTGGCAGGAAACATCAATTCAAGCAGATCCGTCACACCCTGGACACAACCTGTTCAAACATCTCCCTTCTGGTAGGCACGAGGACAGCTTCTCCCCACAGACATCAAAGCATCAAATTACTTCCATTACAGATGATATTTCTATCATTTAAAATGCATATGTACATATCATTATGGGCTGTCACAGACAATATAAATCTTGCATGCTGTATATACTGTATATAACATTTAGACATGCCCATACTGTACATAATGATCCACTCTATGTACATCTATTCAATACTTATTTATTCTTATTATTTTGTATTTATTCTATCTTTGTACTCTTTGTGTTCTTAACAACTTACAGAAACTCTTGACTTGTATTAAGATTTTTTAATATGCTGTTGGTCATTAGTTTAACATACAGAAAGGTGACGAATTAAAGGAAAAACCAACATTAATTTCAGGTAAATATCTCAGTAAGTTGTTTGGCCACCACATGCTGCGAGAACAATCTGCTTCAGTGCTTGTTGGCATTGATCCTCCAGGTCTGAACTCTACTGGAGGGATGAACACCATTCTTCCATATGATATTCCCTCATTTGATATTTTGATGATAGTGGTGGACATCACAACACGTCAACATGTCGCTCCATAATCTCCCATAGGTGTGCAAGTAGTTTGAGATCAGCTGACTGTGAAGGCCACAGCTGATAATTCATGTTATTTTCATCCTCATCAAACCATTCAGTGACCAGCTGTCATTGGGCAAAGGGTGGGGCACCCCCCCTCAACTGGTTGCCAGTTAGTCACAGGGAGAAGGGATGAGGGAGATGATATGCAGCAAAGAGCCCTGGGTTGGGATTGAACCCGCTGCATGGGGGTTTGTCTACATCCATAGTTGAGCTATTGGGCCACTGGAAAGAAAACATAAAATATAGAATAAATTAAATATAACAATTCAAAATAAAAGGAAAAAACAGCTGCAGATCAAAACACTACTATCATAATGCACAGGAAAAAAAGTGGATGAAAAAAAACTGCTATTGATTTGTTTGAGTCCAGTTTTCTAAACCCTTCAGCAGCACTTCCTCTAGAGGGCACTGCAGCTCTACATCAGAAAGACTCAAATAGCCTCAGTCTTCCATCAAGCCTCTCAGGGGCAAAAAAACATCTAGTTTAAAGCCCCACAATTGTAACATTTCAGTAAAAATGGTTTATTGTGTTCTGTTGTGTTCATTTTGGTAAAGTTTTCAAAGTAAAGGTACATAAAGTTACATTTATTAAAGCTTACAAAGGGTTCGCTGCACACTGAAGTATCAGGTGTGACGTATCAGCTCAAGCTGCATTTTTTGATTACACGTTGGCCTGAATGAATTTGTTACACACAAACCGCAAACCACTGTTACAACAAATATTTGTGAAAATAAAATGCTTCTCACCTAAAGTACTCCAGTGCAATATTTCTGACTGTAGACAAAACATCAGCATGATTATAAAATCAGGTATAATAAAGAAGGGGAGTGAACTATTCATCAGCGACCTGAATGGACATGGGTTGTGTTCAAGTTCTCATACAATAATTACATCCATTAGGCTTTTAGAAAAGCAGAGATGCTTAGAATAAGTGTCAGCCTGTGTGGAAAATAGAAATAATCACAATTCCATTAGCGACTCAGTGTAATTACTTAATGCATAGCGGGCGAGTGTATGGGCTGGTGTGATCTCAGAGTGGAGACATTTTGAAGGTACCATCATTAAAGCAGCTTTTCTTTTCTTTTTCTGTTCTTTTTTTTTTTCTAAACATGATTTTGGTCTACATGAAAGCCAGAAGGAAACCTGCTCTAAAACGAATATTTTCATACTCTAATGTTTGTCTGTACAGGAGGTTATACTGTATACTGAAGCTCTGTGTGACAATATGTTCGAGGGCGTGAGCATTAGACAGAGAAATTTCATTTTCGGACTGTATTAAAGTGCTTAAAATCCCTCCAACTAAGTCAAAACAGACTGCAATAGAGGTGAGTTAAAAAAATAATAAATGAGCCTCGACTGGGAGACTTTAAATGGGATCAAGTTGATCATTATGTCAAAGGTTGTATCAGGCCTTAGACATGTGCTCTGGTCAAGTTGGTTAAGCAGGTTAGGACATGTCGTAAGTACCTGTATGCTAATGTCAGACTTGCTGCAGAGACAAATCTGCACTTGAACAGCAGGCCATTAGAGCTGAATTTACCTGCAAACGGTGATGAACAGATGCATTCCTCTTAGCCCATCAAATCTGCATAAACAGCCATTCAGTGCTTGTTGCGAATGGAGGGCCGAGTGCCAAATGACTGTCAGGCATACAGGCTCAATGCCCACTTAGGTTGCAGATTATTAGTCTTCATTTACATTTAGGTATTTTGTTTACGCTCAGATTTACAGCCAGTCACCAGGAGGGCACTGAATTCACTGAAATTACAACTAAGGTGGTTTGAATTTTTTTTTCAAATTCACTGATTTCAGCTTCCTAAATGTTCATATTTGTTGGTTTTCTAAGATAACAAATTGAATATCTTTGGTCAAAAATCAAAAAAAAAAAAAAGCTATTTGAGGATGTCACTCTGGGCTCTGGAAAATGTATTTACATTTTCTGACATGACAAAAAAGCAGATAATTTATGGAGAAATTAACCAGCAGATTTGAAAGGAAGATGAATCACAATGCAGTAAATGAAATCTTGATCTGAGCCACGTAATTACTTAAGCTTCAAGACACTAAACCGACTCAAAGGGCCCTCAGTAACTTGTTTCATGTCCTTAAATCATCTCTGACTGGCATCTGCCACCCAATTCTACAAAATACATCAAGTTACACGAATCTGAAGTCAAAGATTTCCTTAGTGAGATTCAAAGAAACCTCATGTGGCTACAAAGACTGTTCCTGATTGTGTCCTGCAGTCAGACCTCAGATGCGACACATGAGGACTTACTCTTCCTCCTCTTTGCATCTCTTGCAGCTTTTGCCTGCAGGGGGGCGGGGCGGGCTCCTGGATGAGGACCCGCGCTCTGATTGGCTCGTCCGGACGCGGGTCGCTGTGAGTGGCTGCGGAGCGCGAAGCCGTAAAAAGGAGGAGAGCGACTCTGAACGTCTCACTCTGAAACATCTGGAGCCCGGTGACACCTCCGACCGAAGCGGGACGTTTTTTCCTCTTCATGAGACGGTGAACTCCCTTTGGACGGAGGCAGACACACTTCAGGTGAGTGTGCGCCTGTGCTGCCTCCTTTCCTACAATGTGTGTGTGTGTAAGTGTGTGTGTGTGTGCGTGGTTTTCAATGGTTTTCAAAGTGTCTGTGTGTGTGTCTGTCTTGCAGGATCTGAAGTAAACAGATGAGAGGAAAAGAGATGGTGAGTTTATCATCTGTTTTTATCATTACCATACTTTTTGCAGTTGTTCCTCTCGGTGCAGATTAAACGAGGATCTTGCATTCAGTATAATCTGAATAGGAGCAGTCAGCATATGGAGGACACGTCTGTCAGTGCAGCACGGCAGCAGACGGCTGAACGGTCACTGATGCTCAGATGCCTTTACTGTGAATTCATGAGTTTGCACACAGCAGCATTGTTGGAGTTAAAGAAAAAAAAAGAGACAGTTGATCCTTTTCCCAAAAGCATATGGACAACTGTTTAACCGTTTAAAGGATTTTGATCAGTGGAGATGCAGTTTAGTTTCATTATGTGATCAAATACTACATTTTATTATATTTTCTGCTATAGCTCTAGCTCCTGCTGTTACATGACTGTGTTCCTCGGGTGCTTTCTCAAGTTCTTGCAACATCTCGCAGAGTTATGATGAAGACCAAGCGGGGGGCAGAGGGTCTTGCAGCAGGGTCAAATGCTTTTAATGGACAGTGTGGACTCAGAGCGGAGGGGTCACGCGGGTTCAGAGGTCAGCGTGCTTACATTGGCGGAGGGGAAGAAGTGTGCTGTTATGTTGGATGTGACCTCTATGGCCACATATGAACCTGGGTCCTGTGTTTTGTCTGCTCCCGCTGCTTTTTCTCACACGTTTCGCCGCTCTCCGTCAACTCTTATGTTTTTTAAGGCAGCCGGAGGGCCTCTCAAAAATAAAGATGAGATTTAAATGAAGCAAAACCCACACAGGAATGCAGCACTCACCTAAAACCGAACACGGGGCCTGATCTTTTTTGTTTTTGCTTTATGTCTGCTCTTAAACTCTTTCACACTCACTCACTGTCACATGATCTCTCGTTTGAGTTTGAGAGTGAGCTGCCGCTGCTCACTGGCTGATTCTGGCCAATCAGCACAGTAGGTCAGACAGGAAACAGGAGGATTATATTCCTTGGTGTGTCACTGGTGAATTTCATAGGCAGGCACGCTGCGCCCTTAAAGAGGCAGGACCCCTGTAGCTAAATCGAGACCCGCAAGAGCCCAGTTACTCCTTGATACAGTGCAGATGTTTTCACTTGGCTCCTTGAGCGGTCTCAGTATGTAGATAAATAGCTGAGGTTGGACATTGGTGCAGCCGTCTCTGTAAAAACATCTGTCTGGTCTTGGTTGAATCACGCCTGAGTCAGTGAAAAAGGGCGTTCACTTGCGTTGTTGGTGTGGCCGAGTAAATTA